>CM077799.1:24309943-24918621 GCA_039737535.1 Lagodon rhomboides
GTGGAAGTTGAATACAGATGCAAAAATGAGCATTCTCACTAATCGTGACTCATACCAAAATAATAATATCTGGTCATATCTGCAGGACTGAAGACAAATTGTCCTCATTGTTTTCAACTGAACAAAAAGTTCAATGACAACTGAGGTGAGCAAACCGGACCCGAATATGGACATCATTCAAAAAACAGAACAACAATCTGAACCAAGTCCGGCTTAAAGTAATCCATTCAATCAGGGACAAATCAATGAAATAGATTTTACCCATTTTAAAACTGTCGTTACAACACAATAGAGCACTAACGAAGTCGAAACCAACTTTCCACCATCCCCAACGACCATACCAACGACTGTACGTTGGCAATAATGGAGCACATACAACCCATAGGCATCAGTGGCCTTGTGACCGCCTCCTAAGAGGTTAAATAGCTGGACCTCCACACCAGCTAGTTGGACTAGTCCCAGCCTAGTCAGCGAGCAGGAACTGATGAAGCCTCTTGGATGAGAAGTGAAACGTCTTCAAGACAAAAAACAAATCCAGTTGCGTTCGATTCAATTTCGTTTGAGATAACTATGACCTGGATGAATGAGAATATTCACAGGCTTATTTCAAAAAATAAATAAATAAAATCAATATGTGGCGAACAATGTTGATATTGTGGCGGGCGGCCGGAAATAAATGAATGTACGGAAAACACTGAATGAAGTCATCTCTCTGTGCACGCAAAAGTTCAGAAATATAGAGACTTACGTGACATTTTTTATTATTTTTGCTTCGAGTTGTCCGGTATGCTAGCTAAGACGGCAAACTAGCTTGACAACAGTTATGCTAACGTAACGTAATGTAACGTAACGTAACCAAATTAGCTTTTTTTTATTTAGCTAAGCTTTAGCCTTTAGCATGAAGTTAGAAGGATTTTTCAACCGACACATTCCATAAGCATGACAAACAGAATGGATTATGGGTTGTATAAAAAATCTATTAGTTCGACGACATGCTGTTTGTCCATATAAACCCGTATTGTGATACTATCACTCGTACTAATGCTAGTACTTCTAAGGGTAGAATATATTGGAATATACAAAGAGGAAGAGCTGACAAAAAGTAAAATGAAGATTAATAGCAACCTGAAAGTGTTGATCACTGTGCAGTTTCTTGCTGCTGAGTGAAAAGCAGAGCTAATAGCAGACAGAATTTGGAGAAATTGATTTCCTGGAGTGCTGCAAACTGTGGTGTAATTTGATCGAAGAGTGGAGTGTCTCAACCTCTCAGCCCTCACTTTGGGCTTTTTAAGATCGCACCGCAAAAAGCTACTCCATTGCAGTAACTGGAGTCCAATGTAATCCGTTACTTCCACCGCGGCGTGTCATTGCTGTCACCTCTTTGCCCTCAGCCGTCGGGCGGTGTTGACGCGGCGCGTTGGGGTTTTTTGGGTTGGCGCCTTCAGCTCTCTAATCCGGCGAGCAGAGAGGTGCTGCTGTCGCTGACAGGCTGACTGACAGGCAGGCGGAGAGGACCCAGCTGTGATGGCTGGTGTCGGCTCAGTGGCAGCCTTATGATGAATTGCCTCTCTTGAATGATAGCGCTGTTACTGAATGATACTGACGCAGGATTGTTCTGTCAGCAACTCACCGGCGACCGCAAATAAAGAAATAAATAAATAAGGGAGAAATGAACCGCTATGCAACTTGCTTTCCCCCCCGTCTTTTTATTTTTCATTAAAGTTGCCACCCCTCATAGATCTCCATACGCAGTGATATGGAACTGGAAGTTTGCGCAGGAATGCGGCGGAGGAAATTGCCTTGTAGGAGCACAAATGTGGCTGAACTTCAGAGCGACTGAGAGCTCCTCTTGTTTGTTTTTCACTTTTATATCCAGCAGAGTATATCTGAGAAACACTTCCTGCGTGTTTATCTTTATTCCTCCTGCATACATTATATGTGATTACGTGCCCGTCAATATTACTTTGACGTTATTCAATAATACAGAAATTAAGTCTGTTTATTTGCTGATAACTGCAATTTCAATTTCCGTGTTTTCAGATGTATTTATACTTTCTAATATCCCCCTCCCTGTTCTCTGTGTTCACAGCTCAGATGAGTACTATGAATACGGACACAGCGGGGAATCATATGAATCCTATGGTGAGTTGTCAACCTCTGTTCCTTCCATATACCATGTGTCAATTATCAGAATATCAATTTCTAGCTCCTGACACCGCACCGCCGGCCTCATCCCGGTTGCCATGGCGTCTGGGTAATTGTATGATGTCGCATTCAAAATAACCACGTCTAAAGTGATTTATCCACAATTCTGAGCTTTTATTCCTTCAATCATTCAGAACGATGCCACCACAGGCCGAGAAACGACGGAAAAACAAGCATTTTTTTGTGGAGTTACTGTGTTCAATAAAACACTAGAAAATGGCCTAAAAATTTTTGCCCTAAAAACAAGAAAGCTGTAAGTATTAAAGAGTTTGAAGAAGCCTTGTCTTCACTGATCTTTGAATTTAGGTTCTCGACTGCAAAACCAAAGTGATGCCCCCGAGCTCTGATGATTCGCTCACTTCAGAGGAGAGCGTCAAAGCCACGCAGACTTTAACAAGCTGATCACGCAGCTGCAGAATCACTTAAAGATCTACTTTGCTTTTTCTTTGACTTCACTAAAAGTGCTGAACATGAAAAAGAAACGGCACTTCAATCCAACCCTAAGCAGCTCGTTAGGACGCTCAGATCTTACCTGCAGCACAGGTTCATTCCTGAACACGGAGATCACATGTGCCATCTTTTAACAAACTGACAAAAATCTTAGTGAAATATGAGCGACTACAGATTATTGTAAGAAAATAGATAAAATCCTGACTCTTCTCAGCCTGATATAATGACACATGCCAGGATGCTTTTCTGAAGATAAGTCAGTAACACTTCATTTTACAGGTCGACACATTTAATGGTCAGTAGGTGGTCATCACCAGGTGACATATTTGGAATTTTCTCTAAATTACCACAACAGTTACCTTGAATAAGCAGTTGATGGATAGCTGTTAATGTCTTTTAATACATTTCCAGTAAATATCCAACTGCTTAACTTCTGCTGATCACGCCATTCTAACTTCTAGTTTCTGTCTAACTTCCCCTCAGCAGGCAACTAAATAGAAGTTTGATGTTACAACTTAATTTCAGCTACTTTCTGTTTCAGCTAGGTCCACAAATTCCATGGTAGGAAGGTGCTAATTACAAAGGTCAATTTTTTGTTACCATTTACCACAATACTTACCAATAAATTTAATGAAAATGACCCCCAACAGGATTTATTAAATTATATCCTCCTTTTCCGAGCAATTACTAAATAGCTGGTAATTTCTTCAGTACATTTCCAGGAAACTTCCAGCTAGTTTCTGTCTAACTTCTGCAGGTCAACACATTGAAGTGAGTTTTCTAACCACTTAAATTTCACCAGCTGTTATAACGGCACCAGATCATTTCAACTTTGGAACAATTTTCCTAAATTACATTTATATACAGTCATATATTATTAGCCACATTGATGCTAATTACTGGTCAATATTACTTTATAACCAAAAAAGATGAGCATCTTTCCTTGATTGCCTATAATAATAATTTTTCACACTACTCAAGTGAAATAAGTTAAACTCTTTTTATATTTTGAGACAAAAATACATTAGCAGATTGATGCATAGCAAGACTTTAAGTACCTCTGTATAACCACTGTGTGTGTGAGTGTGACAGACAAAGGTAAAGAGATGCTGATTGCTGAATCAGTGAGAATGTAAATGGTTAAAAAAAAAACAATAATAATTTACTGACCTGCTGAAGTTATACAGAAACTAGATGAAAGTTACAAACGACAGCAGAAGTTAAGCAGAAACCAGTTGGGAGTCTCCTTATTAAAGATATTACCGGCTACTTATTCACCGCTTGTTTGAAAATTAAAGCATATTATTATATGAGGTCATTACAGTATGTGGTAATTTGGAGTCACTGCAGAGACATTTCAAATGTGTTGCTGGGTAATTACCGCCTACTTTCCACAGACCTGTAAATGTATGTGTTGCTGAAAAGTCTATCACTCAAACACACGTGTTCACAAAACCTCTGAGCCGTCGTATGGAGGCTTATTTCACCCAAACTAACAACTCACCATGTCACATCTTTAGTTGAACGGGTACCTTCGTACCGTAACGTAAACGTTGCTGGGTGTGTCTGTGCCACAGCTGCACAGCGACGGGTGGCTCTGCCGCTCACAGGTTGAAGACGTTTACGGCCATTTCCGGTGACTGGCCTCTGGTCTGAGAGGAGCTGTGAATAGCTCCAGCTACCACAACACTCAGACAAAGCCAACACCACTGAGATACTCTTCAACAATACTGTGTCACCGGCTTTTGACAGGATACAGTAAAAGTGGGCCAAGGTCACACTCGCTGCAGAGTGCACTTGATATGATAGCGGAGCTAATACAGAGTGGAGTGTGCTCCGGTGAGCTGAAGGTGGATCCAGCTCTCATCCTGTGTGTGACCTGAAAAAGCAGTACGAGCAGTTATCTAAAGTAGTGTTTTACCCTTTGATTATTTCAAACGCAATCCGTTCCTCTGATGTAAGAACACAGCGCTGATTTGCTTTGAGATGGATTAGTTTGTGTGTTTGTCTGCTGAGCTCGGCTACGAGCTCCAAATAGAACCCAGCTCTGAGACCAGACTGCCTGCATTTTATTTGTTGTTATATATGTCTACATTTCTTTTTTTTGTAACGTTTAAAGTTAGAGACCGACTGCGAACTGATAACATAATCAGTTACCGCAGAGGTCCATGTTGCATGTTTTTAATGTATTCCAACTGTGTGTCATGATTCCTGTCTGAACGATTTGTTTTGACTTCCGATTTTAAGGTCAGGATCCCGTTGTTTCCAGCATTGATAGCCACAGTACGCCACTGCTGGACTGTCACATCTGGATCTGAGCAGATCGATTGATGCCCTGACAACTGTCGTTAACATTCGTAAATGATCCTTTGAAAACCAGTTTGACTTTCTCCTGGTGACTTTCTGCAGGTTGTTGTTGGGCAAATTCAATTTGTATACGCCAAAAATAAAGATCCCAGAGCTCCACAAAAAATGGGATTTAACAACGAGGCAACATTGGACAGAAATTCACTTTGCACCATGTGGAGGCACGAAGCGCCCTAATGAGCCGGAGGTGCTAAGTTCTCCAACTTGCGTGGTCAGAAAAGTTGGTAATGTTTATTTATTAGCTTCAGCTCTCAAAATAAAGATATGTCCTCAGTTTATTAAAAAGCTCCAGCTGCAGAAGAAATAATACGCTTCATTGTTTTCCTCGATTCGCCAAACAAGAACTGAACAACTTCCCCTAACAGAGTCTGTTGCCGTCACAGTACTCAGAGTAGGGCTGCCATTTACATTTTCAATTAAAACATCCATTTTTTGAGCTGTAATTCTGTCAGTGTTTTTTTTCCCCTCATAACAGAAGAAAAATACTTGCACATTGGTTTCATGGGCCGGGTGCTTTAGACGGGTCGAGTTCACCAAAAGTTTCAAGCAAACTCTCTCACACTGTCTAACTCGCAAAAAATACAACAGGGAGTGGCCGCAAGCCTGCAACCAATCACATGAATTATACAAAGATAAATAACCAACATTAATTCCCTCAGTGAAAGTAAACATCCCGCACATTATGAAAGTCCCCGGAGGTTAAACTGCAATAACAGACAAGAACAATCCCAGCTGGCACTAGACGTCAATTAGACGTCATAGAGACGTCTAATTGAGACGCCTCCGATGTTGAATAGACGTTAGTATTTAGTTGAAAATGAAAATCGGGTTAACGTCTGAACTTAACGTTGGTCCGACGTTGGATATCAGTTATGTAGGCTATCTTAAGTCAAATCAACGTTGTTGATAGATGTTGTCCAGACATTAGAATTTTGTCATCAAAAAGGTCATTATTCAACGTCAAAGTTGTGTGAGTACAAGACGTCTGACACACGTTGGGTTTTGGTTGCCAGACACCACAACATAAAAACAACAAAATATTAACGTCATTTGACGTCAATATTCCTATGTCAAAAGATGTTGAACGTAGATGTCAATGGACGTTGGGTTTTGGTCACCTGACGTCATGACTTGAATCCAACCAAAGACCAACGTCTATTGACGTCCGGTGCCAGCTGGGATGAAAAACAGCAACAATAGATAAATATGAAACTCCATAATACATACAATGAACAGTGATTCATCCTAAATATACTATATTTTAGTAGTTAGTATATTTAAGAAGTAGATTTTTCAATATCTATCAATATGAATATGCATATAGTTTATCAGGTTTTTTTTGTTTTTTTTTACTGAGTAACCTGTTGATAATGCATTCTATTAAATGTAAACACTGATGCTGCACGTTATTGTGAGTCCTTGTATTTATTAATATGTTTTGTATTTATCTATCGTTGCTGTTTTTCATTGTCCTTGTCTGTTTTGCTGTGGCGCCTTCAGGACTGTATGAGTTTGGTGCACCTTTATGTTTGTTGGGGTGTTTCACATTTTTGCTTCTATCGTTTAGTGGTGTGGTTGCTCTCGTATTGGCGATTGGTATTTCTTTGTTGTTTAACCTTTTTATATTACATGTGTGGAATGTGATTGGTTGCAGGCTTGCGGCCACTCCCTATTGAAGATATCTCAACCAAATTAAACGATCTTGATTTTAGTTTCAGTTATCGACATTTGAAGCTCATTTGGCTCGTTCTTTATTTAGACTCTAGATCGCGACATGCCGACTTCAGAATACAATGACAGTGACAGATTTTGCTGTGAGAAGTTGTTTGGTACTTGTTTGGCAAAACAAGGAAGAAATGAAGCATATTATTTCTCCTGCATCTGGAGGATTTAATATGCTGAAGACCTCTGTACGCTCATTTCATGCTTTAGAGATTTGAGGGTGTTTTTTGAAAAGTCAAAGCCAATAAAAAAAAAAAAAACTTCCCCAACTTTTCTGACCACACAAGTAGAAGAACTAAGCACCTTCAACTCATTAGAGTGCTTCGCGCCTCCACAAAAGAAAGAAACCGCTGCCGCATGGGTCACACAGCGAAAGGGCGACGGTTCAAAGCGAAGGAGATAAACAGGGTTGATGTGCATCCTTGTTCTCGAAAACACAAGGTTACCTTGGTCTGTTTCTTCAAAGTGACTGTCAGTGAAAGGGTGACAGGTTTAATTAAGGGGTATTGGCTATGTGCTGCCAACAGAGAGCCTGTACACAGAAAAACAACAACCCTTTGTGAGCCTCGGCTCTAGGGAAGTCTCAGCGCTGGCTGAAGATCAGACAAAGGGTGCCATCGATACTGGCACTTTCACATTGACAGCACCGGGGGGTGAACAGGGGCTGATTTGGGCTAATGGTAATTGTGACCTTTTTGCTGGGAGCCACTAAACGGGTCCTTTTCAAGTAGCTATTTGATCCTCTCATTCAATTATCCGAGATGCATCCTTCCAGGTGAAAGTCAAGCTCCTCGGTGCGAGCCTCTGTTCCTGCGCCCGGCTGGAAACGGCGCTTTTGTTATGAAACGAGCGGCGTCGATGTGCTGCTTTATTTCCACCGACGGGATGTTTTCGCAGCATTTGCACGGAGCTGGAGAGACTTTACACGGGTTGTTATAAATGAATGAGCAGCATCACGCCTCTGTAATCACTCCCCCATCTGCTTCTTCTCCTCTCGTCTCCAGGTCTGGAAGAGTGGGCAAACAGTCGCGGCAAGGCACCGTCAGTACGAACAACCAAGGGAGTGTACAGAGATCAGCCGTACTCCAGATATTGAACTGTTTATACAACCCACACCCGAGTCCTCATGGCTGTTTCAACCCAAGTAATGGATTTTTTATGGACGCTCCCACCTTTTTAGAATTGAAAACTAAAAAACCGCAAAATAACACAAATGAAACGGTGATAGTGAGACGCTGAACGGGTAAAAACTGGTTTCAAAAGTGGCATCCCCCCGATTATATATATATATAAAAAAACATACTCCCGCTGGGTAAAATGTGTAAAGCAATTGAGGTAAATTTTTCCCCCCAGGACAAATCAACTGGACGTTAAGATTAAGACAGACTCCATAGTACATTAAGTTCCTCTCTCAGCTATGTGATTGTGAAGGACGACATTGTATCGAGCTATTTTACCTGGTAACGCGTAGCGACTCGCTGTAAGCTGTCGATACAACGTACCTGCACAGCTGCCAGCGCAACTTAATTTATCCCCCTCTATTTCTTCGAACCTTGAACTGCGTGGTTGATCACTTAAAAAATGTAGTAGCTTAGTCCTAGGAAAGTGCAGTACTGTAGATATTTTTTCTGAGGGGTAATCGGTGAAATTGTGTCCCTTGTAAATGAAACATTTACAATCTGGAAAAAAAAAAAAAAGAGAGAAGAGTCATACTGTATACACATTGTTTTGTTGTTTCCTCCTTTTTGTAAAATAATAGTTCTTTAGTGTTAAAGGGCTTATAAAAGCATGGTGTGCAACTGTGGATATTGTCAGCTGTTTTATTCCAAAAAAAAAAGGAAAAAAAAAAAAAAGCCTATGTAGTTGTGTTCATGATTCTGGCCCCAAAACATCCACTTTAACACATCTATAAATAGTCGCTCATACTTCCTGTACAGCGAACGACTGGAGCTGCGAGACAGTCCAGGAGCTTTTTGATTTCCTGTGAGTTTTTTTTTATTTTTTTTTTTTAGATGCTCTAATTAAGTACATTTGATGTCATTCTTTGATTTAATACGAGATACTTTTTTCTGACTTTGTAGGCATAATAATCATTTCTAAGATGCTTCAATCACATGCTGTTGAATTCGTAATCATGTCCATCTAGAGCTTTTGTTCAACGATATTGATTTTTTGAGCTTATGTAAGCCCTTTAATATTTTCTTCTTTGTTGATGCTGAATAAACGTTTTGAAAGAAAAACACTTGTGTTGGAGAGACTAATTATGGACTCATAAAAAGCCTCATAATTTAAACTAACAAACCAACGTGAAAAAAAAAAGCTTGACAAGTTTTGGACCATCTGCTTGATGGGAGCCTGTGATGAATTAAAACACCATGTATTTCTGTCACAACTAAGTCAAAAACCACATTAAACAACGTGTGTTTCGGCGCAGAATCCAAAGTGGTAACAGTGGCATTTCCAAAAAACTAGTTAGAAAGAGCGCAAACAGCAAACGGCTGTTTGTGACCTTGTAAATGACCTCAGTAATCTGATAAGGACGGTTTCCTATTTGTATCTGGACGCCATGTGATGCATTTTGTAGGAAATCTCTCCCGACTGAGATTTGGAAGGATTTAGCGATAGCGACGTCGCCGCTCTTGAAACTCTCTCCTCTTGTGTTTGCTCATATAATTCGATGTGAGGCGGACGCGGATCGCGTCGAGCATCATCAGTAAACACACATTAACTCTCGGAGTGTTTACCCTGACAGAGCGCCGCGTCAAAGCCACCTTGACCTCTAGGCCATGTTCGGTTCAGTACCGGTGGGGGGGTGGGTGGGTCTGGGCGGGGGTGGGATTGCTCTCTCTTCTTGTTTTGCTCTTTCTGTTCCTCTCCGGTCATGTGACCCTCTCCCAGTCGTTTAAAGAGCCTGCCTTTGCCCCGTCCATTAAAGAGACTCTAAATGACCCCCAGCTGACCTCCGCAGAGAGAGGATGGCAGTAGCAGTTTAAAAAGACCTCCGTCCCACAAGGTAAACAACCTGACCCAGTTTAACCTCTCCCCTAACGTAGTTGAACATAAAACCTCTCTAAACTTAAATGTAATATGTTTTCCTGTCTCTGTTAAGTCGGTAATCTAGCACCAAAGCTGGGAATAATTAGATACATGTAACAAAAAGCTGTAATAAGTATGATAAATAGCAGTAATATTTCAGCCAACTGTGTAGTGAAATAACTTTATCCTAAGACTTTGATAAAATATATCCTCTGTGACCATAAAATATGATGTGTCTTGGCATTTGTTTTCACAATAATAGTTGTAAAATGTGTTTATGTCATCGACTCGCCTGGTCATAGTGTTGTTTATATTCCTTTCTAGGTCCACGTCCCGGCTGCAGCACGCCGTCCATCCAACCACCTCATTGGTGCTAAAGGTATGTTGCATTATGTATCAAAAGTTTATGAGTTGATGTTTTAAATATGAAACCGTATGAAAGTACAGGGTCAGATAAGGGTGAAAAGCTTCATGGTTGGACCTGGTGAACCTCTGGGATTCTGGAAGCTTCCAAGGATCCTAAAGAAAAAAATGGTCAATAGCTCAAATTCATGTTTTTTTAATTATGAAAAGATGTTGGTCATGTCAGTGAGGATTTCTCGCATGGTAATATAATGGGGTCAAATAATGGTCAGAGAGCTTCAAGGCTTGGGATTACTGGGAGGTTCAGAGAACTTTGCAGAAAAAAAAAAGAGCAATAGCCTCATTTCAGTGTTCATACGTATTATTATTCTAATGAAGTGAAGTACGAGCATTTAAATAGGATCTCTGTGAAGATTTTTTTCATGCAAGTAAATATGATAAAATACTGAAATGATGGGATCAAATAAAGGGCAGAAATATGAAATTCTTCAAGGCTGGATCTGTTGACACATGGCGGTTCTTGAAAAGGTTCCAAGAATGTTGCAGAAAAATGGCCAATCACTTACATTTACACTTCTCTTAATCCTGAAAGGATTTGCGTTATGTGTCTGATGTCTGTGATTATTGTGAATATATATGTAAATATATGAGTATTCTAGAGAAACTTTGGGGTGAAATAAGTGTCAAAACATACGCTATATGATGATTTTTGTGCAAGTAAATAAAATATACTGAAATAACAAGATCGAGTAAAGGTCAAGAATACTAAATTCTTAAAGGCTGGATCTGGGGACCCCTTGGGGATTCTTGAAAAGGTTCCAAGAATACTGTGGACTGTGAATAAACAAAAGCTAAATTTATGTGCAAGTAAATAAAATGATAAAATGATAGACTGAAGATATGGCATCAAATAAATGTCTAAATATTCAGTTCTTAAAGGGTTGGATCTGGCAACCTTTGGGAACTCTGCATGCAATGGGCAACATCTTCATTTACTGTTTATTTGTATTAATCTAATCAATGAAACGTGTACAAGTAGTGAAACATGGAAAGGGATGAACGTAAAACGAAATATTAAACGCGTAAAAGTTGGATCTAGTGACCCGCGAGGATTCTTGAAAAGGGTTCCGAGAAATCTTCTGAAAAATGGGAGACGGGTTTTTTCAGCTGTTAAAAGATGTACGTTACGTCTCTGGTGTTTGCGCCGGTTTCGTGCACGGAAACGCGGTGATGTTCTGAATCCACGGGTTCAAATGTGATATCTAAGCTTCAATTCTGGATCAGGCCACCCTCGTCAAATCTTGAAAAAGCTGTTGACGTCTACAGCAAAACTGGCTAATTTAACAGTTCTTCCGATTCTTAAAATTTGCGTGGTCATCTGTATTGATCCAAATCATGCGGTGTAAGCAGTTTGGGCAGGTTTGGGAACAGTCCAAACACAGAAATCCTCCCAGGTAGAATCCTTGAATCCTACCTGTTCGGGCGTCGATTTGAAAAACCACTTAGGGGGTACAGAATGAAATATTCTACGGAGGACGCGGTGTCATCATGACATATCAAATATTAATGTGACTTTGAGGCGACTTGATGTTCCCCCGACGGATGTTTAATGTTGAAAAATATATTTCCGGAGCTTGTGAAATCCTTCAGAATTGCCCCCAGTTTGGAGGCTTGACCCTCAGCTCTCCTGTTAGACCCTTTTCACAATCCCCCTCGAGGGGATTCCTGTCCTGCTGGACGCTCTGCCTCACTCTGTACCTATGCAATTAGTCTGTAAGAGCACTCTGTCATCTGAAGCACCACGGGGTCCCTGTTGCTGCAGCGGAGGAACGATATGCCTGGATGCCCAAAAAGTGCACAAACCAGAATGTGATAAAAGGCCGGTGCTGAAAATGCCCTTCTTTGCTCTGCTCTCTCAGTTTTTAAGTTCATACTGTTTGTCTTTCTCTCTCTCTCCTCTCTTGTTAGACTCGACACAAACCACACATGAGCTTCCCTCCGGACGTTCGGCCCCGCCCAAAGTCAAACCAAACCCCGGAAAAAAAAAAAAGGCCGTCCAACTTCACAAAGAATCTTCACCTCGGCTGAACGCTGGACTTTCATATTTTTTTCACAGTCTGGACTGAGGTGAATCCTTTGGGGGGGAATAAAAAGGAGGGAAAAGATAATACATGTATCACACATCGTTGTTCACGGGAGGAAGAGAGGAAATCCGTGAGGCAAATGGAGTTCCTCATCCTCTGGGACGATGTGTCGAAGTGTATTTCCTTCGGAGCATCGGCGGCCTCCGTATACATTTTACATACGCACAGCAGCGCTCTGAACTGACTGTGAACCTGCGCCGCGTCTTTCTTCATCCGGGCTGCTGTCTACCACTTACATTAGACATTAACTGTCGCCTACCGGGGAGGGGCGAGTAAATAAATAATGCAATCTGCTGAGGGAATGACATCATATCTCCCGCAGACACCTCTAATCTCGTATTGTTGTGCTCATTAACCTATATCCAATCCACTCCAGCGGATAAATAATTCACCAAGTGCCTTACTGTTGCGTTTGTTGTGACAGTTTTTTGATGTTTAGCTCCAGTGCCAGAGTTAAAATACGAGGCGCTGTGCTGGAAAAGGTAGCAATCTTTTCTTCTTTTATGCCGCTTTTTGTTTTTTTTCCCGTATCGTCGCCGTAATGCGGAAACACACCAACCCCGCCGCACACACGAGCGCGGGGGTCTATTCCAGATGTATTGCTTAATCAGAATCGACTTGAGTGGATATTACAATTCCAAAATAGCTTTCTGTCGGATAGAGGGCTTCGTTCTGTCGTGTGCATAAGTCCGGATAGGCTGATCCGTATTCCACACAGTGGTATGTCCTCGGCGGCAGACAATAGTTTTCCATTAGAGGAAGTGATTCTCCGCGGAGCCGCGGGCCAAGCCTCGCACAATAACACGGCGACCTAAAGCTCGCATCTGGGGCTCCCGGAGTCAACTCTCATCACCTCCGGGGGGCTGATCCCCCCCTCCGAGGTGGCTTAAAACGACAGGCTTATCTGAAGTGAGCTTGTCCGAGTTAATAAAGTAAGAGCGGCTTATTTGATTAAGAATGCATACAGAGGAGGACGCAGTGATCTGTCACCGGGAGACGAGTTCATTCCAGCACTAGAATGCAGACCGTTACGTCTCCGTGTTCCGTTTTTATTTTCTCATAAACCCTGTGCCGTAACGTTGGTGTCTCTTTTCTTTGTGCCGCTTTTATGTGTTACTCTCAATCCCGCCGTTGTTATCTGTGCTTTTTCTTTGCATTTCCTTAGTTTAGCTTCCTCGTTACAGTAGCCAGCTATGTTTCAGGAAGCCAGCAAGGCATTTTCAAAACCGTTGGAGGGATTTGAGAGATGATCTCACTCGCTTCGCTGGCGACAGGAGACAGTTTTCACGGCCGGTTGAATTCAGCGGGTCGCAGCGACGATGGAAAACAGAGGCGACTACAGCTCTCTCTGACGGGACTCACTACCTCGAATTCAGAAGCACATAGTTAAGCCCTAACCCCTCATCGGAAAATGATATCATCATCCATCGCCCAACCCTGGTTTTTATACTTTTGTGGATAGAGGTGCTGGAAGATGAAGCCACCTTCAGAACCAGCCAGGCTAGCTGTTTCCCAAATGTTTCCAGCCTCGTGCTTGGCTAAGCTAAGCTAAGCTAACCAGCTGGTCCAGCTTTATAACTCAATTATAAGATGTGATTATAGTCACCTTCAAAATGTTATAATGGCTTCAGTTTTGTCTGTTGAAAGATGACAAATTGGTGCAGTCGGTTACGGGTCAGCAGTGGCTGCAGTGTCTTTTTTAATTGCCACTTGGAGGCGCCAGAATCAGACATTTAAAAAAAATCCCTTAAAAGGACACGAGGCATGAAAGTTAATCTCACATGCCCTACTTACGACTAAGTAAAGGTAAATTAGATCCCTCCCTTTTTTGGCTTTGAAAGAACATTTAAAAGGCAATGGATTTTTGGATTCTATGAAGTACGCTTCCCCCACTCGCATCCCTCTTAATCATGTTGAGGATCTAAAGTGGCCGCCTCCTGCCTTTTGTTCCATAATTAACTGGAGGGCTCTTTATCTTACTGAGATTAAAACACCCTGATCAATGTTGAAGTGTCCCTCTGTCTCCTTTAGAACGGAGCGCTAATGCGACCACGGGTCAGCGCGTGTCGCCCGCTAAATGGAAACTCAGATTGAGAAGGATCGATCATTACGGAGGCCTCGAGCGAACGGGGGCGGAACAATAGCAATAATACAGAGAATTTACCACCATTATGTTCACCAATGGAAAGCTTTTCAACAACAGTAAAGCCATCAAACTTCTTCTTTATCTGGGGGATATAATTATGTTTGGCGCTTTTTTATTTTTGCGATTAGTATTTTAGTCGCTCGCAGGGCAAAAGAGCAGATGCAAATAAAAATAACAGAGAGGCTTTGAAACAAGAAAAAACAAGTCACGGGCAGAGACAAAAGATGGAGGGGAAAATAGAGAAAGGGGAAACAAAGGGTGAGAGCAGGTGCAAACATACTAACAATGAAAGGAAATCTTTCTTAAAACAAGACGTGTAAGCAAAGTCAACATTTGTACTCGTCAGCCATATGCTATCTATAAATTGTGCATATTGTACATGCTGTTTCTGTATATCTGCTCATGTGCTGTTATGCATTAAACTCGCTGTCAATAAGTAAATACATGTTGGAGTTGTAGATACGCTTACCGGTAATAAAGGTTTCCTCCTGTTGATAATAAAGCTTGATAAGTCTTCCTTTTGTCAGATGTGCTGTGATTGCGCCGCTCTCCTGCCTTTGAGAGCTTCACTTCAAAGCCAGTATATGTTCATCACCGCACTGTGTCACGCTGGGAAACAAATCATAAAGGCATTTCCACTGTCCCGACTGCTGAGGATTGACACTCCATAATGAAATCTGAACTAAATATAGTTCTATTAACTCCGAGTGGGGGAGCCTCGTGATGACTTTTGGCAGTTGGCATGTTTTCCTAACTTCAAACCTCCACCACTGCAGGGATATTATTTACCTTGATACGCCCTTGAAATAATAGTTGCAGATCAAATAAGTTTGTGTTGCGAAGGCTGTCTCCGTCTCCAACCTTTTAAATATTGTATGTTCCCCTCCGCCGCTGCCTTGGATACATCTCTCTCCTCATGTAAACGCTGCTGTTCTTTATTCTTCCTTTTTTCTTTTCTTTTTTTCCCCCTTGCTTCCATCCTTCAGGCCGTTCCACTTTGAAGCGGCTTCTCAGCTGTGTGAAATTTGAGATTAAAGTCCATCTGTTCATGCGAACCACCAACCCCCCCCGCCTCCGTCAATAAATACACGTAAACACACAAGCAAAAAAACAAAAAAACAGACAAAAAGTGGTTGTTGTTTTTAACGGGTCAAAGGCAGCCTGGGTACGACTGAGCCAGAAACGGGCTGGTTGAGCGAGCACTTTCAGCCTCGCTGGATCAATTACACCTGACACAGGCCATCGCAGACAATGAATTTCTCATTTAATTTTTATTTATTCATCAGCGCAGAAAAACGGCCCGTTGAAGCCAGAATCTTTCCAGGGACTGCGCGGTCCTCTGGGGCCCGTAAAGGTGTGACTCGGCTTGTGTGTTTTTTGTGCATCGCAAACAAGTTCTCTTCCCTTTTTTATTTTCCTTTCAGGTGAGAAAAGCAACATACTATATTTCCCGTAATAAAACCCAGTGTGAGGCCGAGGCAGCGGCAGTTTTGTCGGCTTTTGCACCGGTCAGCCCGGTTAATAAACTGATGCATTCTGATGATATCCAGTGCCTCCTCTACTGTATTGTTCACTTTTCATTCCGGCTGCAGCAGCAGCAGCAGTGAGGGGAGAGCCCTCTGCAGAAAAAAAAAAAAAAAACACCCTCTGTAAACCACCGGCGCTAGCAGAGCCCGGAGATTAAAACAATTGTTTATGCTTTGAGTGCATACTAGAGATATAAGCAATATAGGCAGACAGAGTTCTCCGGATGAAATAACACAGAAATTACGCTATCACATTGCAGGCTCAATATGAATGGACTGGTAGGGTAAGAGGATATTGCAGAGACACCATCAAGTTAAAAGCCCATCACCTATGGTGTTTACCTTAACACCCATCTCCACTTATGGAACATTGACCTTCTAAATGACATTTACCTCCTGTTAAGCTGAGCGTGTTTGGCATTTCGGATGTCCTTACCTATGCCTTAACTCTGCCCAGGAACATCGTAAATACTGGAGGAAAGAATCAAAGTGCCTATCAAAAGTCCGATTACACGTCACGATACTTTAATTGTAGTATATTAACTCGTGCTGTGTATTAGCCTTGTTGAAATTTCCTGATTAGGAAATAACAGACTGCGTGTTCCTGCTCCGGCGTCGTGCACTTAAAGAGGTGCACCGACATCAGTGTAATGGCAGAGTACAAATGTGCTAAATGGCTACTTACAGGTCAATGTACAGTAAAAATCCATTTTGAGTGCAACTCCCACTGTTACTGGCAAAGTCATGCTATTATGTTCCTCATCATGAAGGTGATAAATAATTAGAGGAAGTACTTTAATGGCAGGATGGATTACTAGGGCTTTTGGCTCCAGGAGCTGGAGCAGGTCATCCATTCATCAGTTGGTGGTTGGAACCGCAGTGCCTCCTGTCCAAATGTTGAAGTGCCCTTGATCCTCATATTTCTCCTGTTGGCCAGGCCAGCGTCTTGCATGGCGGTGTTTGGATGGGTGACTAAGAGGCACATTAAGAGCAAAGGTATGGAACAGTAGCTCTTCCTTATAACAACAGCATCTTGGTCAGTGGCCGAACACTACAAGTGGCGCTGTAGCTACCCCTCTAGTTTTGTTAAAGAAAGCCTAGGTCAGGCGCTGGTTGGATAAGTCAAACACAGGATTCAGCCCAAGCAGACCAGGTTTCATGACCAGTGTGTGACCAAAAGTCAGTGCTTATTTGTGTTTGAGTTATGCTGCATGAGTTAACCTGCGTAAATTACCCAACTTAAGTTGCGCAAGTGACCTGACTGAACATTATTTGAACACAAAGCAGGATATTTCTGAACTTTAATAACACCTAGTCATGTCTCATAATATGTGAAATGTTTATCAGTTAGCTTTATTTTTCTACCCAGACTTTGCAAGTAGTTTTTGTGCCTAACTCCACCTCTGATTGGTAACCTTTTGTCTGTGTTCCATTTGCTTGAGTCACACTGTTAACCCTTAGCGTAGCTCTGATAAGATCTGTTTTTCCAGCAGTTCTGATACGCCAATATGAGTTTTTAGTTTCCCTGTTAAACACACCAACCTCTTTGACCCCCTTCCCAGGCTGCTGATTCAACAGAGCGGGCCATGCTGGGCTGCCCTGCTCTGATAATTAGCCCAGAGATACTGAAGCTACGACAGCCAAAGTGGTTGGTGTGTTTACTTGGGAAACTACAGCCCACAATCTGCTGCATCAGCTCCGCTGCTGCTAAACAACTGCAAGAAAAACACAGACACAACCCATTAACACCAGACAACCACTGGACAAACAATAAGAAAATAGTGCACTAGCTAGCTAATTCTTATCTAGTTTTTGGTGTGACCAAACAGTACATTTATTGTGTCCCACTGAGATGGAGTAGGGTGGGTCCATAATAACGTACGATAAGATGATAAGATCTCTTGATGCCGGAGGGCTAGGTATAGAGCATCACTTCTGAACTGACCTAACTGCCACGTTTGAAGAGTTGGGAGTGAGAATGTTTTGCTTTTAAAGGCATAAATTATAGCTTTATTAATGGACAATAAGTAATCATCATCATATATCAGTAGTAGTAAGCCATTACAAGAACACTTTTGTTGTGCCAAGCTGCCTTTTATCCGCAGACACCTCCCATGAAGCGTATTACAACTTATCATCTGTAAAAAAAAACAATTTATTATAAACTGTTTAATTCCCCTTTGATATTTGGTTTGTCTCTATATATTCCATGAAAAGATGGTGCAAAGAACAGACACCATACAGAACATATAGGTGAGCGTTAGAGTGAGTTATAGAAATACACAGAAAAGCGCATGGCCTCCAGGAACTGCCAACAAGCTAAGGTGTAAGTCAGATCTGAAGGAGGCTGCAGCAGGAGCTAATGTTGGATGTCGTTCAAAGTCTGCTCTTATGTTGTGCAGCGGGCTGAAAGTTCTCTGAAATTCTGTCGAACTGATGTAAAACTAGGGAAAGCCTCCATGAAACCATCTACCCTTTTGGTTTCAGAGTTCTTCGAGAGGGAGCAGAAGGGGCAAATGATTTACAAAGCATATTCATGAGTTTCCTGGGGAGGTTATCAGGGAAATGATGGGTGATACTTCAGATGCACAGCAGAACTAGCATAAATAAGTATTGTGATTGCAGACGTCCCATAGGACTTTCAGCGATTTAGATACTTAACTAAGTGAGCAAAGCAATAATAATGATAGTGTTAACAGTATTCAACTGATAAAGTCTCAAACCTAGATACTCAAGCCAAATGTTGGTTCTGGATCCGCCCATGATTGGTGCAAGGTATCATGGGGTCAGAGCTGTAGCAGAACATTTTTTAATTGATCTCAGTTAACTTTAGAAATACACTTATTTATGATAAACAAAAGATGGACGTCAGGTGGGATTAGTTACCATGGCAAGATTAACAACCCCTTCTGGAGGACAGCCAAGCATTCCCTTGTGCACCTCACAAGGGATTTGCTGCTTCTAATAAAAACAGAATGGGACTGTCTCTTCCCAGCTTGATGCTCCAAGATTGTGCCTATTCATTGATCTGAAAACTGCCCTCTTTGCACATATGCTCAAAAGGTTTCCTAGCTTCCTTGTTTACTTCCACAGTTACACTGGGACTTTACATTTTCTAGTCTCTGGGAAGTCTGCATATGTAAAACCTTCATAGATCAGAAACCATTGCCGGTGATTGCAGCTGGATGTGCATTGTTAACAGTTCTACAGACTTGTCTTTCAGAATGGTGCTCTATGGGGGAAGGTACTTTTCAGGCTGCAGGGGATTTTGTTATTGCAGTAAACTGTCCACTGGGACAAATAGTCAGCATGGCTGAGTGGTGACACTGTATCCAGCTCTCTTCAAACATCAGTGACTTTTGCCCTGAGTGTGAATGTTGGAGCGTGCAAATCGACTGAAAATGTAGAATATGTAGTAAAGTGTAACAAGACGGACGGTAGCAGAGTGAAGAGGTGAAGAAGGGGCCGAGGGGTCGGAATGCGACGGCAGCCGAATGGTCACTGAATCAAGCTGCAAAGTTAAGCACATCTAGGGGGCATCAAGAAGGACTAAACTGGATGAATTGTATTAGCCAGATGTCCTGAAGAGGACGGACAGTAATCTGTCACCACCAGGGTCCAGGGAAGAGCCCTCGGAGCTGATGCTGTGATGGCTCAGCCGAGAGGTGTTCATGCTTATATTGAGCTTCTTATTATGTATATCTGCAGACTTAAAGGAGTTTGTTAAAAACCTAAAAACTTCATTACTGACTTAACTAAAAGTTTTACTTCTTTGTGGCTTATAAATAAATATATAGCGTCAGTAAATTTTTTATTACCCATTATTAAAACCATTCGTTACTATTGATAAACCCTGCTTTATTAGAAAGTGGCACCAGCAGAACTAAAGACATGCTTTTGGTCTGTCTGTGGCCGGTCCCTTCTGATGGTTTGATTTTGTCCAGGGCTTTGGGGCGATCCCCCCGGCAGTCAGGGGAACACAGCTCAGCTTTAGCGTTACATCAGTGTTGGATGAGATGATGAAACTGTCAGCGCCCCTTTCTCTCCGAGCCCTCAGAATAAAGGTGCAGAGATGGACCTCCTGACCTCTGGGATTGTCTGTCTGTGTGTCTCTTTCTTCCCACAGTGCTGTGGATCATTTCATGCACTTTCATCCTCTGTTTCTGACTGGCCTCTTCTTTCTTCTAAATTTCTCCCGTCCATTTTTATTTTTCTCTCTCTTTGTTACTCTAGGTGCGCCTGACTATGTTGATTTGACCTCATGGGAGTGGAAGTGTAGCACCTGGTTCTCACAGACTGACGGTGTGTGCAATCACAGTACATTTCTATGGGTTTAAATCAAATATTAGAAATTGTCCTTTTGCGGAGACAAGTTGTGTGTTGTGATGAAAAGACAAGAGATTAAGCAAACCGCTAACTCCACTGCTGGAAACAGAATGCACCCATTTGCATCCTCAAATGCAAATTAAGCTAGATCAAACGTGAAAAAGATTACATTTAAAGAGGTCATATAATACTTTTGGGGTTTTTGCCTTTCCTTTATTGTGTTATGTAGCATTTTTGTGCAGTTAAAAGGTCTGCAATGTGAAACAGCCAAGTCCACGCCAAAGGGAGTTACTCTCTGCGAGTCGAGCCTTTATTTCTGTAACTTGTGTGCGCCACTATGTAACAGGTGTTATATAAAAATATATTTTTATATAATTATTATAAAATAAATACACTCCAGTCAGTCAGCAGAAATACAGTTGTGACTGCTGTAGCGGTGTTATTTTAGATCACACTACGTTGCTCGGCATGACCCGTCCTACTGCCTCTGATTGGTTACATCCTTCCAGTTAAGCAATGCACATGTGCAGCTCTCACCAAAGATTTAACAAAGGCGAGATATCTCACTCTGTAGCTAAAACAGAGCATTTAAGACACAGTGTGTAAAGGGATGCTGAAGTAATGCACCATATGGGAAAAATGTGTTTTTTGAAAAAAGTATACATAGTATATAAACCTATTCTACTAGGATCCCCGTATAAAAGTATGAACCTGAAAATTAGCACAATATGACCTCCATAAAACAGTACAGTAAGTACAATGGTGAGGTATTTAATATTTCCATTACATTTCTAAAAAAAGAATTTAAGTTATTAGTCACACAACATATATTAAGTTTTTGAAATATGATGCAGTGTTAGTGTGTTAAACTACCCATTAGTATGTAGTCGTGTAATGTTTGGCCCTTTAAATTAGGATTATGTAAGAATTGCCCACCTGTAAGATTCATACTCAAAACAAACAAGGGGGCACATCACTAGAGTAGCGATAGTGATAGAGTAACTGCTTACTTCTGCTAACTGTAGCTCCTATTAGCTAGTTAGCTCAGTTAGCTTTGCAGCTAGTAGTCTAGACAGGGAGCTCAGAGCGCGGGGGCTTTGGACCGGGCCGGAGCTAGCTGGTTAGAATGCTAACTTGCGACACAAAACACAGACATCATAAGGTCAAGACTGACAACTCTCACATTGTGTTAGTAATTTAAGCAATTGTTTACAGCTTTTTTTCTATGAAAATTCATGTTTGTTTTCATGTAAACAAACAAAAGAGAAGTTTGGTCCTTGTCGTGTTTCTCGGTGCATCACTGCCACCTGTAGATCAGCAAAACTGCAACAAAACATTCGACTCCACCACAAGAGACAACTGTTTCCAATGTTGCTGTTGTTTTTACCACGATTGTTCCATAAATTCAACCACGTGCTTATTATTGTGACCATGAAACAAAGCTCACCCAACTTTAACGAGGTGGTATTTTGATGCAAACCATGTCTCTCAGACCTTAACAAAGTACATATTTTAACATGGATCATGATCTTTCCCTAAACCTAACCAAGTCACTTTTGTGCTGAAAACCAAACCAAACTTTAACCACAGAGCATCCTTTAGTGTCTACTTGCAATGAGCAAATCCTTTCTGGCAGAAAGCCTTTCTAACATATGGTTAGCATGAAACAGCAGCTTGGTTAGGACTACGTACAACAAATACTTGGTTAGGCTCAGGTCATTAAAGTGTGGTTTCTCAAGGTACGGGAACTCTGAAAAGTCTACTTCAAATTGTATGAAATTCAATATATGATCCCCTACTGGCTTCCCACCCACATACACAGCCAGTTATTGTTAAGAGTAGTCAGCATGTTAGCAGAGTGGCAACAGCTTCACTGTCAAAGGGGGAAAGGATGCATTCAGGCACAGCATTGATTGTGGGTCACTAGCAATTTGGAATAAAAAACAGGATTGAACCATGCTGGGAAGGAAAGTGGGTTTTTTTTATTACCTGTGCGAAGATTTTTTCAGTCGCATCTTGCAAGACAAGATTTTGTATGAAAGGCACAAATGTTTCTCCTCCTTGCAGAGATGATAGCTGGGCAAAGACGTCTCGCAGAAGGAGCTGAAATTTTACACTCGGATTTATCCGGTGGACATTTTCACAGAATATGTAGGAGACAAATACATATTCAGATGCTTTATCTCGAGAGATGATGTGTTTTGTGGAGCGCAAATATTTAATTCATGTTTTAATTAAAAATGAACCTTCATGACTGATGTCTTTATTATCTGTCAATTAAAAGAGGAGTGTGTGGATTTAAAATCATCACGCTGCCGCTTTATGCTTTATGTTTCCTCTACCTTCACAGTTGTAAAACTCCCGCAGACGAGGAAATCTCGTGTGGCCGCTCATCCTGAGAGATCATTGCGTGTTACGGTGGGTCATATTTAGGGCAAATACAATGAGGTGATTTGGTTTTAGATTTAATGAAATGGCTCCGTTTAATGCGAGAGTCGTCCTAAATGGTCGGGTCGGCTGCCGTCTGTGGGAGTGCTGCGGAGGCATAAATCAGCGGTGGGGAAGTTTCCTTCCTCGCTTCCAGAAACAAGCGGCACTTTTTGATGTTAATTTGTCACATAGCTGTGTGCACACACATCCCTGGGGAAAATGATAACGGGCCTCCTCCCCAATCACGGCCCTCCACTGTTCTACAACCAGCCCCATTTAATAAATCACTTGGGAAAAAATATCACATCTCTGGGGTGCCTTTAGACAAGAAATCCTCCCCTGGAGTTCCAGCGGGGTCACGTTCGAACAGGAGCTGGTGAAATTAGCATTTTTTTGTCTTTACCCAAGCAATTCTTTACAGGGAACCAAACTGGGCTTCTTCAGATGACTTCCCCTAATGATACTCAAGGGTACGCTGTGCTTTTACTGTCTTTGTTAAGGGACAGCTCGATCCTCATTTTAGTTTTTCTTGTTTTTTCCTTCTCATCCCCAGCCATTTGCTGGACCCTGTGACAGCCTTTACATGCGCTCGGAAAAAAAGACACCTTTAGCTTTCACTGAATGTCTCAGGTTTAGTCGCTCCCATTCAGCTTCTAACAGCACACAAAACAACTGGAGACTTCAAATGCAATGACTGCAGGTAATCCATCACTGTGAATGAGAAGAACGACGGCCGCATTTTGAATTCTGGCATCACGACGCGAGTAGGAGGTTCTACAATTTCACACTTTCAAAGAAGCTCGTGTTGTGATTCCAGAACGCCACAGGAGACGCGATGGAGAAGATCATCTTACTGCTCCTTCCTGCTTCTCGTATGTCTCGTGGTTTTTTTGTCCAAAAACCCTCTCACACAATACCTCATATTCTCTGGTTAAATTTAGTAGGCCACCCTCGTCCTGTCGATAACCATCCAGTCAAATCAGTAGACAGCAGGCCGCTTCCAGACATTCACGTTGTTACCTGAATTTATATAATGGCCTCGTGTCTGAATCAAGCCCAGAGTCATTTTTAACATGAAAGTCATGATGGCAATCTCTATAACATCTCATCCAACATGACGAGACATAAAAATGATTACGTTAATAATGTATCAATTAGCACAATGCTCAAAGAAAACAAAGGCATCAAACGCTCGACATGTTGTGTTGAAGGGGATTCTTTTCCTGTCACTTCTTTCTTTATAAATAAGATGTTCTGCTCATTATGGTCCTGCTCTCCATGTGTACCAGGTCTGCTACAACAGGGTCCGAGCAGATTATCTTTTGGGTTTAAAGTGTAACAGGTATATAATAATAATAATAATAATAATAATAATAATAATAATATATTTTTATCAAATTCCTTTTTGATTGTAATAATGTTTTCTCTTATCTTTTTTTAATCTTACATATTCTTATCCGACACTGTATGTTTTTGTCAGTCTTTGCCTTTTATTTGCTTTTTATTTGGCAGCACGTTGTGTCTGTGCATGTCACTTGAGATATGCTTTATAAATAAATATCACTTGGCTCGACCTGACTTTGGTCGGGGCAAACAAAGGGAAAAGTAAATAAATGATCATGACGGCCAAACCAGCACCCCCTCCACATCTTCTGCAGCCTGTCCTCATCAGAACAAAAAAAATCACCATATAGGTCGACTGTGAAAGCAGCTTATTACTATTCGTGTTTACACTGTATTCTTGTAAGGTGGCGACTGCCAGTGGCCGCGTTAGTTACTTCAGCAGGAAAGGAGGAAGTTGCGCAAAGTAGTATGAAGGACTACAAGTCATCATGGACCTATTACTACTGGACACAGCCTTTGAGGCGGAGCTCCAGTCATGAAAGCTTCCTATGAAAGCTGCTCAGTGGCGCATGAAGCTGAAAACGCTCGACTACCGGCCGGCTCGCCTCAGTATAGCTTCCACATTGTGCGGCCTATAGAGTGTGTGCACTGGAGACTTCCGGTTGACCGAGCTGGCTTATTTACAGTTTAGCGTTTCCTTACTGGTTCTTGGACGATAGTTGGATAAGACGATCAGTACAACTCTCAAGTCTGTATGATAAATATATTAAGCTGCAGCTAGGATACAGCTAGCTTAGCAGAGTGGAAACAAATGGAAACAGCTAGCTGCCTCTTTAGAAAGGGAACAATACCACCACCTCTGAAACTCATTTTTTAACTAATAATAACTTTTTTTAACATCTAATATATTGTTTGTTTAGTCCACACCAAAAAAGTGCAAAAACACTTTGTGCTTTGACAGAGGGTTGTCTGCAAGACTCCGCTCAGACTTGAGCAGGCACAGCGACCTTCTGAGATTGTTTTAGCTAACTGTCCTCTGTAGCTTCATACTTAATGGGGAAGATAAATGAGTCATCGAACCCTCACCGTGAAACTGGATAAATGAGTCTTTTGTGGCTGACAACACTACATTTATTAACTGTGCTGAGAAGAGGCTGTGGGTGGATGTCCGGCTGCTGTGATACAGGTTTGGTCCCATCCGCTGATGTTGGTTTTTATGGATATTAAGTTTTTTTTAAATTCATGAACATTGCCAGTGGTATTCATTGCAACACAAGACTATGTGGAGATATCACAGATGGAACCAGAATGTTTTGTGGCTTTTTTTGTCATTGAAATGATTATTATTTATTTATTTTTACAAGAAAAGTCATGTTTTGAAAGTAATTTGAACCATCAAAGCTAATTAAAAGAATAAAACAATCAAGTTTATATTAATTTCTAATTAAGATTCAGGATTTAGACTCATTTGTTATTAAATGCACACAGCAAAGATAAAGAAAAATATCTCACAAGATGATGACTTGCTGTCTTTCAGTCACATCCGATGTATATTAAATTGGAAGGCTTTTGTCTCCGTTAATTCAGTGGGAGAATGTGAAAACATGACCTTCAGCTCCAGAAACAGCTCCTGTTAGCGCGAGGCTTGCAGCTTCCATTCATCAGTCCCTCCTCCCATGTTTTGCCCAGCTGAGGAGGATCTCTTGTGTCTCGTGACCCGCTCCAAACACGAAACTTGGATTCTCTGAAAAATGCAATTATTTTAATGCCAGAGAAACAATTGACTTCTCTCAAATGTAATTTAATATGACAAAAAGAGCAAAATTGCACATGAACAAAGCCCCGGAATGATTGGCAAGGGTTGAACCCTCGGAGAGCCCCTCCAGAGAGGTTTGCATCCACGCTGAATAGCTTCAGCTGGTCTGCTGGAATTTGATATGGCTACCATGACGGTACTCTCAGTCCTTAATGAAAGCTTTGTCTTCTTCACATGTATGGAAAATGGCTGTAGAGTGGATCACATTTAATTTCTCTCCTACTGTCAAACCCAGGGAATGAGCCAAAGGTTAGCAAATGTTTCCGAAAGCAAAGTAAAGGGACATTAAGTCATCTATTCCGAGGTTTGTCAGCAGGAAAAAAATCCTCCAACATCACCAGGTGTTTGGCTCGGTCCTCCCCACCCCTTTACAAGTCCCATTTTCACAATGTGGAGCAGCGTGCTGGTTAATTAGAGCAGGGCTCCAACAGAAACGTCTGCTCAAGAGGAAACCAGTTGCCGTGATAAACGCTGGAATAACAATGCAGCTTTGTCAGCATGTCAGCCTCACTTTTTAACCTTCAGAGCTGAAATATGTGATTTTGGCTGCTTTTAACGCAGCGCTGCATCACAGAGTGGTTGGAAATGCCAGTAGGTGGGGAAGAAGTGTGTGTTTGCGTGTGAGCAGCGGGGGGTTCGGGTTAGAAGGGAAGCCAGAACCCTTAGCTCCAGGCCAAACAATTACCCAGTCATTTTGTATTGATCAGAAACCTCTTTTGGACACGTTATGACCATTTTTGAGTTATCAGGAAACCATTACATGTTGCCGAATTTTCGCTTTGAACCAAATGCTTTTTCGTAATGCCCGGCTCAGGCGTCGTTTAAGGGATTTCGAGCGCATTAAACAAGAATTTAAAAAGCGGCTGATGGAGAGGCAGCATGCATTAGGGTGACTATATTCGGTCGATGAGCGGCGAGGCTACAAGCTGTCCCTACCAGGCTACTTTCACATTGGATAATTGACAGCACAGATTCTCACGCCCTCGCACTGCCAGGCTGCTGGCCACCATTCAACATGGGAGATGCTCATTAACATAAGTTGGGAAGGTGCTGCCAGCCAAGTGTTCTGCTGTGAACACTTTCACATTATATAAGATGAAGATATCGACGGTCATGCAGTGCGCATGAGATAGATAGATAGATAGATAGATAGATAGATAGATAGATAGATAGATAGATAGATTTACCTGCTAAGTAACCTCTTACATAAATATAGTAAAGATAAAAGGAAAAAGCAGAAGATTGATACCACCCTCATGTCTGTCCATTGAAGAGGCAACTTTTCCCTCCCTAGCGTTTCCAAGTGGTGTTATTGTTGTTGGTGCCGTTGCAGCAAAGGCGATTGCATCATTTCCTGTTTCCCTCAGAGCCAACTATAACAACAAAACCTGACCAAACTTGAGTTTAATCAATTATTTAGTCTATAATACAAATGGATCATCAGGTAACTTTCCTTTCCCCAAGTGACCACACACCCGATGGCAGACAGTAAGTACAGTGATTGCGAGATTTATAGTGAACCAGTGTACAGTCAACATTCATGGTTTCATTAGTCTGTAGCCAATACGTTGTGCAATCAACGTCATAATGAATTGCTGTCAACTCAAAAACTGTCGCCTGTTTAAGTACAGCTCTAGATCCTATGAAGTAATACGCCTAGCTTAGCATCACAAGAAGCATGGTGAAACTGCTGGTTTAGCTCGGCCCAAAGTTCACAATTCAATCCACCAGCACTTGGTAACTCACGAATTGACCCATCCACCCACCCAAATCTCACCCATTATTGCCCTGTGGTCCAATAACCGTTGAGCAAGCTTTCTACCTGGATGGACCTCGGTCAACTGTCCTGTTTTATATGTGTCATGTCCTCAGTTCATCTATATTTAAGAGAAAAACAAGTTAACAAGATGGTTATTACACCTCGCTGGGAGATCTCCAAAAGTGTCCTCTGTAAAGATTTGATGGTGCTCTTTGGTAGACCTCACCATCAGCTGAACATCAACACCATCACCAAAGACCCCTCATTTGTTAAAGGTAACATTACAATTTCCAGTCACATTCACAGACACATCGCATTGTGTATGGTTACATCTTAGGTCAGCCAACGTTAGCGAAATGCTAGCTAACTGGCTAGCTAAGGTAAAACGTTCAGCACCGTGGTCTGTAGCCAGGAATAAATACACAGAATGGAACATATCGCAGTGCAGGAGTGATACTGTCATCCCCGGTGTCAGATCAGAATGACTTGGCCTCAGTCCGCCGTGTCGATTTACTGTGTTTATAAAACTTAAAAGCCTGAATTTATCCCTTCATCGCGTGCTGTAGTTGTAGCTTTCCAAGGACAGCGTTTGGACATTTGTACGTGGGACACCACGTGATATTTTTAGTAGACCTCGGGATGGCAGTGAAAATTGAAACCAAAGCATGTCAAGATGGAACATAAAGGATTGAGACATGTGGGCAGTGCAGGTGGTTGAGTGGTTAAGAGCACATGCCACATACGCAGTGGACCCTGGTTTGAATCCCAGCTGGAGGATCTTTGCTTCATGTCACAGCCCCCTCTCTCCCATTATTTCCTGTCTATCTACTGTCAAATAAAGGTGTCTGTGCCTGGAAAAAAAAAAAAACAGAAATGTGACGTTTCAACATATTTGTGGTTTACAGAACCTTTAGCTGCCAACAGTTAGTCTGATGACTGGGTTGCTGTGTTAGTTGAACACTGGACCAGACCTGAGTACAGCCTTACCATCAAAGTGTTCCGAAATAAATGCTTAAATCAATCAGACACTGCTCTGGAAGTAGCTACAGCTCATTTAGCTAGTTTTGCCGTATGGTGAACAAAGGAGAAATCCTTTCTAAAAAGTCCCCCGGGTCATGTAGCTCTTACGCTCTAACTTTAAGCAACACTGGACAAAGAGCGTTAAATTTTACCCACATTGTGGAACCAAAGTCCGTGGCGGTAAACTGACAGCATCACCAGAATGCGTCTGTGACAGGTCTTGAGCGGCGCTGTCATCTTCTGTTCACTGTGCCTGCCCTGTGTGAGTGAGCACAAGCTGCAGTCACCCAGAAGTGACCCGTCACCCAGCCGGTCCTCTCCACTTAGCGGTGTAAACCCTAAAGTACTGTGGAGTGAGCACAACGAAGTCTGAGCATGAACCGGTGCATCGAATGTGAAAGAGCGCCCCTTGTCAGTGTGAACACATTTTTGCACTTTACTTTGAATCACTGTATGTAGGTTTGTCTTTTCTAATAACTACGGAGCATCGTTGACGTTAGAGTTCTCTTCTAGTGATTGTACTGCGCCGTTTGAGTGTTGAATTTTACAGGAGGAAACGACAACAATCAGCCACCATTTCATTCCTCTAAACACCTTGATCTTCCACAACAGTATTGTTTCATTTTTGGCTCTGAAGAAAAGAACCCGACCTCACTCCACATCCATTCTGATCATTTCCTCCGGTTTTAGACGCCATCACACTGAAACATCCTCGCCAATGATCACTGAAATGTGAACTGTGTGTGTGCAAGTAAAAGCAAGACAGGGAGAACAAATGTGACCCTCCTTTTTTCTCCCCGCCAACCACGCCACAAGCGCAGGTCGGTTGCCATGGCAGCGTGAAATGAAGAAAGTTTGACAGGGGTGCCATACATTTTTAAACCACTTATTGGCATTGCCTCAAAGGTAGCACCTCCCGCTGCCCTCCCCTTCAGCTGCTGTACAGCCACATCAGTGTCAGGCCCCGGCTCCCTGGAGGAGGGCTGCCTCGGTGGGCCGGCTGGGACTCGAGAGCCTAATTGGGGCCCGAGGACGCCTCCCTCTGCCGCTACAGCTGTGCTGCCGCTGGCTGACGGTAGGATCAGAACCCCGTGACTAGCCAGGGGTCAGAGGTCGCCTGGTGGCTGCTCAGCATGCAGGGCCAGAGGAGGGAGTCCGCTGTGACGGATCAGGCAGCGCTGTCCCGCAGTCTGCGTGAACTCTGACCGATGCCCTCAGCCGCTCAGCCCGTCTCTGCCTCTTAAAGGAAAATGCAAAGAAGATGAAATTGGAAATTCCTCTCTGATATGTACACACTGTGATGAATGTTGACTCGGCTCCATCTCCATAACTGCTCCAATATTGTTTCTACCTGATGTAAAACAAAACACATTCTTCTTAAATGGTAGTCCAGGCGCTGTTTCACCAAGTTGAACTAACACGTCTAACATATACGCTACACTTTAGTCACATACACAGAAGGTGCACTGGGAGATTTTTCTCATGTCACATTTCATTTGATTGAGAGGGCATAATAAGTGATCAGACAGAGCTTTAAAACCAACAAAAACATCTTGACACTCGACTGAAAACATTTTGACCGTCTCTCTGCTCCTCTTGGCTTTATCTTATCGCGCAGAACACATAAAGCAGAAATTAACATGCCAACTTCACTGTGGATTATAGAAGCCAGACCTTCATTCAAACTGTTAATTTTATTACCCGATAACTTCCCCAACATTAAACCGTGCTGCTGCCTCCATGCGCCAGGGCTCGGCTCCCCTCTACAGCATTTCAACATTTGTTCAAATCCTGGTCATGCTTACTGGTTCCTTTTGTCATTTGCACTTTTAACGTACTTTCATCTACTCTGTCTCCTTCATACAGTGTCAGGGCTGAGCTGGACTGCTAGAGACAACTTGAAAATATTGAGAACCCCTTCTGTGTTTTAAATGTATTTGTTTGTTTTGTTAGGGTCCATTTTTACAGGGACAGCACACAATTAAAAGTAATTTCACCGGAGCTAGCTAGCAGCTAATTTGCATCCGTTGTCCCTGGACAAAATTGAATTTTGTCCATTAATTTACCATTTCGACTACCAATCATGTCTCGCACAGCCTACCTCAAAAGACACAGTTGTTATTGGAGTACACTTGCCAGCATCCTCTTCCGATGTGTTTTTATTTCGAGGATGAAGATTTTTTATTTTATTATTATTATTTTTATTTTTTTTTTTTATTTCCCATCTTTTCCATTATTTAAATCCAACAGGACGCCCAGGACGGGGTCATTAACTCCCACTCAGGGAGGTGGGATTGGGAGGAAAAGGGGTCTGAGTACACGAGCAAGAGTCAGAGGATGTCGTTCACTCCACAGATTGTAAAGCCCACTGAGGCTATGTGATTCTGATTTGGGGATATATAAATAAAATTGATTTAATTTGATTTGATTTAGAGTGAATAGCTGTGGATTCACGGAGGGGGGACACGGTGAATGCCTATGTAAAGGGTCCACAGTTTTCTGCTACCCCCCTGTTCCCGCTGATCTTGTTAAGCGGTGGCAAGAACAAGACAAGAATTGGCAGAACTTGCTTTGGACAGCCAACTGGCTAAGATTTAGTCCCTGAAAACCCCTGTGACATGACCAGCAGCAGAGACCGGGCACTGCAAAGCCAAAAGCAGCAAACCACAAGGCTGTGGCGTGTCAAATGGAAGGTTACGGGCGTATCAGCTGTGATATTGACACAGTTTGAGCTTCAAAGTGACCTTGGACTGACTGGAAAAAACTTCATTTTAGCTTTGTAACACACTGTAATGTAATAAGAAGCATGTGCAAGAGCATTCTTCAGTGTTTTGTTGTAAATAATATGTAAGTAAGTCAACAACTACATTTTTTTTCAGTGAATAACAGTTAATAAATTATTCACAATATAACACAATTTGAATATGACACATAAACAGTATATATTTATTAATGAGGTATTCATTTATTTATGGATTATTTTTCTTCACTCTGCGAGACAGCGAAGCAAACTCCATCTAAACCGAAAGATACAGCTGAAACAAGTGAGACGACGGGCAAAACTTCAAATTCCAAGGTCAGTAATGAGGCTCAACATGTCTTCATTAGTTTTGAACACATTAATTAACAGTGTTAAACCAGTGTATGAGTGATTTACATGTGTATAGAATCAATATGTGGTTTATAATACACTGTATTGATTGGTTCATGTCTGCAATTATACAGCAGATCAATTAATATATGTACAGCTGTTACACTGTGTTATTCATTAACACAGGTTAGGGTTAATTCCCATGAGAGGATACACTTGAAATGTCCTTACATCTGGTTTAAAGGTACATTATGGTGTTTTGAGAAACATTTTATCAATTGTTTATTTAACTTATATAAAAGCCTTATGGAGAGTTTTGGATGACTAAATATTTAAAAGTCATTCCCACCAGGTACAATTATGACTCGGTGACAGTTTTGACCAATGGCTGTGGCTGCATTGATTATTGGGTTTACAGATTGCGTGTGCGCTGGATCAATGTGGACCATTGATGACATACATCATAATCCCGTTCACCTCTCAGAAAGACAAATCTGCTGCCGTCGAGGACGATCAGACAGCCAACTGGGAAGCATTTGTCTTTGTGAGCCTCATGGATCCACCAAAACCAACAATCAATAAGCCATAAGGCTGAAGAAGACGTCACAGCCCGACTCAAATTAGCTTATCGTCATGCTTAACAGTCGACACTTCGCCGTGGAGTCGGCTAAGCCTTTCACTTACAGTGCATGATTATTGCATTCTCTCCATGCAAGAGAGGAGGGGGGGTGATTTATTTTTGTTTATTCAAATAAACAGTGTCAGTGCAGCGGGCTATGACAAACTCTCAATTGAATTGCTATTGTGATAAACAAGTTACTGCTCAGACACCTTTTTTTTTTTTTTTTTAAATGAGGCTGGGGAAACAAATATCAAGTGCCGCGGTGACTTCATTACCATAGCAAAGGTACGAGTGAACTCGGCGTCACCCCGACGACAGCTGCTTTCTCAATCCATTCTTTTCATGCGCACAGAATACATCAGCTTAAACACTGGAATTATAAAGCCAATGGTGTATACTCTGTATACTGTAATTACTTACAGTATACTGTAGATGCATTTCTCATCCACTCAGTCTATTATAAATATCTCAATGTGACACTTATAGTAAGTCTTGGTGCACCAATATCCTATAAAAAAAAGAAAACAAACTGTGCCCCCAAAAGGTATCCACTCTGCTCTGAATCCCGTCCAATTTACATATTTCCCATTTATTTGCCAATTATGGCTAACACTTCTCCTGACCTATGGGCAAACTCTTTCAACTTTGAAAAAAAAAATCACGCACATGCCTTTAATCTTTGCTATTTTTTGGGGGGTAGACTAACGCTCGTCCGGTGTAAATCGGGGATTAGACGAAAAAAGCAGGAAACAGAGATTTTGGCTGTGGGATGTTATCAGCTCTCCATTTCATTCATCGGCTGTGAGACACGACTCGTTTCCCCCAGTAAGAGAAGACACGGAACGAAAAAAACAGGTTTCCCATCCCGCCTCAGTCAGAAACCGAGAGTGTGTTAACAATTTATAGACACATTTTGCACAAACATTATTAATTCATATTCTGTAATAATACGATTTCGAGATGGTGAGGAAAAGCAACTATTGGATTTCAGACGAGATGTATTGCATCACTGACTTATGCAATTTCTGGGGATTGTGTCGCATACATTTACAAAGTCTTATTTTATTACCTTTCTTTTTTGTGAATTCCCAAAACGAAAAGCTTGTTCTGAAGTACTGACTACACAGAGGAAATATCGAAAACCTGTTGCCAGACAACGTCTATATTGTATGACTCTCGCTCTCTAGTCTGTGTGTAAGCTTGAGGCCGACTTTTTTTCCCCTCCACCTTCTGATTAAACAGTGAGGGCAGGGTGAGTGTGGGTGGAGGTCAACAGTCATCTACAACTCAGCCTTCTTTATCCCCCGTTGGTCATACACATCAACTTTCAAGTGGTCTGAATTGATTTGATTTGATTTGATTGCATTTCACAGAAATACATCATATTACAGAAGATGGAGAAACTGACTCCTGTTTGACTGTGACAATAAGGGTGGGCATGGCTTTGCTGCTGGTCGGAGCTGAACCTACTCTTACACTTGCCAATTGGTACCATTCCAGTGGTACTAGATCGCTCCCTGTATCTCTAGGGTCTATGTGTTTCGTCAGCGTTCTTTCGTTCACTCACCAGCGTTTTAACCCTGACTTCCTCCTCTTCCAGTGTGACCGGACCTTTCCTGTGGACCAGCTCCTCCACCACTCGCCCACCCGGCCTCCCGCACCTCTGCCACCCCTCACAACCCCAATTGCCCGAGCCTGCCTCCTGCGTGACCATGAGTCTCCACCTGAACCACACTGGCAGCCACCAGCCTGCCCTAAAGCTCACCATCTCTTCCTACCAGCGAAACCGTCTTGTGATCAATAAATTCACCTTTCAAGTCGTCAACTTTGAAGTTGGCGTCGACTAATGGGTCCACCTGTACTATACTACAACCTTTACAAGCTCCCCTCTATTGTAGTAGTATAAAGAGCAAGAAAAGTCTAAATCAGGGAGCAGTTGAGTGGGACCTTCCCCCAGGAGGCCAAGCTTGTGTCCATTGCGTGACCAAGTGTATACATTGATTTCTTTTTAAGATTTGTTTCTAAAGTTAACTTACCTAAATGATGTAATATAAGTGACGTGACGGACTGTTTGATTAACACAAAGCAGGATATTTTCCTAAACCTAACCAAGCACTTTGTGTCTCCTCCTAACCAAACTGCAGCCTTTTGAAAGGCCAACATTCCAGAAGTCATCATAATTTGTGAACAGCTTGTCAGCAAGCTTTATTTTGAAAGTCTAACTGGATGGTGCATATTATGCATTTTTGATAACCCTAAACTGACACTAGAGGGGTAAGTAGAGCATCATAGTTTGAAGCTCAAGGCTACAGACCAAGCTGCCATCTTTGATGAGCCGGAGGTGAGAATGTGTTGAAACTACAAATCATTTTACTAAATTGAATAATTTAGTTCAGCACCAAGATTCAAAGTCCCTGACAACAACGAGAACAAGGTGCGGCTGAAGCTGTCCCCTTTGGCTAAGCTAACCTCAGGAAGAGGAAAACAAGGATTTGTTTTTGCTGCTGTGGTACATAATTCCTCAAGTTTGACCAAATTAAATTGCCATATCATCCGATCTTTATAGGGATGGAATGGCTCCACAGATAGCCCTCCGTCATGTGACACTGTAGAATCCAAACCTAGCTACTGTACAGGCCTTTTGAAGCTGTGGTATGAGCCATAGGATGAAGCAAAGGGACCAAACTGCAGGGCTCCAATTTATCTTATTTAATGCACCAAAGTAGTGACGTTTCAAGCAACATTTGTCTCCATCAGACTGATGTCTGTTGAACAGCAGTGTTCCTCTGGTGCATTAAATAAGCGAACATCGGACCCCTGCAGTGTGCGAGCCGCTCCTTTGACTCAGCACCTGCCCTTTTTTTGGTTTGGATGCACATGCATACTCTCATTTTGATCTGCTACGGGATACCATATGAATAATAATCTCCACATATGCTTCTGAACAGTGTGCGGCTAGTCTCTTTTGCAGGCACTTAGCACGCTAGCTAAGGGGAAGGGTAATTAGGGTAGGTTAGGTTAGGGTAATTGATTTTCAGGTTTGAGCAACAGCATCTCAAAATCTCTGCGCACGATCACATTTCTGTTCAAATGCACCTCACAATTCATACAGCATGATGTTCAGACTCGTCTTTGACTGTCCAGATTTATCACAGTAAGTTTATGTTGAAGATTGTGTTTTAGAGATTTGCTCTCACATGCACTGGCCGACTCTAAATTAGCAACTTCAATACTTGGTTAACATTTAATTGCAATATCTGATCTCCTGCATAAAATCAGAGGTGCTGCACTTCAGTCTGCTTCCCTGATTCCCACCCTTACTCTCCCTCCACCCTCCTTCCTGCACTGCCACTGACTGTTGGCCTTGTGTGTCAATAAGGTGCGCTTGTTTCCTCGGGATAACTGAGCTTGAAATACTGCAAGTGGCCTCAAAAGCTGGAGACATTAAATCCATGACTAATTCCGCTGTGAACAAATGTTTTGGCATAAAGTCAGTATCCAAATAAGTGTCAGACAGAAGTTCCCCTTGTGTGCTGACTAAGTATTTAATCTCAACTTTTTTTCCCGATCACACCCTCTGTTTCTGTCTTATTTACTGTGGCCCCTCGCAGTAAAAGGCACAAATTTCCACAAAACACCTCCAGACAAATCCACTTCAACTCCTGCAAGGGCTTAATGACAGAGCAAGCAGACATCTGAGAGGAGACATTATCATCCCGGAGGACGAAAATGCTATTATAAACTGATTAGGTGGAGGAGAGCTGGATGGAAATCACTCTTGAATCTTTTTTTAACCATTAATTAGTGGTTCTGTCAGTGCGGTTCATTCTGCGGGGATGACTAATGCGTAGAGCTCTCCCACTGCTCTTCATGACCAGTTGGTACATTGCTGTCACATTTGCATATGTAGCTCTGACAGCAAAGAAAAAAAAAAAACCCATTGCCTATTAATGCTGCTGGAGTTCTGCGTGCAGTCTGTGTATTCTGCACAGATTTTCGACTTCTCCCTCCGAAACAAGATGACATAAAAGCAACAGGATAGCTGCCTTACATCGGTAATTGGCTGACTGTAAAATGACTTGCAGTAAGTTGTGCAAATGCGCCGACGCCGGCTACTGTGAATACATCCATTTGCACCTCCACTGCTACACCGAGACATGCCGAGTGTTGTATCAAACTCTATTTAGATTCAATTTAAGGATGAAACACAACCTGTTTCCTTATCATCTCTGACAAACAACACTTCCCTCCGGACCCCATCAGCTACATTATGAGTCTGCGAGGGGTTTGTTAGATGGTTCTTTACAGGCTGAGGCCCAACGAAAACATTGCTTAAGCTTTCCGCACCACATTCTCCCTGCTGTCCAGATGTCTGGTGTGGAGTTTACTCGCAGACAAAATCAATAGACTCTTTGTGTGGTTTAGTTTATGTCTGCAAACTGTTTTAATTGTTAATTTAGCTTGTTTTCTTTGCACGTCCCTCTGCTAAAGATTGAAGGCTCCTCCGCACTTCACCTGAAATGTACCTCGGTGATGGACAGGATTCATCACAAACACATAGAAATTATTGTGACGTGGCACAGATCAGTGATATTAGAAGATGTTGATATGTAGGTCTCATTTGATTTAAGGAATAATTGAATTACCAAATGAAGATCAGAACGAGATCAAATCAAAAGTCCTCGTAAGTAAACTACTAAATAGTTGACTGCCAACGACCAACATGTTCTCACTCCCAAATCAAATACGACAGTTTCATCAGAGGCTTTGAGCTTCAAACTATGACGCTCCACCTGACCCTGTAACATCAGTATTGGGATCCACTGTCAAGTTTGTAATAATACATATGAAACATCCATGTAGACTTCACAAAAACAGTTCACATATAATGGCATTATGGCTTTTGGACTGTTTGTCGCTGTTTGGTTAGGTTTAGGCACCAAAAGTCTGGTTGTGTTTCACCCATTTAACCGCCCCAACCTCTTCCCCAAGTGGACTTTGTCACTCTTCATTTTACATCAGCTGACCTCCTCCTTTGCTCCTTATTTAATCACGACAGCCACTAGAGGTCGCCATCTAGTAATATACAACATAATGGCTGCTTGCACAACAGCCAAAATGTCTGTTTTTCTGATGTGGGTGGGCTAAAGTCATGTTATAGGCTCTAAAATTATCTTTTCAATGTATGAATATGTACAACAACCATTTTAAAACATTTTCTGAATCAAATAAAATTAATTAACTTGGCACATTGTTGAAACAATATCAATATGGTGCTCCTAAAGTAAATTCTAAACATAAAATTTCAAACCTTAACATGATCACAGTAATCCTGACACTCTGACAAAAATGAACAGGGGTCTTCACACTTGTAAGTTTTGCATTTGGGGCTTCCCTCAAGCGCCCCGAGCATCGAGGTGGTTTATACCTTGTGCTGGCTGTGTGCTCCTAAAATATTCATGGGGGGGATGGGTGATAAAAGAGAGGGGGAAATAGCTGTTAGTTGCGGGTCAGTTGAGGGGAAGAGAAGAGTTATTTTTTTCTTCCTTTTTCAGTATTTTCATTGTACTGTGATGTGTGATTGATTTTTTAAAACTGTTCCATCAATGGGGTTTTGTTCACTCTCACTGCCCTCATCAGCATAGTTTCCACCGCCTGGCACCAAACAGCAGACGAGCCATGTTAGCGACTAGCTTAGTGAAGAAAGTGGAGCGTTTAGTTGCTATTGAGCCAAATACTTCTCAGGAATCGGAGGAGACAAAAACAGAGCTAAAGGGAGCGTGAATATTGAAGTCGTATTTCAACACAGAACCGCGGAACGAAAGGTTGTGTTGCTCCAAATCTGCTGATGGTCTCAACAGGCTAACACAGAATCCATAACAACACTCAGTTATGTTAAAGGTCCCAAATGAGGCTCATTTTCAGGTCCATACTTTTATTTTAGATGTCCACTGGAAAACACTGCAGCACCTCTATTCATCCTCTGAATACTCCATTTTAGTGCCGGCATCCAAATAGCTTCTTTTTTTTTTTCCAGCAGAAAAGTGTTTGTGCACTGAGAGAAACATTTTGCACATGCATCTTGTCTCCATGACAACATGTTGACAACAGCTGCTGTATGATCAACACTGCACCACTGCGGTTAACTATCTGTTTCGTTTTTTTCATCGGGACATCGGAGCAAGGAGGATGTGGGTGCATGACATGATTCATAGTAGACAAGAATATGGTGCATTTTATCGCCTAGGCCAGGAAAAAGAAAAAAGGTTGTTGTTACCAGCACCTTTCGGAAAAGTTGAAAGACTTTCAACCCGAACTGTTCGGAGCTGCGACACAACAAAGGCCTTTTCTCTGAGTGGCCGCCTGTTGTTGCAGACGTTAGCTCCTCATTGTGTATGATTGAAAACAACAGCCCAGAAAAAAAAAAAAACGCTACGTGGACACAAGGCCCTCCTCCCGAAAAGCCCGGTGTGCTCTGATTGGTCAGCTTTCACAGGCCTGAGCAGACACTGCCCTCCGTGTTTTCACATCCGCTATCCCAGTGTTATTGAAACCACAGCCATGCCGGGGGCATTGCTGAGGGCCACGACCGTGTAGTTGTGACATCACAACTGTATGGAAGTCCTCATAGCTCTTTTCAGGGTGCAGATTTTGAATGCGAGCTGTGTGCATTCCTCTATGGAGTGAGCATTCTAATATTTGCCCAGTCTTCATATAGATCCTAAACCTGCTTTATAACCAACAAAGATATGGAAATATCACTTTCTACCATTTGGAACTTTAATATTGTAGTTATTTCGGTTGCTGATTGTGTGTATTCCAATCAGTGTTGCCAGGTGTACGATAATTATTTGTACGATAATTTTGCCCTCTGTACGATCAATAATCCCAAAAAAGGCCAAATATACGATAATTTGACCATTGCGTGAATGTATGGTTGTAATCGGTTGTAATCAGCCTGTCGCAACTGTCTGTCGGAGTTTTTTAGTGAACCCTGAAGGCATCTGTTTCCATGTGACAAGTTTCCAGCCAATCGTGCTTTTCTAAATGTGAGCTACGAGTGACGTGCATGCGTTTGCCTCAGAACAACGGTCATGATTGGCTGAATAGTCCGCTGCGCCCGCCCCATGAGCAGGTGAGGTTATGACGGGTGTACGATAATTTCCCTCAAAATACGATAATTTTATGTCTCTGGTACGATAATCCTACATTTCCCACCTGGCAACACTGATTCCAATTTAAATTGGGAGCGACTTCTGTGTCGGCTGGACTCCATCTGAAACAATGTTTTCCAATTCAGACATTGACTGCTACCCGACAACTGTGGCAGCAGATGGCGTTGACCCCTGAGTCCCTGCACAGCCACAGTTTGTGCAATCTGTATTGCCCGTGGGCCGAACGTCCACAGCAGTCCCACCTGCGAGGTGGAAGGAGCGGCATCTCTCTCTCCGTCCTGTACAGGGACAGCTTTATTACGAAGCAGAGAGCTGTTTAAAGATAAGCAGGCTGGTCGCACATCGAGGCTCCGTGTGCTGGATAAGACGTTCCCGACAAGCCGACAAATGTAACGCGTCGCCTGGATCCTCGCGCTGCCGTCTCAACATGCTACCAGCACCAGATCCCAATGACACCTTTGGTTTAATATGTAAGGCATACACTGTAATACATCTGTGATGCTATGGTGGTAAAAAGAGATTTATGACACACAACAAGCTATTAAGGAGCTGTATGTGGTGGGGTAATCAGGGGAGGAAATGGGCTGGAAATTCTCTTCTTCATGCCACATTGATTCATCCTTCAGTGAGAGAAACCTCCCCATTATGCACACCTCATCTAAAAGGGCCCTAGGATGATCATTGCAGGCCCACAGTACAATGATCCCAGGTCTGCTGCGAGGTCAACAGAGGTCCTCCCTGCAGCATCTGGACTCTCAGGAGGCTGCCATAACTGCTTGATCCGTGGAGTGTTGATAATATCGCTGCATGAGTAAAGAGTGTGAGGTGCACCAGCATGCATCATGTCTCCATGGGCATAGGAAGGGACATCTGTCTCACAATCCACAGTTTGTGCATCACGATGTATTAAATATGAGCTCCCCCTTAAAGGTGCATTTCACATAATATTCAGTGTTTTGTTTCTTGATTGCATAAGGACAATAATACGTTTGAAAGTGGGGTGTTTGTTCATCAGTAGCACTGACTGATTACTTTGTCCAGTGGTGGAGATAGAGGGGTGGCCCGGGTGCCCAGTGCCACAGCAAATCCCTTTAACATAATGATGATGCTGACCTAAAGAATGATTTCACCCACCATAAAGGAAAGTGTAGAGTGCTACCTTTTTCTGTTGAAAATACTTCATAACTGTCAATTGATTCTCAAAAATCAGACATTTTTATGTTTTTGTTACAAAAATCGGCAACTCACCAAGACTCTTGACTGCCGACTAAACACAGATATCATGTGATAAGAACGGCATTACACTATTGGCTCACAGTCCTTGTCAGAAGCTGGAACCAGCTGTCGGAATTCTTACACAGAGTTGAACAAAACAACACGGAATTTTTAGAATCATTAATTCAGAATGGTAATAATGTAAACAAAATAAAGGAAAATAGATTTATTTAGACTTTCATTCTACACCTTTTTACAAGCTCTATAGATGTATGATATTATAAAATGATCGTTGGACATAAAAATGTTATTAATATGACCAAGACATTTACAAAGTAGTTTTTTTTATTATTTCTATTTTAATCCATCGTTTACAGTACATCCATGTTTTCCAGTTTGCAGTCTTCTTCTTACAGATTCTTTGCTGACACACTGGTACATTTCTTGATGCGTTGCATACTTTTCCCCATACTGAACGTTGCAGTATTTAAAAAATGCACCAAAATGCCGGTGTATTAAAATCTGGTGATTAATACAACTGCTATGTCTGTCCAAAACAATAACATTTAAATACTCAGAGGGATGTTTTTTTTTAAAGGCGTCAATAATAAATGAATGGTGTGTGAGCTTTTTTAGTTCCTGTTACACTGTTATCAGTCTGACAGATTGTTAATTGAAGTGTAAATGCTGGTAGATGCTGAGTCTCATTTACTTAAATTGAGCATGCTATTGTCTCACAAAGAATAAGTAAGGTTTTTCTTCATGTTAGAATTCTTCATATAGCAGCAGACGGGATGATTCTTGTCACAGGATGAGCATCTCACAGGTTGGCATTTAGCTCATCCCATATTTCATTGGCTCAATTTACATCCTAGCCCCACAATACAGAGAATAACCGCAGTAAATACACTTTTCCATTTCACTCAAATTTAAGCCCTGTGGTAAGAACCATTCTCTGTCCTCTCTTTGATTTGACATTTCATTTTTTTCATTATTTTCCGCCACTGGGGCTGGCTGCGCTGTGATGGCATGGAGGAGGGGTAATACTGGCACAAAGTGGCCCTCGAGTGCATCAATGGCCAAAGCTCAAAGCGGAGCAGCCGCTGCGGTCAAGGTTATGATGCAATGAAAGCCATTTGCCTCATATTGCTCCGCTTTAGGCCACTGTGGAACAATTTCAGGGCAGCGCTGCTTTTGTCCCGGACCCCGAACATGTCATTTAAATTCTGACTGTGAAAGCAGATTGGTCAAAAACCTGAAATCCGGTGCTAATGCCTCAACCTCGCAGGACTAAACTCGATCTGATTCTGCTGATGATGATATTGATTTGTAGTCAGTTTTGTACAAAACACCTCACTGTTGTGAGTCTGATTAAGATCCCGTGGCTTAATTTGATCTGCTGTTGTTTCGTTCGTCTAGTTTGGAGCCGTTTACTGCTTCAAAGTTTCTAATTAACTAGATACAGAGGAACAAAAAAAAAGAACAGTCTTCAAAGTGAGTATCTTTAATTAATACTGGAGAATTAGGAGAGAGGGACCAGGAGCTTTATTGATCTTTTACCAGTTTTAATTAACTAAGTGAGTTATTTTGGCTGCTGTGTTAAATTCCTTAAAGCAGCTTGTTTATACAGAATAACACCCAACTCAAGTCTTTGGTTTTGAGGTCAATCTCATATCTGATGGGTGTCAAATGTATTTTAATTTCCTATTGTGTTGTGTTTTTGTTAATCCTAGTGTTTACAATGTTTTTATCAAAGCTAATGAGATTACGGAGGTACAGTGTTGTATCGAAAAATTAATTACAAAATGTCTATTTAGCAACATTGCCTTTTGTATCTTATTCCTCATTCATATCATGGTGTTTTTTGACACAGAATGCACAACAAGACAGTGATGACATGCTGCCGCCGGCCTAAGTATGCTAATATTGGCTCATTTCTATTAAACACACAGTGCAGCCGAGGCTGATGGGAGCGTCATTAGTTTTGCATTATTTGGTCATAAACCAAAGTACTGGATACATTTTGACCACGATGGCTGCCACATGAAAAGTCAGGGGTTCACCAAAGTTATTAAAATGTTTCCTACAGGGGAAATTCATTTCACAGCAATCCATCTAACAGTGATAACACATAACAGTCTGATACGCTGTCACACTGGACAACAAACCCACCAACATCTAACAACAGCTAACACCTGAAACTGAAGTTAAAGACTTGGTCTCTGTTCAAGCTGCTTGAACATCATTTAGTTCGAAAGAGAGACTGAAAGATATTTTAAAAAGGTAGCCGGCGGTTGCCTTATCACTGGCTCCTGTGTCAGCACACACAACTTACCAGCTGCTTGATGGGCGCAGCTCTCAACAGAGTTGAGACGTCTCGCTCCTTAGCAACTTCCATCATCAGCCGCGGAAGAAACGACGTGTCAAACACAAAATGGTATCGATTAAGACTTTGTTTTTTCAATCAAGTTTTATGTCTTCTGGATGCAGTCTGCTGAGGTATACATCATCTGCTGCTTTCTGCTGTTGCTTGTTTTCCGGCACATTCATGATGATGAACGTGACACACAAGAAAAAAAAAGAGAGAAAAAAAAATGAGACAAACTCGTCTCCTGGCAACGGGAAAGGAGTCATTTGCTAGCATCTGTACGCTAATTTTGGTGTAAAAGTGGTATAACAGACGGACCATCCCCAGAGTTACAGCACTTGCATGGCTAAAGGGCTTATTATTCCCTCAAACAGGAAGGCAATTCCATTTTAGCAAATGTACTCAGAGTGAATAGTGCGTTTGGATGCATTCAGACTATTTTCTGCTGTGGATTAATACGCATTTGCTCCTTTGGTGAGTATTTAAAGCAGGTACATGTCAACAAGTGCAGCAATGTGGCTCATAGATGCGTTTTTTTCATAGCGTTTCAACAGTGGAAGAAGATATGTCAGTGTTGGATACACCAATAATATTTTATCTTATGTTAAAGATGCGGTTGGTTTTGGTCTTTTTATGGAAATTGTTGACCATAAAAAAACACAGTGTCACAAGCTTTATCCTACAAGGTTAAAGACATCCCGGCAGAGTGTCCTTTAATATTCTTCAAATGAATATCATTTCCGAGCTGAGTGACTGTGACAGGCAGTAATGTGTGATTTTCAATGAAAGGTCATTGCCAGCTTTATATATTGCTGTTTATATGACACGCGGGGATAAATAGCAATAAGGTGATAAAGAGCAGTTCTAAAACTCCCTGAAATTCGGTTGCAGGGAGCTGTCTGAAGCTGCCAAATTTGAGACTGAAATTGCATTTGTGGTCATGTTCATCATGTCGCTCCTGCAGAGATTCCCCTCTGTTTTAGGAGCCGGCCTGCTGAGATTTTTGTTAAAGCAGAAGCAGAAATACTGCTGGACTCTGTGAGGGGTTACTGCCAAGCTTGAGCCAAACCACTGAGCTGGTCCTGTTAACTGATTTTTCCAGCATTTTGGAGGTTGGGTATGGAAAAACAAGAGGGTACACTGTAATTTTGTGGATCAGTTGGTGAATACCATTAGGCTTCAGGTCAATCATTCTGACTAAACAAATTCAGAAAACAGCATTCATTCTCAGGTAATTTACTTCTCCCCTTACAAGCATGCACTATGTGATGAAAACTAAATGGTGACCAATCTAAAAGTCTTAAGTCCGTGTCTTAAAATATATATTAAAATGTTTTTAAGTGTTTATCCCCTTGGATACATAAACGTTTAACGGTCTGTTCGATCATTGAACCATATTTGTGCAAGTAGACATATAGATCTGAGGGTGGCTGTTGCCAAAAGTGTGAGGGGAGTCCAAAAAGAAATGGGTCTTTCCTCTGGGGAGTATGAATATGGCCTTGTGATTTGGACATTTTCCATGTACTGTACCAGTAGAAATTATGACCTGATGGTTATAAAAGAGTTTGAAGAGGTTCAACATCTTGGGACCATGATTCTATTGAAAATGTGATAGCAATATGGCAAGTAGCTGTTGGTGTTTGTAGTCTCACCTGTAGCAGGACAGCGAGTTTAGGGGAGTTTACCTATTTGTCTGAGAGCTGAGCATCAGATTTGCTCTCATTAAAACTGCTACAATAGATATGATTGTATTAACTAAGTATCAGTACCTGTGAAAGTGGATCCTGATATCCTCCACTACTGCATTCGTCAGTAGTTTGTAGTAGACAGTTCTGAACCCAATGCGTGTTACATTCACAATTTTATTGCAGATTTAAGTAATTAGAAGGCCTAAAGTATCCTTAGGAAAAAGACTCCCGCACACTGTCCACTTCGCTTGCAAATACGTTTATTGACAGCAACGTTTCGGTACTTAGACGTTCATCAGGAATATCTGAGTATCGCTGAGCTGAGGTTAGCTGAATGTCCTTTAGCTTTTTGTCCAAATAGGACAATTGTGAACCTTACAATTTATGTCCAAACATTGCCAATGTGGAGGGTGGTGTGTCCTTTATGTGTGGAGACAGTCTATAGGAGTCGAGTTCAGGGTGATGGTTGGGTGTGAAGCATAGGGGACTTCCACACAAGGGGACCAGTCTACCAAAACAGACCAATCTGCATTTGTGTTCTTTCATTTACTCAAACCATTATCTTCCCTGGACATGATTGTGTGATTCCGTTGCCTAACCTAACTTAAAGATGCAATATGTACCTTCACCCTCGGCAATGTACACAAAAACCTTTGCACGGAAATAGAATTGTCCAATATTACTGTTCTTTTCTAACGATAGTGTTGAGAACATTTGAAAACTCACAGTGGTGGATCAAGAACTAAACACCTAGTTGTTGGCCCAACCTGGTAGCCAGATACCAACTGTAAATGGGACCCTCTTGGTTACATTTCATCTTTCTCATTTGCTTCTGCCATATGGAAATAAATAATCACTTGTATGAAGTGAAAAGACAACTCCTGTAGGTCTTGTTATTGTGTTTGGGAATGCCTGAAATGTGAAATTACTGTATTTAATTTGCCTTGGGAATGAACTTTACTTCCCTCTCCCTCCACCTTAAAATTCCAAGCCATTCCAGTGTGATGAGGAACTATAAAACTTACTATTAAATGGAATTTATGACAAGCAGTGGCGAACAACAATCAGGTAAATACAGAGCACAAACAGTGGCTGGGACTTCTCATTGACCAGCACAAGAAGTACAAGATCATAATGGGTCCTGTGATAACTGATCTGCAAACCCAGCTCCTAATAACCAGACCACACTGTGAGAGACTCTATTAATGTGGGTCATCAGCCACAGTATTCAGCTGTGCATGACTAATTCAAGCTTTGCATCTATTTAGCAATGTGTAAATGTTTTCAACGAGCCTCCTTCAACAGGCAACAGACCGATCAGATCTAGGTCATTTTCTTATTTGATTTATTTCTCATATTTTCTAAAGTTATGGGATGCTGTGTGAGACATTTACCACTGCATAGCTGTTTTTGTTGTACGTTGTTGACTGGCAGTAATTAACTATATAACTGGGTGCACTATATATACAGTCGGTAAAGGGAAACCAAGCTGTCACTCAGAAACAATTAAAGTCAGAAATGTGTTTATTCTAAATAGTGTCATAGCAGTTGCTGTCAATCTTCCAGCGATCACAGCTGCCGCCATTGTGGACATCCACTTAATGACAATGTAACAACCAGAGGAGACTGAAAAGAGACACCTGGTTAAGGACTGTCTGTCTGTTGATGCAGGACAGTCCAGAAAATGTTTTAAAAAAAAGTGATTCTGAAATGTGTTGTGACAGTGTGACACAGCACACTGCCTTGTCTTCAGCGCTACAGACACTCCACAGCATAATGCAAACACGTAGGTGTAGTTGGTAGGGTTAAGCAAATACTCAGCTAAGACAAGAATCCAGTTCAGATCACGTAGTTTTTATGAGTATCATCTGAGAATTTTTTTTCAATATCCTTACTCTTGGGTAGCTGACTGACGTTTATAAAAAATGTGTCCTGTTAATAGTTCTCTGTCTATTTTGATCAAAAACATTGATCTGAAGCTAAATTCTGAGACTGCTCAGTAAATTGCATTCTAATAGAATATAAACATAGCTGCTCAGCTGCCCAGAGACAGCCAGCACTGCAGGAGAGAGTCAGGTGCAGAGCCAGACCTTCTGGAGGAATAAACACCCAGAGTCACATCAGATCCAGCACCGTTTACCGCTCGGAGATTACTTTTTCACTTTCGGGATTAAAAAGTGGATTTATCTTCACTCCTGTTCATCAACCTGACTGCAGCAGCGATCCACAGAGATGACCTCCATTGTCTGGTGTTAATGTTCTGTAATTGTGACTGCCGACTGGAGCTGGAGGGTAAACTTACTTACCGGAGTCTCTGGTGAGTGCTGAGCTTAGTTATTAAACTGAATTCAAACGCACAGTTGCGCACACCCTCGAGGCCCGCCGTCGCTCGCTGGCTTATTCACGGCGAAGTAAGTAAGATGATGATCCCACGGACACACTTGCTTTGCTGTTGCAATGTTGTGAAATCTGGTGGATGTGTTTATGGATGACGTAAGGTTTTAAAGTTGTATTCAGGTTAGGTTAGCTGACTTCTGTCCTAACTCTCCGACTCTCTCCCGGAAGTTAAAGTGACAGGCAACCAAATCGGTCCTTCATTGCATTATTTTTACATACTTGTCTTTAAGTACTTAAAGGTTCACCGTTTTTAGCAGTGAAGTTGCAGCCAACTGAATACCCCCACTGGACTAAAATAAAATAAAATTTAAATTTTTCTTGTGTTTTCAGAGATCATACCTTCTTGTGTATTGGTTGTGGCATTATGAAAGATCATTTACAACATGTGTGATGGAGCTCTGTGTGGTTTCTCTCGTGCCAGCTATAAAAACACACTGTATCTCAAAGCCGCTCTGTTACATAGGGGAGCCCTCTGTTACACGTGTTGAGGTACAGTATATGATAACCTCCCCATGCTCAACCTGACCCTCTCTGCTCCCTAGATTGCTTATCGATCCTGCCTCCTTCACGCATATTGCCGCATGCACTTTTTCCCCCTTAGCCCGGTCTTTTACGTGGAGGCGCTCTGGCCATTGTCTGGTATCTTGTTGCATGAAAAATGCTGAGCGGGATGAGCCGTGCCATCCTCTCCACCTTGCTCCCCCCCCCCCTCCCCCATAAATAATGATCGTTTCAGAAGCCCGTCAATTTAGCTTTGCAGAGCAATATTTTTCCAAAAGCATTTATTTTTCCAATTCAATAGATCCTCGTATTTCATTACCTGCAGCGGCGAGACATGCGGCTGTAATCCACAGCACACCGAAACACAATCAATAGACATGATAAAGAGACTCTAATCAATCAATACCACTTTTCCTCTGCATCAATCAGATCGTAGGAGTAGTATCTGACGGATTTATGTTCTTTCCTCTCTCGCTCTTAAACTGTTACGGAGGAGGCGGACACAAAGTAATGCAATCCACTCCAAAGTTTTACACCAAATTCATTTATTTACACTACATCAAAAGGCAGCCATAATATTTTTAGCATTCCAAACGTTAATTATAACACAGTATCTTTTTATTATCATCCAACGGCAGCTCCAGTGCTAACCTTTAATGGAGTGTAGCTCTATTGTGCTTTCTCCCTCTAATGATTGTGTCTGCACTTAAAATGAGCTATGAGATAGTATGTGTGGGAGTATTCTTGCATTTCAATATCACTCTGCTGCACCGTAGTCACAGCATCCATTCAAATAAGGGAGGAAATGGATGGTGATTTGATTCTGAGAGGTGGTTCGTTCTCCAGGAAGCTGAAATTAAGATCTCCAGCGGTTTATTACCGAAGGTATCTGGTAAGTAGTTAGGCTTTGATAATGTGTGAAATAATTCATAATTTGTGATTGCGGGTGTCTGCGCGCCAGAGCAGCGGAGGCAGGTCCTTAACCTCGCCGCGGAGAGCTTCCAGGGGGAGGAAACAAAATGAAATGTGCTGAAACGCGCGGATGCGATCAACAGTCATGAGGATGGATATGCTTCACGTGCTCGAATAATGAGTGAACACAGATACTGGCGAGGGGCTATAGTATCACCTTGCAAGTGTGGGCGGTTTTTGCTTTGTTTTGAGCGAGGATACTCATATATCATTCAGCCGTCCCCTCTGACAGGCAGCCAGCTGTGTCCGTGTCAGTATTCTGTCAGAACAGCAGTCCTCTTCAATCAATCATCTGATTACCCATTCCAACATTTCGAAGATGAAAATGACGCGGTGAATTAGATTGGAATTGGCGACTCCGGTAGAATTAGCGAGCGCTCGAGGTCCCCCGGGGGCCCTGCGACTGGCCCGGCATCACTAGCTTATTACGGAAAACATAATTGGGCGGCTGTGACACTTCACGGTGGCCCCCCTCTGTTTGTTGGCGCCACACTAGGACGGTCCGTGATGAGGCGAAGCCTTGCCTTGTGTCTTTCGCTGTTGTACAACAAAATCAATGATTCGTAAACAGCGCTCGGTGACCCGAAACACAGCAGCCGACGCCGGGTGTCAGATAGGCACCCCTGCTTCTATGTTCAATATGATTATACACAGCCAAATGAGCACTGACGTCTTTCCCTTCAGTGGGAACGTGTGACATGAAACACGCGCTCAGGAGGCCCGACAGTGTTCGGTAATTACTCGATCTTGCAGTTCACAGCCTTTGGTAACACACAGGCGGTAAGTCACCCAGACACCCAAAGGGTAAATGATAGCTCTCCAGCACAGTATGGAGTTTCATACTGAGCAGCCGCTGTGCTTCGTTTCTCCTCCTAGTGACTCTCAAAAGTCCTTTGCACATCCTAACTTGCCCGAACTGACAGACCTATACACACACACACACACACACACACACTCATGTAGACACACACTCTCTCTCTCTCTCTCCCTCTAAGACCCTGGAGGAGCAGGGGTCTGGCAAATGCTGCTCTATGTTGAAAGGGATTAGAAAGATTTGTAAGTGCTCAAGCTGACTCCTTCATGTCAGGATTGCAGCGGTAGCTGGAGGGCTGTGGTCGGACTCCTTTTTAGAAATGGCGCAAGCGACTTTTCCTTTTTTTTTTTTCTTTGCATCGCTTTTCCTTGGCCGTCCTGCTGAGGCTAATGTGAGGCAGAGAAGCAGGCTTTCAAAACCCCAGAAAACCTCCCGGTGCTGGCATTCTTCCGGCGCTATACAGCTGTATTTGCTGTCATTGGCGGATTATTTTCTCTGTGGGGTTATGATGTTGTTAAGACACTTTGCCAGCCGTAAAGTGGCTGTGCACAGTGGAAATGGTCTGTTCAGTTCTGACTGTATTATTCCTCCCTGAGGAACTTTGCATTCAGTTACGCTCTGCATATATTGTGCAGGCGGGGTAAAGTTTTATATAAATTTTTCAATTCTATGCAGCCTGAAATAGTTGTCAAACGGCTGTGATTGAAAATCCCACTGTTGGGGAGAAAATGCAGGATGTTATGAATGAAGGAAAAATATATAATCTATCTCACAATTGCAAAAATGCAAGATTTATCCTGACTGACGCGCTCTGGTCTGCATCCGGCCCAAATCAAATGATTATACGTGCACCAAGAAAACCTATTTGTTTCCCCCTCATTCTAATGGGCCCCTACCCGTGGCTCTTTCCAGCCCTGTGATCACAACCTTCAATTTCATACATGGCTCTCTGCGACGGCACAGGTTGTATGAATAGCATGGGTCAGGCACATCCCATCCAGCGTTTCATTATTCATTGTTCTCATTTTCCATGAGAGATTCATTTCTTTCAGGAAGTCATCTAGAAAGCATTGAATGCCTATTTCCTGCTGGCCGGTGCGAGAGGGGGGCTGTGCGAACAGCAGGGGCGGGGGTATGGAAATCTAGCAAATAGAGCTGACAAAAAAAAAAAAGCGTCTGCCTCTACACAAATTGCCTGCGTTTTCCGTTGATAGGAATCACAGCATGTTTTTGTTGACCGTGGTTGTTCATTTATACATGCGGAGATATCTGTGGCGCCTAATACCTGAGTTACTTCATTCCCACTCTACATTCACCCAGGGAAGAAGAAAAAAAAAAATCTATTTTTATATTTATGAAAAGAACCCAAATGGGGTTGGTAATAATATATTGGCTTGGTCAGCATGCTCATTTTGTGATTGCCTCTGGATAGCTGAATACTATTAGGCTGATTTGCCACTTGCATGCTTGTCTACAGTACGACTGATGCAATGTGGGGGACATGTGGTTGACAAGATGAGAATGCATCAGCGGGCAGCAGTGTGACAGTTATATGTGTTGCCCGAGAATCATTTGTGTAATCAATGACATTTCTACACACAGTGCGACTTGACTGCAACACAGAGACGCGCCGTGGCATGTTGGCACACGTGTTAATAAGCAGCAGTCGCGCTGCTCTGGTCGCCTGATTTTATTTAAATAGCTTGTAAGTATAGAGAGCTACATTGTTCATATTCACAAGGCCATATGGTGTGAACATCGCTGCGTAACCTGTTTATAATCAATTTGCTGCTTCTGCCTCCTCAGTGCATTGATCCGCGCAGCGTTAACATTATCTGAACGTTCCGACTCTGAACAACCCATCGGCCTCTGCCCTTAAAGAACGCCGACCGGATAACGACAAAAATGGTCAGTAAATCCCTCAGAACTGTGGGACTGTCTCCTGGGTAAACTGTAATGTGTGGAATGCCAACACATTCTCAATGTGACCAAAATGACAAATAAACAATATACTCTTGACCACAGCCGGGGTACAAACCTTGTTCTCCAGAGGTAAAGACCCATTCAATCACCCCAACTGCCCACTGTACTCCGGCTTTTTTCACTATTTATAGTACAGCGCTAGAGGGGCTCTTCAAGAAGTTACACTGGAGGGTTAACTACAGCGTCCAACTTAGAAGCACAGGACCAGGCTGCTGTATTTGACGCGTTGGGATCGAGAATGGGCTGGAAAAACATGCGGTGGGGCTGTGGAGGATTTGGAGTTGAGTAATGAAAGTAAAAGAATGAGCATTACTTCCAACACATTACTTTTGTTGCCGAGTACTTAGTAGACTAACGTAATTCCCTTTTCAATGAGTAATGTGTAATTAACAAGTAATTACAGTTTTCAAATAACTTGCCCAACACTGTCCAAGATACAAGCAGCTTGTCCGGTGATACTGTGCTGTACAGATCCTGGTTCAGGAGGTGGAGCCGGGGTCGTCCACTAATCACAGGGTGTTTTTGCACGTCGATACTCGGCTCCTCCTGTCCACACGTCGGAGTGTTCGTGAGAACTGAGCTGGCCCGCACATATCGCCTTTCCTTGGCAGCTCTGCTACAATCTGTGTGCGTGTGAAAGACTGAATGGATGTAAAGCACTTTGTCTTTTTTTTGGTCTTGTCTTTTTTTTTTTTTTCTATTTAGATAAAAATGCACTGATATATAAGTACAGTCCGTGTACAATCATTTACAGTTAGACGAGACCATCTGGGTTTATAATTCAAATGCAGGCTGCATTCCAGTTACTGTAGATGTCAAAGGGCAGAAGTGACTGTTTAAGTATTTTATATTGTTACGTGCTGTGTTTATTTGCAGTGTGTTTGTTGTATTGCATGGTTTTATTGTTACTAATCGGTTTGTCTGCACTTGTCACTGCTCGATGTCTGCGCTCCCCTTTAACTCACTTGATCGCCTGATACCTGCACCTGGAGACCTGCTTGATTTTGTCACAGGCACTGGCAACCCCCAATCGGGCTTCTGAGAATGGCACGAGGGACCAATGGCGTGGTTCGATGGGTGGGACCAACCACCTGGCCGAAAGGTTAAAGATGAGGAGACTGGCACAGAACAGAAGAGAAGAAAAAGAGGCTTGGAGAGACAAAGAGACCGGCAGAACCATGACGGTGGTGTACCAGGTGTGGAGAGACAAGGAGACATCCATCGCAAGGACGATGGAGTACCAGGCAGGTGGCGAGAGGGAGACTGATGAGCTGCCACCTTTCCTCTGCTACACTGGACGGCAAGTTATTTAGAGACTCTTAATCTGGATTCTAATACTTTTAAGACTCTTAACTAAATAAACTCAAACAATTGTAAAATGAATTTGAACTGTTTATCTTGAACTTTGGCTCTTTGGTCTCCTCAGTATTGCTTTCCACCCGATTTAAAAAAAAAAACACCTTTAATCCAACCACAATCCAAATATGGGCCGAACTCAACTACACTAAAGAAAATGGACAACTGAAGTGACTACATGTGTTTCCAAAAGAAAGGAGCAGGAAATTATTAATAAACATTGGACTATTTTAAAAATCTAAGCCTAACGATTTCATTCTTTCACTGTTAACTGTGAATGAAATAAAACATGGGAAGGAAACCATTAATATACATCTTTATTTATTAATGTGATGCCTTCATTATAATCCTTCTTCCAACCATCAGCTTCTGCTTCTAAATGGAGAAGGCAAAAAGGAAAACCAGATAAAAAGACTTCAACTACGAGTGGCTTGATTCAGTTTCATCGTTTTCAGCCTCGCCACTGAGTCAGACAGCAGCATCGAGGGGAGAGAGAGGCTGCACTGCCGCCTCTGTTGACAGTAGACCCTTTTCACGGCAGACATTCTCACTGGTTCGAAACAGGAAGAGCACAGGTGGAATTTATAACATTAACGATGGCTGCATCTCAGGGCTCTGGTTTTGTTCCTGCTCACTCGCTGACATGGTTCACTGGGACACTTAGAGCGGAGCCATCGTTAACGTTATTTGTCACACCTGTGCTTTTCATGCTTTGACAAGTCAAAATGTCTGCCGTGAAAAGGGTCTATGGCAAACGCTTCCTGTTTGCCGGCACTCATTGCCCACCTTGTGATCATAGCAAACATGTTCAGCTGAAAGAAATGTGAGTCTTCAGTATCCCAAGTTAGCCAAATCAAATGTTGTCGATTGCCATTACCAGGACGTGTCCCTCCACTCCATCTTAGCAAGAAAACGCTGTCCATGGAAACGCCATGCGGGAACTTTTCACTACAAAGACTGTACTTAGGGAGCTGCCTTCTTGATTTGTCCAACTGAGACTGCTGAAGCCTCATATTGGCTTGTAGAACGCATTTTTGCCAGAATTTGGACCACCGTGGCTTTTGTCTCCCATTGTGGTCACATCAAGCTACTGAAACCCGAGCTCTTGTTTGGTTTGCATTTTTAATTTCTGCTAACTTTTTGGGATTACGAGGACCTACTGCATATAAAAAGTAAGCATCATCCTTGAACAGGAAGTAGTTTTTTTTTTTTTTTTAAATGATGTCCTTATATGGGGATGATGGGATTATGATAACATAAAAAAGTCACCAATGTGTAACAACATTACATGAACATTACATACAACTGTACATTCCCCTGTACACTGCAGTGCAAAAACTAATTTGACAACAGTGCAGCATTTGAATTTTCCTTGCCCCATATTCCAAACTAGGAATGTACTTTTTGTGTATCGGAACAGTCTGTCACATCTTTTGGCCAGTCTGAAATACTGTTACCAATGTGTAACAGAGTAGAAAGCTGTTGATTGTTACTGCTGTTCATCGTCATTCATAATCTTGATCACTTAGCTGTTCCACACCAGGGTCATCAGCATCACATCAGACAAATCCCTCACCGCAGACTTTTTGTCCTGCTCATACATTCAACAATCTTCCTGCTCTTGACAGAAAAATATGCTATGTAAATGTATCACATAACTATTAAATGTAAATTGGAATTTTGGAAATGTTTTCTTTCCAAATCTTCCCCAGCTGTGTTAGCCATAATAAAATCCCAATGTCCTCAAATGAGGACCTTCTGTTTGGATCGATCCTAGCTTGTTACTATTGCTTAAATGTAGCCAAATTTGATCCCACACCCAACTACAAATGTCATTAAGTATAAATTAACCAGTTTTAACATTAAAATCAAATGTGCCTTGTCCACTTTGCTCCTGGGATTGTTTGTAGAAGGCTGAGATGGCAGCCATCTTGTTTTTGCACTAATGTATTTTGCTTTTCTACCATTTGGTGACAGAGACAAGTGTCCACAAATGAGGACAACAGGTCTAGGTTAAGCAAAATGAAGTCTAAGGTGTATGTATGTAATGTAATGTCCCCATATGAGGACGCAGGGTGTCAGGAGGCTAAAGCTGCTGTAAGCATTGCTGTTGTTTTAGCTAACTTCCTGTTAGCTGCCCGTTTTGCACTTAGCAATCCCCTTCCTCCTCCCTCTGTCATCACACTCCTTTCTTATTTTTGAGGTGGTTCTTTCCTTCAAGCATATTTTATCGCTCTGCCTGTTTGTTACCTCAGAAGGAGGCCAGTGTTCTTACAGTTGTAGTATTGAGCTGACAAAATTGTAACAATACCATCAGAGGAGCAGGCCCCAATTTGTAGTAGCTAGCCAGCTCTCCTTAGCTACGATTCAGTCAAATCTAACAAGATTACCTGCATGTTATGCTATCACGTTAACTAGCTCAGAGCTTGCTGGTTGCTCTGACTGGTTGCAGGTCAATCCAATTGTGTCCAGAGGCATTGTGATGTGTGCACATTCATAACACCCCTCTGAAATTTGTAATGAACTGAGTGGTTCTGACCAGGCTAGGTTTCGGGCAAAATCAGTGTCAAAGTTGGATCACCTGAAGTGGTCCAAAAAACTTTTGGACAACATGATATTAATATGTATTAAGTGACAGGTTATAGCTTGGGCAGTCAGAAGTTTGACATGTAGAGATATCACATGTTGAGATAAGAATAGGTGGGAAGACAACTATAACCATAATGAAGTAATGTTGTTGACCAATATATCTGCAGGTTACAAAAATGTTGGATCAGTAAAATGTTCATTGCCGTGAATAAGGTGACTTCCGCTTCACATCTTTCACAGAGGGAGCCGAACTTTACCCGACCTTCCTTTCACCGTAGAACGTATAGGTCAAGGAACAGCTCTGCAAAGCCTCACAAGGACACTAAATAAAAGGTTAGTGACAAATGGCCAGTTTATGACAGGATGGGCCTCCACTAATCGGATAAACTACTCCCACATTTCCAGGATGTGGCCAGGAACTTCACAGCGCACCAAAAAAGAAGAATTGACTAATTCATATTAATTATGATGCTATGTTTAACCACCATCTGAAAAGGTTTTTGTTGTAACATGCTGGTGTCTGATCTATGGACAGTAAACCCTGAACTAACACAAACTGGTTCCACACATCCACTCATTTAGATAAGATAAACTAAAATGTGAATATGCTTTAATACTGTAAAGCCAGTGAATTGACCATAGCTTGTAATGAAAAAGGATTTAAGTAGAACTGTTACCCTGCTTGACCCAATGACCCTCAGAGTGCACATGTCCATGTGTCTTGACTGTCTTCGTTGACTTTTCAGGAGGGCCCTGTGGTCATCACTTTTGCTCTCTTAGAGGGTAAACAATTATACATTTGATTGGATGGGACTTGTCACCCTGAGAGAATGAGAAGAAAATTTAGGTGAAGCTTGTTCTGGCCGTGTCTATCTATCCTGAGCTTTATCAAACAGAAACAACATAATAGAGACAGAGAAGCCAATTTGTTGGAGCAGAATGTCTGGGCACTGAATGTTGCTGTTGAGTGTTGTGTGCATTATAAGATAATTATTAGCTGTGTAGTCAGCCCTGTGTTACCGTAGCATTAGCTAATGTCATTCAAAGTCAATCTGCAGTCTAGTGCACTACTACTACAAGAGCAAGAAATGTCCAATTTGGGCTGTGGTTGGGGTGTTCAGGTGAGTCATCCATGGGGTATTTTCCCCCCAGGAGACAAGAGTTCTCCTACCGAGTGTGACAAAAGAGTCGAGGGTGATTTGTTTTTAGGTTATCAGTATGTTACCTAATAAAGGTAATGTGGATAAATGACAAATTTATGACATAAGTGGCATACTTACATCTCTCATGTTACGTGCCGTGAGTTACATCACTCACGTAACTTACTTTCAGTAGGCTGAAAGTAGTTATTTTATCCCACCGTATGATCTTTTCCTAAACCTAACAGAGTAGTTTTGGGGTCTAACCCTAGCTAAACCACGGCTGTTTGTGAATTCTGAAGGTGGAGTATGAAGAATTGACTACCTGTTGAAGTCATGCTACCAACAAATAGGGGCAGCATATCCCCAGAGTAACAGCTACCCGCTGCCAACTGTATTTTGTTCCGTGATTGTAGCTACAGTTGGCTAGTTAGCTCATTTAGCATTGCAGCTAGCTAAATTGCCAGGGGAGTGTTGGTGTTTACACCGCTTGCATAGGAGCTTTAGACTGAGGTTTTCAGGCACAGGGCTAGCTGGTTAGCATGCCACTTAAGTAGATATCTATGCAGACATTGCATATTACGTATAACCACAAAACCATTCACGTGACACTAGAGTAGTAGGTAAAGCGTCATGATTTGAAGCCTAAGGCCACTGACCAAGCTGCCATATTTGATGAGTTGTGTGTTGCTAGGAGACAGATATGATTTCTTATCATTCTTTTTACTGTGTAATGTTTTTAGTCAACTTAAACACTTTGTTAAGGGAAAAATCCTGGGTTAGGGTTCACGAAAAGAGAACTGTTAAATGCAGGCCCATTATGGAACTCAAACTTATGTTTACTACATCAATACCTTAGCTTGGTACCTTTTTCCATTTTTTTTGGATATTGGGATGATAAATTGGCCTTGTGCCTGGTCTATAGGCAGCAAATGCAGCAGTAACCGTCTGCTGTCGTAAAACACCTTTTCAACAAGTAGCAACATTTCTCCAAATTTCCTGTAACCATGAATTGTCCGTCCTTTCAAAAATGTTACCTTTATAGCCTCTACCTAATCATCAATGTAGGAAGTAAAACCTCAGCAGAGCCTGTATGCTTTCTATTTGTGCCAAAAAATAAGAAATAAAAAATGAAAGAGTGATAGAAATCGAGATAAACGGTTCATACTTGAGCTGTCATTCTGTCGGACACACTCCTAAGGGTCGTATTGATCTGTCAAATTCAAGTGACTCCTCACTCCCTTTGATCCACAGAATATGACACATCCTGCATGGGCAGATGGAGCAGATGTGGGGTATTTTGGTGCCATCACATGCATCAAAGTATAGTTGTAGCAAAGGTAATGCGGTGACTCGCAGGTAACTGATACCCCTTGAGAGCCGGCTTCTGGTCTGTGAACCAGACAACAGCGTGGATCTGATATCAATCAAAGTCACATTGAAAACAATCAGCTGATATGATACACCGCGCTCCGACCGCAGGAGAGATTGGAGGAAGAGGCCGGTGACATGCCGCTGGTATAAGACGTGGTGTGGGATCCATTATCGCATCTCCCCTTCAGAGGATGTCACCTGCCATTTTACACTACTCAGGGTATTGATCATTTTGCACCACATTTCGAGGAAATTCCACCCAAGGTGACACGAGAAAACACTAGAGAGAGGCTGGGACTTAATCTTCTCCTTTGCAAATGAGCTCTTAGATGAGTTAATTTAATCCCTGGACTAAACAAATTAGAATTAGGATGTATCATGTTCTCTGCCAAGTCCTAATGGCCTCATCGTTTCTGAAGCGCCATGCGAGAATGGGAGAGTCCCTCGGCACTGCCTCATAAAACGCAACCTCAAAAATCAGGTAAGTTGCCTCCTCATCCATTAGTCACTCAGCTCTGTCTAATGGGCATGCTATGAATAGACACAAACTTCTGCCAACCAGCATCTAAAGAGTAAACACACTTGAAACTTGCTTATTGAATGAGTAACTACATAAAGATATTTTCGCTAATCAGTGAAATTTCCACATCATGGGGATGGCACAAATTACTACTGCCATTCAGATAATGTGCTGGGATTCCTCCAGCACTAACACTTCTCACTTACAAAATTGCTGTCGGTTATTACATACTATTATCCCATTATGTGCTTAAATTAATGTTTGCCATTCAGAGATGATATTTGGCTGATACACCCAAAACCACTGTATCATTTAGTTTTGATCATTTTATCCTTTTAGGAGTCCACCTGGAAATACAGTTGAAAGTACTGACATACTGTCTTTGGACATTGTCTGTTGAAATAGTGCATTTTTAATAAATTGTACCTGGCATTATCATGCATCATCAGCTCCAAGTACAGTAGTTCATACCTGGCATAAGAATGTGTCTTGGCATCTGTCTTGATTTTCCATTTGTCTTCTCACTTCCCGCTCTATATGGAAATAAATACCTACATCACTGTGACAAATCGATCTGATTTCATCAACAAATAAAGAAATAACGTGAGCCGAATTCACAAGAACGCCCCAAATAATTAAGAATTTGTCACAGACAATGTTTCACAAAGTTTATTATGTTTCTCCAAACGCAGCACCTCACAAAACTCAGCATTTTTTTTATGGGAATCTGGGGACTGTCTCCACAGGCAAACAATAAATGTAATAAATTTGGTCAGAATGATGAAACAGCTGCTAAATAAATGTTGTCAGGTAGGGCACACACTTTAGATAAGGAAAGAAGCAGCTTAATTTATATTGCACTCAACGCAGAATTTCAAGAGAGAAGGAAAGCTGGAATGATGTTGAATTTGCTGTGGATGTGTCCCGATGTTTTGTAAGTTTCTACTCATTGAACAACTCTTAAAACTGTGCAACTTTTAAGGGAGTCTCGGGATAATGCGGTTACCAGTTAAATAAAGCAATCAGATGAAACAGTGTGTTCACAAACACCTGCTGCTTACAGTGGCAGGCAAGAAACGCCAAAATAAGTCATTTGCATTACAGTTCTGCTCGCATTGATGGCATCCTTGGGGGGGGGGGGGACACCAGGACACATTAGCGTCTACAATACAAAATACATGTGGTTCAATGCATCCAGGACTACCTCGTTAAGCGGTTTTAGCGATTGGATCACATTGTGGCTCGGTGGTTGTTTACACTTGATTCAAGAGCCGTCCACTTGTGTTCGGATCACCTGAGACGCACGGTGATGCCAGCCGAAAACAACCCAAATGTGTAATTAACAAACTGGAAAATGTCCACCAGCAGATGAATTTTTTGCCTAACACTAGCCGTTTTTATACTGGGTAATAAGCCACCAATTTGCCACCTTTTTGGTGGCTCGCTCCGTGGATTTAGACAGGAGGCGGCAAATTGGTGGTCTGTTTTGTTCCACCAATTTTGCGCCTCGGAGGGTACACTTATTTGCGCCTCCGCTGCAGTGTAAATCCGAGGCGGCAATGTGGTGGCATATCCTGAAATGGGCGGAGGTGTGGATGACGTGCACTGCTGCGCACCCACAGCCTGGGAGTTTTAAAACCAGGAAACAGCTGATCAGCAGTCAGTTCGTCACTTCATCCACGAAGATGAACAACTGGAAAGCCGCTGAGATCCGGGAGATGCTAGCGTCTCCTCGGTCTCGGTAGCTGTCTTGGTTGTCCGCTTGTTGTTGTAGCGGCGAGCTAATAGCGGTCGCCACTTTCAAATTAAAAGCCCCCCGCTAAGAACCCAGTTCTAAACTCCGATGGGGTGCAATGTAAAGCTCTTATTTTGAAGACAAATTCAACCTGCTCTTCTTCACGCCCAACTTCGTGCTTCACGTCACGTCACATGTTTACGCCTACCCCAGAGGCGGAAATGTGGTGGCTTATTTGAAAAGGTGGAATATTACACCTCCGTTTTAGATAGAAAAGGTGGCACATTGCAGCCTTTACCTTGCTGCAAATGTGCCACCTTTTCTATCTAAAAGGGGCTACTGACAACACCAAAATCTACATTTTCATTAATTATACTGCCACTACACGAGTAGCACCTTCTGAAGAGTGTGCTTACTGGATTCTTAATGGAACTCCTTGGCTGGCCGCTCCAGTGCGAAAAGGGCCCGTGACAGGCATCTGTGCACCATAACGCTCTTATAAGACTGCTCCACCCACTTATTACTGCATCCATATCACATTTTCAAGTCAGAAAAGAAAGGATCAAAAGCAGTACTTTGCTGCTGCAAAGACAAATGGAACATTTCTGTTTCCCTCAGAGTCACAAATATGTATAGCACGGGAACAAATGTGGGTTTATTCAATCATTTAGTCTATAATAGAAATTACAGGAAGTTTTTCGCGGGTGACTGCGTGCCAGATGGCAGACAAAATTGTATAGTGATAGCGAGGAAGTTTATAGGGAACCAATGTAAATGCTTATGCTTTCATTACTGTATATCCATTACATTGCGCAATCAACATTTACTTCTTAATGATGTGGTGAGGCAGAAAACTTGTCTACTGGCAGTTTAAGATCAGGGGTCTGCAACGTTTACCAATGTACTCATCATAATAACACATCACATTGCCGCAAAGTCATTATTAAGATATCCTGCAGTTGAACAACTTGAAAATGATCAGAGATAGACCAATAGAACTTAGCTTAGAAATTAGCTTACATATGTAGAAGTGATTTAGATATTGTTATTACTTCTGCGCCTAATCTTAAAAAGTGTTGTAATGAAAGTAGAAGACAGCACTGACAGATGTAGGCTTATGTATTTTAGGAAGTAAGGAAAATAAGGTAAAAATCTAAACTTTCCCATTCTAAATAACCTTCTGGACCATTTGAGTACAGATTTATGGGTGTATGAGGTGCACCTGAATGCACCATGAAGTCCCTCTGTGTGTCTGACACCAAAACCTGGACCTGGATTTGAGAAGCTCTGCTCTCGCCTCAGGCAGAGATGAGGACTGAGCTACAGAGGTCTGATGAGATCACTTCTTTCTTCTCCCCTCCTGTTTTCATTTTCAAACTTGTACTTTTTCAGCCCCAACAGACGCTGACTCAGGTGACATCAGTCAAGGCAATTTTGTGCAGCTCAAAAGAGCTTTTTCTCTACGTTTGCAATAGTGCCCCCAAGAGATTTTTAATGTGTAATTAAAAATTCTCTGTTAAAATATCTATTCAGCCGATTTTAATAATGTACATTGTAATGAGCATTAATCATGTTTTTTTGCTGTAGGCCTCTCGAAGGTCCTCACCTTATTGAGGCCCTGATTGGTCTGAACAGCACCTGTCATGATCCTGGTTTTGTGATTCTGTTATTTCCTGTTTTATTTTGAAATCGTGCCCTCATGTGTCACGTGTGGCTTTTCAGCTCCTCCCATTGTGTGCTTTCCCTCCTTCCAGTGTTTTTGCGGTCCTTTCCCGCCTCACTCCACCTGCCCCTCATCCCTCGTGTGTGTGTGTGTGTGTGTGTGTGTGTGTGTGTGTGTGTGTGTGTGTGTGTGTGTAGTATGGTATATTCTAGTTTTTTGTTCCTTCTGTTTTTGTTGATTTGTACTTTGCTTTTGTTGCCATTTTGTGTTTTTGTCCTTTTGGCTCATTTCTGATTTCCCTGGATTCCCGGTTTTGTTGGATTTCTGCTTTTGTTTATCATAGCTCACCTTTGCCTAGTTCCTGAAACCTGTCCTTGCATGTGTTTCGGCATTTGGGTCCTCACCTCCTCTCAAAAATCTTTAAAGCACCTCTCTAAAAACCCCATGCTGTATTCAACCCGTTCAAAGGTGCCCCCACAAAAACCAAGACCAAATAAAAACACGGCTCAGTGTTCTACCAAATATACAAACGGAAGTGCTCGGAAACACTCAGAAGCACTTGCAAGCACTCAGGCACAACCACAAGTGCTCCAAAATCACTGATAACTGCTCTGAGATGCTGGTACTCAGAAGGGGAACCCAATTTTTGTCTTTTTTACTTCCTTAAATATGGTGGGGTAGATTTGTAAAGTTATGTATCCGCCTACTAATTCTTCAAATTAGCCACTTCAAAAAGGACTGCTAACGGAGTGCAAGACCACTAGACTTATAGACGGGTCATCATCGGTGAGATGTGCTTGCACGAACACACCAGAATGATTAGGACTTTGTGGGTAGATCGTGGAAGGTTGTTGTTGTGTCTTAAAGCGATCAAATCACAAAAATAATGGGTGGAAAATATGCGTGATCTCAAGGACACCTGCCTGTTAGCTGAGAGTGCAGAAGTAATTCTTTAATTACATGATGACATTATTAGTAAGCAAATAAACTCCCAATAGACAACTTTTTTGTTTTAACTGAAGTAGTGTAATTGCTGATTGCACAGCTTAATGGCTGTTGAAGAAAAGAAAAAACATCCACATAGATTGGTTCTGTGCTGTTCGGTCTACCACCAGGCTCGTTTTTTTACTGCAAAAAGTGAAGGACGAATTACGACACAAAGAAGCCTTTTCAGCCCATTGTGCGACCAAAACAGGAAGAGGAATTGTTTTCCCTGGTTGGTATCCCCAGGTGATGGTGCAACAACTGGAATAACACTGCAAAAGGAAAAAAAGGAACCCTGCTGATGAAGGAGGCAACGAGTGTGAAAGAAACAGACGTAAAATAAACCTGAACAGATGGAGAGCACCTGTGTTGTGTCAAAGCCTGTTCCCTCTCCGACATGCGTTTCCTTTTACCACGGGGACTTGAGACAGTTCAAAACCGGCATTCCTACTACTAGATAAGTAATTGACAAAACCTTCCTATTTGTGCTTTAAACAGCAGGTTTCTAACTGCCTTTTCAGAGCACTGAGGTCAGAATTTCAAGGGATATGCGGAAATTGGGTAAGTGTATAATAAAATGCTAATTGTGATGTGGACTGATGTGTTTTTAAGGTTTCTTAAGATTGGTTCCCCCCTCCCCCCTCCATATGCCTCAGAGTGGTTTGGTCCACTGCCAATCAACCTGCACCTCACACACCTGCCTCTGTGGAGAGTTTCTCAGCATGGTGCTGGTGGGGCTGACGGACCACAGTGAGTAGATGTTTTGCAAAAGTTAACTTTAAAGAAAGGTGCTATTTTCCTGTTGTCACAAAATTTTAGGTTTAAGCACAAAAATGCTCTGTTTGGGTTGGAAAAGCACAGTGTTCTGGCTTAGAATAGTCGATAAAAAATAGTCAAATTGGGGTAATCATGGGTGTTTGTTGGCTTTGGATAGTAGCTAGGCTGTAAGCGGTAGCCATGTTGTTAGCGCTGTCATTGCCAACAGTAGGCGCTCTACTGTTACACCACATAGGAAAAGGAGGAATTGTACTTCCAATTTCAGTGAAGTTTATTGTATATAACAATATTTAACACATTCATCATATAATGTACTAATTTCAGCAATGAGGGCAGTTCTTCTGAACCTGCAGCAAACTGAAAGATCTTCATGCTAACGCTACTTCAGGGGGGCTGTAGCTCAGGAGGTAGAGCTAGTTTAGTAATTGGAAGGTTGCTGGTTTGAATCCCTGGCGTTGAGCAAGATTTACGTATTTGCCACAAACCGTATCTTCCACAATAATCCAAAATCCAATTCAAAAAGCCCATAGGCTTTTTGCCAAGAGAACCAGGGCAGCGCTAACTTCTGGGCTAGCCAACAAAAATATGTCATCCCTACAGCACTCTATCGCTTGTGTGCGGGGGGTTCTGTCCTTTTTTCCTGTGCTGCTGGTTGAGGTTTTGGCACACAATTTCTAACAAGCTAACTTTGTTTAGTCTGTTAGCATCAGCACTAGCTTCTGGTTCGCACCAGAATTCCTTGAGTCACATTAGCTATGTGACCATGTTGTCTGTCTAAGACTGATGTGTGGTAAAGTTTTGAGAATTCAAAGACGAGGGCTGAAAATGTAATTGTTTTGACACCAAATAGTATTTTGGCTAATTTTACACAATTTGCTTTATTTCCAAAATGCTTAAAGTGTACATAATTACCATCGCCTGTTGATTTCAAACTCAAATCATACAGACAAATAGCAAGCAGCATATCACTAGAGTAGCCAGGATCTCTCATGGAACAATTTCCATCCTGCTTTTATGAAAACAGATTCTCTGCTGGGAATTGTACTCTATTTCCCTCACTTATACTGCATACTGTACATGCACTTAAAGAAATTTAGCTCATTTTTAATATCAGTTCTACTAAAGCAAATCTGAAGCAAAAGTATTTCTTCAGACTCCTCTACACCCCTGGGAATGACAGATGGAGAGGTTTACAGATTGTACCATAAATGGTAAAATATTATAGCGACTTGAAACCCAGAGTACAGTATGTAGGGCCCTCACCTGCACCTTTAGCCTCGGGCAAGAATTCACAAATAGACGCTTCACACCTCAGCCTGCTCAAAATGTCACCATCTGACAACTTTAAGCAGCTTTCCGTATCTTTTTTTTTTTTTTCCGAACCGAGCTGACACCTGTCGCCTTGTTTAAAAAAGAAAATAAATCAGCCTCTTCATATGCTAAAAATATGCCGAATGAACGTAACTGCTGCTTCCCAAGATCTATAATTAATGTGGTCACATCCAGCGCGGGAAGAGGAAATCTGATGTTCCCCTCTCCTCCCCTCCTCTTCTCCAGCGCCGTCCTCTGCAACCCAATAATCCCTGAGAGAACAAAGCGAGCTGTGAAAGCATAAATATAACCGTCGTATCAAAACTTTCAAATATCTGCTGTTACTGTTCTGACAGCTGCCTGCACTAATTAGCCATCAAAGGGTCTCCCTCTTCCACCAACAGCTAACACCAGTTCAGTAACGTCGCTGCTGTCAGAGCATGTTTGCTTGTCGCCGGTTGTGTCTCTTTACCATGGGCGAAGTGTAGGTAGAGGCAAGAAAAAAACATCACGATTAACAAAGTTTGATCTGGCTGCGCGTACGAAATCAAACACAGATCACAGCCTTTGGACAGTCAGGAGGAACAAAGGAAAGATGATAAACGGTTACAGATGGAATTATTACAGGTCTGTTGGGCTTTTAGGGCAACAATGATATGTGTAACCACTTTCTTTGTCGTGGATTATTAATCGGCAGACATGAATCACTGTCAGTCGTTGAGGGGCCGAAGCGTATTATTTGTTTGGTTTGACTTTATCAAAGCGTCTCCCACTGTGACAGGTAGACCATATCCCTTACATTTGTCACTGATGATAAATATGGCCCATTTAATCCCCAGTCATCCCGGGGAAACCAGAGGGGAAGACAAACGACGCCAGAGCTCACTCACTCTGAGGCTGAAATCATCTTGTTTGATGGGGTACAGGTGGTGATTCACCTAACTCGATTTGCTCATTAAGACCCTCCGATGGTCTCGACGCCATCCAACTCTGGGGCCACGGGGGGGGAAAACCGGCGTATTAAATCAGCGCCGACTCAGCTGCTCGGCTTCCTGAACCCACCATGTCGCCCTGCGAAACCTCTCATCTTGACTGTCACTTTCTATTAATACAGCCCGCAGACAATCCGATCAATTATGTAAATAGTGAATAATATATAAAATCAACATGAATTTCTTATAAGTATGTAGCATTGACAGAGAGACCCCTGTTTTAGTGCTATAGTCTGTTTGCTACTTTCAAGCTAAAAAAAAATCTCCTGTAATGCAGAACAGCAGAGGCCAGAGGATGCATTTCAAGTGTTACTTACATTAACATATGAACCACTTGCTGGCCAGAGTGAAACACAGTGGAACTATCATTTTGCATTTTTAAATAATCTCCCATGGTAATAGTAATGGTTTAACAGTTTCTATCCAGGTGTGTGTGGATTCATTATTCTCATGTGGTTCAACTATTGGAATTGGGCTGACAAATGGTTGGATTGATTTTTCCTGAAGAAAATTTAAAGAGCAAAGGAGGTGCATTAGCTGTTGCATAACCAAAACAGGAAGAGGCATTGTTTTCTCTGGTGCGAAAAAAAAAGACGGAACACCTGGATTGACTTCGGAAATGCTACACTGCAAAAGAAAAAGAACCTTGCTGATGGAGGAGGCAACGAAGTTGAAGAGGGGAGTGATAGAAACTGAGGTTACACAAGTGTGAAAGGAAGGCAGTGTCTCCCACACATGAATTTATTTGTGGTGGTCTGCCACAATATCAACATTGGCTGCCACATATTGATTTTCTATTTTTGTAGCTGCGCGTCCCGTTCTCACTCACTTAAGACAGCACACCCGTCAGTGAATAGCATGATGTTATATACTCCAATACAGTGGATGGCGGTGTGGTTTTTAGTCCGCCGGTAAAACCAACGAAGCAGAGGAGGAGGACTATTTACCGCAGTTGGCTTGACCGTAACTTCCTCTGCAAAGAAGACTGCTGGCCTCATTGTTGAGATCAAGCCCCCACAAAGAGCGCCAGGCCTCGAAGCCAGTTTTTGTTTTGGCCAAGCTTGTTGTAGTGGCAAGCTAGTAACGGTCGCTACTTTCAAATTAAGAGCCCCCCACTAAGAACCCAGTTCTAAACTCCAATGGGGTGCAATGCAAAGCTCTTATTTTGAAGACAAATTCGACCGGCTTCTCTTCACGCCCTACTTCGTGCTTCACGTCACGTCACATGTTTACGCCTACCCCAGAGGCAGCCAAATGGTGGCTTTTTTTATTTAAAACAAATAATATATATGTTATGTTAATATAAATAATAATATGTTCCCCTTTCTATTTAAAAGGGGCTATTGTGAAAGACAGGTCTGTAAAACGGTAATAAAATCCTCACAACCCCCACGAAATGACTCGTTTTACTGTCAGAATTCTAGAAGAGTCTAGAAGTCTAGAAGAGTCTCCCGATTACATTTTATCCCCATCCAAGTTAGCTTGCCGTTAAACTGGAAGTTAGACGACTTGGTCGGCGGAAGTCTCGAGTGCGCATGATCTATGGCACCCCAGCTGGACAGCCGCCACAATTAAAGTCTGATTCTGTGGGAACACTGGACGGGCATTTACTCAACAGAGAGCATTCCGGTGTTTTGTCAAAGTCTGTTCCCTCGCTGACATGTTTCCCAAACTCTCATACAACTGGTTCTTTCACTTTGCCTTTCTTTGCAGAATTTACACTATGAGGTTGAAACAGAACCTCGAGGCTTTGTCTTGGCAATGGTGCACTGAGGTTATTTTCTCATCTAGTATCTTGGTGACTTCTCACGTGCCTCGATGGATCCAGAGGCATGGTAAGGGGTGTGGTGATGCCAATCTAGCGGTGCACTGCCATGTCGGTAACAATAATTAGTCTGTCTCATTCTGTCGTCATAGAGCAAGTCGACAGCTCGGCACTTATGTTCCACAATGTTTGGTCACTATGGTGAAAACACACCTGTATAAACTTCTCTGGGAGTTTTAGAACCAGCTTGACATTTGATCACACAGACATAACTTTTTGCTCTGCTTATGGGAATGACACCAGCAAGACAGAATTAAAATCAGAATGGCACTCAGGAGACAGTCCCTTTTAATTTCATCAAGCCTAATCCAATATCAAACTCGATAGCACTGTATCACTCTAGATTTGAAACCACCTATAACTGCTTCACCATAATATACACTCTAGGATCCACATCACATTATACTTGCTCATAGATACCAGCCAACCAATTACATCCGATTTTTTTCATCAACATCCATTCGCTGAGAAAGGAATGAAATGTTGCTGTGTCTCTCAATTTTAAAGAAAGTGAGGAAATATTCCCAGATCCATCCCTTTATCCAGATCCACGCAGGTTAATGGGAACCATTCTGGGCTGAGGCCTATCCTGCATCCAAGTGTTGAGTTTTGTGGAAATCCGCTCAGTAGTTATTGTGCTATCCTGCTAACAAACCAACCAGCTCGGGGAAAAGATAACCTCCTTAGCAGAGGTAAAAGAAAAAAAGGAAAAAAGTGATTCTTACCAACTCTGAACTCTGCCAAGATAGCTTGTAGCCCATACTGAAGGCTTTCCTTTACTCTGGTGACTCTGTTAGGCAGCCGGTATCTGCTTCATCTGTCGCCTCAAACTGGAGAAATGTTGTACAATGTTGAGCCACTCCACACGTGGACATTTTAATACTTATATAATAAAAAAACAAATTTGCCTATGAATGTATTAAATTCACATGTGAAATTGTGAATTTCTTACATGGAAATTAGCATCCATCTGTAAGAAAGTCAATTTCTTTTCACATGTTGAGTTAAAAAATGTGGGAAAATATGAAATTTAAATGTGTCATAGCAAATTTCATTTGATTTCATGTTTTGATTCCCAAAAAATTGAATCTACATGTGAAAAAATCCATTTACATATAAATGTACATATTAAACAACATTTTAAAATTTAGATTTCAGGAGTCAAATTTCTTATTCATATGTTAATAAAATTTTGTCAACCAGCAAAATTAACCACATAAATCAAATGTTTTATTTGGATTAAATATTCTACAGTCTTTACTTCAAATCAACAGACGAACTGGAGAAAACCGTTTCCACAGTTTCATGAAAAATGATAAATTAAAACTTTTCTCTCCTCTAATAACTCCCTCAGTCAGGAAGCCCCCCTGCTGGAAACATGTTCATGCACTCGTGTTGAAGTATCGCACTGAATGTTATACAATGCCTTTATATCAGATCTATTCTGTTTGCCGTTGGCCCGCTGTGCACCTGCTCTCTCTTTCATGATGTCAGGCTGCAGACAACAGTCAGTGCAATTAATAGATGGGTGAGTCACTGTCCCCCTCGGCCTTTTATTATTCCCATACATGTCCTCCCAGTCTTCATGCATTTATACTTGGCACATTACAATGTGTTGACAAATCAACTCACAGGCGCTTAATGGCACACAAGATAATGTCACACATAACAATAATGTCAACCACAGGGGGAAAAAATCACACTGAAAAATAGCAGTTCCTGGAAGGGTTCTTGGCTTCATGGTGAGGAAGGAATAATATGTTCCAACAGTAAAGAAACTGGATGGTTTTAATTAATATGTTATGCATAAGAATAAAACACCACCAGCTAACATGTAGATGAGAATGTACAAATCCAGCATGTAAATCACATATATTTTCAAGTGATGAGACACCAAACAGCAGAAAAATGTAGCTGCCACTCCAAGTTAACAAGGTAATTTATATGTAATTACACAACACAGGGCTGCATAATGAAATGAAAATTGTTGTTATATACAGTTATGTATATACATATAAACATAACCACGCATACACCCAGGAAGTTATTCTGAAGTGCATTTCTTGTAAATGTCCATTAACTTTGACTGTGTTTGAGTCCACCTCTCCTCACCCCACTGCAGTCCTGCACTCTGTCAGCTTGGAACATGGTCCGCCCGTCAAGTGCAGCCGCTTGATCCGGGACGTTGTGGTGGAGACGGGTTTCTGTGAAGACGTAAGCACAACGGTCTCTGATTTCCTGTTGTTTAGCTGCCAGAGTCCCATTCGTCCATTTAATTTCCATGCCACTGGACATTAGCCAGAAGCAGCCTTTATTCTCTCCTCCCTGGGGCAGTCTGCTGATCAAGATGCAGTGGGCAGTGATTGTTTCAAAGTCTACTGCTGTTAATCCAAAGAGTTTTCTTTTCCAGGGCAACTTAATTGATTTCTGTCATAGATAATACTTGTTTCAGCAATAAAGCAAAGAAAAGTTTTAAAAACAAAAATGTTGCAGAATTAGAAGGAGATAGAGGCCACTGCATCTGCATGCACCGCAGTTGCCAAGGCTGTGGTGAATATACGTACGGCAGTTCTGCACTGAAGTGTTGAAAACTATCAATTCCCCTCAGTAAAGACCAAATACAGAGCTTGGACAGCCAGATATATGACTTCCGTTGATAACTGATGAATGATTGAAAAGCAACACCTGTATTTAGTTGGAGACACGCCTTTGGCCAACCGGCAAATTTCAATATTCACCCTCCTACGACCTCTGTTTTGGTCTCAACCAACTCCTGAAAGAAAAGACCAGGTTCTTTAGAGGCTAAATGTTCCACTTTGTTCAACAGCTAGCCTTCAGCTTTGTTGGTCTGCTGCACGGTGTTGGGAAGGTAGTGTAGAGAGTAGGTGCTCAGAGCTTTTAGAGCTGAAAACATCTGTCTGCAGAGGTTGATGAAAATGGGAGGACTAAACCAAACAACAAAGTTACAAAAGCAAAGCAATTAGCTACAACAGAGTTGAGGGGAATTCAAAAGGCAACATCTTGCACATTATATGTATTAATTTCATTTGTCATCAATATCAAATATTGATAAATTCAGCTTTAACATGCATATCCATATTATTTTAGGGTTAGGGTTAGGTTAGGGTTAGGGTTTCATCCTGTGAATAAGAAACAGGGCACTCAACTCTCTCCTCTTGTAGTGAGTGCTAAAGCCGTCACCCAAAGCATAATTGAGCTCAGTATTTTATAAACAAAAGAAAAATAAAAGACAGCACTCCCATCAAACTGTTTATTCTCGCCACACGGACATTTTGGGCAAGGCAGTCTTCTTTAGCGTGTATTCTATCAAATTCACAGTAAAACTACACAGGTGTGCTAGGGTGTGGGAATCCTATCCTTTATTTTTATTTTGTTTATAAATGCTCTGAGCTCAATTATGCTTCGGGTGATGGCTTTAGCCAGGTCAGTGGCATTTTACCTTTAAGCTGCAAATAAAACTGAAAGGAGGACATAAATATTCTTGCTTGAAGCAGCAATTTGTTAAAGTTGGTCGTGATATTTTTTTTCCCTAACAACTAAGCTACTGGTGGAGGCAAGCTGCAGTGGAAAGTTCTTAAGAGATCATGTTCTGCAGCCAACACTCAATATTGTGCAAGTAGTTTCATTCCAGCATTTTCGCTGCAGCTGTAACAAGATTACTATACAGGCTTAGTCATTGGCAGAGGGCACAGACAGACACATATTCTGCTTATTTACAGGTACACCAACACAAATAAGATAAGTCTGGATCGGTGATACTGTTGGCCTGTAAATGGTGCCACTGACAGTTTGCCACAGCTTTGAGCAAAATCTCCCTCTTGTAAGTTATATTATAAATAAACTGCATACAGTCTTACTGAGTAGGTTTTGGAGGTGGAGAGTTAAAAACAACAACAGCTTTAAGAAACGAAAAATGCAGGCGATTTGAAATGGGAAATGAGCAATGGTCTCTCTATTGAACTCTGACATTTTCATGAATCGCCAATCCACTTCTGCTCCTCCCTATATGGGTGTAGTTGCTCTATAACAGCTTTGCCTGACTTTCTTAATTACAACTATGCAATGGCCACAAGAGAGTGCTGCCACTTGAATGTTTATCTTGATTAAGCAACTCCGACAATCATTAATTCCATCTAAGATGTCATTTGTAAGGAATGGCCAGAATTCAAAGAGAGCTCCAAAACAATAGGTGGCAGCATAACGGCTAACTGCTGCTCAGTATACTGACTCTTTTAGCTAATGTGAGTCTGCTCGCACTGCAACCTCAGTTTGACCAGGCTCAGTCGCCTTTCAGTGACCAAGGCTCGACAACAGACTGGGACCGAGCACAACCTGTGAGACCCAAAGGCCCCAGTTTGAAAATGGGCTATACAGTAAGGAGGTGATTTACAGAGACTCTGACCAGGACGATGATTCTGTAGACACCTGCAGAGGCATCAGCGAATCAGGCATCTGCAGCAGTTAAGAATGGTGTGTAGAGCCGGAATATTCCACATCTTACTCTGTGAATTAAGAACTACTTTGGCCAAACCAGAGGTGATTATGGAAAGACAAACCGAGACTGTGTTGGTGAGTTTTATTTAGTACATGTCCATTTTGAATGAAGTGTGTTTTAGATTGAGTTAACAGGACAATTGCGCTTGTGTATGTGTTTGGTAAAAGTGAAACTAGAATCCAGAAGGTGTACCGTTGTATTTTTTGTTTGTTTGTTTGGCTGTTGTTTAGTAAGGGGAAAAAGTTGCTAAAATGGTCCTTCTTGACATTTTATGAGTTTATTCTGGTTGCTTATCAGACTTAGTAGCAACATCGCCGTGTCCTTTACATATCCCAGCTGAAACCTTGGAGGATATCAGACTATCGCCTTTTTTGGTACAAAGTGGTATTAGGAGACAGGAAGGGCTGGGCCTAGCTGGTTAGCATGCTAACACATGCACCACAGCACACAGACGTCCACACTGTTGTCTCTTCACTCTCTATTGACAATGTTAGTTTATTTCTTGAGTGGTTTTAAATCCTGGCCATATCTCACACATCGCTCCAGTATGGTGTTGCATCTTGAAGGAAACCTGACTAAACCTGACAAAAAGCAAAAAGCCCACATGGTGAAGTCAATGCTGAGTCATTGCCTTTGATCAACATGTTTTTCAGCTAGTGCAAACACAGAGGATTATGTGGATGTCTTCGTGGACACATCAATGACACTTATTGCACCTTTAAATATTGAACACGGGCATATCTGCAAGGTTGTTTTGATGTTCGGTAACCTTAGATTACTTTTCTGCTGAATGGCGTGCATGCATCAGTGAGAAACGGCTTCTAATCTTCCCTTCAGAAACCAAGGTGAAATGGTGCCATAAAATAAGGCAGTGTTGTTTTTTTTCCCCTGGAATTACAAGGTTATTGGCATATCCTTTACAAATCCGTGGCTGAAACAAATAAAATAAAGATAGGATGAACACACAACCTGTATATTCCTCCCCAGCTAGTGAAATGTTTTTGTTTATGGTTGCAGTAACTGGAGATTTAAAAGCTCGAACATAGTTCACCAACTGGCAGGCTGAAGTGAAAAGTGTACGTGTGTTGCTAACTCCTGAACGAAGGGAGCGCCATTTTTTCTCATTAAGATCAAGAGTAAACAAAGCACAAATAACATCCAAGAAAAACACCCTCTGAGCATAAATTCCACTCACATGCGCGAGTCATTCTTACTCTCTTTGGCATTTACCCCCGTATTCAGCCTTCCTATACAGCCGATCCTGCAAAGGTTCAGAGATGAACTGCTTTACTCAGAGTGTACAGAGTGTCTGACAGCGGGATGGGGCTTTTGAGAAAATAAAAGCCATCACATCCAGATGTAAGGTGACACTGTGCTCATTTGCTTCAGAGGTGAGAAATACTCAGGGCCGTGGTGCTGAAAGACCTTGGCAGTCATGTCCTCAGGGAGAAGTGAATTAATAGCTGACCTTTAGATTATATCCTCGACTTCTTTTCTCTGTTTTTCCGGGCAAGTATTTACTTTTAACAGCAGTCTAATCTGAGGGGGAAATGTAACTAAGTTTAAAGACAGGAATAACTGACAGTGACAGTCACTGACACACACAAACACAAAGTTGCTGTATGTATCTGTACAAATGTCTGCATTCGGATTTAGACGGAAAGTTATAATGAATCATCTCTACAACATTTACACTCCTGTATGTTAATCTGTAATGTATGGTTCTGATGGATAACACAAAACACATAATATATTGGCCCAGCAGCAAAATGAACCCAATAATCAATCACAATTTGTGATTTAAAACCAAAACAAAAAGAAACAAAACAAAACTCTGAACTGATAAATGCTGTGTGACAGTTAAATGGTCTGGGTAGAAAGCAATGGTTTAAAATAGTGTGAAAATACAAAATAAAATACCTTATAGGCCATATTGCATGGACTTGAGAGGTTGTGTATATAAAAGTAGAAGACTCAGATTTTTGTAAAGTTGTTCTGTTGTGTCTTTGTGAAACAAAAGTGACGACACAGTTAACAGAAATGGGACATTATGTCTCATTGGGACATATTGCATAATTTGAAGGAGGGTTGTTTGTATAATAGCACAAGATAAGCATGAAAAAAGTCAAATCAAGCTGAAGCAGATGGCATCAGTATCTGACTAAAATCTTAACTGATGATGGTGCTAGATGGAAATCTAGCATATCAAAAGTTAATACAATCACCCAGAGGGGAACGTGAAGGTAGTCTACCAAATTTTATGTTGCTGATGTTAAGACATTTTTCTTTTGCCTTTGCATGGCTTTATTGATAGGACAGCTTTAGAGATGACAGGAAACCGGATGTGGTGTGACGTGCAACAAAGAGCCCTAGGCCGGGACCACTGCAACAAGGACAAAGCCTCTGTACATGGGATGCCTGCTCTACCAACTGAGCTAATGGGAGCCCCCCAAGACATTTAACTCCAAATATCAACCTCATGGTGAAATTCATGGAAAAGTCAAGGGACCATGAATGTCTTTACAAAAGTTTGTCAAAGTCAATCTAGCCTTTAGATATATTAAGATAAAGTCACCTGCCAGTGGTGCTACAGGAAACATGAGTGATCACTTAAGATTAAGACTAATTGTCTGGCCACCATGGCTGTCTGTACCACATTTCATGACTGTTTTGGCCATGATGCTAGCACCTATAAGACAAACACCATTTAAAAAGATATGTGAAACTGTGGAAGCAGTTTATCATGAACCACATTGAAGTTTTTTGTGAGATGGTGACCGCCAGTGGCTGTGCTGATAATTACGACAGCAATGGAGGAAGTCAGGAGAGCTTGTGAAGACAGTCTACATGAGGAAGGGGTTGTGGTGGACAGGCCAATCAAAAAAAACCTACAGCACTTTCATCCAGGAGACCGCTGCTTGTGTCCCATGTTCAAGCAAAAGTCAATAGTGAATTAGTTTATCTACATAGTGTAGTTAACTTGCGTCTCTTACATAAGTTAAGCATGCATGTGCTGTACCTCTGTTGAAGTTGCACACTTATTTGAGCACAAACCACAATCATTTCCTTAACCTAACCAAGTAGTTTTCTTGTGTAAACCTAACCGAACTGTAAGCGTATAACAAACGGTGCAATGGTCCCGTCATGGGAACGTGATGTATGTTAATTTGGGAATCACTGGCATTACCTGTCAAGCCTATTCATTTGGGGTATAATGAGGTGTTGGAAAGGTCATGCTGCTACTGGTTACTGTTAGCTCTCATCGGCTGTATAGAATATCAAGTGTAAAGAATGAATTGAGCTGATCAGTGTAATTATGATTTTAATGTTGACTGAGTTATTATGACAATGAACAAAATTGGAGGCTGTATATCAGTTCAAAACACATCATTGGTCCGTATCCAAACAAAGCGTTTGTGTTTGCTTACATCCCTTGTAGCTGTGTACCTTAATGAATAAGCACTATAAAGCCCCAGTGATTCATCTTTTTGTTCCCTTTTCCTGTTGGAGTTTTGCTCCTGACAGCCAACCCCGAACCATAATGCTTCTGTCACTCACCACGCTGATTCAATTTACTCTCATTTCCCAGTGTCTGGATGCCAAGGGCATAAAAGGGATCAGATCAGTCCAGTGGCAAGTGTCTCAGAGCATAAAAGAAGCAGAGTTAACAAGCACAATACCAACAGGGAACAAAGGACTGACCAAAACTGACGGCGTTCAATGACGCGACACCGTAACACATGACACAGAGTGACGTTTATATGCGTATGATATTATGTCACAGGTGATCAAAATCTTCCTCTGAAACACATCTTTAGGAAGCAATATCAATATTCACTGGCTTCTTAGGTCCTCATCAGTCCTCCCTTGCATAATGTTAACATCACACCATGTCCAACACTCCACCTGTAAATATTTAAGCATGTAGTTTGCTCTTACTGTCAATATTTTATTGATGCCAAAGTGGTAAAACTTCTGGCGGGGTCATTCTTAAAAACGGGGTACCTAGTGACACTGGGGTGAACCAGAGTTCACCAGCAGGCATAAATGGTAGTTTTTCCGGAAAAATACATTCATTATTTATCGAATTCATTGCCTTTACTGCTCAGATGCTTCTATATAAAGTCATACGGCCTCACTTTGTTTCACTTAGGGTTCTTTTTTTCTAAATTCCCATAGCTGGGTTGATTCGAGTTCTTTGTTTTTCACTTCACCTTGTTGCCCTGCTGGTATTTTTCTCTGCGGAAATTCATATCCACTTCGCTAAAGATGTTTCATTACAGCCTCGTCTAGGAAATAGTTTGCCCTTTAAAAGAGAACTGGTGCACGGAGTGGATGAGGGCTCTGCTCAAATATGCTTCCCCTCCTCTTCACTTTTCACAGACCAGGGGAACATTTGCATAACATTTCTGTAGCCGGTGTGGGGCTCTGATGAGTCGGAGGTCCCGCTCGGTGAAGAATACGGCAAGTGAAGTGTGAAATAAAGCAGCAGATGAGACCTTGTTCTCTCTCGGTGGTGGAGAAGGCGGCAGGAGACAACGAACGTGGAGGAAGGGGGTCTTGTGACTGTCACAACAGGCACCTGGAATACAAACTCAGAGAATATCTAGAGATGTATATCTTTGAAACAAAACAACGTCATCAGGAATGTGTTAAGACTGCAACTAATTAGTGGGAAAATGACATTTAAAAGGTAAAATTATCACCCAACGGAGTCTTTACAATGAAAATAATTCACCAAATTGTAAATTTTTCAAGGAGGCTCTGTGAAGTGAGTGATTTCTACAACAGATGCATATGAAAGCAGTATCTGTAGGCAAAGGGCAAGATTTTGGTATCAGAAAAGTCCTGGTTTCCATTTGCAGTCTGTTTATTGTCCGAGTAGTATTGCCTCGATCGATCACATGGGCAGGAGCCCCTGAATACGAAAGGGCCCTCCACAATTGAAGAAAAGAAAAAAGAACACCTTTTTTTATGTTGAGTGCCACAGAAATAGAAAGCTTGATCCATTCTCTTGATCATGATAGTAATCAAGCCAGAATAAAAATAAGCTGATTCCAAGAAAATTTGAACTCATTCTTGATTGCTGTATTAGTAAGATGGCTAGACAAGTGGGTCAGTGAGTAGTGTTTGGGGAAAATTGCCAAGCAGTAGGAAATGGACGATGATAACCAAAAGCCCGCCGGGGCTGCCAGTGGCCCCAGGGCTTCACTGTCCTAGGCCCCTGGGAATAGTCACCCACTCGTGGGGGAAACTCTGTGGTAGAAATACAATCTTGGAATCATCTAAATTCTGACCATGATTTTGCTTTTTTTATTAACTTTTATCGATTTATCTGCATTCAAATGCAGATATCCAATTATAGATATTGGCGCATAGGTTGCTAATCAGACTGTAAACAATGGCCATCAACATGAGGAGAGAGTCTAGGCCTGTTAGCCCAGAAATATTAGCTGCTGCCCCCAGTGGAAGTCATCACCAGAGGACAAAGTTGCATTTTGTAGTGTCTAGATGATTCACAAGTGAAGATCCTTTCATTGTAACTTACATTACATCAGCAACTTTGTGATAAACCCCTCAACTCCACTATACTTATTTGGAAATGCCTCTTTCTAAACATCCTCATGGAGTATATGTATCTGTTATCTTAAAGCACACAACTGAAGTAAGTCTTGGAATGCTGCATTTTCTTTTTGTCCCTTTTCCAATGTAAATGTTCTACTTATACAGGATCTTACACAGTGACGCTAAAGCATATAGTACGTAAGGATGAGTCATTTTTCAACACTGGTGTAGTTGAAGAATGAAGTCAGCTTCAGGTGAGCAGCTAAATGAAAAGCTAGTGTTCAGTGTGTTTACCAGTGTTTTAAGGTGAGCTAGCTAGGAATATAGTCCTCTCGACTGCTCCATTGAATACACTGAAAATAAAATACAACTCAAAGTTAGCTGGTGAAAGATAAAAAGAACAGGATAATGAAGCACGTCTTACTCTTTTAGGGCTGGTGCGACGTAAAAGATTACGTAAATATGTTGAATATTTGCAGAGCGTCAACGCCTAGTCATAGCTTGGACGCAAGCTAAAGCAACACAACCTCGCCCACGATAATCTAAAGCATGGGAGTATTTCAAGCAGAGACCAAACCACATTATATATATTAGGGTTATAAACACAAGGTAACATTACAGCACATTATCATCTCACATTGTTACTCGACCATTTTACATTTGCTCTTTACTTTATCAGCGTTTAAGAAATGAAATGGCTCAAATTACCATCGCTGACTATTGTTCCAGTCTGTGAGCATTGTTACAATCAGTAAATCCTTTCAGTTTTTTTCCTCAAATATGACTCCAGTGATTAAATAAATATGTTTCACGACCATTTACATTTTTAAGTATTTAAGTAAAAATATTGATGCTCCAGCTCAGAGAGTCTTGCTGCGTACAGTGAATTATTTCATCTGTGTATGTATTATTAATATAATGCAGCAGTGATATAGAGAATATATAATATCATATCATAAAAATATGCCATTTACCTTTATCCCCCTATGCTTTATGTGTCTGTTTTTCAGGAGCACTGGTCCATAAAAAGAGGCTAAATCTATGCACACCCCAGACGTCTCTGCATCTTACAGATGATTATTAAAGACATGAGACCCCTTGCTGACACGGAGGGTCGAGGCTTTCGTGAGATGATCAACCGATTTCATTCAGGATACATACTTCCGTCCAGGCACCACTTGGATCTGATGGAGAAGAAATAGGAGGCTATTGTTGAGAGAGTGAAAGCAGAAATTAAAAATGCTGCATCAAAGATCACACTCACTACTGACACTTGGAAGAGTATTGCCACTGAGGCATATTTGGGAGTCACATTTTTATAATAAATGATCGAGAGGTTAATCGATTAAAAGAATAATCATTAGGAGCAGCCCTGCACTATTTTACCAACCGTTGGGACGTAAAGGAAAAGTATACAGCCTTAAATATCCTTTTACATTCAAATCATAGTTTTTCTTATGTGTCGAGTTATAATTTTGACTGGTCTAATACACTAACATTACAAGAAAACAAGAAATTAGAAAAAAAATGTTTATAAGTGCAGAATTTAGTAAAGTTTCTAGAAACAAAAAACACATTTAGTTGAGAAATACCTGAAAAATAAAATACAGAAAACTGTATTTCTGACACAATAAGCTCAAATCAGATGTAATAATAGTGAGGAGTGAAGGCAGGAACGCAGGGGAACTTAGACTTTTACAATAATACAGGAGCCATTATGTGCTTAGACCACATACGGACACCGTAAATGAAAATTATGATATCCTGTCATTCTTTGAATTGAGAGTACAGGGGTTGAGATTTTCCAACAATGTATAAGTGGAGGGCCTCTGGATGGGTGCCGCTCTCTAATTAGTGAGTCACTGGTATCAATCACCCTGCAGTGGCAGGCTAATTTTTTCATCATCAATTACCTTGAACATTTTAGACGCTGATCAGACGAGACCCGTCTTAAACCCACTGCCGAGCTGTCATTGACACTAATGGAATTTTAAATCTTCCCTCACAGTGGAGTTCTACTTAAGTGCAAGTCCCAATTATGGGGAGGGTAATTTAGCTAATCTCCTCGAAAAGCGTCGAGGTCGCAATCAATATCAAAATATGTGGCCTGCTTAGGAGCGGGAGATTTTCTTCCATTCTGACACACCACTTCAGGGATCAATGCCAACCACAAATGGACATATTACCTAGGAAAAGATTGAATCAATTGTGTTTTCTGTTACAGTTTCTTTGTGGTGTTTTGACACTTAACTAAAGGAGTAAATAATATGAAAACCGCTTCAATATTCATGCTGCTAATATTCAATCACCAATGCCATGCAATAGGAAAAAAAAAGTCCCACAGTGGAGTGTAAGCACCACAATATTGGTTGGTTGGTGCTGAGGACTGTAATGCCTACTGACCGGATAGTCTTGAAATTTGGAAAGACTAATTATGGTACCCAAGAAATTATTCCTAAAAGTTTCCCTCTCCTCTAGCAACATAATTAAAATTTCCCCCTGCCAAAAAAACTAAGTCTGTGAAAAGGCACTGAATCGCAGAAAACATATTGGCTGTGACCCTATAAATTTTTTTCAAAATTTCAACGCCTTCTAAAAAGTTGCCCCAAAAATTATCTCCCAAGGCTGATAAATCCTTTTCTATTTTAGTGAATAAACTACTGATTGAACAGTGCGTTGCAAGCCCGTACATGCTAATTTTAATTTAGCATGTGCTGTTTGATGTCACGCAGCGCAGTTCATTTTTCACACGACAGCAGGGGTGTGGAGGTGTGCAGCCTGGAATCTGACACCCTTTATCCAGCAGCTCACCATTGCCCCCACTTGTTCCATTGTCCCCTCGCAGGATAATGATCCACTGACTTATCAAACATATGACCACAAAAACCACAGTGAAAAATGCTTTCTTGTGGCTTGACATGGTGGTAACCACCATTATGAGGAACTGCTTGTTGTTGATCTTGATTGTTGCTAGTTTAATTTAAACTGGCCATAGACAACTTTTTTCTGCTTCAACTTACCTTTAAGTAAATACTAAATACCTTGCACAATGTGATGGCTGTAGAAAAAATCGTCATCACCATCCACATATAGATTGGTTCCCTGTAAACCTCGCTTAACTCCATATTTTGCCTGCCACCGGCCTGGACTCTTCCCGGAAAAATGAAGGACACATTGCAGCACAAAATAAACCCGTCTGCTATTCCACAACCAAAGCTATCACTATACCCAGGTAATGGTGGAACAACTGAATAACTTAGGACAATGTACACTGCAGGATGAGGCAAAGAAGGTGAAGAGGGAGAATGATAGAAATGGACATAAAACAAGAGTGGCCATATTCATTTCCTTGTAAAACAAGGCAATCACTCAATGGAGAGCACCTGCGTTGTGTCAAAGTCTGTTCCTTGTAAATGTATGTTTCCGCTTTTATGTGATCTGATATTGCGTCGGTGGTCTTGTTCCTGCAACATCATATTAATGTTGCTCCAGGGTCAACGTCAAAACTGACTCACATTCTTTTCTTATGAAACAAAGAAAAACAAAACAAAAATAAAAATAAAACTCTTTTTACACATTTTTTTATGATGTCATAGCTTAGCGACTCAGGAAAAGAGAATGGAAAAACTGGAAAACGTGTTGTTTTAAAAGGGTCTATTTTAACCCAAACCATGTTTTAACCCCATCCCTAACCTAACCAAGTAATTTTGTTGCCTTATAGTATTTTTGTACCAAAAACTGCAAAAAGTAAAATAATAAGTGGACTTTGTGTAAAAAAAATAATAAATAAGCCAGCAGTATAATACTATGTTCCAAATGAATACAAACCGTGGTTTACTGAGTTACAGAACCCACACAACCAACTCAGCTTGCTCCAGATATGGTTTTTGATGCTGTTTCAGAGGTTGAAACGATGGTCCTGGAGCAACATTAACACGAATTGCAAAGCCTTGAAATAAGAACAACATGACATGACAACAACAACACTGCAATATCAGATACACCTTCCCCTTATCAGCTGGACTTCAGACTGTTCAACACCAACGTTCCTCCTACAGAATCAGTAAGTTACAAAAGCTGCCTATTTGTTAACTAAACTAAGTTTTTAGTGCCAAGTACCTTTTTTTATGGCACTGAGATCAGGGATCAGGTTTGTAGCCAGGGCACTAGCAGTAGCCATGTGGCTAGCATTGGGTTTTTGGCACTGACAGTAAAACCACAAGAAAATGTTTGGAGTGGGGAAAGTTGAAAAGTTATCTGTTTCTGCTTTAACAAACATTTAGAAAACCAAATCATGGATGCACACCTTGACAGCCGGTGTTAAGTAGGTTGAATTGATGCTAGCTCCAAGCTAACGTTACCATTACCTTAAGGTCACCCTGTAATGGGCCGTAGAACAATAATGTTTTAAAATGTAGTGTTCTTTTTGCAGTCTAAACTACTCCATCTGAAACTGGTTGTCTAGCTACATGTTATACATGCTGCCTTTTTTCTGCTTAGAACTGGCGTGAAACCCTGAATTGGGACACAATTTAAGAACGGCTAAATCATCAGTGTGCAGTTCCTTCTATATCTTCCATCTATTACTTAATATTGTCTTTAACATTGTATCATGTCACAGACATTGCAGCCTTGAGGGACCACTAGTAAGGCTTAAGATCCGTAGCCTTGTTCAATTGCATTTAATATCGTGATATCAATAATTTATAACTTTTGGGAAGAAACTGTTATAGGCTTCTCAGTTTAGAAGCTATTATATTCCTTATTTCTCAACATGACAAGCTACTGTAGAGCCTCTCTCTATGAATAGAAGCCATATCATCTCTCATCTCTATTTCTGCTCATCTCTTAAATTTAGCATCAGGTTCTTTTGATATGTACTGTACGAGTGACTCTTCATCTTCCGGCAGATTTTGACATTCGTAATCAGTAACATCAGACAATGTAATGACTTATGAATGTTCTCAGCTTCCGTCTACAGCCGAGCTTTTAATAAGTTATTCCAGACTCATTCTGCCCCATACCACGCTGTAATCTCCTTTAAAGAGTTTAAATACAGCCTCGAGTGCTTCAGTAAAAATCTATGAGTGTGACCTGTTGTTGAGGGCGCAAACTCACTGCCAAGGCTGAAAACAATATGTCTGGGGTTTTCTTGTGGAGGAGGCAGCCAACAGAAGGAAATATACATGAGGTGTCGTAGTTCCAGAGGGGAGCCATCAGCCGTGTTTACATGCTCACAGTAACTTAACTACTGGCATCGATCCAGTTAAGGTCCTATTCAGGTTAAGCTGTTCATGTGAACTTTTGATACCCTGTTATGGAGTGTCTCTATTGCCATGAATAAACATCTGAACACAACATTACCCTCTTCCTTTCAGACTGAATCATAGCTGAGTCTCGATACGAGATATCATAGCAGTAAAAAATATGTACAGCTCGACTCATTATCATTTCTGCTGAAAGGAAAATGCCTAAATGTGTTTGCCTGAGCTTGTGCAAAAGGCAGAACTGAATGGATGTTAAAATATTTTTATATATTTATAAACCAATGTATTAATGTTGACATAATAAGTAGCTGTTCAAATTTCTATATTTGCTGAATGTGAGCCAAATGGTTTTTCTTGGAGGGCAAAACTGAAACTTAATGGTTGCCAAAAGCAAATACACCTATTGTATTAAATTGTTGAAATGAAAAATGGTACTAATTTAGTATATAGAATAGACTTCCTGTGCAAACGGTCACTCTGCCTACTATGCTTAGACTTTGAAAACTAAGTTATGATTAGGGACCCTGCTTATTTAAGAGGATTTTGACCTCACGCCATGTTGACCCTTATAGCCAACTCTGGCCTGCAGGCCCCACTTTTGGTAGCCCTGAGTTCATTCTTGATGAAGATCATGTGATATGATGGAACGCTCCAGAACAGCTAGTAAATTGTCCTTGTGGTGAGATTATTTTGTGTCTCCTTTGTCTAAGGATTAACTTTGAAGCTCAAAAGTTACGCCGTTAATGACCAGACTGGAAATTTGACCAAACTTTACTGCTTTACACTGCAAATTCATGTCCATCTTAAACCTGCATGAATTGATTATTTATTAGGATGACACAACAAGCTGTTACCACAACAACACACATATCTTCACCTCATAAAGTTGATGTGGCTAACATGTCAGCAAACAGTTGCAGATTGACACATCAAACAGACATCAAGCAAGACAAGTGTTCACTGAAAGTTTTGAATTCATTCTTTATCGCCTTTTTGTTCTGGTTTGGTCTCCCCCAACTCCTGAGGAAAAGACTTTGTCCGCTATCTGTCAGGCAGTGTACAGTGCTTTCTATCATAGATATTTATAAAAGCAGCTGTCTGCTCCTGTTATAAACCAGTCTGATGAGAGCAGCGTGACCGAACTAAGGCACAAATATTGCTGGCCACAAATCTTAAATGATGTCTACACAGTCGCTGTTTCTGATTATCAGATACTTAACCACATTAGCCATCTGTTTTTGCAGGAAAGACATAAAAACCAAAATAGAGAAGCTTTAAACACACAATATTTCTGCTGTTAGAAGAGGTCACTCAAGCAAAAAAAAAAAAGGATAAGTAGTGTGGCATCTTGGGATTTGTTGCCTCCATTGTTAAACAACTGCAATTGCTGATGATTGAAATTTTATATTGTCACGTTCGCCAACTGCCTTTTCTCTGACTCTCTCCTGGGAGTCATAGTATGGGTGACCAAATGAAACGCAGCGTTTCGTTGAATATACTTACATCATCTAAAATGTAATGTAAGTGTACAGCTCAACAAAATATACAAGAAAGTAAGTATGTTGTGTCTTTAATTGATGATTTCAGAATTGGATGTGCAAGGCATTTAGCTTTTCTAGTTTCTACACACAAATATTACTGATATTATTTATTAAAGTGGAAACCAAGGATTTTTGCTGGTCTGCCGGGTTGTTGGTTCTCTGTGCACCGCAGAAAACATTGACTCAACACAAACCTGGCAAGGTCAGACAGACTCTCCAATCGTGTCTTAACCCTCACCTGTCCTGACAGCTGACAGTCAGACTGAAGGGAAAAGGAAGCTCTTAAAAAAAAAATGGCAAAGAAAAAAGGTTACTAACTTTCTCTTAATTCTTAAGAACTTCTTAAGGAAGGATGTTTTCTATAAGATATACCAGGTTACTGTGGCATTACTAGTGTCCAGGTCCTATTATAAGTCGCGTGCTTTCCTTTGTTTCCTTGTGTGTTAACGCAGACACATTTGTATGCATCAGCAAAACTGATTCCTCTGGTTCATATACTGTATATTATGTGAGCTCAGTGGCTTTGGCTGGTTTAACAATAAAAAGGCCAACAAATATAAATGTAATGTTGTCATCATTTTTTAAATGAATAATTATCATTTTAAAGGTTACATAAATACAACAGTGCAGTACATACAAAACTGTGCCATTTCTATACAATACTGTTGCAGCCATACGCACACGATAAAGTCAGATAATGTAGGACGTACAGATTAAAAATGGAATCATTCAAATTATAACCTTTACAAATATGACTATATTAATAGATACTTAGTATAATATAAGGCAATATGTGCTGGATAAGTGCGCTGGGATCAATGAAATGACACAAAGGTGATTTATATTGCACGTGAAATGATCCTGCATCGGAGGATTTCAAACAAGCCTCGGCGGATGAAATGACAGCAGTCAGCGAAAAGAGGGACACATTGTGAGTTCATTCAGAGGGTTGAATGGTGATTGAGCTCAGAGTGAGGGGGGTCCAACAGCAAGCGTCTGCCCCCGGGGCTTCGCTGGTATAATCCAGCCTCGATAACGGGAATGAATTTTATTCTAATCTCCTCCTTATCTGCGCTGCCTCCGTTTGGATGTACGCAAGACTCATTTTTTTCCTTTATGCACATGAGGTTCAATTCACAAAGTCAACATGAATATGTTTAAAGTTGTTAATTAAAAACACACAAGCTGTACACGCGTGAGCACACACACACACCGTCACTAAACAATGTGGTTCACCCTCTATGGTGCAGAAATTCTCCTGATTGTCATTGATTGTTGAGCCTCGGAGGAGACTTACTTATACACCATAGTATTGATTTGGCAGTATTGATTTATTGACATAACTGATCAACACGTTCTCACTCCCAAATTGTCAAATTCGGCAGCTTGGTCAGTTGCCTCAAACTTCAATTTATGATGTTCTACCTGCATGAAGGGCTCCACGGTCAAGTTAACACTAATATGTTACATGCAACATCTGGTTAGACTTTCAAAATAAAGCGTCAAAACGACCCACTTAGCACGACAGATTATGACTTTCAGAATGTTATTTACGATGTGGAACGGTCACCGTTTAGTTAGGGTTAGGCATAATGAACTACTTAGGTAGGGTTATACAAAATAAATGACTGGGTTAGAGTAAGGCAAAAGTAAACTACGAAGTTAGGGTTAGGCAAAATGAACTACTTGGTTAGCATTAGACAAAATAAACAACTTAGTTCGGGTTAGATGAAATAAACTACTTGTTTATAAGTGTACAAAGTGAACTACTTAGCTAGCATTAGGTAAAATGAACCACTTGGTTAGGGTTAGGCTCAATCAACTGCTTGGTTAGCTAAAGTGAAATTAACTCCTTGGTTAGCATTTGAGAAAATGAACTACTTGGTTAGCATTAAGCGTAATGAACGTACATGACACCAGTTACGTCATTGCATAATTTGCACACCTGTTTGCATTGCATGAATTATAAACAAATCACTCTTGGTCCTAATCCGGACGTGAGCCCTGGTCTCTGGAGGTAAAGTCCTGTAAATCACCACCTCGCCTCCTTAGTTGGACTGTCTTGCTCTTTATACCACTACAGCAGAGGAAAGCTCGAGCAAGTGGCACTAGAGGGGAAGCTAGACCGCCAGACTTGAAGCGTAGAGCCGCAGACCAACCTGCTTGTATCTGACACTCTGTGAGAGGGTGACTTCACGTGTTACTATTTCAGTTACAGTGACATAAACTGCAAATGTGTTTCTCATTAGTAAATGTTGTTGTCTTCATTACCCAGCCCCTGCCAATTTGCTATCTTTGAAACTGTGAAATGAATAATGAATTACAGATACTGGAAATGAATACCTCAATCTCACTGAAGTCGCTTCACATTCTTCTAATATTCTGTGTTGCAACACGGCATTTCCACAGCCCATATGCTGTCAGAAGTGGCACTCCGCGGAAGTGGGAGACGGGAAAAAAAAACACAAGCAGTGCGAGGGATCGAAATAAAACTGTTCCCCGTAAAGACGGGATTATTGAACGAGCGGACGAGTCGGTGCAACACACCTGCTTTACAGCTCAAATGCACTGTGTAAGTGTGCCATTTATCCAGACCTAAGGCTATAAATTAAATGTTGCTGGAATCATACTCACATCTATGGGAGGTGTGTCTCATGCTGGGACAGGCAGAACAGAGAAAGTATCTCCTCAGTATCAGCAGAGCAGCGATCGATGCAGGACTGTCTCACAGGTGGATTCCAGAGAGCAGCGCAAACCTCGCTCCGAACGTGCAGAGGTATTATTACACAACGCCTGCTATCATAATCTCCATTATTCTATTAATGGAGACTTGGGCGGACTTCTGATTAAAATGTCAGCGCCACGAAGACCAAACCTCGCTGTGACCTCCCCGAATTTGAATTAATGAGATATTTAGACTCTGGTTTTCTTTCCCTACTGCCCCAAGGGCTCCGTGATTATCCTAAGCTGTGGAGTACATCTGTGTCTATTAATTTTCATCTGACACTAAGTAGGCAGGCACATATTCAGCAGACGTCCTGGTCGCACATAGCGGAGCGTTGAACCCTCGCGCTGTGGGTCAACAGTCAGTTTGTTAAAGCAGAGGAGCTCCTAAACTGATGACCGCCTCGACATTTCTGAGCACAGAGAACTGCCGTCGCTTCCAGCTGACTTAATTAAGAAAACGTCTCGTCACCTTTTGAGGATCGTATGGCTTGGCTGTCAAACGATTTTTAGTTGGCAGAGCCGTGCTAAATTAATGATATGACGAGAGGCTTCAAAGCTGCTCGAGCGTACATCACAGAAGAACGTTCGGAAACACAGAAGCTCATATAACAGAGTCGGATCAATGCCAAGGTAAAACTAAAGCCATGATGTGAATCCTCGAGAATTCCATTGTTAAGCCCGCTGCCCATCTGTCTCCTCCATGGCACTTGCAAAAATCACAAATCACCTGAAACAGGCCCACCGAAGGAAATTTATTACAAAATGACATCATAAATGTATTTCTCGGAAGGAGTGACATCATTAAGACCTCCATTACTCTTCCTGCCCGTGGTCCTCCTGCATAATGAGCCCGCCTCTGAATTCAGGCTGCAATCAGTATAAAGTGCCACTTCTGAGTCCTTAAGCTTCTCTGTGATTCTTGTAACACGCAGCAATTGTGAATGTAAGTGAGTTAGTCATAAATGTTTTTTTTTTCCCACTGTACAATCAAATGTAGTAATGACAATCCCACCACAGCCTTTGGTGTTTCATACTGAACATATCTACAAAATGTAGCCTGTCAATGTTCTTTGTTTTTCTACAGAATTAGCTTCCTCTACATTTTTTTAAAGTAAGGGACAGATTTTGATCCTGGTTAAAGACTGAAACGGTGACATAAGAAAATAAAAAAAAAGTTTCCCATTGAAAACCAAAATCACCATCTTTTCATAGCTTTAACCAAAGTGTTTTCTGTAGCCTCACAAAGCATGCTGGTACGCCCACCATCCAGCCCCAACACCTTACCTTATCATTTCACTGACTGGAAAAAGGAAATGTTGCCAGTGAGCCATGTTGTTTCCTCCGAAACATATCTCACACAACATTTTTTAGTCCATAAATATATATTTTTTAGTGGACAGGTTGGAGACTGTTGGCAAAATAGATTCTTGCTGCAAACCCATTCAAGGAGTCAGAACCCAGATTTCAGATCTGTTGGATGCTGCAGTTAATTACAGAACCGTTACTTGTTCATTTTATTGTATTACTTTTGAAGCTCGTTCCTTTATGATCATCTGCATACATGTATGATGGCATACAAAAAACTTGCGTTTGACATTGTTTTGGCAGGAAAAAGTAGCATTGAAACCCTTAAAATGGGACCTAATTGTTGTTCCTCAGTAAAAATTATATAATATATGAATAAACAAAACAAAATATTTGTCAGTTTTCAAGATGTCTCCTACTGTTCTTCATCGTAAAGTCCATTCTCAGTGTTTGTGTCCTGGAGGCTTCAAGTTTCTTCATTACAATTGTGCATGCTAAGTTTTGGACCAGTATTGACTTTTAAACTATTTGTGATGTCACAAATCACGCACGTAGGCCCGCCTCTTAAAATCAGATTTTTCTATGGGCACGAAGAAAATGTACATTTTCAGCAAAGCATGTGAAAACAGCCTTCTAGTGTCAAAACTTTCTCCGCATTGAAGATCAAGAGTCCAACTGTTGGAACAGGAAGTAACACACATTTTTAAGTGGAGGGATGCTCTTAAAGTAGCTTTAAATAAGAGATACACCACGAAAGGTAAGAGGACCATATGTTTTGCTTTTGAATCTTTCCTCCTCCTCACTTCTCTGCTCACATACCGTTTCTCACACCATTATGGATTACTTTTCTAATCCATTAACTTGTTGCATGTACAGCGGCACAGTCAATGGGCCGAAACATGAGCATCGGGGTCGCTTTAAAAGAGAGACCACAAATCAATTCTTAAGTGAGCGGCACCACATTCATTGTCATTGCAGAGATTGTCTTCACTGTATGTTGTGAAACAGCAGGTTCCTGTGTCATGCAAAATGCAGCGCTTCATCCATTTGTGATAAGGCTACAGCAGTGATGCGCGCTTGTGCTGACTCTGCTTGCAGCTACCCAATCACGTGACCCCGATACCTCGAACAACCCGGCCGCTGTGCGACTGTCTGTGGGAGTATTTTAAGGTGCCCAGGAACTGAGTACCAGCTAATTATGTGAAATAGCTGTGTGTGTAATTGTGTGTGCGCGTGCGTGCCGGTGCATGGTTTTTATCTGATCCCTTAGTTAATCACCTCTCCATGCCCAGGTTTTATACTACAAGTTCAGTTTGTTTAATTTGATCTACAAAGAAAAAGTAGAAAATCCATACAGGCCATGTAACTTTTCATCTGTTCAATAATAAAAAAAGAAATTTGGGACAGTGAAGTTATACAATCTCTTTGTCTATTGATTTCCCTGTGGATGCCAACACGGTTAATTTAATACGGTTCATTTTTCTGAAGTGAGAATAAAGGAGGAGAGATAAGGGGCGGGAGAGAAACAGAGGGAGGGAGGAGGAGAGGAAATAAAAGCTTGACGTCGGTTGCCATTTGTTTTGCGGTGCCATACTGTGCATTGAATGGCAGCCTCTGTTAGTTTGATATAAGTTCCTTTCAAACTCATTATATATTTAGCCATTGTGTCATAATGCCAAAATGGCACAGCCTTGAGTGAGATCCCTATATGACAATGTTCCAGGTATTTCTCTTTCAGTTTGACTGAGACCTTGAATGAGCTGGAAATATTTCAAAGTAAAAATGTATAATTTGTGAAGAAATACAGACAAAGGTTCTTGTACTGATCCAAGGCGAAGGAAAAAAAAAACAAAGGACTAAACGATTAGAGCATGAAATCAAAGAGGATCCGTTGCAAGCCAGCACCCCGATCCATTTCCCTGCCTGGCTCACAGAGGGAGTGGGAAGAACAAGGAGACAACAAATCCCTATTGAGTTTTACATCAGTGATGAGGAAAATTAAATCAATCTTACACTGCTCTATCCGCTCACTTCCTGGAAATCATTCCCTGTAAAGTATGTATGATATGCTGCATTTCAGTTTATTAGTGTAAAATGAGAATGCTCATTATTGAAATATAGCTAAATCCATATACAGTACAGTACAGTAACAGTACAGTACAGTGTCTATGAAAGCATTAAAGCTGCACTAATTCATGTTTTTTTTATCAACGTTGGGTCAAATGATGCTTCAAAACAGTCATTTCTGCTCGCTGTAGAAATTGGGAAATAGTTGCTAAAACGTTAGCTGCATTAACCTGAAGTGATAATATGTGAGTGTTTAAAGGGGCACTGTGTAGTGTGGAAAATAAATTCAAACTCATAATTTTCAAATTGAACACTGTTTGAAACTAGAAAGGTGGCAGGGTCCGCCACATAGTAAAACAGTATGAAATGATGTTGTCCTTTAGGGTCAGTTTGTTTATTCAGTTGTGAAAACAAAGAGTTTGTTTAGTTAGTTTGTTTGGACATAAAAATGAAGATCTCTCTCTTTTCAACTGTCTTCCCCCAAACTACGTAGTGTTCCTTTAAGGTTCTTAATTTCACTGATCAGAAAATGGCTAAAACAAATTAATAAAGCTGCTTTAAATTGACTAATGTTCACGTTGCCACATAACCACACAGTAAGTCTAAGGCGTCTTTAGCTATGCTAGCATTTTTCTGAGGCTTATAAGTTTAAGAACGGTAGTAGTTGGTATTACAAATATGCCTAAGATGACAACATGCTGATGTTTAGCAGGTTGTGTGTGCCAGGATCGTAGTTTAGCATTTCCACATGCTAACACTGACTGATTTGACTGGGGCAGAGGGGAATGTAACTTTCTGAAGTATCAGGTCTGGAAACTTTGCTGTGAGGGTGGCTTTACCGTAATAAAACTGCTGTAAATAAATCTAGCAGTAAAGATGTTTTACTCTGGAACAAAGTGGTGGACCGACACACCAACAGACCAGCAAGTAACTCACATTGCCATCCCGAGAGCAACTCTAAAAAATATATTTTTCTGAGACTTTTTCATGATTTGTATTAATATTATCACATTTTTTAATACTGCCATTCATCATTTAGATAACCAATTTCACAGGCATCTGTTTTCATTCAGTATATTGATATATTACCTAAGCCTATATATTTATACATCTTTTATTAATTTAACGGCTCGCAAATAGTTAATAGCTTTCAGACAGCTGACCTTGTGAAGTCTGAACCCACTCTAAGTCTTTATGCAACTGTTAAAACTATATTTTATCTTTTTTTTCCATATTTCATTCTTTCTGATTTGTTTAGTTTGGCAGGCAGACGCTATGTGAATGCGGACCTCTGTCTTCATATGTCATTGAAGTCGGAAAGGAGGAAACAAACATCCGTGCAGAGAGCGGATAATTTGATTAAGAGCAAGAGGTTTAACTGTTGCCATTTATTGTGGACAGGGGAAGGAGAGGCCACAGAGGGTACAACCAATCTGATCGCTTAACAGAGCTGTGACAAATAGCTCTGACAATCCTGTCAGCGGTGCAAACATTGGGCCAGAGTGTCTGAAAGTGAACGGAGACCGCCAGGCCCCGCGTGACAAATCGTCTCAGACTGACAATCTGTCTGCCTTCCCACAAACTTTCAGCTGTCAAATAATGTGGAGTCAGAGCTCAGAGATTATGGAATTAAAAAAAAATATTTTTTTTTTTTTGCCTTCCTGTTTCCGCTGAGGGAGATTTACGCTGACAGACTGACTCAAAGATTGTTATTAAGCGATAGACATACACAGAGTGAACAAAACAACTGGAAATCTCAAAATATAATTAAAAAAACATGTTATACAGGTAGCAATCAAAGCATTGTGAGGAAACAACGATAAGAAAGCTCCATGTATGCTTCCATCGGGTCGGTCTGCACGTGACACAACCCTTGCATATTCCTCCTCCTGTGGTTTTCTTCCAGCATTTCAGAGAGTTTTATTTTGTAATGCCAAAAATAAGAGCCTCTTTTAAGAACTTTGGGTATTTTTTATGGGATGGGATGTCGAAATGCCAAAAGTGATGAGCCTTAATCATACACGACCTATACAGAACTAAACATGGATGACTAAATCCGTATGAGGAAAGAGACACCGTGGTCACAAATTGAAGCAGATAACAGTGTTACTGCTAAATGCTTCAGTATTTTTGATTCAACTGACTCTATACGTCAATGAGAGAGTGACTGAGCTTCACAAAGCCTGTATAGGTGCGACTGAAGAGCCAATCTCGCTGCTTCAGCCTCATAGGCATGGATAAAATGGAAGGTTGCAGAAACCAAGTTTAAAAATCAGCACGTTCTTCAAAATAAACAACAAGATGCATTATTTGTCAGACCTTCCAAGGCTTTGGTTAAGTTTAGGTTAGGTAGGTTTGAAACAACCTGCGAAGCGTGATCATCATCTTTGTTACTATGGACTCCACATGGTTAAGACAGGGAATGATCCTGGCCTTGGTTAAAATAAATCAACACTGGCTCCCGTGGTCTGACATTTTTTGTTGACAAATCCATCCATCCCGTCCTCCTCCATCTGCAGGCTTTGTCGCTCTAGAAATACTTACACCAAACCATTTCCTTCTCTGCTCCAGAACAATAATCGTAATACCCATTGCCATCAGAGGGCTTCATCACAGATGTATTTTTTGGCAGGAGAGTGTCATTAAACAGTGTATCTGACCAGTGCAACTAATTTCTACTGGCATTATTAGTTTCTAATCCTGAAATATTCCCAAACACGATCAAAATCATTGTCATCTACACACAGAAATAAGGGTTCCAAAAGGGTTCTTCTACAAGGGCTGAGGTTCTACCTGGAACCATTTGCTTCTGAAAAAACCCTTTCCCGAAGAAACAGTTTTTCAAGGGTTCTTGGTAACACTAATGGTTCCAGTAAGAACCATTTTGATCCAGAGAACCCTTTTTTGGAGAAAGAGTTCTTCAGGGATTGTTGAAAGCATGGGTATAAGATCCTGTATGGGTTCTTTGTAGAACCTCTCATGGGGGGTTTTGGGTGGAACCTTACACACACAGTGCTAGGTATAACCCTTTATGTTGGGTTCTAGGTAGGGTTGAGCACCGAAACTCGGTTCCAGTAGGGCACCGGTTCCGACATAAACGGTTGTAACGAGATCGAATAAGAACGCAAATTTCGATGCCTCATTTCGGTGCCTGACTTTTTTTAACACCCCATGGGGTTACGGGCGGCGTCAACCTGCGTGACGTCAGTGCCGCTACGCTGCACACTTGTTGATCAGATCATCAGAACTGATAGCAGTGAGAGGATCAATGAAGATGCCGAAGGCAAAAAGATCCAAGGTTTGGCTACATTTCACATCCAAGGATTCAGACTCTGCAACATGCAACAGATGCAATAAAGCGATATCGTGCAAAGGAGGTAACACCTCAAATTTAAAGACTCACTGACGACTCACGGTGTTTATTTAAAAGCCGAACAATGCACCGTGTTCGATAGCCTACGTGATGCAAGGCCAAGCACTTCAGCAGCAGCAGCCGGACTCCCAGCCCTGCCGGTGTGGTGGTGGACATCACAGAGGATGATGGTGACAGTCACAGCACTCACAGCAGCCTTTCCTCTTCGGGTAAATCGAGTAATTTAACGCAAATCTTGCATATCAAGTAGGCTAGCTGCTAGCAAACACCGTGGCCATTCAACAGTGTGTGTGACATCGTGTGCTATGTGCTCAACTTCAACTTAGTGTCCGCTGACTTTCTGCTTAATGTGAAACTCACAACAAGTCGTGCATGCAAATGTGCACTACTGTTGTGCAATATTTGTGTTTTATATATGTATCTATTTTAATATTTAAGTTGTTGCACTGTTCAGTTTAGGTCATTACCAGTCACAAAAGCTTGTTAAAATGTGCAATACTGTTTTGCAATATCTTGTTCTATATGTGTGTTTTATATTATGTATCTTTTTTTAATATTTAAGGTGTTGCCCTGTTCAGTTCAGGTCATTAGGAGGACTAAATGGAGATTAGATTACCCTGATAGTAATCTCTATTAATCTTCAGTAACTTATATTTGATACAATATTGTTTTATTTGATATGATGTAAATGTGAATTCTTATTTTATATTATTTTAAATTATATTGCTTTATTTTATATTGTGTTTAAATTGGCCCTGGAAATAAAAGGGTATTGTTTTTTGACAAAGTGTGTGCATTTTCGTTTTTTTAAGCACCGGTTCGAGAACCGTTTTAGCACCGGAACCGTTTAAAAAGTACCGAGTAGGCACCGGTATCGGATAAAACCCAAACGATACCCAACCCTAGTTCTAGGTAGAACCCTCCAAAAGGGTTCCAGGTGGAACCTTTATAAAAGGTTCTACCTGGAGCCAAAAGGACCTTATATGGCCGAAGGACCTTATCGACAAAGAACCTTATATGGTTCTACTTAGAACTTTTGTTTCTAAGAGTGTAGTCTGCTGGTGGATATTTCACAGTTAACACATGACACTGCCCATATTTCATTGAGACAATTTAATACATTATTGTCTGGAAAAGCATTGATAAATCATTTAGCAACATTTTCAAAGCCTTATAACTGGAAGGTTTTTCACGGTCACTACGGTGTCCGATGGGATTAAATTGGTTACATGCATTACTCAGGGGAAACTTGTCAATGGATGGAAGTGCAAAGTCCGATTCACATTCGCTGACATTGTAAAAGCTGTTGGATTTGAGCCATAAACCAATAACAAGCCTCCCGCTCTGTACTGCAGGCTACGACCAGTTGATTCTGATAGAAACTTTATGCAAATAGTCACCTTTCTTTAGCGGGAATGTGAAAAAGTTACCACTTTAAATTGTCCCGACGAGACACAGTTGCTTTATAATGCTGCAATTTAACTGGAAATGTCAAGCACATTAAGAGCATACAGTGTTTTAAAACCAGTTAAAACACTATTATGTCTTTATGTGCAATTTTAACATTTAATGACATCAGAATCAGACTTTAATAGAAAAGACACTCAAGACATTTTTGTGAATTAAACGTGATGCTTTACAAGTATAGCCAATTTATCCACAAGACTAAAGGTTTGCGCTCAAAGTATTGAAAATTAACATTTGGAACATTCAACATCTCTTTCTATAGATAATGGTGATAATCTTGGTATGTAATAAATGAGATTAAGCTCTCTGCTCACATTCTAACAGAGCCTTCATACCAGCCAAACTACAAGGTATCACAAACCAAGGGAAACAATCAAGGCATACTGTACTGTATGTGCAAAATTAAACTGAAAACTGTAATTCTGGTATAGTACAGGACAAGCTTATTCCAGACAGACCGGTTTGCAGAATTAGCAGTGACAGTGTCAGATGTCTCCTGCTGAGAGTCTGATCTAAAGTAAGCCAGAGCACATCTGCCAAATACTGCGAGTAAAGCCACGAAACAGCATAGCAACGTTCTAATTTCTCCCTATGTGGGTTCCGTACGACTACAACACAGCAACAAAAACTAAAGGTAGATTTTATCGATATAAAACAAATGTAGAGGAGCGTTAGAGGGTGCAAGCCTTAGGAGTGGAGGAGCCTATAGAATGGGCTTTTATAATGGCTGATACACATTAACAAGAGACTTATGTCTGTATCTGAATAGACACAAATCATTTGAATAAAGCTTTAATGTGTCTTCACCACCCTGCTGCAGCTCAGATGTCCAAATTAGATGATGCCTCATCATTCTGCACAGATTGCAGATTCAAGTTCCTTAATATTCCTAAAATGTTAAAGATCCTTTTTGACTTTTCAGTCTAGAAACACACTGTTCAAGTAGGATTTGAACTACTGAGGAGATTTATCAGAAAAGTACAATTTGGAAAGCTTAAGTGGAAAATCATGTTTCAGTGTGCTGATGTTCTTGTCTGGTAATTTGGTTGCCTTACATGTGCAAGTTCTGTGTCTGTCTTTCTCTACGTTTGGCTTAAGCATTTAGAACCAATCCAGAAACAAACCATTTCACTTGTCCCGCTTGCAGCATATTATGTTGAGGCTACAGAAATTCAGATGCTAGTTTACAAGAAAGATGAACTCACACACACTCCTTCCCTCACTGCAAAACACAACTTCAGCCCCCAGACGGAGGAGCAAAAGGAGTTTGAAATGACTGTTGCCGAGTTGATATCCTCACCTTGCCTGGAGGGAGTCTGCCAACACACATCTGCGAACAGCCAAAAAAACCACTTAGTTGCACCATTCAAAAGGGATGACCAACGTGTGCAAGCAGCACCCCAGATGAAAAGAGTCCTAGCTTTCCCCAATGAGCTCCCTGAAGAAACAGAGCAGGTATACCTAAAACACTGCACTCAAAGTTACCCAAGGGGCACAGAGGATAGAGGCAACAAAGGACGGGCAGGGGACTGTCTTCTGGACATCAATAAGTGATGACGGGCATCCAGAGTTAGTGACAGCCTACAGCGCCATCAACAAAAACAACACCTGAAAGTTTACCCTGTTCCTGACCAGTACAATCCCGTGCTTTCTTGATTCATACTTCACAGTCCAAAGGATTCCTCAAAAGTTGTACTTTCATAACAGCTCTTAATACATGTTTCAGCCAGCATGTTTCAGCCCATCGGCCCATGTTTGACACCCTAACATGGCCGACTCCCTGACCGTTATCCAATGAAATGAAACATTTTAATCTTGGTTCAACTATGTAGCACTTTGTCCTGAAAGGTGCTGTTTAAAGACAGATTGATTCTCATGAGATATAATTTTTTTTTCTCCAAATATTTTGGTGTAAGTACCTCTGCTTTTGGTGCCAATCTGGCAAGTCCAGTTACTCTTAAACTTAAAAATCCAATCTGGAAAGATAGTAACGCTATCTATTTCCCTCTGTGTTTCCATAGTTGGTGATAATCTTGATATATAATGAACACGATTAAGCTCTCTGCTAAAATTCTAAAAGAAGCCTTTATACTCAGTCTTGCTGAACCAGAGGCTGTTGAAACAGAGTGATCATTAATCATCAGTATTCTCAAACCAAGACGAGATCAAGCACTCATTACATAGAAAGAAAATCCAAATGATTGTGATAATGACAACCTTGTTTGCAGAATTAGCAGCGACAGTGTCAGATGTCTCCTGCTGAGACTCTGATCTAACATTAGCCAAAGCATACCTGCCAAACTCTGCAAGTAAAGCCACAAAACGGCACAGCAAAGTTCCCATTGCTTCTAATTTGGGTTTCATCACAAGTACAAAAACTAAAGGTTGATTGAAATGAGCATGATCCTTTTCAGCAACGACGCATGCTACAAGACCCATCTCGTTATGGATATAAAACAAATGTAGGGGAGCGTTAGAGGGTGCAGGCTTTAGGAGTGGAGAAGCCTATAGAATGAGCTTTTATAATGGCTGATACACATTAACAAGAGACTTATGTCTGTATCTGAATAGGCACAAATGATTTGACTAAAGCTTTAATGAGTCTTCACCACCCTGCTGCAGCTCAGATGTCCAAATTAGATGATGCCTCATCACTCTGCACACCCTTTGCAGATTCAAGTTCCTAAATATTGGCAGGGCAGCCCAGTGGATAATACAGTGGTTAAACCAAAAGACGCTGACTAAAGTGTCCCAACAAGAGTGTTGGGTTGTGTTAGACAGGTGGAAATCAGCCTAAATACACCGAAATACTGACCTCCCACTGCCTCATATGCCTAATAATTATGTCCGTATTGGACATTAGATTATACAAAATGATCCTTTGTTTATTTATTTAATGTTTATATGTATTGGGAAAAAAATATATGGGGTAAACTTAGCCACATACCATAGCATTTGTTGCCCAAGTAAATATGAGCTATGTCTTTATTAAATATTAATTACATTATTAAACGTAATAAATTATAGCTAATTCTCAAAATTACAACTTGATTATGATATCTTCTTCCAATATTATGCCTTTTTTTGTAATTATGATTTAATTCTATTAATCTAATCTCAAAAAGATTGTGATTATCTGACTTAATTCAGCTTTATTCCCATACCATTATGATTTTTTTCTCCAAATAAAATGACATTTTTATGTAGAAAAATCTTATTTTTTTTAAATAAGACATCTACAGAGCTTGTAAAAAGGTACAGCATGAGAGTAACTCTTTTCCCTAAAAAAATATTATTATGATTGTGAATCAATAATTTGACAATGTTTGCCGGGAACAAAATTTCTGCTTTCCTCCGTGTAAGACTTCTGACGGTTGGTTCCAACCTCTGACAAGGTCTGTCAGCCAATAGTATAACACCGTTGGTATCAACAATAGCGTCAACAAACTGGCAACTAAGGGGATGATTCGAACTAAAGCAGTGTTGTAATGTGCAGTGATGGGGCAGATGGAACGCTACTTTTGCAGCTGAAAGTTATCAGTAACACCTTTAATGTTATATTAATGGTATTATTGATATATTTTTGTTGTTGTACAATTTTATACTCATGACATTTCATTTTCCACATATGCTGATGATATATGACTTTTTTTCTTTTACTTTTTTATGGAATCACTGCATTGCTTTCTTATAATTTGTATCTTTTATTATTTTCTATCTCTTTAAGTAGTTTTGTTACTCAACGTCACAGTACAAGAGGATCTGTCCTCAGTGATTTTGCGAGTAATTACTACATGCAGCATAGTGTACTTTATACAGCAATACCCAGTGGGGAATATTGCATTATTTCTTTGTTGTGTTTCCTAATTTCTTTCTTTTTAAAGATTCTTTTTCACCATGAACACGTGAGCTTTCCTGACTGTCCCTCTCGTCCAGGACGTCGAGCCATTATTGAGTTACTTAAATAAAAATTGGACAAACTGTCCTAAATCACAGAGAGATGGGCAACTCAACTGAAGGTCACATTTGCATACAATTCCCCTCTATTGACTTGTAACCTGAACAAAGGCGGCTCGGAGAGGTGAGTATTTCCACCGACAGCAGCAACATGCTTGAGTGCCAGCGAGGAAGCCCTCGGCTGTGTAAAGACTCCCGGTAAAGTGTTTGTCACACACGCTGAAGCTCATTTTTTACAGACAACAAGCTTTCCCTCTTTGTCAGAGCGCCACAGGCACACACCGCAACAATGACAAAAAGTGCCTTTGGTGCAGAAATGTCATGCAAATTGACTCCTTACTGAATGTGGAATTTGCAGCCCTAGTCGCTCAGGTAGAGTTTGAATAGGAGCAGAAAGGCAAACACGTTTCCAGCATGTCTTTGCGGATGAAAAATGGGGCATTGATGGCCGCTGCCCTCCATCTCTTCTTGACACAGTTAGAACCCGAAGTGAAACTCCTCAAGCGTCTTGACTTTTGAATAGAAGCCCGTAATAATTATAATTTTCTAAACTTCTTTCTAATGGCTGGGTGTTGAATGTCTTTCTCCTCTCATTGAGAACATTTTGTGCTCCTTGCCCCCCACGAGCAACATGCGACCGCCTCCCATTAATTTAGTCATACACTTCACCCATGGTACTTATCAGTGGGTCATGCCCCATTATAAATACAGTTTTCTCTATTCATGCACACAGTGATTCCCAGTAGGGGTGAAGAGTAAGTGATTAATTTGATTGGCCTTCCCCTCCGGCGGTACAGCCGCAGACTTGGCGACAGTTTTTTTCATTGTGCTGAGCAGATGGGAGCCGCCGCCGAGCTCCTGATGAAATTTTATGCAAGTAAAATCTCACCTCAGCGCAGCGCTTCGACAAACACCACGTCTAACATGTTTTTACCCCCCTCGGTGATGAACACTTATATTCAAAATAATTGCTTTGCCTACAGTTAACCCCGAAATTGTCATCAGTTATACATCTCATAAATGTTCGTTCAAGGATTCATTATAATCACTTTAAATCCAAATCAGGGCAAGAGTTTTAAATTCCACCCAATAATTGCTTTATTGTTAAGCATGTATGCATGTGGCACCTTTTCCATGTTTTTAAAATAATTATTAAAATTGACAGTCTCTCCTGGTACTTAACTGTGATATCTGTGATTAGGGTGGATATTAATATTTATGCAGCGCTAGCCTCCCAAATCTCAAATAAGCCTCTTTAGATTTCTGTTACCAAAGCTTAATGAGTGTGTCCGTGTGAGGTCAAGCTCGGATAGAACTGAGCTCAATAATACTGACATTTTTAAGCAAAAATTACACATGATTCATGTCCTTATCTGGTGTAATAACACTGATTTACAGCCGTTTCTGTATTTGTCACCTTGATCAATTTGTATCAGAGGGAAGAGTTATCATATTAACAATATATTGCATTAAGGTCAGAAGAAAAGAAAAACATATTATAGGAGTCAGGCTCGGTATTGTTAAGGACGTTTTGATACGGGTACCAATACTTTGACTACGATGACAGTTTCTGAGCGATACTATCATTGATACCAAGTCTATGAAACTCTTTTTAAGAAAAGATCAAATTTCACATACATGCGGTGAGCCCGCCTCTGGGCGTGTTTCTCCTGCATGCCTCGAGACAGCCAATCACCAGCACTATTAGATCTTTGCACTACCAGCATGCTGCCTGCCTCTTTGCTCACTGACGCTGATGAGATTAACTCCTTAGGCATCGGGATTTGATATGGAATGACGAGACATTTTTTGAAAACAATCAAAACGAGCTTTTCCATTTAAAATCATCAAAATCAGATGCAGGAATCCTCCCCGCGGCCGTGCAGCATAGCCGACTGGGTTCGGGTTTAGTAAGACAATATGTAGTACAGCAGCAGCAGCAGCTTCTTTATTTTTCTCTCCTGCTTGTCAAAAGTGGAACTCCGCAAACAACTTACAGCAACTGTGAGAGGACACGCTGCCTCAAACACAGGAGCACATCTAGGACAGGACAACAGAACAGTCTGTTACAGCACAGCTCTGCAGACATCTAATGACTCTTCTTTTTGTTTTTACTTTGATCGTTTGTTTCAAGTTGACTTGTGAAATAACTTTCTGTTATTACATTCTAAATAAATGATCATGTAACCATGTTATCTTTTTAAAGTATAATTTTAAAATGTAAATGATAGCTGCATTAAACCAATGATCTCTTGATCTTTACAAATCAACACTCAGTAGTTAAACAGTGGCATAGCCATCAGTGTGGACATTAAGAAAAAAAATGTAAATGTAAAAATGGAATCAAATAGTGAAAATTAAAGAAGAGTTGCTACAACACTATTATTTATGCGAGGGCTATAGTTGTGTCTGTGGGACCCCTTACAGTGAGGAAGTAAAGGTTCTTTTTACATTGCTCACCTCTGGTGCCGCTCAGAAAATACCTGGGTAGTTTGAGATTCTGCCAGTATTCTGAACCTTTATAAATACACCAGCGCTGTGGAGGTTCCGGGTTTTCCAGGTAAGTCGGTAAACCAGATTGTTGGAAGAAAGCCCCAGTTCTAAATATACAGTGCAGGGGTGTGCTCAGCAGGAAACACACGTTGACTTTGGTGTATAAATAATCAATGTCCGACAGCACAGGCCTATTCTGAAAACAGTGGGAGGGAGGGACGGATGGCTGGGTACACATGCTTGATATTTAGGTCGAAGATATCATTCGAATATCTTACTACAAGCTCGTAGCGTGTCATGAGCAGTCATTGAGAGATTGTGCGCGTTTTTTCTTACATTTCTAGATTGAATCACAATCAAGTTATCTTTTATATATATACTGCTTTTTCACTTAGCATTATTAGCTCTTTATACACTTGATATGGCAAAAATATATTATTAAAAACATTAAATGTTGTTATATCTGCTTACAGCAACACTAAAGTGTATGAAACATGAATTAATTTCTTGTATAATGCTTATTAGAGATACGTAAGGGATTTAAATAAAGTGTTTTGTTCGTACTGAATGTTTTTCTCCATTTCATTTGTCCTCTTGTCAGCCTGGTGGCCAGTTTGCTTAACCCACGAAAATCCCTGAATTAAAAATGCAAAGGGCTGCCTCGTGTAACATGACACCTTCAGTGTTAACCCAAAGGCAGAGAGACACCTGCCTCTATGCATATCCCATTAATCTTATTATAGTCCCGTCCTCTTTCTTACTGTTAAATATGCATTAAAAAGAATGGAGTCATTGAGTATATTTGGCATATAAGAGATACGGGCTCATCATTAAAAATCCATGTAAGCCCTTTAAAGCTGAAGAGAGGTGATTTCATGCTTGGCTGCGTCATTTCGTAGGTGCTACACTCCACCGCCGCCGCCCGCCACCACAATACAAAACACACACACACGCGCGCGCTCAAGAACACACACGGCATCAGACAGTGACGTCCTTGGTTCTGCCTCCCCCATGCGAGGCTCGGCGGGATGGATGCGGTGTCTGAACTAATGGAGCAGGGAGAACACAGGCTGGCTGTGAATAGAAGGAGGTGGAGGAGAGATCAGGGTGCTCTTGAAGCGCCTCTTTGCGCTCGCACAACAGCAGGTTACTGTCATCATGGTTCTTTGGAAAGCAGAGTAATATTTAGTGGCGGGAGCTGCCGGATCCTCCCAGGGAGCTCGAGCGGGATCCCTCTAGATTGTTTTGGCCGCGGCTGAAAGTGTCCCTTCCTTTTGTTTACATGCGACTTCACGCTCATACATCAACCCGCTGCTGAGAATATGCCGCTAATTCAGACTTGTGCGCTAATGATACAAATGTGCCAAAAAGTCCCCTAAAGAACATCTGCGGTTCCATAACCATAAAAACATTTTGCCTCTGATTAATGTGGTATTCTTAGGCTCATGGCTCTCCTTAGCAGACCACCAGACGAGATGTTCAATCAACTATGCATGACTTGACCTTAATGGATTTTTCACTGGGAGGCTTGGGTTGGTTATTAGGGAACCAGCTCATGTGGAACAACCTTGTCCCCTTGGGAGGGGAATTACACCAGTTCAGAGGAAACCCACATTATGGCATGAGGAGAATAGAGGAAAGCACCATTTCCTCTTGGCTCGCATACGTCTCTCAGTTTAAAATGTGCCAACAGTGTGATCTCAAAAGAAAATTTTCCATCTGCTGCTTGCTTATGAATTCCCTACCCTTTCTCTTTACTTCATAGCTAATGCTGTCGGCCTTTTGACTGCTCATTTGTCTTCACAGTGTTTAGTGTCACCTATTGTGATTTACCTGCACACTTGTCACATCTTTTACTACATATTTGTGACAATAAAGTCAGCTCCTCGTATTATGCAATTATACAAATGTGACCAGGATTGGCTTAATTTATGCGTACGAATGGATTGTGTTTATTAGACTTGGTTGCAGTGTGCGCCTGGTAAAAAAAACGATGACCGCCAACCACGAGCCTTGATCACCGAGCTTTGTTTACCCCACTCCTATTCGCACACATCGGTAAATAAACAAACAAAATGGCCCTGTGTTGAATTAATTTTCTCCTCCAGCTGTGTACTCTAATTGGGATAATAAGCTGAAAGGTTATCAACACTCCATGAGGCATTATTCAAGCACCTAGCTCAATCTCTCCTCCCCTCGCTTCCTTCTGCAGCATTAGGAATGTGTCAGTGCTGCAAAGTAGGAAATAAAACATCTCCATCCATATATATATGAACATATCTAACACAAGACATCCTTACTATAAATGTTTACTGGGGGGGTAGAAAGATAAATACGTATTGATTCCAGGCTGGAGAGTCACTGCATCTATTTGAAAAGTGTGCATAATTTCAAAATCAATTGAAAATAGGTTAACATGTAAAGACAGACAGCTGAGAACAATTTAAGAAGCTTGGGCTTTGACTGGTTTAGAAAGTTTAGAAAATATATGTGAACTGTCAGTTCTGCACGCTGAAACAACAGAACATATTCTCTTTACAGATTGGCAGTAGCTGACGCTGTCTGAGGCTAGGAAAGTTTTGATCTTAAAATAAATGTACATTTTCAACAGTCACCTTGACGTTTGACTTCCATAGAGCGGTTATACTGAAAAAGCTAAATTAACATTGTTGCTTCGCACAAAAAACCTCTTTCATGGGTTTTCAAGAGCAGATAGTGTATATTCAAATTTCATCCGCGAGTGAAGATCACACAATGTGGTTGAAGACCCGCTAATTAAGTGAACTAATACTTCGCCCAATGTCAGGAATAACCACTCAAGCTCAAATTAATAAAACTGGTTCTAATTATATTGAGATTATTACTTGATAACACATTAAAGGTCTTGTTGATAACATTTTTTTGTAAACAAATCATTTGAAAAATTAAAAAAACATCCACAGAGCTTTTAGAAAAGTGCAGAATATAAGTGTCTCTTCTCTTTAAAAACATTATTATGACTGTGAATCAATAATTTGACAGGTCCAAAATGATTGTTTTGTTTATCTCTGTGTAAAAATTCTGACAGCTGGTTCCAGCTTCAACCAAGTTTTGTCAGCCAATAGTATAATGCTGTTGGTATCATGTGGTATCCGGGACATTCCATGTCAACTCACGCAAAATCCAGACTTTTTCCCAGTTCACGTCATAGATTTCTCAAAAAGATTAATGTTGGAAGTTCTATTAAATTCATGTAAAATCCTAAAGCTGTGCTCCAAATACTTTTTAAGTTTGGCCCTGAGCTTTTTTTCAGCATGTTTGTGATTCTTCGTATGCATGTTGGGAGCCTCACCAATCGCTGTTTTTTTCACTGGATTGGACTGGTTCATTTAAATAGTTGTGGTTGAATGTTTACAGCGATCAAATTAATAATAGGAAGCAATCCTTTACCCAAACAAAGAATCTGTCCTTCACTTTTTCGAAGAGTATGATATGTAATATAGTGACATTTTTTATATATGTGCAATGTATATTAACACTTCCATTTACTACAGTTTCAAGGAAATTAAAATAATCCTTCTTGGAAGCAAAGGGTTTTTCAGCTCTGAAGCCATATTTAACGAGATCTGTGGCACTTAGTTTTTTTTGCAGGACCAAATAACTCCTAGATGTCAAAGAACTAAATTAATACTACACAGAATCGATATTTGGTCCAATGAAATTGAAAACTAGTGGAGATATGAATTTTTGACAGAGTCTTTGTTCTGGTAAAAAATGACTTCCTTTTATTAATTTTTGACTACTGTATGAATTTAATTAATTTTGCAAAGATTTCTTCGAGTCACTTAGATGTTCAGGAGAAATTTCAACCCAATCCAGAGAAAAGTAAGCGATTGGTGAGGTTTTGAATAGACATACAAATGCAGAAATTTAGCTCAGACATTTGGAGGCTGAAATATTATCAATAACACCTTTAAATCATGACAGGACGATTTTGAATTAAAGGGGTACACCAGTGATTCAGTATAGCACATTTGTAAAGTCTGGACATTGATGATAGTATCTTTCATTAGATAATAAATGGCTACATTTTTTAAATGCTGCACCACCATTTTCTAATAGAGGCTTTACTATGTTTTTGAAATCTCAGATCAAAACATTTGTGACATGTCTTAGACTTAAAAGTTCTGCTGACAATTCTGGAAAAAAGTGTTTGTTGATTGTTGAGTCTCATCAACAGGTTGTCAAATACAGATGGTGTGTAGTCTCATTCTCAGGTCATTGATAAGACCTTGAGCTGTGTTGAGAGCTGGGTTGTTAGTGAATTGGTTGACTAAAACACAATGAACTCTATTTGTGATACTGGGAAATGAACATGACTTTAACCGACTTGATTTCAAGTTTTGATGGAATTGTAAGAACAAAACTTGCTTCAAATTAAATCTGATTATCTTGTAGCTGGGTTGTTTTATTGGACCCCAGTCGATGTTCCCGTTGTGTATTTATATGAAAATAATTGGATGGGCACCTGATTTCCACACTTGGACTTTGGCAATCAAGGTTGTTATCATTATGTTGTGTAATATAACGGAACCTAAAACTGTTCACCTGCTCCATCTCAGCTCCAATGATGTTGACATAGATATGTGGTTTTGCCTCCTCTTTTCCCAAATGAACAATCAGATACTTGATTTGTTTGACATTGAGCAGGAGTTTTTTCCTCTGTGCACCACTCAATCAACCAGTTTGTCATTATGAATTTTCATTGTTGTTTAAAATCCTGCTGAGGGTGGTGATGTCAACTGCAAACTTCACAATAGAGTTCTCCAAATGTGGGGGTTGCAGTCACAGGTGTACAGCAGGAACAGGAGGGGGCTGAGGACACCGCCCTCTCCTGTTCACGCTGGGGGGCACTGGTGTTGAGCACTAGAGTTGAAGAGCCTTGACTGCCAGTCTCAACTATTTGTCAGGTAGTCCAATATCCAGTTGCGGATAGTGGCAATCAAGCCCAGATTGCTATTTTCGGTGAATCAGTTTAATGTGGGAGATTATATTGATTTCTGTGCTGAAATCAACAAACAGCATTCTGACGTAGTTGTGGAGGGCAGTGGATATAGCATCCTCCATGGATCTGTTGGTTCTGACTGCAAACTGTTGGGGTTCAAGGCTTTGCCTTTTGAAGTTTGCCACTGGGCAATAGTCCATTGGAATAGACTAGACTGATGGGGGTCTTGAAACAGGCGGGAACAGTGACAGTCTGGAACAGTCCCTTGACAAATAAAAATAAGCTGACAAGGGATGTTATCAGGCTCAGCAGCTTTACTCTCTTTCACTCTGAGCAGGATTTTACTCACATCTGCTGTGGATATGGACAGTGACAGGTCCTCTACAGATAGGCAGAGTAGACCCTATAGCCGACTTGTTTAGAAGACCATAGCGATCTTAAATGTGTTGAGCTCATCAGGCAAGGTGGCCTCACAGATGATGGGCCACTCATGCTTTGGTAGCGAGTGATGTGGATCTTGATCACCTGCCACATATCTTTATGAGACGTTGGTGTTGAGGTCACTCTCTTGTCTTTGCTGATGTCAATGTTTTACCTCCTTGATGCCAGTGTTTTCAGTAGGGTGCTGTTTTATGCTTTCTTATCAGCTCACCAAAAGGCAGCTTTTCTGGCTCTAGATAAGCCGTTACCTCTCCATCCATCCGGGCTTTCAGGTTGGGGAACAATTTTATTGTCTTCATGATCACCACATTATCAACATATTTGCAGATGTATGACATCACTGATGACATACAGTTTGTTCATACAGATTGATGTAGTTATTCTAGGTGACGGCATCTGTGGACATTTGTCAGTCAAAACATTTGTGTAGAGCATTAACAGCTACCAGAGCTGCAAGGAGAAGGTGATTATTTGATTAGCTAATTCAAAGAAAATGAATTAAAGCATTTAAGGTTAATCAATTATGGAATTATTGTTTATTGCATCCCTATTACATTACATTACTCTACACAATATTAGCAAACAAAGTCACTGGATGGATCAAATGTGCTTAAAATATTCATTACCACAGGATGGTCCTGAAATGTAAAGCTAGACCTGACGGTGTTGCTTGTTATCGTCTTAATCATTAGGACTTATCCTCTGTGCGTCAGAGGCAGCTTGTCAGGCCCACAAGCTGTGGTCTTCATGATAATCATAGTTTGACATACTAACATTTAGCATTTTGGCATTCTAAGCCTGGTCCTCATGGACAAAGCGACTTCCGCCCAAGCCACACACACAATACTTTGAGACTGGAAAAGTGCTTAAAAAATTACCACTATTGGGGCAAAAAATGTAAAGCTTGGCCTGACAGTGGAGTTATAGGAAAGGTTGTTTTATAAAAGAAACTAGTGTGTCCCCTGCTCTGCACAGTGTTATGACATTTAATGGTATTTTAGACTCAGCTCATGAGGCTCAGCTTTGCATTCTCATATTTCCCAACTTCCATTAGTCTAACCCGTACTTTGTCAGCCTCATCTGCACTTAATTGCCTTAATTGCACAATGCTGGGCTTAGTTCTGACACTTCTCTCAAAGCAGCTACATTAGTTCAGTCAGCATTCTGTTCACTGTGTCTTGTGAATAGCTATCGACAGCACATCTGTTTGATGAACGGATACTAATATGATAACAGACCACACAAAATGAGGTACATCACTTATGAAAAGACTCTAAGCTTAGTTGCATTACATGATACAGATCAGAGACATGGCATCCCTCTGCCGCTGTAATTATGCACCACAATGGTGCCAATGCATTTAAAGCAGCCACATTATTACAACTGACAGTAGACTCATCTCTTCATCACTTATTCAGTGCGAGGCAATTTTCCAAGGCTTCCCCAGATGGTTGTCAATTTTATGCAAAATGGAAAAGGATTCAGTCCAGCCAAGCTCAAATTGATATCTCCAAGTCATAGGTTTGAAATAAAGTATGGGGTCTTGGTCCGTCTGACAAAAGTGACAAAGAAAAATACATGCTTCCAAAAGATATTTTTCAGGAAGGATGACAAAACATCCTAGCTGGCTTTTATGGAACCATTTATTCCACTTTAACATCGCCCACACTTTTAAGGGTCACTTAGGTTGCCTTAAAAGTGGCCATTAGTACAGCTTTCAGAGACAGGGACCTCTTGTAGGAGGAGCACCACTTGATACAAAGAGCTTTCGTCCCCTGATCTTTCTGTCTAAATGCAGTGCTTCAACACTAAAACAAACATATCACGCAGGGTTAAATTAGAATGTGTCCAGATAACAAATCTCATCTTTGAAATCCATTAAACACCGCACGCATCAAGTGTATTTACTCTGCTTTTATTAAGAAGCCTATTATTATTAAATATTACTTGCTCACACAATGTGATGCTGATTTGTTGATGGCTTGTATAAAACCTGACACTGAGTCTTGCTGTGCCATTCATGCACATCTTCCCAGTGTGCGTACCTTACAATCACAATTTGTTTTTCCTCCCGTTTTAAGTCTTTGGTTCTTTTTTAATCCATTTGTGTCAGCTTCTTTGCTTAAAAGCCCATGATGAATAGGTTGGACTTGACCTGATTGAACTGCTGCATCACTTAGTGTCAGCTGACTGACATCCAGTATTGTGAACTAAAATACACTCAAGTAATGTTATTGCTTTTTTAGATAATGTTTGTTGTTACAAATGATTCGTATTGTGTTTGTTATCACCCCTGTAAAATTAAAATTGTGAAAGATTTATGTGGATATTCAATATCCCACCAAGCCTCATCCCATTATTCATACAAAATTGCACACATTAAACAGCGAGGCCTCGGATGAGAAATGGTAGCAAAATTGACTCTCAAGGATCCCCCATGTGTCAATATTTGCACAAATATAATGTTGTTTAGTGAAATTGGACTTTGTTTTGTCCCCCTGTTGTTCACAGGAGTTGAAGCCGATTGATTCTCATTTTAGACCAAAATGAAAGTTAAATTTATTTTTATGGGCAGTAACATGATGGTGATATCTTCTTGGTTGCTTGCATAAAAACAGTAGCCTACACATAATCAGGTATAAAAGTATGTTTAACCTTTAAGTATTAGCTGTTTAAAAAGCAAAAAAACTAACTACAGTAATTTTAACATGTAGCGACAAATCCTTGCTAACAGAGACAAGACAGATCAGAAAAAAAGCAAGAGCATCTGTTCCTTCACATTATATCTTTGCAGTAGTGGTGAGTACAAGTCAATTGACAAACCTGTTTGCACATTTTAATGCAGCTTACTGACAGTTTAAAAATATATAATGTATTTTAAAAATTGCATTTACATTTTTGTAAGTGCTTTATCGTAGGCAACTGGACTTGTTTCCGTTTCAAAAAACAGGAACAAGTCCAATTATCTACGATACAGCACGTAGAAATACCATGACCTGGATGACTGAGAATCTTCATCAACATTTAAATTTTTGGCACTTACAAAAATCATTGTCTCATGAGCCATAAATGTGGTGTTGGAGTAAACACTGTCAACATTTGACCATTTTCTGTATGGAATATATAATAAGTGCCCAGGTCTGAAAAGTCAATGCAGAAGTAAAAGTCACATTCTTTCTATGGCCAGCAGGGGGTGACTCACTGAGAGAAAATGACCCTACTTTCCACTTGATTTATAACCTCAGTAAACAGTTTCCTGATGAGTTTATGGTCTCAATCACTAGTTTCAAGTCTTCTTCAATATAGCACAATATTAATTTAGTAAATAATGGTCGCATTTAGTGTAAAATATAAAACAAAGCAGGTATGTTTTGGGGCGTTGCTACCAAGTGATAGCAAAGTTGGTACCATGGTGTGGCCTTGGGTTCCCAGTCAGATATGATCAAAGAATCGAAAAACACAGGACGTAATGCCACCCATCTCTTGTGTCAGAAGAATGGTGAACACTTCTAGTGGGTGTTTAGATGGGCATTCTCAAGAACAGGTAGTACGGGACACATCATCAGTAGTGTTACTCTGGATCAATGGGTGTTTTGGGCCCTTACACACTAGACATCATCCCGAGACACCGCTGCAGTTTGATCAAACGTGAGCTTTTGTCACGTGCCCAATTGCTCAGGAGACTCGCCTTGTTGTTAAAAGCAGGGATTCTTGATTAGGTCATGCTGTTGGTGCTTTGTGAGCCCAGCGAGGGTCTTCTGCTTGAGCCATATCCAATGGCTGCTTCTTTCAGCTGCTTCTGAGACTGCTCTGATGGTCTGCCACAAAGCCTGCCCGTGGATTCCTATATCTTTCAAGAGTCTGATGTTGGAAGATGCCACGAACCCTCTGCATCCCACTTCTACCAGGTAGAGGTCAAGATAGAGGCATAGCAATGCACATCCTCCCCAATGCAGTTCCCTCATCAAAATATGGTGATTTTCAGCTCCAACTAACAGCTGTATGCCAAATTTAATTCTTTAAAACGGTAGTCCACAAACAAATGGGTGATGTCACAGTAGGTTTACATTTGGATATGTTTACAACAGTGGAGTCATGCCTAAATATTGTCCATGTCTTTTCACAACTCTTTCTCCATTGCAGTTGTAGTGTACCTGGAACGTGAATTCTTCTCAAACTACTGATTTAAAGGATGTAGGCATTTCACTTGAGCTCCAACTAGTGGGGTTGGTTCATGCCAATCAGCTTGTTGTGTGAACTTCAGCACAGGTTGCTAAACATTTACGGGCAGAACATGTTTTTGTGGACTTGTGGTTCCATGTTTCATGAATCAATCTAAATACCACGTAGTTTATGTGTGGCTGTGTGCCCTGGGTCATGACAGTTTGGCACAAATACATGATTTATTAGAGCCCTACTATTAACTACAAATGTTTGCTGATGACAGTTGTCCATGTCACATGTTGTACCATGTCTTTTAATGTTACCTTCGGGCAGATATGTGTTCTTAGTGATACTGATCTTGAGCAGACTGTGAATACTTTGAAAGCTTATCCACTCTTAACAAATGCATAGATTTGTGGTTTTGTCATTGGAATGAAAACAACATTGTCCACAGAAGCATATAGCATGAATTTAAATGGCAGTCTAAGCACTGGAGCAAGAGATAACTGAGATTGAAAATGCTATCAGTGCGGCATTGAAGGAAGGAGTGTTTATGATTGGTCAATTAGTCCAGAATGACAAAAAAAAGTCCATTGAGGATTACCAATGGTTATGTTACAATAGGATTAAAGTTACCTCTGTGTTTGCTATGTTTTTTTATTTATTTAAAATATCATCAGGCTGATTAGCAATGGAAGCACATTGGTGTCTTTATATGCCATAACCAGGACTTGGAAAAGCTTAGCAAGCTGGCCAAAAATATCCATCCATCCATCCATCCATCTATTTTCTTCCACTTATCAGGGTTCGAGATGCAATGTCAGCAGGCTAGGGCTATAACCCCCTCACTACGTTCTACGTTTCAGATCTAGCTCCATCCGTACTAACACAGCTGAAATTGATATTGCACTGATGCTTACAGTGTCATGATTTAGTGTGTTTCCACCATTTCCTGTTTTATTTGGAAGTTTTGCCCTCATGTGTCATTGATTGCTTTTCAGTTCCTCCCTTTGTGTCTATTTCCTGCCCTTTTTCTGTGCTCACCTGGGATTTGTTTGTCAATCAGGACTGTCTGTATAGTGTGTGTGTTTCCTGTGTGCTTCGCCCTGTGTGATTCCCCAGTGTCTTCCAGTGTCCTCCAAAGTTTCCCCGTGTTTTCCCCATGGTACATTTCTGGTTTTCTTGTTCCTCGTAATTTTACAGGTTTGAACTTTACATTTGGTTGTACTTTGTTGTTTTTTTGATCATTTTAGCTTTTGGTTCAATAAAGCTTGCTTTTTGTTCAAAATCCTGCCAACCTCCTGTGTGTTTCTGCATTTGGGTCCTCACCCTTTTACCAAACCGTAACAGAACGAACCGACCAATATGGACCCAGCAGACACCAAAATGAAACTCATGGATTTATGGCACCATCTGTTTTTTTTTCATTTGGATAACAACATGGGCGTAGTTGAGAAGCTGAAGGCCATTATAATATTTAAAATGAGGATTGCCTATAAGCCCTGGTTGCGGGAAGCTCCAAACACAACTGTTATCCAGATTGGCTATCTCAAAATGAACTTTTTGGGACATAATTAATTCCAGTGACTCCCCAACTGGACTTGGTATAGAGCTTGCTACGCCTCAGCCCCGCAAAACCAGCCCTCAGCCCCAATTTACCAACTACCAGCCCAAGCCATCAGGTAGCTAGCCTCCCATCAGCTAAAGTGTCTGTTAATCAACAGTTAGCCAGCCTCCCATCAGCTCTAGTGGTTCCCAGTTGGCGGCCCAGATGACGCCAGCTATCGACTCTTAAATCGAAAGCTTTGCCTAAGCTCCTTCTTCACCACGATGGTCGACCGACAACACTGCTTATGCTCACTCCCCAAGCAAAGAACTTGATCAAAAATGGTGATGGAGGTGTTAGTATAGTAGTTATTAAACTTCCCAGATATTGCACACCTGCACAGAAGGTGCATCTAGTGAGGACAGGCCCTTTTTACTCTGTGTCATTTCAGTGGTGCTATATGATGAAAGACTGTGCTGGAGACTGTGCTGAGAGCCACCGAGGTTTATATTGATGCAACTACTATAAAAGATGCTGCACCCTTTGCTTTGATTTATTAGCTACTCCTCAATGTAACTGTACACACATTTGAAAGGTACATATTGGTCACAGCCCGCTATCGATTCTCCTACAGTTAAATGGATGGCTTTGTTTAGCAGTGAAAAAGTGAGCAAATTTACTCGCACTAGCAACCTGTTTAATAGTCCCAAATCTATATTTCATTAAAATGATGACACATTGCACCCCTAGCCCTCTCCTTACTCCTGTTCTATTGATCTCCAACAGTTTGGGCCTCGTAGAGAATAATAAATTGTCCCGGCATCGCTGGCACTCCTTTTTTAAACACTCACCTTCCATTAGACATGTAATAAAGCTCAGGAATTACACAGATACATGAGGGAATTTGAGGTCACCCTGCCATGAATCTTCATCACTCAAGATGTGTTATGGAGCAATTTGGTCCTCATGATTGCGATGCACAGCAGATGGACAGTAAATACCATCCAAGAATGTCCTCACATGATATACTGCATGTTCTCGAACAGAAAAGGAGAAACAGGAGAATCCATCACACTTAGCTGCTCGTAGTTCCCCAATTTTTGGGTGGATAACAACCAGGAGTGCTACAATCAATAGCATTTTTCTCAGTTTCTCTCTACTCACACACACTCCTGCTCGCGCGAGCCTTGATCACAGAGAGAATCCCTGCTTTATGGGCTCGCAGTGTGTCATCACTCACGAAAAGATGACCTTTGCTGTCCCTAAACAACATGTAGTGAAAAAAAAAATAAACGTGCTGGACTTTTCCTGCTTCTCTGTTCTTTCATTTCATTTTCAAACAATTAAACTCTGAGTCAGGGAACAGAGCGGATCAAAATGGGATGAAAGAGTGTTTCAGTGATGGGAACCTGTTGTGTTTATGATGAATACTGGCCAATCTGTCTGCCTCTGGAGGGTAAACACGTTTGACATTTGGTGCTGACCTTATCCCTTCTATTAGGCTGCTTGTTTTTCTGACAGAGATGGATAAGGGTGCTTTTTCTCATTTCATCATATGGAATGATGCTGGTTAACAAGGTGTCCTTGTTAGGTCAAAGCATGCCCACATTTACATGTTTCACTGGGACTGACACATATGAGGTGAGCTCATAATGAAGCTCTGACTGCTGGTTTACCGAGGACAGGAGTCCATACCATCGGTGATAATATAAGATAATAAGTGATAATATGTGTGGCATTTTCAGATACATAATTGTCTATTTATACTATACAACTGAATCAAAGCGTGGAAATTTCATGACAGCTTTTGTTGGATTTCCAATAAAGACAAAGCCAGCTAGTGTGAGCAGCAGCAGAAGTCACTTTGGCTGTACAGTAAAAGAGAGGAGAGCTTCTGCCTACACAAAGTCAAACAGTAAATCAAAGAGACATCACAGTTCACCCAACGCTGCTTGATTGACAGGTGACCTCTGCAAGGTGCCGTGCAGAAAACACCGCGGCGAGATGCTAATCAGGATTAGCACCTGGGATCGGTGGCGTGATAAAAGCATGGACGTGTACATTTGACCCAGATATACTCCACTGGCTATCACACATCTAATACCTCATGATGTAAACATGATATGGAACAAAGTATACAATTATTAAGGTTTTTTTTATGAGCATTTTCATATATTGATAAAAAAAAAATGATGGTGATGGCATCGGTGGATTGTACCATAAAGCTAATGAAATGTGATTAATTCATGAGATTCCCCCACAAAGAACAGGCCACCAGTCAAATACAGCATGCACTATGAACTATCAAACAGCATGATATGTTTTATTCCTCTTTTCTGTATCTGTGTTAGTGAACACACCACTGGTTCGCAGTTCGGCCAGTACACCAGTAAATCTTCCACGCCACCATATGGCTCTAAGCTCCAATGTTTGCCATTAGTAGAGTGGTAAGCTCAAGTATTGTTCACAGAAGTGCTTTTTACCAGATTTACGAACAGCTTTTGTATGGAAGGTTAGACGAGGGTTGAACGGCATGAGGTTATTTCAGTGCTACATTATGAATCCTGAAGATTATGACTTCATGTTGGTTAGACATCAATTATGGAACAGCACTGTGGACATATGTGCGGTTCATATTACGAAAGAAACATTAGCCAAGGGGGCAGCAAGTGACCTTGCAGGTTTTGAATTCAGCACGTACAAACTGGGAAAGCATCTTGAATTTCTTTGAGAAGACCATCCAGCAATATGGTATTTCTGGAAAAAAAGATGAGCTGCCGTTTCCTGCTCAAAAATATGCCACTGCTGATGGGCCCTTGGCTAGTTAACTGGCACCACAGCTCTGTGCCTACAAATGTTCTCTAGTATGCATCAGATCATCGGTACATTCTTGTTAGTCATCTGAAGTGTTCATGTAGTTTGTGTATTGTTCACAACGTGGAAAACGATTTCCAAAAACATGACGTCAACCATATCAGACATATTCAGGTTTTGGCAGATATGAGCGAGTGCACCATTATCTGCAACTGTCTGTTCAACCAACTAAATTGTCTGAATCCATAGCCAAAGTCATAATGGGTGGCGCTTCAGCCAGAAGTGGGCGGAACTCCCTGAAAGTAGTTAATTTAAGGCTGAAATTGATTTGGGTTGATCAAAAATTGGTATATCTATTATTTATTAGAAAACTTTACATAACAGCCTCAGAATTGCGCTTCAGATCAATGTTTTTAATCAAAAGAGTAAGATAACTATTTACAGAACAAGATGTTTTCTGAATATGAATGAATAAAGTTTGGTGAGAATGCTGAGAAAGGACTAAAACAGTCAAGCTGTGGGTCGTAAAACCAAAACAGTGAGCTGATTCTCCATGGGTGAACCATCATGAGTGATTTTTTTTTACATGTAACTCATCGTTTGATCCGTTGTTAAAATAAAATATTGATTATAGGTTGATTGCCTCTCAAATAAGGATGCTTTGGAATAGCAACCGACCTGAACAATGATGAGTTGGGAATGAGCCTCAAAAATAAACTTTCTTACAAATTGGACCTTTAATTATCAACACTTCAAGCAGTCAGCTTCATTTAAATTAGATTTTAGTGCCTGATTTTAACTGCCTGTATTGATTTGGACTGTCTCTATGCAGTTGCAATCAAAAATGAAAACGTTTGAATTAACAAGGATGAAATGGTCTATTCGTCTACATTTCATGCTTTTATCACGTACATAAGAAGAAAAACAACTGAACAAAGCCAGGTTACAAAGTGTAAGGTCGCATGAAGGGAATCTTCCCCTGTGTTATAGAAACAGTAGTTTGATGACTTCCAACCATTCATTAAAATAAGATACAAACAAAACACTATGTAGTCAGGCCAATTGTATAGGGAACCCAGGTTTGAGTTTCATTGGTGGTAATGGTTGGAGTGTGTTGGCCAAGGTTAACCCCCTCCTGATTCTCCTGTCATTTTGCAGGCATGTGAAGCTTTCTGAATCACAAAAATCTTTCTTCTGTCAGTTCACACAGACTCTATGGCCCTATGAGAACACATTACAAGGCCCGTGCTTCCACCTGAACCCTGGCTTTGATTACAGAAAAGAGCAGGTGTGAATTAAGCGGGTGCAACAGGATAGCTTCCTGTGAATAAATGCATTTTGATTATGAGCAAACATTGCCCTCCTTTGGCCCTCATTATGCAAATTAGGAATTGTATTTTAGGGGAAGGGAAGGGATGGAGGGCGAGGGTGATTTGTTTGCAAGAGGATTTTGTGCAGCCTGGCAGTCATATGCTGTTGATTAACGGACTAATGGACAGGCAGCAGAGTGGGGTGAAGTAATTTCATACCAATCACTATTCATTACTTAATGAGAGATGATGACTCGGGGCACTCTCCAGCTCCGACGGCAGCAAAAGGCAAAGTTGATGAATCGTAATAAAAAAATCATATCATTATTTACCTCTTTAAATTCACCCAGGCTAAGGAACATAATTAAGAGGCACACGGGAGAACGATGGAACAGTTTTTTCACAGACAGACAATCATTTATTATGACCTAATAGGATTTTTGTTTACAGCTCGGGCCATCAGAACAGCCGTGGTGCTTACCTGTTGAACCAAAGCATAATCAAATCAAACACACGATCCACAGTATATTTCACTTCGCTAATGCCGCTCCGTAATGTTCGGTTGCCCATTGACTTTGTAGATGAATGAACCAGAAAGAGTCATCTTATTTTATGATTTCAGTTAATTAAATTGAACAGGATTTTATTTTAATGACATGTTATTTCTGGAGTTTGTGCAGTGGATAACGAAGTGGCTGTAAACTTAAAGTAATGATAAATGGGAACATTATGTTTCGAGCTACAGTTTTGTTTTTGGTTAATGGATTGATAAATGGAGCAGAGCTAAACTTCAGGTCAGAATGTTGCATTAGTCTTTGTGATGCTGTGGTTGTTGGCAAAGTAAAGTATTTACAGAGCATTACAGAATATAAATTACAGGCTGTGTCAGGCTGTTTCTGTTTACTCTTTTCTTTTCTTCCCCATGTCCCTGTACTACCGCCCCAAATTCACTATAGTATTTGATACTGGGTTATTTATCAATCGAAAATTTGTTGATTACAATACTGAAATTTAAAAATGCCTTAAACTGGATCAATCATATTTCCTAACCTAGATGCCTTGCCTTGTTTCAGGCCCATGACTCAAGTTTAAATTATTACCATCAGAATGCAACATACAGTTATTATGCATTATTTTACTTTGACTATTTTCATTAATCAATCCATTCATTATTTAATTCACGGCTTAGTCCGTCAGTCGTCAGATAATAGTAAAAGGCGCTTTGTCGTTGTCTTTCAAAACAGCTACTGTGAGTGTGTCTTCCGAAACCTCTGCAAATAATTGTTGCGAAAAGAATTCATATTTTGCCCCTCATTTCTATCAGTTCTGATCATTGATTAGATCTGGAAATGTGCCAACATATGGCCGAAAAGATGTTACACTGAGGGAGAAACACTTGCAGACCAACCCAATCAATCAATCAACTGAAAAACATTTATCACAGCAAGTCCGTTTCATTGTTGACTTGTTCATAATTGATTAAACCAATAAACAGTTATAAAAATGACGCCCTGCAGCCAATATTTCGTTGCATCTGTTGTAGCAAGCTAATATGTTGATAACATATATCTCAGCAAAGACTTCCTCCTCCGTACAGCAGCCATTGTTTACAGTCCAGTTAGCAACTTGAGATGTGGTGTATTGGTTCAGAAGACATTTTGGCTCAAACAGCTTCAATGCATTCTGCCTCTTTTACTCTCTACCTAAACATTTCATTTGCATGCAGCCAAAGCCCCCCACAAAGGTAACTGGTCACATTTTTTGCTTAATAAATGACTTAAATGATGAAGGAATGATTATCAAATTGCTGTCAATTAACTTTGAGAAATACACATTGATAAATATGTTTTCAATTTGTTTGGGGGGAGGGATCAACGCCTGATTTTTGCCCCGGGGACCAAAGCTGGTTAATAAGGCTTGACTTGAACATCCATTTTTGAAAATAAATAATATTTAAATTAATGAAGTAAATGTCCTCTGTGCTGAGATCTATGAGCAATTTGTAATTGTAAAACAGGTGCATTTTCCCCGAGTTTTAATACATTTTACCTGATTTTAATTTTCTTTGAAAACCAAGCTCATATGAAATAACTCACAGTCTTTGTTTACTAAAGGTCTTCCGGCATCTATGGTGTTTGCAAGATTAAAAAAAAAAAAAAAAAGTGTGTGTTTTATGTCCCCATTTTTAGCCTTTTTGTTTTTTGAAGGAGAATGGGGTAGATTTTATGGGATATCAAGCCGTTTTATTTCTTCTCTGCAGGTTTTTATGAGATATTTTGGAGAGCTGTGTGTTACTTCGCAAACTAAGGCGCCCAGATAAAGTGCCGAAGTGCATATGGTCCAATAATCTAATCCATATGGTTGAAGTTATTCCTCATGTAAACATCCAATTAAATATGCTCTCTCGTTCTCCTCGAAGTGTTGATCTATCATTACTGAACAGGTGCTGTTTGAATAGTGAACTGTGTAAATTTTGGAGCTTGCTGAATCTCTCCCCTCCCCTGATAGTTGGTGTGCTTGCGTGTGTGTGTGCATGTTGTTGGTCTGAAAGAGAGAAGGAAAAAGAGGGAAGTAAGTCATATTTCAGATCACTTCACCAATGCGCAACATCCCACAGTGGGAGGGAGTCGGCGGTACGGCCACATCAGATTGATTTTGGTCATCCCAGTAGATCACATTGCAGCCTCAGTAAATCTGAATTATACTTCCACAGTCTTAGCCTCAACTCTCAACTGTGTGGCCCCCAGCTTTTACACTGCTCTAGTCTTTTATGTCTGACCGTAATGATGACCATCATGAACTCACTCACCCCCACAAATAATGTCCGCTTTCTCCGCTTTTACCGACTTTCTCCAGCTGAGAAAATGGCCGTTACCTCTCAGACGCGGCACACTGCCATAAAGACAATGTGTTGAAAATAGAGAGAAAGCTCCCCTATAACAGGGTGAAGAAAGTCGGCCCTTGCTCACCATCACGCCAAACTGTAGTTAGTAGATTTTACGGCATTTGTTTGCTTGCTTGAATGTCTGGCACCGAACTGAAGTTGATGAAGCTGGATAAGGCCGCTAACAAATTAGCAGGTTAGTAGCATTTGTCGGCCTCTGTCTTTTTCTTCATTGGAAAGAAACGTTAAGTAGAGCTTATGGCTATATCCTGCACACACACAACCACACACAGTACATCAGTACTAAAATCCTCCTATTTTGAATCAATCAATGTGAGCTCATGGCAGATCTCACCAGTGTACACCACAGATGTATTGTCTGAACTCAATACAGGACTCAAACTCGTAGCACCCCTTTATTTGCCTGAAAATTGGCAAGCAAAGAAACACGTTTTCTAGCTTCCAGGTTTGCTTCCTTGATGTGCGGCCCTCTGCACATTCATATTAGTGCTTCTCCCACTTGGCCATTAAGGCTTGATCCCACCAAAGGCAAAGCGTTTTCTTCCCTGTGCCATGACTACAATACCCCACAAAGTCAGAGCAAAGACGTAGATTCTTCCCGCTGCTCGGAGCTCAGGGGTAGAGCCGGACCTTCTGGAGGAATTAATTTATTCATTTATTAACCGTCTCTGATTTGACTGTTTACCCCATGTCGTGAGCGAATTACTGCGCTTGTTGGATTAACGTTACATTCATTAGACCCCAGTTGCTAGCTTGCATTAAAAGCTGCTAGCAGCTAGCTAGGTAAACTTGACAGAGGCGTCTGAAGCCCCCTCAGACTTGCTGTCCATACTCCGAGGCAAAACGCTACTCTACTGAAACCCAAACACAAATTATGAACTTTGTTTCTGCCCAGTTCAAGGCACATTTGTGCAAGGATCTGGTCTCAGCAGATGCCTTGAATCTACCTGAAGTAAAAACTACTCACAGCGCTAGTTGACAAACTTCTGGGACTTTCTCGACTCACTTGGTTGCTCCTCATCCATTTACCTCCCACCCTTTCTTTCTCTTCCCCTTCTTTTATTCCCTCTTATTTAATCCCGTGCATACCTCTCCCATTTGGCCTTTTCCAGGTACAGTCTGGAGCACGTAATTGGCTCGGGTGAGTCAGGTCCCAAGATGGATCACCCACGCTGAGTCACCTCCTCCCGGGCCTTCAATATATCTGTCCCAGTCCGGCCTAAATGGACAACCTCCTCCCCCACATTCATCCCCTTCCTCAAATTCGGTCATCAATCCTCGACACCCAATACTTACTAATTTCACTGAACCTTTAAAATCACATTGTTGTGGCGTGGTCATGGCTAATGCATCTCATATGTACACTAATTTCTAAGATACCATCTCAAGTGTTACCCTATCTTCTAATTCACTATCTATGCAGAAAAGATAACATTTGTTAGTGAGGGAACCAACCCTGCCGTGCATCGAACATCGCCCTTAAAAGCTGTTTCTTTTACTGTCACTTCTCTGAATGGACTTTCTAGCAACAGGTACCAGCCTGCATGTGCTCAGCCGTCCTCACTGAAGTCCGGCTCTGCAGCAGTCCGAGTTTCTGACATCCTCCTGCTGTTGGATAATGAAAAATGCATCACCATTGATCTCCCCTCTGTTGCAAATCTTGCATAACGCCGACTCTCCTCAACAAACCGTCCTCATTTATTTCTGTTATTCAGCCTTTGTCCTACCTGGTCGCCATTAAAATGTAATGCTGACTGTAAGATACCCCAACATCAAAGCCGCTAGCACCGCTGCTACCCAAATGAGATGAGGCCTCCTTTCAATTAAAACCGACTCCTGACTGTTCTTTGTTACACTTCCTGTGTTGGTGAAGTCCCTGTAACCCTTTCATCACCTGCCCCTCATTAATTCATCTCTCATGGTTTTCACTGCATTTCTTCTCCTCTCTTGCCCTCTGGTTCTCCGACTCCGGGTTACCTCACGCCGACAGCACGGTATGTTCTCGATGATAATGAAACGGAGCGGTCGGTGGGCAGGTGTCCACATCCCATGCAAGAGTGCGCAATACGAGCCCTGCCTCCGCCTACCACCACCACCAGCAGCTGCGGCAGGCCGCCATGCTCAGCGAGGATTAGCATGAAGGCCGACTCAGCCCTCCGTTGGCATAACTTTTCCTCTCTTCTCGGATTCATAAAGCGGTACGTCCCTCTGTCTTTGCTAGAATCCCCGCTGGATGTTTCCACTGAGGCGGGCTCAGGCTTCATGTTTAAAATCATCGCCACTTGAGCCAACATCTCCATTTCATTCCCTTTGCAAACATTTCTGCCAACAATGCAAACCGTTCCATTCCAGGCCAACATCAGATCATGTGGGTACGGCCAAAGATGACATTTAAAAGTAATCCCCTGTAAAGTCTTTTGTCTCGGCTACCTTTACAGAGGATTCACATCTGCGAGTGATTAAACGGCTGAGCAGCTTTAAAAATTAGCTCAGAATGATATTACTTTTTATTAATAGACTGCTCCCTCATCGTGTGGAGAGAGAAAACTATACCTCTGTTCAAATGAAAAGGATGAATGGCCAACTTCTCAATTCAATTCTGAAATTTAATCAAATTGCCAATTAACTGTATTAGCAGGGGAGGCTACATGTTTAGAATTGATAGATCTCAGTTGCTCCTCTTCCTCGCTCTTAATGACACTGTAAGGAAAGTCTTTTGTGGTTGACCTTCATCTACTCATCTGCTAATTAACTTTAAATTAGGCTTTGATGCTTTATTATTTACCTGCATTATGTATGACTAAATACGAGCAGATTATGGGGGGAGAGCATAGATAAAGATGAGCAAATTTGTGTACCGTGTCTTATTGAGAGGTCCTGCAGACATGACCACCACCTTGGCACAGCCACAGACACCCGGGCAGCGATTACACCCATCCTCCCCCATCTGTCCCACCATCCATCTCAATCCGCCCCCTCCCCCCACCCATCCCTGTGGAAGCTCCTGGGTCAAAATGAGGTGAGGAAGAAAGCAAAGGACAACATGAAGACAGTCAAAGCATTGCTTTCGACACATTATCTTATATATGGAGCCGGATCTCTAATCAGCCTAGTTAACTGACCGTATATGATGGCAACACCAGCAGACTGAACCATTTGATTTCATGTTTTTACTTGCCCTTTTCCTCTTGTTAACATTCAGTTAAATCAGGTCAGCAGCCATTAGTTATCATTTAATTTGCATTTTTGACGTCAATTTTTTTATACATGGCAGAGACATTTAGTGATTTTATTTTTATGTCAATATTTGTCAAAGTGAAAAGGCTAAGCTAACCGTCTCCTGGCTGGCCGGGTCCATTTTGAATAGAAGAAGATGACAGCGGTATCAAATATTCTCATCCAACATTAAGTTATTAATGAAATTTACTCACGACAAACTACCATTTTAAAGCAACATTGTGTATGATTTGTATGTTCTGTAATTTGGCGTCCCGGCAGTCCGGCTCGCAAATCACTTGAACATCACGGTCGTAAATAAGAAGTAGCGACAGAAAGCAGCAGGTCAAGGACTTCGTAACAACACAAGCTGTGATTAGCGAGGAAGCTAATATTACCTACAAGTCCAATAACAAGAAGGCCAACTTGGTGTCTGCTTTGCAGCCTTTTATTGTGTCAAGCTCTCACCAGCGAGGTGGAGATTTATTCCTTCCTCTGTCAAAGTCCTCCACGATGCCTGCTCATTCAGGTCCTGCTCCTCGCCAGCATTCCCCACTCCGTGTCCGAAAACCTTCTTCTACTGGTGGTCCTGGGCTTCTGTGCTAGCGGTTTAAACACCATCACTCCACAAGTGCTCCAAGCTCCCAGTTCGGTCTGGAAGGAGTTAACTAGCTGCGCAGCTAACTGAGCAAATAACCAACAACTGCTGCAGTTAGCAGCAGTTAGCAGTAAATTCAAGTACAAGTGCTCTGTCAATCTCAGACATCGGAGGGAAAACCACAGAAGAAAAGTGTTTCTGCGTGGGATCACTGCAGCTGCACGCTCATCATGTATGTAACTGTGCTGTAAAGTGTTACAGACGTTTTGTGGGATCGGAACCGCACACAAATTTATGTAGTGCAAGAATAAGCTTTCGGGGGCACAGTGGCACCATTCTCTCTAATGGAATTTAATTGATATAATATGATATAATAAAAACACTTTCTCAAGGCAAAACAGTTACATAATGTTGCTTTCAGTTGGTCCCTGGACTGAAAGGAACATTAAAGGAAAGAAGAAAATGTAAGTGCACGTGTTTGTTGTTCCTGATTAGATCGAAGTTGGTTGCAAACTTTCCTCAGAGGATTTATTTTTAATGATTGTGTTTTGTGCACAAAATTGTTGGGACATCCAGTATTGTACAATCATTCAATGAATTACGTTCAACGTCAGTTTAAAAAAGATGCTCACTTGCAGTTTAATTTGCTGTATTTTGTGTTCGATAAATATTCACTTTAGAGTCATGTTGATAAAAAAAACAGCTGTTCAAAATCCAAAAGCTGAGTCCTTATCTCTACCTGCTGAGTGTCTATCATCCCGTCCACACTCACCGAGACGTAGATTTTGTTCAAAAGAAAGTCTGGTGTCAAGTTTTGTTCCTTCTGTCATCCCAGGCAGCGACAATCAAAAGCTCAGCGAAAAACAAACTGTATTATACAGCAGTGAGCAACGACTGTATCCGAAAAAAGCTGGACTCATCAACATTAGATCTGTTGTCTCTTTCAACCCTTTCCCTTCCTTTACGCATGAAACATTTAAATATATAAAGAAAACAGACAATCCAGTGTTCTGTTTTGATGTGCTTTGAAGTCTGAACTTTCCAGTCACCTCTCGTGGAATTCTCTGCATGATGAACCTTCTCTTGCCTATATTATTATCTATTATATTGTTACATTTCTCATCTTAAATCCTCGTCTCAGTCTCCACTCTCACCCGTCTCCCTGCACCGGTGTCTGCAGCCTGAGGCTGGCCTGCAGGGCCGGGACACTGCAGGACCGCTGCAGCTCCGCATGAGGGAAGTTGAAGGATTTTTCACCTTTGCAGCTTCCACATCGCCGGAGAAAAAAAAAAACACAGCCGGAGACTGCGGCGAGAAAACACAAGTAAACAAGAATGCAACTGGAGGACAAATGTCGCACGAGAAAAGCATCTGATTCTCCCTCGCAGGAGCTGTGTGATGTTCAGAGGAGGATCACAGCGGCCCCTGACATCTGAAGACGCCGCCGTCGATTCCCGAGAGTCCTAGCTCCGCTCCAGATCAGGAGGAAGATCCTGATGGAGGGCGAAAAAAAAATGGATGTGTGTGACTACATGTGGCTGTGATGTTGGATTTGGATGCATTTCAGAAAAGCACACCATATGCACTTGTCACTGAGTGGATAATCCCGAGATATGCAGGATCAAGGTTAATCTGTCGTTAAAAATGAAATGGATTCAGATCATATCAAGACGCAATATCTCTCGCTCAGCATGTTTGTGGTTTTGCCGATGCAGCACATTTTGTTGAAGGGGGGGAATGTCATGATGACTTACTTGAGAGTCCAGACATGAAGCCCATATGGATATTTTTTTTTCTAGCTCAGTATATCCTCTTTCACCTTTCTTCCACAGCCCTTCTTTTGCATGATAGAGTGGACCTTTGTAAGGATCATCTATCATTACATGGGATTACCATTTCTTTGCATGCTGGGATCTCTTCGGATTACAGGGAGATTACTTCATATTTCTAAAAACCCCCCCGTGCCAGATCTGCCTTTATCTTTTCCATCCGGCCGTTTTTGGTAAGACACTGAATCTCCGCCGTGCTGAATCCTTGTCGGGGAATTTATTTCCACTTTCTCAGCATTAGTCGAACTCCTGACTCACGCGCATCCCTCACTTCAGCGATTTTCAGACAACCTGCAGCCACTTTCTAAAGAGCGAAAATAATATAATCTTTAGTTTTGCATGTTTTATAGCAATTAAGCAAACAAGCTTTGAAATTCCATTAAGGCTCACATGCTGTCGCTTTACGTGTCCCCAGGGCTTTGAGGGGGAGACAGAAGCTATGCTGCGTAGGAAACAACACATCGTTAACAATGCAGCAAGCTATAATAGATAAATGTGAAGGTCGTGTTCTGATGATATCGTAGTTATAGAATCTACATATTGCAAGGATGATGTAGAGGATGCAAAAGTGCACATGAAAATCTGCTCACTGAAAAGGCACATGATGCAAAGATTGTATATGTTTTATATTTATATATTATAAGATTTTATATTTTTAATGGATATGATATTTTGGGAAATACGGATATTTGCGCTCTCTTTCACAGAGTTGGGGTGTGATTAGCAGCGATTTAGCTTAAAGAATGGAAGCAAGCGGAAAAAGGTAGTTTGGCTCTGCACAAAGTTAAAAAGCACATCAAACCTTTAAAGGTCAGAGGACAGGCTGGGGCAAGCAGTGCAAGCCTGCTGCGCTCGGACCAAAAGAAAATTTGCGTCAAGCGAGCATTCGCATGAGTTGAAAATATTGGAGCTCGCTGTGTTGCGAAAGCCTATCGGCATTGACTTTCACACTGACGTCATGATGTCACATAGCTGATGTCCGGACATTCGTGAACAACAATGGAGGAGAGGGAGAGAGCAGTATGACAACACATCCACTCGTACAGGACAGGTGAGGAGCTGCCGTGGAGGGAGGTGAGCCAGAAAAAAGGACTACCTGGTATGTTTTGGAAATACGTCTCAGCACTGCATGGCATATAGCTCTTATTGATCCGATCCATTCAGAGAACAATGTACTGCTTGTCCTCTGGCCGACAGACCTGACGATGCATGAACCCAGGCTTTTTACAAGACAGAATTATGATGTTGTTATTTTGGCATCCTTCTGATCCATATATCTCTTCGTTGTGGGTTCATACCAATGTGGTTTGCGGTCAATGGTTGGTTGGTTGGTTACTGGCTCTTTAATGTTACCTACTTACTTACTTACTTTTTCTTTTGGTTTCTTTTACACAATTTACAGGAACCAGGGCTGACACCAAGTTTGACACCATGGGAGCATGGTGTAGTAGTGTTACATGACTGCTGTACCCAGAATCCTCCTGGACAATGCTTTTTTAACTTTTTTTTTTTAATTATTCAAACAGCTGCAGTTTTTGTTACTCTTTTCCATGATTGTATTTTAATGGCTATATAACATCCCTCCTATCCATGAACAAACTCAAATACACCACAATACCATATGACAGACTCCAAGTTCACGTTTGCCAGTAATGCTACATACATGGATAAGAACCAGTTAGCGAATGTGGCTAACTGCATCATCTGTATAACAAAGGTCAAAACCCATACAGAAAGCTTCATTTTAAGAGTTAATGAGCCAGGCTAGCTGTTTTCATCTGCCTCCAGTCTTCATGCTAAGCTGAGCTAAATGCATCTCCATGCTAACCTTGTACTGGAACAGTTCATTTAAGCTGACATTGTATCCGTGTTTGTTAAAAGGACCTGTTAAAGGACCTATTTGTAATGAAAAGTTGATTTTTTTTTCTCATTACCAACTCGTCGATGGTAGGGCGGGCTGATCACCATACCAGATCGTCAGTTTTTGATGAGTTGGCAGTGAGGCTCAAAGATCAACTTTTCTTACAAATAGGTCCTAAAGTTATGTTGGAGAAATAGCATCCACCTGGCCAAGAAGTATCTATACTGCTAACAGGATACACTTTATGTATGATGTATGAATGATGGTGAGCACAGGAAAGAAGAAATACAGATGGCGAGCTTAAACCACAAATAGTTATTTTTCCATTTTTATTTATAGTCATATTAAAAAACACACAAGTGATGGGTGTTTTATTACTCAGTTCACACGTGACTAGCTGTTTCCACCTGTCTCAAGTCTTTACCAAGGCTAAACATGTCCTCAGCTGGACTCAGGACATGTGTCGGATCAGACGTGACAGTGATACCAAGCTTCTCATCCAACGATAGACCTATACTTGGTAAAGACATTACAAATAAGCATCTTTCCTAAAAAACATTTCTCTGAAAGCGGCATTGTTCAACATACAATTAACCATCTCCTTTTCCTGTTAGCATCTCCCTCGCTCTCTCCTGACAGCCCGTCATCCCCCACAGATATATTTGGTTTCAGGATTCACTGACCTCTACAGTTACAGCCCACCACAGCTGAGAAATGATATGGATGTGACTGGTGATGTGTGCTCACCAGCGAGGCTGCGAAATTGTTGGGTATTGTCAAGAATCACTTTTGGGAGTTGACTCGCTATTATCGGCGCCAGAGGAAGGTTGGTCACCTTGAGGAAAGGTGAATCGAAAAGTTCCATTAATGGACTCTCGCTGGCTTCCCGGTGCTGAGATGAATGGATTTGATGTTTTCGTAACCTTTTTTTTATTCTCACTTTTGTTAATCAGAAGTTTTTCCTTGCCCTCTAACCACTCACAGCAGAGACGAGGAGGCTTCTTGACACCGGCAAGGATGCTACAGTAAATGTTAAATGTCTCCGGATCAATATGGTTGCCCATAGCTATGCACTGTACCGGGTCTCTCACACTGCTCTGCTCATTAGAGATGTGCCTGACCTATAGGCTTACATCAGCTCACTGGCAGCAGAGAGAGATACCTGCAAGGCTGCCCTCAACACACACACACACACACACGTACACACACACACACACACACACACACACACACACACACACACACACACACATTACTCTGCAGCTCATCAGTCCAGCTCTGAAAGTGGAAAAACAGGATCTAACTAGACTCGATGCAATGAGACAATTCATCACAATTTATAGGGCATTGTGTAATTTTTTTCCCCTCATGTTTCTGACAAACTCATATTACTGACAAAATGGCTTCATTGCTGAAGCTTTTAATAACCGCAGCCTGCGTCTCGTAACAGGCGAGGGCAGAGAGTAATAGCACCATCTGCTGGAGAGGCTCCTCCTGACAGATGATGGTCATGGTGAGTGGAGAAATGGGAGAATTCATGGAAATGAACACATATGCGAGCTTGCATATAGGAAAGATGCCATAATCTACTTATTCATTGATTCAGTCTGAATGACTCTTGTTTCAAATTGAAATATCATACAAATGATTTATAGAACACATGACTTCTTGCTAGTTGGCAGAAAAATCCCTGGCAATCACAAGCCGTCTTGGAATCTTACTTTTCTCTGAAGACAGCAGTGATAGATTCCCTGATGGAGACCAGACAGTAATTGTGGAGCAGACATAGACCTCTGTCTGAGAGGATCTCAGCCCATCAGTGAGGAGATGGATGCCCTGAACTCCATCGCAGCGGCAGGCGTGCTGTATGAACAGCAGCACACGGCTGACAGCTAAAGTAAAGACAGGCAAGGTTTTAGCTTTTCTTCAAAATGATGTCAACTGCATGACAGCTGAGTGTCAGAACAGGTGGAGTGATTGGGTTGGTAAATACAAAAATGGCTGCATGTTTTTAAGTAAAGGTAAAAGACCTTATTTCTAAATGCTTTTACATTATTACATGGGTAGTGACATGGGTCACTACTCAACATGTAATCTCTTTTTGCGTCTTTAGGTGAAAAAAAAATTACCCTAGTGATGTCACAAGAGTAATCTTAATATTGAAATTAACCAGTGACTTTAAAAAGCATTATCAAGATGCCTCATGGGAAGTGTAGGATTCACAGTTTTATGGCGTTTAGCCGATACAAGACTACACGTGGTCTCCGTGAATGTCATGAATCCCAATGACTTTGGCGATCTGCCGACTCCTTCAGTGCCACCCTGAGGTTGATACATGTGTTTTTTAGGGAAATGTTGGATGGATTTCCATAACCTTTCTCATCTAGTGCCACAACTACATAAAATCTATATTTGTCCAATACTTTGGTTTATAGGCTAATGCCAGCAGTGGCGATGACATTCCCATCCGCCTCAGTCGTACTTCATTTTTAGTGCTAATTAGCAAATATTAGCATCGTAACACGCTAAACCAAGATGGTTAACACTAAACCTGTTTAAACCTGCTGTGCGAAACTTTTGTCTGTCTGTTCTGGCAGAGACACTAATTACACTAACACTGACGACACATGCTGATCATGTATACCTACACATAATCTTGCCCCATGTCACCTGGCCCGAGGCGCGCTCTCTTCAGATCTTCCTCTGAACGTAGTGTTTTTGCTTCTGTTTTAATCTGGAGCACTTTCTTGGAAGCTTTTGGGGTTTTTCAGGAATAGACTCAGCCATGCTCTCTTACTGCTGCAGCCTACTCTGTTGCTGCAGTTGTTCCCTCCTTCAGGTCTATCAGACTAATCTTTGCTAGTTGACATGAAACGCAGCACTACCAGTGCGACAGTGTGGCAAAACTGGCCATAGACTCTGGTATACTTGGAAATACAGAGACATTTGTAACTGACATTTCTTTATATGTCCAAGTCCGCCATCACAGGTTTAACAGCATGTTAGCATTGTCAGAGGGAGCATGGTAATCTTGCCTACTGTAGCATTTAGCTCTAAGCACTGCTGTGCCTGTGAGAAGACCAGTCAGTCAGGTTGACTGTGAAAGCAGCTCACGACCCATGGTGGCGTTTACTGTCCGGCGATGGCCTCTTGTGGCTGTAGTAATTATTTCTGCAGTAAAGGAGGACGTCAGGTCTGAAACAGTGTGAAACCAGAAGCAAGTGGTGAGTCATTTTAACTCTTTAACTTTAAGATCATCACATGTACAACCTCACTGCAGGTATGTGCGTAACATTCAGTCATTATGCGCCACAAATCTGGAACAAACTCCCAGAAAACTGCAGGTCTGCTCCAACTCTCACCTCTTTTTAACCTTTCTGTTTGCCACTGCCTTTCACTGAAGCAATTTCAAGGCTTTGGACTGCACTGTGACTTTTATTTTTCTAGTCTTGTCACTTTTAAACCTGTTTATTTTAGCTTTAGCTTTCTTTCCTTTTTCTTAACTTGTTTTAATGTTTTGTTTCCTTATGTCCTCCTACTTGTTTTTAACGTATTATAATGCCCCTGTAAAGCACTTTGAGTTGCCTTGTGTCTGAGTTGTGCTATACAAATACACTTGCCTTGCCTTTAACGTAACGTTTGTATGTGTTTGCCTTTGACTGTCACGTTTGTAACTGAAGTTACATAATCAATGTAGTATTTTAACCCAAACCACGATGTTTTCCTAAACCTAACCAAACTGCAAACACACAACAAAGGTCTGTAGGACCTGTCAACAGTATACTGCAAGAGTCATGTTTTTTTTGTTTTTTTTTACCAAATGGTGATATATGTCCTTTTTGGAGTGTCTAGCAATCAACCTATTCAGTCCTTAAAGTATGGGGATATGCGGCTCGTATAACGGTCATAGTCTCACACCGGCAGATATTGTACAAATTGAGAATGTAGATTTGTCATTTCTGGCTACAATCATTGAGGGGAAATACATGAGTAGCACAAACTAGCCAGAATGGAGGATTTTTGGGCATTATGGTCTATTTTTTCAGAAGCTGTCACACCCAGATTCACTCATCAGCTGGAATATAGTATGGTATTCCAATCACAGCACAGAATACAGGACAGAAAATGAGTTAGAAAACCCAAAATCATTTACTGGTTTTCATTAACAGCCCTGTCCTCCCCCATTAGGGTCAGCTTGTGTTATGGATCAGAGCCTTAAACAAAGAGTTTAGAGAGTCCCTGCTGCCTGCTGGTCATAATAATAGACCACACTTGTTTGTGAAGGCATGTACTTTGTGCAAGGTGTTCTTAGCTGGAACATCCTTTCAAAGAACAAATCCTGAAAACAAACTGTACCAACATGACTGTGCAGAGAGATCTGTGGCGATTTAGTTTCCCCCTCTAGCAGCTTTCACACCCCCAGATTAAAAAAAAAAACACATCAAGATAGAAAGACATCATTCAAAGCGGTGCCGAATGTCCAGTTCTGCTGTGTTGGTGCTTGCTTTATCTTCCCGGTGGTTAGGTGTGAAATCCCGCTCATCAGTGTCATGGGAGATAATGAGACCATGTGAGATCTTATTACCTTCCAGCACCGACAGTTTCATGCAGCAATAATTACTCCCACTGGCGGCTTGCTTATTGACGATGCCTGCCCAAAGTATCACTCTGGGACTAATGGTTTCCCTCCTTCACAAGGCAAACAATGGAATGAACACCGCTTCAATCAACTCCGAGTGATGGATTTAATGACAAAATCATTTTTCCTCCACTTTATCGCAGAGGAGGAGCGACACATGCAGAATAAGATAGGTCTCGGAGGGGATGTGTTTGTGCGAGGGCCGAGCTGTAAACAAGTGCGGCGCTTTCATTTGCTGTGATTTCATTGCATTTGATGGTAAGTGAATGTGACCAACCAATTGCTGTTAACTTGCAGCAAATGAAATGCATTACTATGTGTGAGCGCGGGTCCCTCATCAGTTTCTCGGCGACGGCGCGATGTCTTTAGGGGTCAGGGTGGAAAAATGAGCTCTATTGATTTCAGGGAGGGGAAGAAAAGGGGGGTAAAAGAAAAGCAAGTAGAGGGACTCCAAGTAGCCTCAGTTGGATCATGAGTTCAACATGCAGTGACAAATGGACGGTGGAATGAGAAAGAACACCCAGAAATCAAATTGAGTATGGATTGTTGTGGCCTGGATTTATAGCTCCGGGGTATCCCAAACCTGGAAGTCATAAATTGATGCAGTTGAAATGGGGCGTCAGCGGGGGATTGCTGCTATGATTCGTTTACTGCGGGTGTCACCGACGGACAATACAAATGGCGAGTCATTGTTGTCCCACAACAGGGCTCGTTAATAGAATATACACAGACAGAAGTTAAAGGCCGTGACAAATCTGCCTCTGTGGACCGCGTGGCTCGGGAGGCAGGAAACAGCCACATATCTGCACACAGCACAAGCACCACTCGGGGACACTGACACTGACAGGGTGACAGCCCGGCCGAGACCAGTATATCGTCTGCATCCAGAGTATTGTGGCTCTGTATTGGTCTTTTAGGAAAAATCAGGCGATGGACAGTCAGTGGATTTATGATGGATCTGAAAAGGTTAGGGTAATTACAGACGTTATCTGGTGCAGAATGAATTAATACACAACACGTTCTCACCCACAGCTCGTCATGTACAGCAGCTTGGTCAGGGGTCTAAAGATTCAAGCTATGACACTACCTATTGCACATCTAGTGCAAGTCTAGTTAGCAATAATAAGTCATATTCAACGTCCAGCTACACTTTCGAAATAAAGCTTTCCAACAAACATTTTGTCACATATTATGACTTTTTTTTTTTTTTTTAAATAGTTGCGGTTTGGTTAAGTTAAGATTCCAAAACTACTTGGTTAGGTTTGGTAAAAGATCATAGTTTGGGTTAAAATAAATAAGTCTCAGGGTTTCCTTCTTTCCCTGATCCACGCCTTTATCATGTCCAGGATTTGACTATTGCAACAGCATCCTCTACGGCACACCATCCAAACTCCAATATATCCAGAGCACGCCTGCTCACCCACACCCGTGACCACATCACCCCCGTCCTCCAGAAACTCCACTGGCTCCCTGTCCCACAACGGAACCAATTCAAAATCCTCTTCACCCACAAAGCCCTCGACAATCAGGCAGGCCCCCCAACTCACCTCCCCGACCACCACCACACCACGTCCAGTAGCCTCGGCTCCTCCGATGCAAACTTCCTCACTCCACCACACAGGACCATGCACCGAAAACTTGGGGTACCCCTCATTGGCCACCCCTCCCTCTGGAACTCCCTCCCCAAACACATCAGAGGCCGGGCAGACCGCAAAACCTTCAAAACACTCACCAAAACTCACCTTTTTAAAACTGCTTTTAATGCAAATGTTAACTTCTGTCTCTTTTCTATGTTTTTAGTGTGTTGTTTTTAACCTGTGTTTAATTATTATTATTATTAATATTAAGTGACTAATGTCTCCACCATTACATACGTTACATACATACGAATTGCATACCTTACGTACTTTAACTAACTTACAATTCATACCATAACATGCAAATCACTCTTGACTCTCTTGACTCTCACAAATAGGCTCAAACCCCAACTTCTAGAAGTGATGCCAGAAGGGTACCTACAGCGCCACACTTTAAAGCATATGGACATCAACCGGGCTGCTGTATTTGACGCGTAGAGACTGAGAATTGGCAGGAATACACTATACTGACTGTTTGTAAGAGACGTAAGTACAGAAAATACAAGAGTTTTCAATATGTTTTGATTAAATCTCATTAAAAAACTAAATCAACAATGACTTGATCCCACATACAAATATTGTCTGTGTCTCCAAAGCCTGTTTCTCATTCCTCTCCATCGCAGAGCTCCATTGTTGTCCAAAAACTATTAAAAACACATCAATGAGCCATATTGTTGTGCTGACTGACAAGTTCCATTATTAAAATGAACATGGGCACATGGGTGGTTTATTTTGAGCACATCCCACTATCCAGCTGCTAGAAACACTCACTAGAGCACTAAATGTGTATATTAATATGAGATTGAAAGCACAACAAATGCACTCTTTACTCCTGTTTGATGTGAGTTATTAGAACTAAAAGTGCCCAGCGGTCTTAAAATAACTGAGCCTTCCTTTTCTTTTTAAAGATTTCATTTTTTAAAGAAAGGTTTTCTAATCTTTATAACCCTATAATGTTGTTTTATTTGTAATAACTTCAATATTTTAACCAAACTGCATATTTATTTTTCTCTTACCACAAAAATATCATTCATTATATTTTCAGATGTTGGTACAGTATTTGCCTTTCACGTTATTCTGGCAAACAAAGCACGGATCTCTTTCGTTTACAGCCCGGGTTCTATTTCTGTACTTTCTGGCCATGGAACCCATTGATTATGATAACATCTTATCTCCATGCTGCCACACTGATACATGAAGCCTTCCATCTGAAGCCTTTGGGGTAACGCAATCAGATGATTGGACAGGTTGAAAACAAATCCCCAGTTTCTCTGGATGAAAATAAATGACAGTGAATGCACTAGAATTCACTCAGATGAATTAGCATTTTAATTACATGTACATTTCTGTTTTGATTATATGAGTTCAATGCGAGGTTACACTTTCAATACACAGTTTTTCTATTATGTTGAGTCCATGTGAATAAATTATATAACTTAGTCTGATTGAATTAAATGGATGCATATTTATTCATAAACTTTGTGTGTTTGTTCAGTTATTACATATGAATTTAAGGGGTAGTTCTACATAAATATAATTTGCTTATTATTTAAGTATTATGCATAAAAGTAATGCATTTCAATAATAGATACGTATTAAATCACACATGGAGTAATTTAAACACAATGACTCAACAAGATGGAAAAACTTTTAAACTACTGTAACCATTAGATAGAAAATGTACATATAATTAAAATACTTTTTTGTAAGTATTGTAAGTGATTATTCACATAATCATATTGACAACTAAGCATAATTGGACATATTTATCTTGAGAAATATTGGCTGTTAATATCTTGTGCTGTGTGCTGTGTATCTGTTATCAGATGACCAGCGTTCCATACTGAGTTCCTGTGACGACAACTGCGTTATCTTCTAATGGAGGCTGTGAGAGGCAGGTAAAAGCTGTGGAAGAAAGTGGAGTGAGTGGACGTTAAGATTTATTTTTGTCAAATTGGGTGATGAATTCACCATTTCACTCGAAACGCCAGCGGACGGAGAGTATGCTAAAATGTGGGATTAGTTTAAAACCTATTTCACACAGCAGAGGATTAATCCACTGGTGCTGTCTGTCGGCACCTGTACATGTTCCTCCAACCGATGGTGCTCTGAGCTCCAGGCACCAGCAGGTATGTCTTAACTGAATCCCACCAGTGTTTACTGTGAGATAGAGCTTGATATCTAGGTGCTGTATCGTAGGCAACTGGACTTGTTTCAGTTGTTTGAAGACAGTTCACCTCTCATCCAAGAGGCTTCCTTAGTTCTTTGAGGACAACAAAATCTTGGCGAGAAAGACAGATGGTTTGAGACTGTCAAAATGGAACGACCGTCTTTGAATAGAGGAGGTGGCCTAAGACATTAATAGTCACCCACCTACAAGCTGTACTGAGTTCTCTCCCTAGACAGCTTAACAACCATTCACACCTGGGTTCACCTAGTCCTAGCAACCCACATGAAGGCCGGTTTGGGAGTCATGCTATGCGGGGTCGAGGCGAAGTCTGAACAACTGAGTCCTGAGTCGTTTGCAGAGGATTGGCGAGTGATCCCGCTGTCCTGACATTGGTCGGGAGTTTGTTCCACCACAGAGGTGCCAGAACAGAGACGAGTCGCGACTTCGCTGAGTAGAGCTTTGTTTTGCTCTCAGCGATGATGGTACCGGTCGGCCAGCTGATGTAGTAGAGCCAAGTGTTCGCGCTGGATCGTGTGGTCTGACCAGTGTTTGGACGTAGATGGCCGCACAAAGAGTTTAAAAGCCTGCAACTCCTCTCCAGTTCGTTAGAACTGAAGACGACTCTTGGATGAGAGGTGAAACGTCTTCAAGAAACTGAAACCAGTCCAGTTGGCAACAATACAGCACCTAGATTTATCATGACCTGGATGACTGAGAACCTTCATCAACACAGAGCTTGATACTTTGATTATACATAAACACGGACTGTGTATGCATGGATACATATCAACTGCCAGCCTGATTTTTTCTTGCCTTTCTCCCATGTAGAAATCAGTCTGAATGTTTGAAAAATGTTTGTTTAAATTTTGATTTTTTTCCCCTCCATCACAGTTCCGCTATCACAGTTTTGATTAAGAGGGTGCCAACAGTCTTAAACAATGTCATAGATTTTCCCTGTAATGGTTGTTGTAACCATGTTTTAACAATTAATGGGTGAGCCTTGAATATGTTAGTTTCACTAAGATTTAGTCTCTTCATAGCCCACAGAACATATGCAGTATGTTTATCATATCTGCCGTCAGGTCAATCATCCCAGTTGGTCCAACATAATACTCATATGAGTTCAGAAGCTTAGTGACAGTATTTGGAGGCATATTAAAGGGAGATGAGGCAGGATCAAGAAATAAGACTCAATAGTGACACGACAGCCAAGCTGGCGCGGGAGCGCGCATGAACTCTTCACAGCAGTGCAGCTGATGCTGTGACGCTGTTATTTCTTTACTCGCTGTTCACGTGACTGTTTGCTGCAAGACCTCCACGGAATGACGTTGGTAGCCTACAACTGCGAACTGTGCTGTGTGTAAGGGATAGCCTTATCCCCTACACACATGAAGCAGCCGGGAAGCCGGCTCGCTGTGTGTAGCGACACACAAGTGGCGAGTCTGAAAGGCACAGGCAAAAGCAAAGAGGGCATATTGGGGACAAAAACATCATCTCTGATACGGGACTGCTGTGTGTTAGCAGCTAATGCTACTACACAGACACAAACAAACCGTTAGCCTGTGGCTACAGCCAGCTGCTAACGTCACCTCCCGAATAACAGGTTGGGCTTTCGGTCCCATATATAAAGGGACATATTTCTAACTATTCGGTTTCAGACTAAAGGACCGTGGAAAATGTGCAGTCTGTAACTATTCAGTGTTACACAGTGATGGACTAAGCTACATGTTAGCAGCTAACGCTACTTTGCACGTTAGGTCACTCCGAGTCCTCAGTGATCTCATATGATTTTCAAATCAAGCTCTAAACATGACCTGTAATGTTTTCTTACCTGGTTACTAGGAAATGAGCCATGTCAGCATCTGTTTTCAGTCCCAATTCAAGTTGAAGCTGCATATCCGATGTTTATTCGGGTGTCTTCTTCCTGTATCCAAGCCGTTGAGGACGCGCATTCAGCGTCATCTGACGTCACGTCCGCAGGACCGTGCGTGAAATTCAGGCCCGAATTGCAGTACATTATGCAGCACACAGCCTGTTCAAGGCATTGGAGAGATACGTGGGTGGGCTCATTCTTTTGGTTTCGAAAACTACACATTTTTCCTCTTACCTCTAGTGCTGTTTATCCATTCAGATTGTTTTGGTGTGAGTTGCAGAGTTTTGGAGATATCAGCAGCAGAGATGTCTGTCCTCTCTACAGTATAATGGAACTAGATGGCACTCATCTTGTGGTGCTCAAAGTGCCAAAAAACACATTAAAAAATTCAACATCAATGTCTCTTTGGTTACTCAATGTAATAAACCGACCTTGTTGTGAGCAGTTTCATGAACCTTTTTTTTTTTACAGAACTACACTGTACTGCCAAAAGTGTGCATCTACTCATGGATGATGTGTACTCCTCAGCTACTGTAAGCTGTAATGTTACCTGGCTTGGTTAGCTTACTTAGCTAGCCTCTTGTCCATGTGGTGAACGCACACTTCCTTTTGCGCTGCCATGGGGTGTAGTTCAGCAGAAGGACTGTCCCTTTAAATGTACACAGATGTATATGGACTATGACTATAACCAATTAACTCTGTAGCTGTATACTTTAATAGTACAACATTAGGGAACCGCCTTGAATATTAACTTGACACCATCAAATACGTTTTTTTTTCTTTGTTATCGCAGAAAAATAAATACATTAATATCAATTTTGAACCATCAGCTCATCATCTGCCTTTTATTGTCACTCCAAACCTGGTATATGGTGGGGCGGCTGTGCAGAGCGGTAGAGCCAGTGTCTTGTTATCGCGAAGGTCGCGATGGTCTGCATGTCGAAGTGTCCTTGGGCAAGATATTGAACCCCAAACTGCTCCTGATGTGCTGGTCGGCACCTTGCATGGCAGCAGTGCAGGTCTGTATGAATAACTGTAAGTTGCTTTGGACAAAAGCGTCTGCTAAATGCTCTAAAATGTATCCATTAGGATGGACATTTTATCCTGGAAAAAAAAAAAATATTTTAACATAATAAGAAGTGACAAGAAAACTTGTATATTTTCAGTGTTTGAGCCCATAAATATTTGATGACTATTACAACCAACCTGGTCCGAAGGGGGTTTAAACTAGATTAAACTTGGAGAGGGAAATAACGCCACTGATAGGAATACCATTATGTTACAATTATAGGAATACTGCAGTGTTATAAAATGATAACAAGTTAAAAATGTTTTGAAGCAAACAGGAAATTGAAAAACCAGCAGACAAAATAATAATGCAAAAGGAACATTTTTATTGTAACATCATATCTGTTATAATAATACTATGCTATATATATATTTGTATTTATATTTTTACATAGGACACAAGCTACTAAGGAATACATACAGTACAGTCAGCAACATAGAAAAATATTAGAGTAGTATTGGCACAGATGAAGTAGTATTTACTGTACTTTACATGTTATACATTCAGCAAAAGAACTGCAGAATGAAATAAATACATGTTCCTCACAGTGAAGTCAAACATTGTTTTTTTTTTTTACATTCAGCAACGGGCGGACAATGATGTCACATCTCCTTTCACACACATATTACACACCCTCCTTCACCTGCCACACACTCACACACACACTACACATGAACAGGACTCAGTAAAGGGCAATCAAATACAAAAAGGTTCAAGTCAGCTAGTTTTGAAGGTTGACAGCACTTGCAAGGGTCTATTGGATTTATGGATCACCTCTGAATTCACTCTCAGATATTAGAGCAGCATAAATGTACAGACATTTTTAGTCATGAAAAACAAAACGAAAAACTCTCCACGCAAGATAAATACTTTCAGATCTCATACTTCAAGTGAAACCTTTTAAAGGACAGCCATCTGTCGAACGAAACAACTTCAAACCTGCGTTCGCCCTTGAAGGGGCCAATCTCAATACCACAAACACTTTTCCCCTCCGTCGATTCCCGCTGACCCCTCTGGGTAAACACACATGGCCCCTAAACGCAAACAAGCTAAAGCCTCATCCATATACAGCGTGTGTTTGTGTGTGTGTCGGGTGGGGTGGGGTGGGGGTGTGTGTTGAGAGATGATGCATGATGCATGGCAGTTCCCACAGATTGCTTACACAGCTTTGCTTAGTGGCTTTTTGAGAACGATCTCTGGGCCCTGAAGGAGCCCATTTGATTAGAGTCAATCACGGTGACACTCTGCTTACCGTGCAGCGCCACAGTGACAAAAAAAAAAAGAGCACTTTGCGATGTCACCTTTTTGTACTCTTTGAAGATGATACAATGCTTGAACGGACAGCCGCGGTCAGTGTTCACAATAACAAGTGCGGGGTGCGACCTTCAGGTCTAAAGGAGTGGTGCAAACCAAAAAACATAGAGGGGAAAATAGCTGTTTGGATGTTGTAAAGCTAGTGGAGGTTGATTCAAGGTTGTCAATAAAGTGCACTTGCCATCAAACATGTGCAAAGGTAAATATAGCTCTCTGTATGTACATAACTACATATGCAGCGGATGCACGAGCATCGCTGGATACGAGACGTCTGTGGCAACACTATCATAACAGATCTCTAATGTCAGAATGTAAACATCACTTGATGGACAGCGCGGTGATGAGGGAAACGGTCCTCACGCACCAACATGCTGGATAATGACATCACTCGCGTCACGCTTGAATGTGACAGCAAAGGTCGTGGAGACGTGTTTTTTTTTTTATTTTAAAAAAAAGCACACAACATTTAGTTGATTGAGCTGATGAGATGATCACAATATGGCATCGGATATGTTCAAGAACACGAGACAGTGTGTGCTACCACAGTGCTTCCCTGCTATCATCATGCATCATATTGAAATCTGTTTTATAGAAAATGACAGCGTGTGAGGGAGAATCTTGGCAGTGGGTCTGTTGTATGCAAAATCAGCCAGTATCCCAGAAAACAAAAGCAATGACACCCTGATTCACACCAGTTAAAAATAATGAATTTCAAAGTGCCTTGTGGAATCCATCCTTGTGAAGACAATTTTAATCTACAATTTAAAATGGCTCATTAAGAAACTGAAGGTCATTAGACCATAACATAGTCATGGATAATGTGTTTCCTTTTCATATTAAGTGTGCATATTTGCGGTTAATGATATCAGTAAGCCTGGTTTCTGTCTCCCTGTCGCATGATTCGGGGACAAAATGCAAATGCGTTGTGGTATAGTGATGGTTATAATGCTATAGATTTAATTCTGTTAGTTTATCAAAAGAATTCACCATTTGCTAAACCCCTCCTCTGAACAGTGATTGCCCAATCACAGCTTAGCAACTGTTACTATGCACAACAGCCCCGTCAAGCTTCAGATTATTACATTAGAGCGATATGCATGGAACTATAGTAAGACAGGTGCTCAGAATTCAGATTTTTGAAGAGTGGTGTCTTTTTTCAGCCTTTCCAAAATCAATGTTAGCATGTCAGGCTAGTTAGCTTACCACCTCCAGTAGTATCATTAGTTTGTGGATCACAGGTTACATAATAAAATGTATTATTTCTCTTTTGAGTGAAGCCAGTCCTGGATGCTCTCAGAGTTTAGGCTACCAAACGTTAGCAGCTACGTAAACCACGTTTGTAAAACTCATTAGTCCTCATTCTACAAGTCTTTTTGATCTTTGTTTCATGAAATTAATAATTTTTCCATGGTGTAGGCTAATCTATACCACCGAGTCAAAGAAAACATTTTTAACTTAGTAGGTAGCATTAGCTAGCACAAGCTACAGCTAATAAAACCTGCCAGCGACAGCTGTCATGACAATGAAACCAACAGAAAAAAGAAGCCTGCCTCTGTCTACCTCTGTCTGAAGCCATGAACCTATTGTTTAAAATATTACTAAGAATTTTGGGTAACAATTTGTCACCGTTCTCACTGTGAGCTGTATACGTGCAGTGCGAGTCTGGAAAGCTTGACAGGCATAGAAACAGTCACTTAGGAGGGCAGGGCTTGGCAATTGATAAACTGATAAATCTAGTCAATCAGTTCAAACAAATAAAAAGTGAAGGCTAACAGAGCAGGTGGAGCCATTTGCTATCAAAGATACTGTAACGCTCACTCATGCTGTAGCCTTACACTTGCTAATCACGGTCAATGAGTTAGGCAGAACTGATGTACAGTTAAACATACAGTAAGTACATGTATGAAGAAGCAGACATTATTTATACTGACTGATAGGCTACATGGGGTAACACTTCTGCCTCCACTGTATACTTCATAAACACTTTGATTTCCATTTGATAGTTTTCATGATAACAACACACAGGAGATCACATTTAGATGGACTACTTAAACTGTAGACACATAAGCAGATAAAAAATAAATAATTTAAACAATATATTCATTTCTGTATAAAGGAACATCTATGTTTTGTACAACAAAATACTTCATGTACAATCAAGGGGATAAATGCTGCGCATCTATTGCCTCGGCTCTAAGGATAGTTTAAGACTATCGTCAGTGTAACCCTTGAAGAAGAATTCAATCATCCAGGCTCTAGACCAACTCTAAAGGGAAAGTAGTTAAATGCTTTCGACCACAATTAGCATCTGTTAGTGTTCTGGCTGAGAGGTTATTCATAAGGCCAACAAAACATCTGCTATCAATCCTGTGATAGATGTTTTGCTTTGCATGGCTACACGTCAAACTCAGACGTCTGAGTTAGCAATTTAAACAGTCACAATACACTGATCTGCTGACAATCCTAACAAATGGGATAAACAGGCCTTTCCTTTGTGGATACCAGGGATTATATACATTAAATATACTGTACAATGTGATGGTCCTCCAGATCCGCTCCATGAGCCACCAGCAGGTTCTGTCCCGTGAGCCAGCGGGGCTAGCACCTTTTATTTGAAGTAGTTGAGCCCGGCCACCAAGAAGAACTTCTCCAGGAAAAGCTCAGAGTCCAAGACGGCGATGTGGGCGGCGCGGCCAATCAGGGTGTTGGCGGTGTTGGGCAGAGCGTGGAACACATTCTGGCGGATCAGCCGGCACTCTTTAGCCTCCACAAGTGGCTGCAGGAGGTTGTTGATCATCTCAGTGTACACGGGCCCTTCAGTGCAAAAATGAGGAAAGTTCTTGTGAGTCCTAGTACGTACATTATACATCTTTTGCAGTTAATGCACTTTTGTTGTACCAATTAGCCAAACAAGTTATTATGTCCCAATTAGAGAGCTTTTGAGGTGATAGCACTAGCTTAATACTCCTTTAGGGAAATAATGAACTCATTGTCACATACAGTTTATTTAGAAGATCCTCTGCTGGTCACTAGCTCTGACCAGTGTAAGCCCTGGAGACTGAGCAATTTAGAGACATTAAAAAACACTGCTCACACTCCAAAATGAAAAAAGGAGATGCATGAACACATGTGCTATGTCGATGAATTGCTCCGTGTTCTCTTGGCTTAACAGATGAGTTGATCAATCAGGATGGACTGAACCACAAAGGCCCAGTCCAGTCAAAGCACCATCATCGTTTGGCTGTCAGTGCTGGGGTCCAGTGTTGTACGATGTTCTTTGCAAATGCTGACTAATTTAAAAAAAGCCAAGAAAACATTCAAAAAGCTAATGAGATTTGTCATTAGTAATGCACTGATATGACACCATGATTAGTATCTGAGCAGAATTCTCATGTAGTGGACTTGGTATTGGCCAAACGTGGCCAGTCTTGATTAAATACAGCTGCTTTGCCACTGTGTACAAAAACACATTTCTATGACTGGGAACTGTGTTAGACCATTATTTTGCTTCACAGATCATGTTGAATACATTTTCAAAAAAGCAAAGAGTCCTCCTGCTGCGTCAATTAAGGAATTTTGAGGTCAGCCAATGCAGTGCAGAGTATATTATTAATTGAAAGTATTCTTAATGTGTCCTGGTTGAAGCACCTAACTGTCAAAGGCAAGTCCAAGCTTTCCAGAGTAGTTAAACTGGGTGGTACAATTACATGCTGCAAACAAACCCAGCTGTGGTGTCACCACCAAAGCAGTCTGACTCTTTAGTGGCAATATCTTAGAGGACCGCAGCCTTCCTGCGAATCACTCAACACTTTCAGCTGCTGGCCTTGGGACAAAGGTACAGAGTTCCCTGTGCTGAAAAGGACGTCATTTGTCCCTGTTGCTGTCAAATATCTTCATCAGTAAGGACGGCCACTTTCTGAAGTGAACCTGCTTCCTCAGCACACAACCCTGTATATCTTTCTTTGTCTGACTCAGTCCAATTAATAGAATACATGGTGCTATTTAAAATGTAGCTCCTATTGCGTTTCTATGTTAATGTGTTTTAAAGTGTCCTGTTTCGGCTGTCATGTGTTGTGTTTTTCATGGATGTTTTTGCACATGTAAGCAACGCCAATATCTGACTTCTGACTAAATGTAAACAACAAAGTATTTTCTAATCTATTTCTATTACTATAAGCCTTGAATAATTACATACTTCAATGTTTTCAGAATGTCTGAGTATCCCACTCATGCTGTAGTGCTGTAAGAAGTGGCACGTAGGTATAAGGAGCCTCGTGTCATGTTACATTTAAAGTGAGCCTACGTAACTTTGGTTACAGCTGCCACTACGGCAACATGTGGCAATAACAGGACAATGGTACATGTTAAAACTGGTCTCGCTAGCCCGGCCTATGTTTACAGTACTGTGTCAGCTCTGGAAGAAAGGTTTGGCTGCACCTGTTCTCATTCTGCTTCAGGGGGGAAAAGCACTCTGACTTGTTTTGTATTTCTTTAAACCAATCACAATCATCATGGGCAGCACTTAACCTAGGGTGCAGCGACGGTGCCCCTGCAAAATGGTGTTGGGGGAACTTGTTTTGCACCTGGGGAGGTAATCCCTGGCATTAAAATGGCTAAATCTCCACAAAAGAAACGATAACTAATGCTAGGTTGTTCACATTCGTACCATTAGTGAACCAGGTTAGGGTCAGGGTAACATGTCATTTCCAACATTTAAGTTGCTAGATTGTTGGTGTTGTTAGAACAAAGTATCAAAGTAGCCCAAGTTGAAAAGAGTCATACTGCTGAAAGATTGCTAAAGTTAGCTAATATTAGCTAACAAACCTTAATCGTCATACCAGACCGAACAGGGCTGTAGCCGCAAAATCAATGGTTGTATTAAATTGTGCAAGAGCCAATTTAACTGCTTGATTTTACTTTTTTGTAGAAGGAAGGATGTATGATGTCTTTGTTCAAAAATGACATAGTGTCCCTTTAAATAATCCCACGCAGTGTTGTTTACAGATCCACTGCTATGAGACTGGCACTAAGCATTTGCATGACTACATGGAGAGTGGGACTGGAGCTTTTACTAAAAGAGCCAGGAAAGAGGAGAAAAGAAACTCCAACGTAGCATTAAGACATGCACCACCGACCTGTGGTCCTGTCCTTCAGAGCAGTTTTGCACATCTCTATTCTGGCAGAGTGGAAAGGAACATAACGGTCCTGTGGAGACGCCACCAATACCACGTTCTTGAAGAACTGGAGCCCTAAAAGGACACAAAACAAACGAGTAAATGGTGCTGCAAGAGTGTGTGTGTGTGTGAGTGAGAGAGAGAGAGAGAGAGATAGAGAGAAAGGTGGAGAGAGAGGGAGACAGAGGAAAGGACTGAATTGGTTGTAAACGCAAAGTACAATCACAAAGTACAATGACAGGCTTGATACGATAAAACTGCGTTTTTTCTCAAGTCTCCTGTCAGTGTGCTTTTAAGAGAGTGCACTGGTGGGTTTCCAATGACAGGGTTTGGATCATTTTGTCAGCCTGCCACAGCGCTGGAGGGGTAAAAAAGTGTTTTCAGGCTTATCTTCTTCAAGCCTGTGTGACAAACGACTGCTTTGTTCCACTCACACAGTGGGGAGGCCTCTCACAGGCCTTTTCTCCGCTCGCTGGCAGGGGTTTGAGTGTTAGCGAGCTGACACATACAGAAATTTGACAAAAAAGACAAGTTGACAACATTTCCATGAATATTTGAATAGGCTACCTTTCAAGTAATAGTCTTTAAAGCGAGTCAGTCAACACACCGTCTGTGTTTAAAATTTTTCCCACTTTCAGCCCGTACCTGGTTTCTGACTCAGGAGATAGAGGAATGTTTTCCTTGGATCGACGTGATCTCTGAAGGTGAGCTGCAGCAAGGATCCCGATTTCTTCAGCTTCTGCATTAACCACAGACCTAAGCAACAAACACATGAATGATATTCTTAGATAAAAAATGCTGCTGAGGAGCGCAAAAACATCGGAATGCAGCGCCCATACAACATAGTAAACACAGCGCGTCTGCAGCGTGTGATTTTCCTAACTGCTGAGCGGTGGCCTCACCTGTGCTGACCAGCGTGCTGTTGTTGTACAGCGTTCCCAAGTGTGGGCCCGACAGCGAGAGGAAAGTGTGCAGTTTGGGCAGATAGCAGCGGAAGCGAGGCCTCGTCAGCACCGAGCGGATGATGATGTTCCCCAGAGAGTGGCCGATGAAGCTGTTGGCCGAAGACAAGCAAGTTTCAGAGAGATAAACTTGCAACTTGAGTGGGTGGCTGGAAAAACAGTGCCTCCAACGCTGCTGACCTACAGTACGACACCGTGCAGCGTCTTAATATAGCCTCCTCTGTAAGTAGGAACAAGCTCCAGTGGAGAGTATTTGGATAATTTTGCCGCAGCTTTACAGAAAATTCATTAACTTGTTAAATGGTTAAACATTCTCGGAGGCAATGACAACTTAATGATAGCAACATAGAGGACATACCATTCAAATTAATAGCGTCTTCCCAGCAGTGGGAAATATTAGATCCATGAAGCAATGCCTGTCACTTAGTTTAATTACCGCACTGTTCCAACTCTACCCCAAAATCCCATATCGCCATGTCTGCTCCTTCTCATCTGTCTCCCACCAAACTAAATATAGAAGAAATGTGGGATGAGCCAGATGCTATTGTGGCAGTCCATTGCTTTTGCCTTTAATACATTCTCTCTGGAGAATACGCAACAATAAAGAAAGTTAACAAAGTTGGGAGGAAACTCTTACAAAAAAATAAATTGGCACATTGAGGGCAATTAGGCGGGAAGATGAATAGCTTCATTTGATAGGAAGTAGGCAACACACTGCTGCATAAAGGAGAACAGTCTATCAAGTGAAAGTCAGAAACTTATTGGCACTGAATGATAAGGGCTTTCCAATCCATTATGTGCCGATTACCCATTCTGAGTTTGTGCAGTCCATATATTACCATCAAACAGTGATTCTCATATGTTCAGGCACTCATGCTGAGTCCTGGTATCAATGCACAGTCTCTGCTGCCATCTACTGACCGAAGTCAATGCTGCTTAAGTTGATCATGGCCCCTGTTCTGACTTTGCCCTCCAATAATCAATCAAAATCACTCAAAACGAGAGTCGTCCGTAATGTGCATGTTGCACGGTATTAAAGCTGATCGTCTGACCTTATCCTGCCGATGGTGAGATTGTACAGCTGGATATGCTGAATGATCTCATCCAGCAACCTGTCTGTCATGGTGTCGAAATCTGCAAACGTGTCGGTCTGCGGGGGGGAAACGGCAGAGAAAAGCACAGGAGTCAGCGCTCTTCGAATCGCCTCAGGGCACTTTCAGAAAATGTGACTGTGCGTGTTATCAATTTGCTCCCGATCGCCGTCATCTACAAATGTACCTGGTTCCTCTCAGACATGAGGAAGTCCAGCCTGGATCCTGGCAGTCCTAACTCAATAAACGTCTTCACCAGCCGAAGGTCTGCGCTGTTTCCTGGAAGCAAAGAGGAAATTATACACATGGCCTCTGGCCCCGCTCTTATGAAGAGCGTCCATTAATCATTTAAAAGACACCTTGAATATATTGTCAGGAATTAGTATTTTCAGACTACACAGTGCAAAGTGATATTTTAATTTTCTAGACATACTCTCGGAGACTATATTACATTTACATTGCTAATAAGACACTGAAATACAATTTTTTTTTTCATTTTTTCAGTTACATTCTTGCAGTGGTCAGCAGTGAACCAGAACATCAAGCTGCACAGTAGTGTATGTATACTCACCATCGAGCCCGTGGACACACACCACAAGGTGTATGCCGTCATCGAACTCCTCGTCGTCCTCCTCGGGGGGGAAGTAGGGCAGATCTGATGCCAGGAGAGGAAGGTCGCTGTACAAGCTGGCCTGAAAGCTCAACTCTTTGAACAGCTCCTCTTTTGCTTTGTAGAAACTGGAGAAAAGGGAAATAACATTTGGAAAAAAAACAAGAGATTATATTCTGTATGTTAGCAGTTGAAAAATAACTTTCCGGTAATTTGCAAAGACAAGCAAATAGTGCACAGTCTATGTTTCATATCCGGAGATAAAAGGCTGATTCATGATTTTGTTGTTAAAACACTAAAAGTGCGTCTCTTAGAGGTGAATCACTTCTACAGTTTTCTCTCTCTTGACCAAAATATAATAGAAAAACCTGCCTTGCATTTTTGTATTTGATTCATTTCAGTTCGCACAGCCCACTTGTGAACAAACTAAGGCTTATACACAAGAGTACGGCAGACATGCAAGTAGCTCCCGTAAGTTTTATTACCCTGTCATCCTGCCAGGTCACAGACTTTAGCAGTGGAGAAGTCAAAACAAATCCGATTCCAGTTTCTGTGCTTTCAGCTAATCGTGATGGATTTGCCTGTACTCTTTGATGTGATTTAATACACTCAGGAGGCATTTCACCTCGTCTTGACTTCCCCAATTCAAATTTGCCCTCACTTCATTTTGTTATGCTAGGCTTTCCAGGCATGAGTAAGTGCCAGCTACTGCAGTGTCAACAGCCGTTGCATACCTACCCAAATACCCAGTGTTTTGGCCTTGTTTCCTGTAGTTGGTGTGGATTATAATCTCACTCCTACAAAGTTTTACTTGGAAGAGGGCCTGCATTTTCTGTAACATTATGTACTGACTTCCAAGTCAGAAAGGTATTATTCTGACCTTCCTGAACCCAAATAACTAACATATTTGAACATGCCTGAATGCAGGTATAACGTCCAGCTGAAATTACCAGGGCCAGTCATAAAAAGTAATTGTAAGTGTCATTTTTTTTTAGTACTCAACAGAATAAAAATCTCAGGAATGCTCCTTTAGAATCTTTAAGTGGGCTGGTGTGCATGTTTGATTGAAAGATCTGATTTGATGACTCAGTTGCATTGTCTGTAAATGTATAGTAGATAGAGACATAACAGCATTCTGCCTGCCAGGAAGTTAATACTAGCTAGAAAGCTAAATTTGCAGTTAAAAAGTCTGCGGTTCCTTTTGTGTTGTGAGGCAGGCAGCTGTCTCTTAGTCAGTGTCACTGTCTTTCCGTTTAGATGGAGATACAATGGCATTCAGACTTGCTAGAAAGCTAATGCTAGCTTGAAAGCTAAGTTAAGTCTGTGGCTCTTTTTGTGTTGTGAAGCAGGCAGCTGTCTGATTGTTAGTCAGAGTCATTATCTGTCAGTTTAGAAGGAGATACAATGGCACTCTGCCTGTTTACGAGGCAGACCTATAGTGATTCAGAAAGAAGCATACTATGTAATTAAAAGGTCCAAAGTGGCATCTACTGTTGTGGTTGCAGATCAACCAACTGCACACATCTCATCTCACCCTCCCCAATGGTGGCCACTAAAAACAGGAAAAACACAAAAGGCCTTTTCGACATCCAGTGTTTGGTTTGTCCATTCTAGGCTGCCATTGAAACATGGTAGACTCAGTGTAGAGGACCTGCTCCCTTTACAGACTCAAAAGGCTTCTTTCAAGGTGACAAAAACATAATGATTCTTACTTTCAGATGATTATACATGAATGAAAACACAATTAAGAATATTATATTCAATTTCTGCCCATACATCCCCCTAAATCCTACACACTATACCTTTAAATTGAAGTTAAAAACACATTCACAGCACAATTTGTCCTTTGCTAACACTAAGGTTAGCCAAAACATAAACTCACTTTAGCATCCGCTCATTGGTCTCATCATCCATGTTCAGGGGATTGACTGAAGACGAGGAGATGATACCAAAGGACCCCAGGGGCTGATGGGTGATAGGTGAGGTAGCCTGGCGAGCGGACATTCCACTCATGGATGGAGAGTCTCTCAGAACAGAAGAAAATGGCAGGCAGGTCGGGGCACAGGACACTGACATATTCACCACTTCCACCATCTTCTTATTCACGAAGGCCAGCCCTGAGTTGGGGATCTTGGAGGGCTTAGTCTGGCAGTCTAAAGGTTCTTTCTCACTTGTTGATATCCCATTGACATCAACAGATGATGTGATATCATTGATTATCAACCCTGTAAGGTCACTTGGCCTCTGTGTGCTGGTGGTGTTGTTGGGCAGGTCATTGGAGTGTTGAAGCCCTGAAGGCTTTAGAGGTGTTTGGGAGGGATCCAGACACTCCTGGTCCTCAACAGAGAGCATTTGGGTCTGATGGAAACTTTGGCACTCATCTCCAGTGTTAATTCTCTCCTGATCTGCTGTGCTTTTATGCACACATGGTTTGCTTCCACAGCTGCAGGGCGCTCCTTCCGTTTCAGTGAGAAGCACATCCTCCACTGAGGCGCTTACTTCACTGATGTGTGTTTGATGCTTCATATTCTCCCCATGGCTGCCAATAACATTACTTTCCTTCACATGAGGGCTTTCTACAGACTCTTGTAAAAGCAAGACATCAGACACACCACTTAACACTGACTTGGGTTTGTAGGTCTCTGACAGGTACTGGGGAGGGTTGGACTTTTCAGAATGAATATTCTCCTTGAGAATATGGTCCAGATTTGTCGTTAAACTTGGGTCTAATAGAGATGATTCAGATTGCTCCGAATCCAAGTCGCTGTTCAATGAAGAGCAGTTGATCTTGAATGAATCCTTGTTCTTGGTGTCTGTTTCCTGGTTGAGCAGCACACGGTCCTCCTCAGTTTCTTCCGGGCTACTTATCTGTGGTGCAGAAACTGACTTAGTCAGTTTGCTGAGTTGCCTCTGCTGCTGGTCTTCCTCGTAGGGCAGAGAGCTAATAGAGGTGAGTGACGCCTGTATGCCTGCACTTGGAAGGCTGCCATTGCTCTCCATCTGCAGGCCTTCCAGTGAGCTGCGGTGGACCGGGTGACGACACACAATTTGCTGCGGAATCTCCCGTTCGCTGGAAAAGTCAAGAGGAGGTCGACCTCGCAGTGCAGCCTCCAGGGGCCAGGCCACCGAGCTGGGCTCACTCTCAATACCTGAGTCGGAAATAACTGAAGACGAGCGTTTCATGATCTTGGAGCCGACCAGACCTCCACGGTGGGTCATCTCTTTTCTGAGATCAGGGGGAAAGGAAGGCATGACTGGATGCCCATAGGCAGTTGGTAGGCTGATGAGAGGAATATCCTCACTCTCGTCATCCATGGAGTGATTTAATGGCATGGCAATATCAGACTCCTCTTCAGTGGTTTCACTCTCTCTTGCATTGCTGTCGTTTGTGGAGTCACAAAGTTGGACAGTGGTTTCTGTTACATGATGAGCAGGAGACTCATCACTGCTGTTACTGGAGACAATGGGATTTCGGTGAACCAGGACTGCTTCTCCTATGTATGGATCCACATCACAAGGCTTGACTGCGATGTACCTCAGGCCTGGATTCGAGTTCTCCTCAACTTGGGCTTGGTTTTCCTCTGGTTTCTTCAAGTTTACTGCCTCTGCTGAAGAGGGTCCAGGACTGTCCACAGAAGAAATTAGGTTCTGGGTACTTCTGACGTCGGTACTGGTCTTACTTTGCTTTGCTATAAGTGAGACATAAGTGGGCAGGTCCATGCAGTCATCGTTGTCCAGGGGATCTTGGGTTATTGCTGGTGATCTGGCTTCCTGGCTGCTTTCAAAAATCCCATTGACAAGAGTGATGGCAGGATCTGAGTTGTTCTGCCCATCGGTAGTTGGCACGTGTGATAGCCACTCTGGAAAGACAAGGACATTGCAGTTCTAGAGTACACGTTTCATCTTGAAAAGCAAAAATCAGCGATTAAGTGTAAAACATATTTTTTTAAAAAGGCATTTTTTTATGCCACCTTTTGTGTTACCTGTTTGAGGAGACTCCACATATCTGTCCTCGAAGATGATAGGCAGGCTGTTCCAGTCTCCGTCAATGTCCAGGCACTCAACAGGTAAAGGAGGCATCTTGGTCAGGTAGTCTGAACTCCGCACTTCTGCAGCTATCTGGCCATGTCTGTTGATTCTGGATTAGCAGAATAATATCATAAATATTACTGTTCTCTACTTTGATAGAATTGATTCTTCTTTGATACGGTCACTTACAGTTCCTCTTGAAAAGTCAGAGAGATCTCTTTGGGGTGTTCGGTGAAGAAGTATGCCTCCGAGAACCTCCTGACCTGGTATTTCCAGAAACAGACAAAGCAATTCTCATCTTGGTGGAGCCTCAGTCTCATCTTTATTTACAACATTACAATAAAATCAGTCACACAGAGTCAAACACAGAAAGTCTGCACACAAAGAGAGATCACATCACTTCTTCCAGTCTGCGACACAAGCTTGATCTAAAAGCTCTCTCCCTCTCCAGCTCCAATTAGAAATGCATCATCGTTGAAAGTCAGCCACCTTGACAGGCAAATCTCGAAGAACACTATTTCTGGTGTATTTTCACCACACAATAATTACCGAATAAGTGTTAATTGAAATCCTAACTCCACTGGTGGGTGGAGGCATGACAGTATCCCCTCAGGGTAATCAAATACCAAAGCAAACATGTTCATTATTTTCAGACAACTGAGACGAAACAGTGCCTCATATGAGAGCCATGAGAGCTACTCTACTGTGAAGCACATATTCATATTAAACAGCCCAGTGATTAGATAGAAATTGCACTGGAAATTATATTATCTTGCTCAGCTGGGGTTTAGCTACTGAGGTCTAGAATGGCATCTTATCATCTTGCTTATTCCCTTTGTGGCACTCACTGATCAGTTCGTTCAGTTCAGTTTGAAGGATGAGTTCACTCAAAAATGAAAGTTTTGATTCATTTCTTCGTAGTCTGAAGCTTCATAGCCAACAGTGTTGCAGCATTCTCCTTAACACCTCAAGCAGCTGGGGACTTGTTTTAAATTATAGAAAACAGCCAACAATCCAAGTTTCAGGAAGCCCTGAGATCCCAAATTGATTTTGAAAAGACATATTTAGACCCTTGAGCTCAGACGAGACAAGCTGTTAGGGGCCATTGTCTTGTGTTTTTTGATTGTTACATTTTAAAAAAAGTTCCCATCTGCTTCAGCTGTTGAGGCAAATGCTGTAATACTGTTTTGCTTTGAAGCTCCAGAAATGTTTTTGAACTATGAAACTTGACCTGACTTTTCATCAGCAATGGGGTGAGTAGATAATAACAAAAATTTCAGTTTTGGGTGAAGTCATAATTTTGACCTTTAAATCACAATTTATATAATATGTTTTCCCTGTTTCAACATGGAGTTTACTTCCTCACCACAACTGGGTTAAATGTTATTTTTACTTGGATGCCTAGAGAGATTATTTCTATGTGGTGCGAGGGAATTTTATTCAATAGCATGTCAAACCTTTAAGAAAATTGGCCACAAGATGCCTTGAGGAGCTGCTTACCGAGCTAAAATGTCACTGGTTATGAAACCATTTTGATTGTTCTGTAATATTTCTGTATTTTTGTGTGGGATGGAAATGGCTACATTTAAAAATATCTGCACACATCGTCTTCATTGCTCTCTAATACGGAGACTACCTGGACTCAGAGAACAGACAGTGTGTTGACGTCTGAGCATTGTGTAACTATGCCTTTGATGGAGTGTCTCTCTCTCTCACCCTGAGCGTGTGGTGCTCCTGGGCCAGGTAGGAGAGGATGTGGGGGTTGAGCACAGCGGCCTCCAGGAAACGGCTCCACAGAGCAGCCAGCTGGGAGCAGAGCTGGCTCACGTCCCTGCTGATCTGCTCCGCTACCTTCTCATGGCCTTCCTGCAGCTGATGGGGACGGAGAGCGGCCAGATAAAAGATGTGTCTTTATAACAAACTGAATGCATTAGCCCGCCTTCTAAAATATATTGTGCATAATTTCCTGCTAACATATTTATACCTACCAAAAGTAAGTCAGTTAAGTTAAGTTAGGCCAGTAATAAAAACTGGGTCATCATGCCAGCTCGCTTGAAAGATTTTTAGTCAACAACGAAAATCATTATCATATCAATCCCCTTGAACTAATGGCTCATTAGCATTCTCTCAGATCAATCTACTATCCTGCAGTATAGAAAAAAATATAGAGTTTCTTCTTAATTTAATTGATTCAAATTCCTCTCGTGTTATTTCGCCTTTCAATCAAAAATCAAAATTTTCAGCTATGGACATTTAGATTAAGCCATTACAATTGTTATTAACTGTGCATTGTGTTTGCACCAACTCATACTTGATACAGCAGGTAGTCCAAAAATAATGTCTCTTTTTCTAAATTTGGAATGATAGCAAACAAACCAAATCATAACAGGACAACGTAGCAAAATGTGGTTGTACCAGTCATGTCAGTGCCCATCATAAGACTGCAGTTTGATATGTGAACAATGAATGAACATACCTGTAACTCTATCGTGAGCTGATTTAGAGTTTCTTCTACAGGCAGCACCTCTGTGGAAAGAGAAGTTATTTTTACAAAGACCAAGGGTTCGATTACAGTGAATACCAAGTGATAAGACACAGTAAATACAAAATGAAAAGAGAGTTGTTTATTTGATTTAGAAAACATCATTTTGATACTCATTAGGACTGAACCTAAGACCAATTTAAAATATTGAATAAAAACACAAATTTGTCAAATAAGTCAATAATCTTTTCAACTGAATTTAATTCAAATTCCAAAAGGGTGATAAGGGACAAAAGGTAATTAATTGTTATAGGCTAAGAAATCAGAATGTGTACTATTAATCCAGTGGTTCCATAATATGTTGTTTTATCTGATTGAAAAAACTACATAAGAAACAAGTTGCTGCATCATGAAACTACTGTGTAGCAGTTTAGTAAAGTGACTCTGCAGTGCACAACAGCTGAGTAGCTTTTTCTGAAGAAATGAACAGGCTTCTCTTTGTGTTCTGGATGCATGGTCTCCAAGTGGCATCTTAACTTATTCATCTGAATACGGTCTAATAAGCTAATATATAGAGACACACATTGGTCTCTCTTTATTACACACCATTGTACTGGTGAAGTCAAGGGTGAGATACATCTTGTCACATTTCCGTGTCTTTGTTTTGGCTGTCTGGTTTTTGCTCTTAAGTTAAAGCAACTATAGGGGGTGATAGGAATATGACTCCATTGGCAGGTGTCAAAATAAAACACAGTTACCTTGAACCAAATTATGGATTTGTCTTGGTTTGAACATTGAAAGTACACATCTCAACAAAATATACAACAAAGGTCCAGAACATTTCAATGTGGAAATGTTATATATTAGCAGAATTCCCATTTTCAGGTTTTTACAGAGGGGTTTGTTCATATACCACTCGTAGCCTGATCTAAACATGGTTGAAAACAGCTGTTGACATTGAGTATTTATGGAGTGATATACAAGACATCCACAATTCCCTCTGTCAAAAGCTTTGACTCTAATATGTCAAGACAATGAAACAAGAATTGTAAACCTGGCTTCATCCAATGTTCAGATTTCTGTTATACTATCTGTTATATCTTGTTTAGTTTGAATACAGAGCTTTGCATATGCTCACCTAAGTCTAGTGGAGTCTGCTGGAGCTGTGGGATTTCCTTCATCAGTGCAGTGTAGTAGGTGTGCAGGCCTCTGTAAGCCACCAACAGGAGGCGACAGAGCCTTCTGTGCCACGTGTGAGCTCTCTGCAGGCAGTTTTCACTGGGCACATAAAAGCTTCCCTGCAGAGAAGGAGACACAGAGGAAATGTCAGCCGCTATGTAGGTCAGCAGTCACCTCTCGGAAAGCGGCCTTCCTTAATGACGGACATGCGCACATACTTGAACTTTATAGGTGCCACTGCAACAGTTGTGCGGGCTTGTCGCTGACCTCTTGTTAAAAGGAGGCAAGATAATTCCTTTGGAAGATCAAATGCGAGTTTAGACACAAATGGCCTCTAAACACAGCCTGCTGCGAGCTGTAAAACCAGATCAATATGTGAATGCTGCAGAAGGAGGATGTGGCGCATCCCTGTCAAGCCTGTTAAAGTTCACAAGTGTGAGAAGTTGACCCAGAATCCAAGGCGTCCGCGTCTGTCCGGGGCATGATGAGTAGGAAAAACAAGAAATATGGGGTTGGTATGAGCACTGAAAGTCATTTGTGTTGAGCTAAAATCATACAATAAAACATTCAACAACACCAACAGAGCTCAAAGTAGTAAGTCACCTGATGAAAAAGTACCATTTCAGGAAAAAGACAATAAAATCATTCCTCTAGCTCAAGTACAGTCTCTGTTAGCTTAATAAGTTGTAATATGGACCGTGTTTCCAGTAGATGGCTCTCTAACGATGCAGTAGAAATATTAACTGTGTAGCAGCAGTGCAATTTAAGTTCCTTGTCCAAACAGCTGCAAATCACCAGAGCCTTGATGCCATAATCATGTCTCACATTCATCTTCCTGAAGAGCTAATGGCCCTCTACCCAAACAACTATCATTGTACACGTCAGCCATCGTGATACGGAGCCAGGGAGCCTTGAATGTGACCGACTGTCCTCGCCCGCCGGTCCCCGACCTGAGACAGACCGCTACCAAGCGACTTCTTCCCATGGCTGGGATGTTTTTGGTAGCGCCGGTGGGGCTCTGAGCCTCCAAAGGCATGTGATGCCTGAGTATCTGGGGATGTACTGTAATTTGCCCCGAGCAAGCCACGTCCCCGGCCCTATCATCATACCTGCGTGCGCTCTGTAATTGCGACGGCGCAGTATACCCAAACCAGGAAGGAACATCTGTATGTTTACTTTCATAATTCTTTTTACCTTTATAGAGGCCTGCCTGGATCAGCCTGCGAGTGAAGGGCAGAGAAAAATAGCTATTTTTCAGTATGAACTAGTCATTATCCTAAAACCATAGATTCTCTCTGAGCTGACAATGCCTGGGAAGTGCCCGGGCGCTAAGTCACCTGACATGAGAGGTTCTGCTTTTGTTTGCTGCTGTTGATGTGACTTTTACACTTCACCGTCACAGTGTGAGGAGGTATAAGCGTCCAATCACTGCTGCTGTTAAAGACGCTCTGTCCTGGTGGAGTAGAGCTTCTCAAAGGGACAATATATTTGACAGGATTTTTGAGTTTTATCTTTAGAACCATGTTTTCATTTCCCCCCAAAAGACCAAACATTCTCAGGTGTCTCACTTCTAACAGCCTCACTTTCCTCTCAAAATATCCTTTCATGACACGGACTGAACTTTTTTTTACTTCCTTTTGAGCTGTAACAGCTGATATCCGTGGAAATGTACGAAGTGAATTGTTTTGTTCCGAAATAGCAACTTCACACTTAACGTGAATGCCGTGGTGTTGAGGGGGGAAAGTGATGAAAACACTGCGTAGCCGCAGGTGAAAGGCCCTAAATAAATAAAAGTGAAGGAGGAGGTGGCATCCTGTGCGGATTTCACCTGCAGCTATGTGGTACGTGGCGCTTGTGAGCAGAACTCATTACCGTGATCAAACGAAACCCCCCTGCTTGGCTAAACGCAGAGCTTATTAAAGTGCCCAGCCAGGGGTGGGAGTAAAATCCAGCAGGAGGAGGGTGGGGGGGCGACCAGGACGCTCATTAAGATTTACAGTGTAGACTGTGACGTCCGCAGAGATGGATGTTCTAAAGAGAGAGGGAAAAAATGGAACCAACGGTTTTACGACTGAACACAAGTTGGAATAATTGGCAAACACGAGAGAAAGCCAGAGATAAGAGATCATTTTGATGGCTACATCAAAAATCACAGTTCCGTAAACTGAAGAAATTCAGTTTTTTCACTTAGGCCTGAGCTGACTGCCAAGGCCACAGCTCTTATACCCTCAGAGCAGGTTTTCAAAACAAAATTACTCACATCTGTCATTGGAGACACCAGTAGACATACTAAATCTGCTGGATTTTGTGCTCCAAACCGATTCTAGCTATTCTGCACAGTAGCTACTACATGCTAATCATCACAGTGTGCCGTTTTACCAGCTAGTATACAAAAAAACCTTAATTAAACATACAACATAATTTTATGCGAGACAGAAATTGTTTGGTTGTCAATCAAAGCGTAGTAAAGCAGTTCCTTTGTTTCATTTGTGCATTGCATTGTGGGAAATAAGTGTAGATGGATAAATGCACATCGACCATGCTCCCATTGCATCATTTTCTGTTCATATAAAATGTGAATAATATCTTAAACCTGTAGAAACCACAGACCTTGTTTCGGGCATTTAACCGAAAACACATTCTAAAAACTTACTGACTTTGAGGCGAGGGAAACAGAAGTGCAAAACTGCTTGCTGATTCCTGGGTTTGAGGACTCATTACTACAACACCGTATTTTCCCAAAATAATAAACTGTACTTTTAACTCAAGATCTCTTTCAAATACAGTTTAATGTAGTTGCAGTACTGTTTGTAGAACTGAACTGGGCTACAGCTCATAGTAGAAAAAAATGTTTTGGGCCAAACATGAAAGACAAAAACCTGATCATAAAAATATAATTCACCACAATAAACTTTGGTTTCAAACCAGTAAATGCAAAGAGGATCAGACTATGTGGCAAGTTTGTCTGAGCAGCGTTTTTAAAATGATTTTTTTTTTAAAAATTTACATAATATAGAGCTTTTCCAGCTGCTGCTACTTGAGAAACTCAGCACTGGAAGGAATGCTACTGTATGTTTAGGTGATTAAAGGGTAATAAAATAATTTAATTCCTGTTAAGTAAAACATATATAATCAAGATTAATAATTATGATAACAGTAATTGGGATCATCGTTTCTGTCATCATGCAGCTTGACTGTGCTCTAAATGAGCACAGAGACATTGGGGGGGGGGGACAACACTACACCATCATTTCCAGGGAGAGCTGCTATCACTTCCAGATGCTAAGCCTGGAGCCTACATGCCTGGGCAGGTGGGTTAATCAGATATTATGAAAAGCCACAGTGCAGCACAGTAATAATCTCTGTGCTGGCCTCTGGTCTTTAAGCCTTAAGACTCCACGGAACCCCAACAAATGGCTGATTCTGAGGGACAGACAGGTCCAGGATCAGTAATCCAGATCAGAATGACTGTGCCCAGCTCTTGGGCTGAATCCTGCTGCTTCTGGATGGCTCGCCAAAACAAATCACAACTAAATCCATCGGCCTCTGTCCCGAAACCGAGATCACATTTACATCACCACTTGGCATTTTAGCCGCTTGCTTACACAAAAAGGGAACGACCAGCTGTACGGGGACGACGCCCGGCTCATTCTGAACTGTTTTCGGCTTTGTGAGACAAAAATGGGCTTTTCGCTGTTCGTGGCTTTTCTATTCGAACGTGGCTGAACTGCTAAAGGTTAACATACCTCAGAGATGACAGGCTTGCAGTAGCCAGCTCCGAACACAAGGTTCTCTACAGACATGGCAGATGGGTCGCTCGTGCTCTCTGGCGAGCCCTTCCCCAGCCAGGAGCCCTTCCCTGTACGTGCAAAGCTGCAGAGAGAACAGGGAGGACACATGCAGGGACAACCATTAGTGTGTACGTGCGTGAGGGGAAGACAGGACAAGCTGAGGGACGGGAGCTGCTACTGTTCCAATCAATCAAGTGCTGCGGTAATCTATGTAATGCATGGCTAAACGCTTAGCCTATGATATTGAAAGCTAAATTCATCAGGTAAGTGTTTGGAAAAGTATGCATTCAAGCAGCTAGCGGACACACTTGTAACTGTGACTGCGGAAAACAAAGAAGCCGTCCCTGTGGTACATTCTCTTGAGCACCGCTGCTCCCGGTATTCTGGATGAGACTGCAATTATAGTTTACGTTCAAAAAACTCTAAATCTCTCCAGTGTAAACGGTCCTATAATTCAGTAATCTACAAAAAAGCCTCATTCCTTATTCACTAAGTCCAGTCCCTGAACAACACTTTTCCAATCATAGCTTAGCAAACAGCTAGGCACAGCAGGCCTATCAAGCTTTGGGTTTGTCAGAATGCCAAATTAGTGTTTATGGCTCTATAGTTAGAGCCATAGAACTATTCAGCTTCTAAAGAGAGGTATCTCTTTCAGTCTTTACCCAAAGAAAAACACAACAGTTCTGTAAGGAATGGATTAAACCGCCTGTTTCTCTGTTCTAATATAAGCCGCCTAGCATGTTTGGATAAATATACAGTTGTAACGGAGCATTTTCCAAGACCAAGGAGCCCATTATTGGCTACCTAGGTTACACCCATTAGTAAGGTTATCAGCTACATTTAAAAAAGAATAATGTTTAAGACGCTATGTAGTATTAGTGAGCTGTCCATGGATGCTATCTGAGTTTTTAGCTAACGTTAGTGTCTTGTCCTCTTACAGAGTAACAGCGCATTTCTTCCAAAACCAAAGAGCACATTATTGACTTACTAGGCTACACCCATTAGTAAGGTTACCATTTACATGAAAAAAATGTACGTTCAATCCACTGTGTATCCCTATTGTTAGAAAGTTGGTCATGGATGCTACTCAGTTTTTAGCTAAGCAGCCTGTCCTCTCTCTACTGGATTTGGAGAAATTTACATTCCATCAATCCAACTAGCGTGAGCTGCCTAGCATGTTTGGCTAAATAAACAGTGTTAGCAGAGCAGTACTTCTACTAAGACCAAAGACACATTATTGACTAATTAGGTTTGAGTCGTTCTCGAGGTTACAGGTAACATTAAAACAGACTATACATCTACTGTGCAGTACATAGTTTCTTACTGTGAGAAAGCTTGTCATGGATGCTATCTGAGTTTTCAGGTAACTTTCTACTACTACTCTCTACTGGATTTGGGGAAAGCAACCCAGCTAATGAGAGCTGCCTAGCATGTGTGGCTAAATCATATTTTGACTGAGCATTACTTCCAAGACTGAGAAGCACATTATCGACTAAGTTACACCCATTAGTACGGTTGCTGGTTACATTTTTAAAATATTGAGCTCCAGACTATACGTCCACTGTGCAGGCTAGTATTCCCCTACTGTTAAAGCTAGCCATAGATCCTTTGAGTTTTTAGCAAACGAGGCACCATGCTTGTCCAACCCCAGCCAACACTACGTAGGGTTTGTCCTGAACTTAAATTTGTCTTTTACCTTATACTGCTTGGAAATAGGAGCAAGTATCTAAGCTAGGGGGGCAACCCTGGTTATATTACAAAGAAATAACAGTCTGATGTGGAATTTTCCTTTTCGTGCTGCTAGAACTAACTAGCTACATTACAGTACAAGAACAATGCTATTTCTTCATGGTTTCTACCTGGATCATGAACTGGTGAGGTTGCTGACATATTGCCAAAAACATATAGCTTTAGCCCTCGTCTTTATAGCATGGACCAGGTTAAGGACTCTTTTACAGGATTCTCTTTTAACACAATTCAGCTGGAAACAAAAAAATTAAGCTAGAGGCCATGTTTTTTATCCCACTCATGGAGCTAATATTATTTTAGCAAAAACCAGATTGGGTACTTTGGATTACATTCATAGTGGTGTCAATTCAGTGTCTCTCAAAGGCAGAGCCCCTCTACCTGATTAGCGGCTGATGTAAGGCAACCAGTGAAGCATGTATGGAGACGGAAATGACGGACAGGTGGAAGTAGTCGAACATGACGGGGACGTGGTGGTGGAGGCCTCTCCGCGGGTGGAAGTGGAGGCTGAGGGTCCGACTGCTGATCAGCGGGACCGTCACTATCTCTGCCAGCCTGAGGGATGGAAGAAGAGCGACAGATGTCACACTAAAACACAAGTGCCAAATTTACTTGCTGTGATCTGAAGAGCTCTAGTTTGTGGTATTTTCCCCCCATCTTTAATGCTTACTCCAATTGAACAGTACGCTTCTGACAATGGAAAGAGTAATCTACAAATATTAAATAAACAAGCGACACAGACAACACAAATTGAACAAAATTAGAAAACAGATAGTCACAGAAAAAAATATCAGTTAAACTGGGACTGTATTCCAGTGCTACAGTGGTGACTACAAAGGGTAAAGGTTCCTTAAGTGCAAATGAAGTGATTTTATGGCACATAATAAAAAGTAATGTTGGAATGTATCTATTACATCTGACCCTGGAGAGTCTCTGCCTTGGATTGAAATGGCAGCCCTTTATGGAGGTGGATGGAGAAAAATGTCTAAGCCTTTTTCCAGACTGTTTAAAAGATGTCTGAGATGCCAACTGCTGCTCACCAGTAATCTAACATCATTATTAAGTACATTGTCCCCACAGCTATAAAAGAAAGAGTTGGAAATGGAGACCTAGAGATATTTTGCAGTCATGCAGACTAAAAAAGGCGACCGGAGTCCATGCTATGAGAAGGAGCGCCATAATTCAGTCCTGTGTCGCGCTGACAAGCACTATAATCACACAGGTATGACAAAAACATGAAATAACAGTTTAAACACAAAAACACAACGCTAACTCCAGCTGCTGGACGATAACGAGAGCAGTGCCCCGACAAAAATGGCACCTTTTAGCCTGCATGCTAATGCAAAGTACCCATTTCTTCTTCTATCAGTCCCGGGCAAACAGACAAATCACAGCGTTCATGTATCGCTCGCACAAACGTTGTGATCAGGTGCTTAAAGAGATGGCGATGAGCCAAAGGACATAATAGCCCTTATTCATGCCTAGTTTGCATTCTCACTCTTGCATAAAAGCTGCACAGGGGGAAAGTCAAGCATTGTCTCGCTCTCTTAAACACACACACACACACACACACACACACACACACCAAGCTGTGAAAAAACCTACTGCTGCTCATTGTCGGTGAAATGAAGATCCAGCTTCAACTGAAAGTCCACTTCACTCAAGGCTTCCTCCACCTGAAAAACATGGGTAGATTTGTTAATGGACATCATTCTCTCCCCTCGGTTTTCTTTTGACATAGAAAGTCAAGTAGTTTTTTGCAGTTTTGCTGTCATTTGGACGACAGCACATCCAACATGTCAAACCGAAATCTCCCACAGGTCTTTGAGAGCTGGTGACTTTGAGGGTCAGAGCGTTTGATTCACGTCATTTTTACTCATCAAACCATTCAGTGTAGAAGCATCTGCATTATGTTGCTCATGCTTTTCCTTCAGTGTGACATTCATCTCAACACGAATACTGTATCAATGCAAAAGAACAGCAACCAACAGTGACCAAGAGGGATATGAGGGACATCAGCCCATTCTCTCATCCAATGTTGTCAAATGGTCTGTGGCCCAATCAACCCCATAAGATGCCAGGCTTTGAGGCCAACCTTGGTAGTGGCCAAACTGTGTAATAATTCAATCAATCATTGTGTAATCAATCGTTGCTCTCCTCCGTCACCACGGTGGAGAGGAGGTCTTGTGGCTCGGGCTCCACTTGGCGATGCCTCAGCCTCCTCAGTCGTCTCCTGGATCCACACACTTTACATATATTATCATTTGTATCAGATGTTCTGTCAATGCAACTTGTAAACTGTGATATTGTTGTTCTTTTCTGTACATGCGACATCTATTGTGTGTCTGTCCGTCCTGGGTGAGGAATCTCTTCCTGAGGTTTCTTCCATCTTCTTTTTCTTCCCCCTCGTTAAAAGGGGTTTTTTTTTCCTCATCATGGCAAGTTTTTCCTCACTCGAATTGAGGGTCTACATAAATAAAGTTGATTTGATTTGAATAACAATGTCATCTGATGGAAAAAAAGACTACTTCTGATAAGCTTATATTGTGAAAGAAGCGGCGGTGAATACACTTTTGGAGTGTCATGCCTCCTAAATGACTCGTTTTGCTAGTGCGTCCGCTCTATGAACCACACAACGTGGAGAATCCAGGTAATTTTATACCCTGAAAGCCGAGATTTTTTGGTTTCACGCGTCACTGAGCAGCTTTTATAGAACTGAACCGTGCTCTGCCTTAGAAGTCGTATCAGAATTGAAATGATTTGGCCCAATGCTTCACACTATGAAACTATAGGTACCACTCTATCATCACTTCGGGAGGTATCCGTCTGTCTCCAGGATGTTGGGGTGGTTGGGTGGGTGAAACGTGAACATTAAAGTTCACCTAAAAATAAAAATTCAGTCGTTATACTCATCCCCATGCTGACGGAAAGTCTGGGTGAAGTTTTGTCGTCCTCGAAACATTTCTGCAGTTTCAAAGCTAAACAGCACTGCAGTATTTCTCTTGCATAACTGAAGTAGATGTTAATTACAACATTTTTAAGCTGAAAATCTGCACGCTAAGGAAGTAGATAACCATCTTTTCAAATCAATTTGGGATCTCTGGGTTTCTTAAGACTTCAATTACGGCGGACAAGCTGTAAGGAGCCTTTTTTTTTAATGTCCCATCTACTTCAGTTGTTTAGGAGAATGCTGCAATGCCGTTTTGCGGTGGCGCTCCAGAAATGTTTTGAGGAAACTTCCCCCGACTTTCCATCGGCATCAGGGTGAGTAGATAATGACTGAATTGTCATTTCTGAGTGAACCTCTCCTTTTACAGTCCAGAGCCCATAGGCTATTATGTTAAATGTTTCTCATATGAGAGTGAAAGTTTAACCGGATGTTGAGTATTTTTTTTATTCCTGTACGGAGTAGGTAGTGAGAACATGTCGACAGTATACAGCGGGGTCTATGAATACTGTTAGTTGCCATGGAGCCTAATGTGACCGTGTTCTTTGCCATGCTGATTTAGTCACTTCAAAGTTCTTGTTGATGAAGTGTTTGTTTTCTCCGCGAGGCAGACGAACTGTATGCCTGCGCGTCTTTTAATCTGATGTGGGCTGAGCGGAATTGAATTACTCGGCGTTCAAAGTGCCACAGACCGTCGTGGCTTACGGAAAATAAAGAGCTCCCATTCAAATTTAGAAAAACCAAAGGCAAGGTGGAAAAAAAAACAAAAGGTAAGAGCGAACTACAAAGGCGGTGCAGCGAGCGGAGTCTTTGAAGACGCTGCTAATTAGAATAAAGAGTAGACGCAGCTCTTCCCCTCTTTCTCCTTACATTTGTCTGAAACACACACACACACACACACACACACATATACTGTACGGTTCGTCTACAAATCTTTGCAGTTCTGTCCGGGTATTGAAGTTGTGATTGATTAAGCATACACATGGGTGTACACAGGGGAAACGAGGGGCTATTTTTGCCCGTGCTATCTGTGGCTGCGGGCGGCAGATAACCTCCTGAAGGTTAATGAGTGGGGAGCCTGCGGGAGAGCTTACAGCGAAAACCTGACATGCCTTAAAGCTCCTCTGTCTCCACACCTCCATACGAATGTCTGGATTTAATGAAAACTTCTAAATTTAGGACTTGTGCCGAGTCATGTGAGATTTAATATTCACATTTCGGACTGAAGCAGGGATCCTTCCACAGTATTCCAGGCGTCTGTACCGCAGACATACATCAGAGAGCAGCTTGCAAGGTAAAGTCATGTGTGAGCCACGGCTATCACATGGACAGTTACCTTCGACATCTTCAGCCCCCCCATCCCCCTGGCCCCAGGTCTGTCTCACCGCTGTCACCACTGATCAATTTTGAGCTCCGGTGGCTCCCAACAACAAAAACAGGCAGGAAACGTACGTGAAAACGTAAAAGGACAGTACATCGATAACTGTCGGGCAGGTTTACACACCTGCTCATTTCAGCCGAACACAGGCAATTTACATCTGTGTCTGAATTAAAGCACATTAACTCCAAGAGGCAGGCTGTAGGACTCAATCATCCTCAGACTCTTTTCATGATGGTTCACATAGAGTTGTTTTTCAAAAGGGGGATCAACTTTGTCACCCTGTTTGCTGAAAATGAGTTGAACTTAGTTTTGCTCGTGAGGGCCAGCCTTAGTCCTTTTTGAGCCCCAGGCACCATTCTGAAAAAAAGAAAATCTCTAAAACTTAATAACCACAGTGACTTTACAACTACAGCATCAATTGCTAAGATTCCTATCCTTTGAGAGGTGCTTTGAAGGATAACTTCAGCTAAAAATAAAAAATGCAGTCATGTACTCGTCCCCACGCTGATGGAAAGACGAGCAAAGTTTCACAGTCCACAAAACATTTCTGGAGCTTCACAGCAAAAACAGTGTTGCACAGTCTCCTAAACAACAGGAGCAGCTGGGGAAAAAACTACTGAGAAAACAAAAAGGATGGCTCCATACAGCGCATCCGGCATGAACCAAGTCGCTGGAGGTTCCAGATTGATTTGAAAAGATGTAATATACACCCTCGATGCGTGGTCGAGCTTGTGCATCCACTCCAGGCGGGTGCACGCTAACGCTTTTAGCTTAGCAGCTACAGCGAAGATTTCAGGCTTTAGAAAGGGTAAACATAACGTCTTTTCAAATCAATTTTGGATCTCTGGGCTTCTGGAGACTTGGATTACACCTGGCGAGCTGTATGGAGCTTTTCTTTCCAGTTGTTTTTCATCTTTTAAAACAAGTGCCCATCTACTTCAATTAAAGACCCGGAAGTTTTTTGTGGACTATGAAACTTGATGACTACGTTTTGGGTGAACTCATCCCAAGCGGTTTCACTTTCGTGAGGAGCTCACAACTCATCAATTTACCCATGAGTATATTTGCTACAGTTTCTGCTCTTTGGTGTGCCGTGTTCGTGAGGCACATTGATCGATAGTTGTCAGTCTGCAGGTCGGACTCTGAACCTTCTCCAGAAGCTTGAAAGATAAATCTGAGAGGGTACAAGATGATCAACAGGACGGAAAAAAAGGGACGCAAACAAATTACGGCTGCACATTTATCATCTTGTCTGTTTTATGCTGGTAAAACTGTACTTTCCAGACTAAATTAAACTGTCACGGAAATATCACTTTTAGGTGCTCAGAGCAGCCAAGTACACAAATCACTGTGGTAAGACGCTTAAAGCAGGAGAAAAATAGATGAGAATAAAAAAGTTATATCTATGTCTGTAAAGGTGACCCCAAGTGCAAACACAAAGCCTTTTTAAACAGCTGTACTGTTTAAAATAGAAGCATATCAGAAAAACTAGCATCAGAAGTGTGTTCAGTTTGTGTAATGGGACTTCTGATTTGTATCACCGTGTCTGCTTTGTCCCGTCGTCTTCACGTTTTCTCCGCACAACTTGTGTCGGCACTTCTAATCTGTGCCATCCATTTTGTGTCACACACAGCCCGCTATCACTCCCTGCGTGACACTACACTTTTAAGTTTGACTCTGTAGTTAAACCCTCTCGCATCATCTCTTGAAAAAGCCCCTCGAGTGGAATAGCATAAAGAGTTGGTCCAAGTCAGGGGATGGCTGAGAATGAGACCCATACACAGGACTTTCCCCAGGTTTGCATCCCATGAGTGTCCAGGAGTCAAGAATGATTTGTTTTTAAGTTATGTTAGGTAAGTAAATTACATAATGTCAGTTTTTATTATTTATCATTATTTTAACCGACAGTTTCTCAACATTGATGTCTGTCCACAAGTCTTGTCATTATGTGTGCAGTGTCTCCCACACATGGATTTATTCCTGGGGGTCCGTCACAATATCAACATTATTCAACATATATTGATTTTCTATTTTTGGAGCTGCCCGTCCCGTTCTCACTCACTCAAGGCAGCTCACCCGTCAGTGAATAGCATGATGTTATATACTCCAATACAGTGGGTGGCGGTGTGGTTTTTAGTCCGCCGGTAAAACCAACGAAGCAGGGGAGGAGGACTATTCAACACAGTTGGCTGTACTGTCACTGGCTTGACTGTAACTTCCTCTGCAAAGAAGATTGCTGAGGAAGCCGCCACAAAGAGCGCCAGGCCTTGAAGCCAGTTTTTGTCGTGGCCAAGCCGTGTAATTACACCGCCATGTGATGCACTGGGGATTTTTTCCCAAAAGCTAACATTGTGAAAGACACATCTGTAAAACGGTAATAAAATTCTCACAACCCCCGCGAAATGACTCGTTGTACTGTCAGAATTTGGGCAGTTCGATCCAATAAAATTTGGAGAGTCTAGAAGAGCCGCCCGGTTACATTTTATCCCCATCCAAGTTAGCTCGACGCTAAACCGGAAGTTACCCGTCTCGGTCGGCGAAAGTTTCGAGTGTGCATGCCCTATAGCACCCCCGCTGGACAGCCACCGCCACAATTTAAGTCTGATTCTGTGGGAAACACTGTGTGTGAAATGTTTGTCAGCAAGCTTTATTTTGAAATTCTATGCAGATATTGCATATGTATTATCGCTAACTTCACCACAGTGTCATAGTTTGACACTTAAGGCCGCTGACCACGCCGCCGTCTATGACGAGTTTGGAGCGAGAAGACTTTGGTTAAAGAAGAGATAAATAACAGTAGCCATTTTAATCCCAATACTTTGCGAGTCAGCACATTTAAATTGCTCCCTCAGGCCACTCGTTCATTGTAAGCTAGCTCTGGGAAACAAAGTTACCAACTCCAACAAATTTAATCTGCCAACGCAAGGCAAGAGATTCAGCAACGGTGCAAGTCTATTCAACAAGAACCGTCAGCTCACTGACATTTCAAGCCTTTGTTAGCAGATGACAGAGCTGTATTACTATTCCATTATTCAGCATGATGATAAGACTTCATTACATAGTTACGTTAGGTTTCTGCTTTAATTAACTGGATCAAAGCTCGGTTATGAAAGGGATGTATTATTTGTGTCTGATGGCAGGCGAGGGGACCACAAACTTGTGTAGGCGGCCGATTAAACGCATTAATTAATGGCCATTTAATGTATGTAACCATTATACAGTTGCGTTCACTGCAATTATCTGTCATGAGTTTTATAGCCAAGCTACTGATAGAAATAATTTTCTTTCTATTTGCTTCGACAGGATGTGTGTGTGTGTGTGTGTACAGAAAATGTCACCAGCATGACTCACCCTTTCTCCGTCCAATAGCAGGTGGACTTTGAAGATCATGCAGTCATTCACCGTAATCTCCTCATTTCGGTAGAGGATCTGAAATATCCGGCTGAACACGGCGCCGTCGTACACTCCCGCCGTGCTGAAGCTGCATTCTCCTGATGGGGGACACAACAACAACACGCACAGTAACTACCAGCGTGCTGCAGCAGAATCACTTTGTCACAACATGCAGAGATTTTATAATGCAGAACTGAACTTAACATAAATGTTCAATTGTCTCAGGAACACACTGTTTTCCATAACAAGAGATAAAATTAGGCTTCTGATCTGGCAAATGCGTCGCCTGATATTCGCAGCGTGCGCTCAGATTTGTGGACATGCACGCGGATATGAAAATGCATAATGAGCGACCTGACATTTGCAAATGTTTACAGAGACTGGTGAGGGATCCGAGTGTGTATCCCTGCAAACATGTGCTCAGACCTGTGAACACGTGTCCAGGTTTGAGAAAGTGTATTGATATTACAGTTTATAATAAAACAATCTAATAATACAATTATACATATACACATTTTAATAATACAGTACTTATTATTCATGTTTCTTCTAACTCATGTTCAATGTCCCTGCATTTCAATTTGTATGATAATGCAATCAGGCTAATATGCTGTAGAGATAGAACGTTCAGTGAGCCATTAAAACATTATGGCACAATGCATTGAACAAGTTATCAATGTTTGCAGTAGAACTTTATGTGCAACAAGCACAGTCATCCATTTAGGTAATGAACAATGATAAATCATGCCTATCCTACATCAGTCTGCTTGTGCACACACAGGTGAATGTACACACAGATATGCCTCCAAAATAGAATATATATTCAGTTATGTCACTTATGTTAGTAGCTTCTAAAAAACAGTTTCACATTTTGGCAAACAGACGTATTCTCTGTCCTGCTGTGAGTTAGATGAGAAAAGATACCACGACCAGCAGCTGATTAGCTTAGCTTTGGATAATGACTGTAAGCAGAGGGAAACCGGGGCTCTGTCCAAACACTGCGAAATCTGCCTACCAGCGCTTCTACGTTCACTAATTAAAACGTGCATCGTGTGCGTATAATCGATATAAAACCCGAAGAGTAGAACATGAAAAGTTACAGTTTCACGAAGAGTAATGTAGCGCAGCTTGCCACAAAACAGTGTGGTGCATTAATCCCTGTGAAACTGCAGCTCTGTCGTTCTTGTATTAAACAAACACAATATAATGATATACTTCACAATCAGTGAGATTTAGTGGTGGTAGCTGCTCCCTCTGTTTCCAGTGTCTAACAAAAGCTAAGCTGGTGGTTCCTGTTGCACCCCCAGTGTCACCTCCTTTTCCTAGTTTGTTGGATATGCATAATCTGCTTCTCAGTAATGAGTATGCATAAAATGCTTCTCATATTTCACATTTGGTACTCTTTATTTACAGTAAATAAATAATCAAAATAAGATTAGAATAAGAAATAGCCCAAACTTTTCAGTGGCCCCTCCTTTAACAAATCACTGGAGGGGCCCCTGGCTGGCTGTAGCTTCTTATTTAGCGTATGCAATTTTCATTAATTCCTGTCGAGTCGAAGGGATTTGTGGATTTGGCAGCAACACACACAAAAAAAGTTTACATTGAGTTCAACTTTAGTGAACTCCAACCTGCTAATTAGTGACATTGAAAAACAGCTAGCTGTCTTGACAGAGCTGAGCGATGAGGGGACGGAGTGCTGGAGAATTTCACATGGAGGAAGCTGTTGTAGCATATTACGTCACCTCCTCTGTCAGGTATCAACCACTCCACAACAAAGACATGCTGTAGCTCGCAGACAGGAGTTGACACATGTCTTTTGTCAAATGTTTTTCTATTGGAATTGTGTCCAGTGGTGAACAAAATCCCAGGGGGGGTGCAAGAAGAACCTGCAGGCGCTATTGATGAGTGCTGTACCAGCTAGCCACTGAGGGATGGTTGTACAGTCGCTCGCCAGCTAGACTGCAGCACATCACAACCATACCTGCAAATATCGTCCATAGCAACTGTTCCTGGTGTGACCACGCCTTACCTTGGCATGAAAGCATACAAGTGTATTTCCAAAAAATGTTGAAATATTTGTGTACTATAGAGTACCTTGTTGCAGATGTACAACATTACATTTAATGAGGTTTTAATACCATGTAGTATCCCAGTACTTTTTTTTTTTACAACTTTCAGAATAACCATATATAGATAGTTAAATCAATTAACATTAAATATAGCAAAATGCTAATAATACTGCAGACTGATTACAACAACTACAGATCTGACTGTCTCATTCTCTGTGATGATGTGATGTAGTGCTACAGAAAACAGGACAAAATCTATTTTTTTGGTGCACAGAGCCAGGAGTACATCTCAGTGTAAACACATTGTCATGCTCAGGAAGGAACTGACTAATTGGATTTTTTGCACAGGAAATGAGAGCACACGTTTATGCACAAAACTGTGTCTACCCATGATGATAAAGGGCACCAAAAGTCCCAGCCCTTTTGTCTGCGACATGATGGCTTGTTGACTCTCTGCTGCTGGCGCGCTCTCCCTGGCAGGGCTGCAGTCGCCGAGTCGGAGCTGCCGTCCAGCTGCGAGCCGTGAGAGGTCTCTGAAGTCCCCTGCTGAGGTTGTGCTCTTTTCTGCCTCATTCTTACTCTCCCTCTCTCCGCAGGCCTCCTCCCGATAACGCTGTCACTACTTGCAGCATCAAGCGGCCCCAGCCAGGATGACAGATGTGTCTGAGCGTGACTGTTGTCAAAGACTCGGGTGGATGTGTGCCGGAGACGGCGTAATCCCTCCGGGTGTGTACTGTATGTGAAGAAGTTGTGTCTCTGCGTCAGCGCCGTCGCCTCGCAGTCAGACGAATGCGACTTTGATGTTTTTTTTGTTTCAAACATGTCTCCTTGTGCTTCGCTTGGGTCTTCTCCCACCGTCTAAAGACAGACAAGCGAGGTGGATTAGAGGCTCTACACTGGGCGCAGGAATTAGCATAAATGGTCGTCTGTGTGTTTGACCCACGAAGGACTCGTGATCTCTCCGAGGTGCTTCCACGCTGTCTCTCCCGTGCTCGGGGGGCCTTTTCCTGCGGCCGAAATCACTAAATCAATGAGTTGCTGCAGTTGCCCTTCGCTGCTTTCACACACATACTGTACTGTCATTGAATGGCAGTTTGTTTAACAGGAATGATTAGGTGTTACAATTTGAACCAGGGGAGTAGAGGTGAAAAGACCTTGATAAGAGAGCTGCTTTGTTAAGATCCCTGCTTTGACAGTGATAGCGATGCAGTTTGCAGACACGGGGATGGCAGAAAATAGAGAGCAGCACCTGTACAACAGCAACCTAAATATAAAATGATAATAATAACAAACCAGCTGCCTGTTTAGTCATTATATTGCCACATAGAGATGATCCTGGAAGCAATCCTAAAATAAATTGGCATTTTTAACATAATATTGTTTCTGGGAACACCAAAATAAGGTTTAATAAATACATCTGAATAAAAAATGTGGAGTGCCAGGTGACATTGTGACCAGACTACATTCTTAGAAATAAAAGTTCTAAGTAGAACCATGTAAGGTTCTTCAGCTTGTCCTCATAGGAGAACCCTTTTTGGCACCAGGTAGAACCTTTTATAAAGGTTCCACCTAGAACCCTTTTGGAGGGTTCTACCTAGAACCCAACATAAAGGATTATACCTAGAACTGTGTGTGTAAGGTTCCACCCAGAACCCTGAAGAACTCTTTCTCCAAAAAAGGGTTCTCTGGATAAAAATAGTTCTTACTGGAACCGTCAGTGCTTACCAAGAATCCCTTTTAAGAACCCTTTATTCAGGAAAGGGTTTTTAAAGGGTTCTCTGGATCAAAATGGTTCTTACTGGAACCATTTGTGTTACCAAGAACCCTTGAAAAACCGTTTCTTCAGGAAAGGTTTTTTCAGAAGAAAATGGTTCCAAGTAGAACCTCAGCCCTTGTAGAAGAACCCTTTTGGAACCCTTATTTCTAAGAGTGTAGTTAAAAAGTAGAAGATGCATGAGAGGACAATCCTGAGGGAGTTACTCGTGGAGTTTTCTGTGGAACTGTCCCTGTGTCGGTTGCACAAAATGTATCGCCTGACCTCCAATCATAACTGGCTTGACAGTGCACAACATCACTTCAAAAAACTATATAGCTTGAACTTTTTACAACCAACATTTAGGTTTCTTGTTAAGCAGCAACTTCTAGTGGTTGTAATTATGACAGCGGCAAAGGAGGAAGTCAGTTGAAGTAGTATAAAGAGCCACACGTCCACGTAGGAAGAAGGCCGGGGACAGATGGTCGGGTCAAACGAGCACAGAAGACCGCTGCTCATGTCCAGCATGAAACAAAATGTCAACAGTGAGTTGTTATACGAAACGTACATGACATAACTGAGGTTATGTGTATAATGTGGTTATTTTAAGCCAAACCACAATGTTTTCCTAAACCTAACCAAGTAGTTTAAGTGCCTGAACCTAGCCAAACTACAAGCTAAAATGAAGGTCTAGTATATCTAATGGTTTGATGCAGCAGTCATGTTGTTTTGGGAATCAGTGGCAATCAACCTATTCAGTTGGTTTAGGTATGAGGATGTTTTGGATGGAACAGATACCTGCTGTGTTCAGATGGCTGTAAGGAGTGTCAGCAGCGTAAAGGAAAGGCCTTTCAGTGTAGACGACTAACTATCTTAGTGACAGAGCTGTCGCCTGGTAACAATCGCTCATCAACTTTAATTTTTTACGGCTTTAGCATTAGCATTTATATCGTATTTGGAAGAAACTTTGGCATTTGTGTGATTTTAACAAAATTGGATATAGATTTGCAGTTACCAAATGCGTGTTCTGAGCTGTCAAGTTGTTTAATGCGAGCAAGAGATGAACTGTGCAGGAAACACTCATTCTTGGTAAGAAGACTGCAGTGCACCACCTGACTGGCATTGCCATAACCTCTACCAAGCCTCTTTCCACTGGAGCCCAGGAAAATAGGTGTTCTACAGCCTGCGCCAATACCAACTAGAGCCCATTAATATTGCACTTCTAGACTCGCTGAAAATCAGACTTATGAGACCGAGTTAAAAAATGGCTTATTCAGAATACACTAATTTAAAATGTGTGATTAACTAACTCAAAAGTGATGACTTTTAAAGTCAGCATTATGGCATAAGAAGACAAATTTGATCTGATCATTAATAACAATTTGTTTTCAGACTTGAAAGTAAAGTATGCTAACACTGTCAAGATATTTTTCAATGTTTCATATTATTTCCACGTTCTTCGTGCTCTCGTTGGATATAAATGTGTTCTGGTTGCATTTTAGTGCTCTCATTCTCGTTCAGTGAATTATTTCTCACTCATGCTACAGCAGAAATACATCAAACCCACCCTGTTCGACATTTTTTGGTGGACTGCAGTTCTCACAGGTGTTGGGGAGTTATTACATCCTGAGCATTAAAAAACCCGCCGAAATGCCCTTAAGCTTTTGCTACGGTGAGTCTGTGCTGGAAATAATCTGTTTACAGCCTCTGGTGCTCTACATCTGCCGTGTGTGAGCGTAAGTGTGTGTGTGCGAGCGTGTGTGTGCGCTTGTCTTAGTCACTCCCTATCACTAAAACACACAAAAACTCCACACATAATTGCACTTCATGACACTAATATGAGAGAGTCGGTGCGGTAGGAGACACCTTAAACAGCGATCCAATTCTCCCCGTTGAAATCCCGACGCGAGAATCACCACGTTTTTGTGCGTGAATCACAGTCATTAAATACTTCAGCTGAGTGTGTGGCACGATCCTTCACACAGAATTCATTTGTCTGAAGGGCACAGACAATTGAAATGTCAAGCATACCCTTAAACAGGGAACACAGTAAGGGATTATTTCCTGTGTCTTTGTATGATGAATGTATTTGGGCCCTCTGAGTGGTGTGTTGATGCTCAGGATTCAGCCTGCGAGGTGCACGGCTTAACACATGACCTTGTGGAAGGAGCTGCAAGGGTAGGGGAGCACTGCAGCCTTCCAATTACAACATGGATATGATCTTCACTGTAATGTACACTGCTGCAGTGTTCGTTGCTTGACACCTATACTACTGCCTGGTGAAATAAGGGATACTTTCTTTTTATGTATGTCTTAAACGAACAATAAACTACATCTTAATTACTGGTTCCAAGATGTTTTTATCCACCTTGCACAGAGCCAGACTAGCTGTTTCCCCCTGCTTCAAGCATTCCTCCAACCTAAACCTGCATTTAGTGATTTTCTGGCAGCTCAGGGGCAGCAGAGACAAATGGCACCATTGAAATATCATCACCTTTAAGGGTAATATGGTGAACTTTTTAATAAACTGTTCCAGCGGTATAACATTATCATTCACTGGGAGTAATGTTCCTGTCCAACTGATGAACACAAGACCAATCATTTCTCTTCTATTAGCCCTGTTATGTAAGCCACCTACTCATGAAGAGAAAATATACGGCTCTTTAGCAGCTGAATGCTCCACTACGTTCACTCGTTAATTGCTAACTTTGTCCGTCTACTGTTTGATGCTGAGCAAATAGTGTGCAGTTTTTTTTTTTTTAAATCTATTCTTTTATTCTGAAAGAAGCTGCTATTTCTGCTTATTGGTTATTCTGTTAAGTCGCTTTCAAATATTGGCAGTCACGGGTGGAAGCCTTTTGGGCTAGTGTTCTTCTAATTTGCTTTTTTTGGCTTGCTCCCTGCTGATCTGCGGTTCGGGTTGCCCCTCCACGAGCAGAACCTGCCTCGCCGAAGCCAAATAACATTCCCTGCATCCAAGCTTAGTGCATGTGGATGGGCAGTCTGCCATGCGTACACCCGGCCTGTCCGTTCCGCCTAGCCCCGAAACGCAGCTGTGAGCTCGCTCAGCAAGGCGAAGAGGACGATGTGTTTTCTGGGGAAAGTACAGATGGCAAGCCGCCGTACCACGACCACTGTTGGCTTTTAGTTTTACAAACCAGCCGCCACAGAAACACAGAGACAGCCAAGGAATATTTGATTAGTCCAAGTGCAGTCAGATACAGTTGAAATCAGCCATGCTGAAATCTCTGTCAGAGACTCTTTTATGCTGCTGTGGTTAGTTGTTTCACGGTGAGGTAACAACTGATTGCAGCAGAGTGCACAGGAGAGTATCCCTCACCCGTCCCTCTGACCCATGCATTCAGGCATCAACCTTTTCATAATGTTCATAGTTACAAGCACTATTTAGCACTAAGCTTAGACTTTTGGTTCCTCTTATTAACAAACGTATTCTTTAATTTTGAAACAGTTCCCGTTATGTTGCCATTGCATCACTTCATCCTGGCACCAGGCCTGGTTGGTAAGTTAGATATTACAAATCAAAGTTGCGCTCTTTGGTGGAGGTGCTTTAGCTACTCTGCTAACAATGTCAGGTACTAGGCGACCAAAATGTGGAAAAGATCAATTAAAGAGTGGGAGAAAGAGAGGAATAAAAGACTGGATTGAGCATCAACTGGGGCGCGATTCAAAGGTGTCAGTGTCAAACGTGCACATCGTTCGGATCATGTTCAACATACCAGCAAGTAAAAGTAAAATATTGGCCTTTTGGTTTTGTTGAACGTTTTTATTTGTAAGATAGTTGATGTTTGAGTCTCATTTCCATTCTGTAAAATACTGACGCTATCTGATGTCAGCCAACCCGACGTATAATCCTGAAGTGTCAGTTTTTGACAAGATGGGAAACCTAAAGCATCAGTGTTGTATCTCTCACGAGACCCGGCAACACCATGCCTGTTGCTTTTGCAAACAAAAATAATGACACCAGTGACAGTGAAGTGACACAAGTAGTTTCAGGCCAAAAAATCAAAACGATGACCCCTGGTTAATTGGGCAATAGAGCTGAAGCGAACCGCCAAGTTTGTCACTACGAGTGACCTCCTTCATATGCTAGAAGTCACGTCGCCATTGGTATTACAGTAGTATTTATCATAGGCAGAAAGCAAATACAGTTTATTGTATTACACAAAAGATATTTAGCTGAAGAGAATAAATGTTATAAAGTGTAGTACTGGATGTTTTTCTTTTCCTGGTGACTCACTCGAGGTCATTTTTCTTGACATTACAGGCTGCATAACGAAGAATGTGCTATAATTACATTAAAATATATGTATTGACCACATTATATTAACTGTAAAGGATATTATAAAACCATGCCTCTATATTGCAGTCACAAAAACTCTGTTTTACTGCAGCCTTCACCAGCTGGACTGTGCTCTATCTTCTTTTCCACACCTGACATCATGTAAAACTGCACCTCCTGGGTTTAGCACCCTAAAAATAGACTATTGAGAGCAGGACTACTGAACTGCTATTTTTATCATTTCCTTTGAAATCTATTATATTTTTGCCTATTTAGGATTTCTCTCCACCCATGAACCAGTGAGGTATAGGAAAGACTCTTCTCTACTAGTATTCCTGCCGCTGTGTTCCTGGAGAGAACACTCAAAATGACATGCATCACTGTCACACGTTAGACTGAGACACATTGCCTTCATAATTAGCCATGTCCTTGTCACCACACGCAAACATATAAACACATAACACATTAGTTCTGCTTAAGATCTTAAGATTTAAACTGACACATTATCTCCCTGGTGGCGTTTACTTTTACCACTGGAGCTACATTCATGGTCTGAATATGACAGGACGTAAATGTCCTCATAATCCAAAATGTCCTCATAAGAGCAGCGGGCTGCCCTGTCAGGAGTCCTCACAAAGACAGCTAGATCTGCACACACACACACACACACACACACACACACACACACACACACACAGCTCTCCAGTCATGAAAAGCTAAAAATAGCCATTATTACTGCGAATCAGTATTGCCAGTGAAACTGCTTCCTGCATTGCCAGAGATTCAGATTTGAACGCTTGGGTTGACTCAGTAACACTGTGTCACAACCTCTGAATACAAAAGAGGACAAGACATGTGAGGAATCTTTTATGATAGGAACCATCTGCAAGTAATTGTATTTAGCAATTAGAGGATGCAAAACACATATGGGATGACCGGGTGCTGTTTTCATTCCTGTTTACCGAGTTGATTGCATGTTTTACTGGCGGTTATCTGCATTATCTTGATTTAAAAAAAACAAAAAAAACTAACTTTTGATGAAAAGACTTTAGTTTTACAAGCAAATAGTTTTACAATTTGAATGTTAGTCACATAGTCAGAATGTTTTCTTCGAGGTAATGTATTTTAAGATTAGCTGTTCCTTTGTGCTCTATGCTGCATTGCTTTAAGCCTATTCTGTCATATGATGTCTTAAATCCCTTTTTTGTAAGACAAAAAGAAAAAATGCTTCTCCTGGAGCCAGTTTAAGTCCAAATATCTTGAGACGCGACAGAGAAAAGGAAGACCGATATTTATCAAGAAAATGATATTAGGTTTAAGAAAAAGCTGAAATTGAGACTGATTAACTTCTAAACAAGGGAAATCATCTTATTACGTTTGAGTTTTGGAAGACATTGAAGAGGACAGACTTTTCCGCAGTGTGAGTCAGTCTTTAAACCCAAAGACAGCCAAGTGTCCTAAATCACTGAGACAAGGTAGAGCCATTAAATTCTAAGACACCACTATCATTCTCCAATGCCGCACTCTGTAGCTGGGACAGTGGCAGGGAAATGACAATAGAATCACTTAGAGTGCAGTTAGTTGTTGAAAAAAATCCATATGCTTATTTTTATTCTCTGTCTTTTATCAATTAAAATAACAGATTCTAGTGCAGTCTGCGGTAAATCCACTACACTTCAATAAGCAATTGCCGAAATACATGGTTGTTTTCCTGGCATCTGCAGATTGCTTTATTTTAAGAAAAGCCTTAGTCATGTCTCTAATTGAAGCTCTTTTGAATCCACAGATGTCAGAAATACAGCCAAGACATGAAGGAATGAATCTGCGAGACAACTACAATCCACAGAAGGCTGTAGAGAATGTTCATCACATGACAGTGTAAAAATTATGCTCACAAGTTCCCGCAAAGGCTCAGAATTAGAGCCGTCCCTGCGTACACGAAACACTGAAAGATGACTGTTTTCACACAGACTTCAAAGACAAGTACGATCAACGCAAAGTGTGTAATTCAGCCTCCTGTGTCAAGTGAGATTTTCCCACACTCATTCCCCTTTGGGTATGGACCACTGTGGGTGAAATGTGATCTGTTCAAACATGATGAGAATCAGCCTTATAACATAATTCATAATTTTTTAGGCCATTGATTATGACATTTTATTAAAATCTAACAGTACAGATACTGCATTATAGAAAGCCTTTATTTGTTTTCCACAATTGAGGGTGACTTTACCCTGAACTGCTGTTTTATACACACTTATATAACATTTATTATTATATTGAATAGTATATACTATAATAGGATTGTACTTTTCTTGTTTCCAACAGGGGCCCAAGTAGTCAGGGGGTCCCTGGGGCAGAGTTTGAAGTGACTGTTAATGTTTCTTGCCTGAAAGTCAATCAAACAACTACAAAGCAATGCAGAAAAAACTACAAGGAGACATGAATGCAACGCAAAATTACAACAAATAGTCACAAATTGACAAAATGTCAACAAAGTGTCGCAAAATGTCAATAATGAGTCACAAAATGACAACAAGGACTCAAATAATATCATCAAAGAGATGCAAAAGGACAACTAAAAGGTGCAAAACGACATTAAAGAGTTGCAAAATGACAACAAAGAGTCATAAAATGACAAGAAAGCGACGTGAAATGACTACAAACAAAATCTGAGTCTGGGTGTCTTGCTCTTGTTGGAGGGACGGAGGGCCTAGGCCATTGCATCATAATCCATCCGTGACTGAACTCAAGTTCTTGCCAGTGAGACCTAAAATCCTCAATCTTCACGCATGCTGGTTTTTATTCAGCTAAAGTGCAGAAATGGATCAAACCTAGTGAGAGCCAATATAAAGATTCGGGAGCTTATCTGGATGAGGACAGTGTTGTGAGACGGTGTCTGTGTGATGTATATACAGTGTGTGAGGATGTAAACATCACTTCTCCTCACCTGTATTGTCCTGTGTTGTCACTATCAACCTGTGGGGCACTCGAGGTGAGACCTTCAACCCTGCTCGTACCTGGTAGAACCTGAGGGACAGGATACAAACATGCTGTGAGCCACACGGGAAATCGCACTAAATAAATGGACATACTGTTGTATCAGAAATCAAAAATGCTGCTGTCCACCATTCTGTTTCACTTGATACGGAGGCAAAAGAAAAGGGATGAATAAGGGCTCCCTGAATAGATTAGAATTAGATTAAAACTAGTGTTTATTGTACATTTTACAGTCATTATAGTAATTGGCAATTACAGTACAGACAGCATGCGATTAGAACAGAGGCTAACAGGCTAGTTTTGTTAACAAATGTAAACTTGTATAATGCAAATCTATATCCTAGTGGATTGACTTGTTAAAGATGTGCTTTTCCCTTTAAAACAGCTGAAGTGGTGCATCCTGTCTCAAGACAGCAAAGATCTGCTGACTGGGAGAAATGAACACAAATGTATTCCAGATTCTTGGACTGAGCACGAAAACTGACATTTCTGTGGCAGCTCTTGCCCTGTTAACCGCTGTAAAATAAAACTACAACAAAAAGATCTGATGTTACCATCATGTCCTCGCTGCTTAACCCAACATAACCTTAAGACACCTTCATCCCTAAATGACATGAGGTGAGTTTAAGTCTCATACCGAAGCATTTTGGGTACTTTGGGTGCATTGTTGACATGACCTATAGGTCACATTTGTGCCTGTGGTGATTCTTTTATCACACATACCTGTGACCACTGTGCCAATATGCCCAGATGGAACACGCGATGCTCTGCGTTAGCATTGACAAGGCAGGTTTTGTGGGAAAAATCTTGACATGTGCAGCTTTCAAGTTTCAGACGTGCTTTTCATGACACGGTTGGGAAGTTAATAGCTTCATGTTAAACAAAATTGGCCATGAATTGTACAAACGTAGCTAAATTATTAAAGGAAAACGGGCAAATGGTTATTAATAATGAAGAGGACATGCACCTCTATTCAAAGGCTGTAATGTATACTCCGCATGGTATCAGATGAGCGCTGGTGCTGGAATTCTACAGTACTGGCAAACATTTAAGGTTAGAAGAAAATGTACTGATCACAGTTGGAAAATGAGGTAATTGCAGCTTGATGATTTGGATTTATAAGAAAGAAATCAGAATATCAGCACATAGCTGTGAAAAATGGAAAACAGAATAGATTAGCCTTCCCGACGTAAACATGGATTATTCACATGACATTCCTGACTATAGGCAGCGATGGAGAACACGTCTTTGAAAAAGGTCACTTTGACAGCTCAAGTCAACGCAGCTTTTGTGTAAAAGCACATCTCAGCTCTCGGGGGACACATTAGCAATCTGAGAGACCAAGGCATGGCTGTGAACACTGTCATCACATCAGTGTGTGAGCTGCGGCGCTCCGAAAAGATGGAGGCTGACGGAGATGAGCCGGGAAAGGTTTTGAAGGTCAATAAATAAATAAGGGATGTTTATGGATGGAAAAGGCAAACTCAGTTTAACTCAGTTACCTGTCAGAAACCAATGTAATGCCTTTTTCGCCAGCGACTAGATATTTTCTAGTTTATAGACTTGTGTGCTCAATGTTTAATTTCCAATAAAGTACATTATTATGTACTATTACTCTAAAATGTAATGAGCTAGAAAAACACATCTAAACTATTTATTCTAGTAAAGATGCTAAGGAAAATGATTCAGTAGTTTGCTGGAGGATAATGGAACTATTGAGTGGTTTATAGTCTTTTGTTTGCACGATTAAACTACAATAAATTACATTAAGAAAATGCAGCTGGGTCCTAAATTGTGGCAATTTAAGACTCTAACTTGGCCTCTGTCCGTGTAAACTCAAAGAGTTATGCTTAGCGCCATCTTTACAGATGAAATGCAGATTCAATCAGTATTTTTAATGCAATCAGAGCACAACTGGGCCCTTCAAAGTGTGCAGCTGTGTGGTCCCTCAGTCTGGTATCTGTATTGATTCCAGCAATAACATGGTGTGTGGTGAGACGCAGAGGTCCGGGCGACTTAACTCGCCCTATTCCACGGTGCTTCATCTTTACTGTTTGTTTATTGGGACCAGATTTTCTTTCTTTTTCACGTAAGATCTCTGTCGCTCTCTGCAACGTGGCAACTGGTAAAAACAAACATATTAGTGCACTCAGCTGAGGGGATTACCATGATAAAGCTTTAGCCCAGCCCGTTTAGAGAGGGAAAATCATTTTGATAAAGCTGGTGTTACAGCGAGCCGGTGGCAGACCAGATGAGGGGGTTTAATCTTCCTGCAGACGCATCACCGGATAAACATGGCTCTTTTTCATGTTGTAGAGTACACATTCTAATGTTTTGCTATTTTATATAGTCCTCATTGTTACAGTCCTTCTTCTTCTTCTTCTTCTTTTTGGTACAGGCCATTACATTTAAATGTCTTGTTTCTGTGTTGTACTGTGATGTATAGGTTTGTGTATATAGTTCCCCTCCTCAGGTCAGTTCTGCCCTACAAAAGCTGATTTTAAGGTTCTAATGGCCCCATTTCTGAGTGATTATGGGTCATTTTACCACAAAAATAGTTGTCATAGTTTTTTGATGTAACACTTATGTTTAAAGAAAACAACAACAACAAAATGTGCTCATTTAACTAACAAAAAAGATCTATTCTAATTATCTAACCAAGCAGTTTCCTGGGGAGGTCACTGGCAAGGCTGGGGAAAGAATAATGTGTGATACATCTGGTGTAAGTTGCTATTAGCCTTTGTCACAAAGTATCACAATAACTGACACGCTAGTGGCACTTTCAAGGCTTTAGAAGTGTTAACTTCTTACTCAGCTAAGCAATAACAATAGTAATATTCACACGATCAAAGTTGGAAACACAGGTCCAGTTAAGTGACAGGACGCACCGGAATTTTCACAAGGTTTCATGCTGGCTAGCACTTTCACTTTTTTATATATTTATGTATATATATATATATATATATATATATATATATATATATATATATATATATATATATATGGAAACAATAGAAAACAATAGATTACATAAATGTAACTACAACGTGATATAGTGAATGTCTTATTTAAGAGCTTAACTTAGCCAAAACAGCAGAGTCCACTAGAGTAGCAGCTACTTAAATCTGCTTGCTTGGTTAGCTTAGCTGTGAATTTAGCTGCTGCTTTGACATTTACTTTAGTTGAAGAACAAACTGATTGACCAAGATTTGAGTTTATATAAATATTCACATAGATATTTTTCAAAAATCAGCAAGAAAATTTAGCTTTAGCTCAGGCTAGCCATGTCTACCTTAAATCTCACAGCTAGCTCTAGCTTGATGAAGCTCTCTGGCTTTTGTTACTAGTCACTGCAGATTGTAGCCAACACTGTGATGTCAAAACGCCTGATTCTATCCCTAACTGAAATTTGACTGACTATGTACCTACTATGTTTTGCTTTTGAGGGCAGGGTAATCTGTTGATCTGGTGACAGGTGCTTTCACCCCATGCTGAACTGTAAACCACCATTTCATTGCACCACATGATGTCCTGACATACATATTCAGGGGGATTATGGGTACTTGCTCGAACACGCCTGACAGCATCCAGCTCGGATGAAAGTTGTTCAACACAATTTTTTTTTCTCCCCATTTTGGGATGGAGTGAGTCAGTTTCAAGGCCTAATCTTTGTCCAGCAGATGGGAAAGAGGTGGAGGGTACATCACTTTCATTTACCCGATAAAATTAAATTGCACCTTCGGAATTCCAGGATGACTCATATCTTCATTAGTATTCACACATCTTTTTCTAGATTTGGATATCGCAGTGCACATTCAGGTACCGTGTTAACACTGTTTTAATTAGTTGGGGGGATGAACACATTTGTCTTTGACTTGCATTACTCGATCAACTGACAAAGATTATCTGAAATGCTGGGACATACTGCTATGCTCAAATTGAACTGCAGATTTCAGCTTTGAATCCAGCTCAAATCCAATTCAAGGTGCAAATATGTAAGATTAAATATATATATATATATATATATATATATATATATATATATATATATATATATATATATATATATATATATATACATATATATATATATGTATATATATATATATATATACATATATATATATATATATATATCTGATATTCTGCTTGGAGAATGAATTCAAGAGGTGGCCAATTCTTACATACCGCACCTTTAAAGTACCTTTTTAACAAGGGGAAAACTGTGAGGATTCTTTCTCAGCAATCAGTGTAAATATGTTCTGTGAGTCTGCCGAGTTGCCAGTTGTGAAGCAAGTTAATAAAAACAGGCATCGTGACTCTTGGAAATTGGATTTCCACAGAGAAAAATGTACTTACCCCCTTTGAAAGAGATCCACATTGTGAAATTTGTGCAGCTCTACAGAAAACTCCAGTGTTCCCTGTACTTCAGACATGATATAATCCCACTCATCACCTGCCAACAGAGAAGACACAGAGTAAATACGGCATATCAGTTAATGGGAAACATAAGACAGAATCCAGAGTGATGGATGAGCCGATGATGACATTTCCAAAAACAGCTCACATCGTTGCACCTTATGTTTTCTGAGGTGATATGACTCATACAGTCCAGTGTGGAGAACAGACTTGACAGAAGACCAAGACGGACATGATGGTCTCAAAATAGTTTTCACCATCAATGCCGAGGGAAGTGTTGGAAAACTGAACAACATCATTAGACAGAATTACACAGAAACTGATGTGTGCAGCTGGAAACTGCTCTCTGTTGTGCTCGTCTTAGAAAGGGATGCTGCGGCTGATTTGTGTTCAGCTCCTGTTACTGTAAATGTCAGCCTTTGGGTGCATTGTTATTATCCTTGTATAATCACTAGAATTAGATTTACTATCTACTGCATGATACTGCTAACTTAATATATTGTCCTTTAATTAAAAATGAAATACCTGCCAAACTGGTCATAACAATACATGCGGCCTTCTTTGCCCATTCAAACTATAATTTTATTACTAATTATGTTTTTGATGTTTCTATGTAAAGGTTGAATGTATCCTAGTGCTTTCTCCGGCCTGTTTCACAGGCATGTTCAGGTTGTACCTACATCTTAACATATGACAAATTAAATAGCTGAAAAATGGGTACATTTAGTTCATAGTAGCCCTCTAGATCAGAGGTTCAGCCCAGTGTTTTCTTGTATTTATCAGTGACTAAAATAACTATCATCTTAAAGGTGCACTATTCAGTTTTGGTGACGACGTTATAATCAGAAGACAAAAGATCTTCACTGACAGATTTTTATTTAATTAATCTTTTTAGGCCTAAACAAATTAAATAAACAAACTCTCCTCATTTTCATGACAGAATAAACACAATTTCCTACTGTGTTACTTTTAGGGCCTAAGAGTTTGGAATACAGGCCCATTCAGCTCATTGAGATGAATGTAAGCAAATCCACCATCAAGCCAAAATCCATCAGACGATGGGAAATGGAAGCCTCTAAATGAACCTGTGATCAACATGTCCCAGGCTCGCTCAAGCTCAATTCATACCCGTATGAGGAGTGTTTTCCATTAGAAAATAAAGCAATTAAAGCTCAGTGTTTCCGTAGTGCCAAACATGAACCATCTAATTTTACTCTACAATGTCTGAAGCCATTAGGGGAAAACATAGACATGGACTCAATACTGTGCAGGGTTCAGAGGGAGTGCTGTGGAAGCTGAAACGCGAAAGGAGATGAAACACTGGCAGAGTTTACACTGAAGTGTATCAACTAACCTCTCACGGAACGCTTTGAAATATAATCCTTGCCTCAATCGTGTCTCATTAAATGTCGTAAAATCTGTCAGCACTAAGAGATGCATTCATTGTCAGCGCTGCGAGACACCTTCAGAAGTGCGACTTCACTTACGTGCATTACGACTAGTCAGCAGCTTAGCAGGCTTAAAAGCATAATACTGTTTCAACCACTTTCTTTAAGCAGCGAAGATTTATCTAGACAGACGGGTTTTATTACACCAGAGCTTAGACCCTGGGGTACTGTGAGAAGTTAATTCGCTGCTACTAAAATGCAAAAGTTCCTGCTAATTACAGCTAACACCAGCTTGTACATATACTGTGAATTCTTCAATCTTCCCACCATGGCCTACAAAAAGTGACAGTCTGGAGCTTTTAGTTAATTTATTGACTGTTCGCTAAGCCCGGCACTATTTGTTACTTTTGCCATGCCTGTCAAGCTATCTGTTTCAGCACTGCACTAGAACGGTGGCAGAATTTTCATTTAAAGGTTTAAGTATGTAAGAACTGGCATCTTGTGAAGTGTATACCCATCCTAATTCAGCATATCACCAGAATAGCCGCTAACTGCGCTAATCCTGCGCTAGGAGCTTTGGACTGAGGGCCGTGGCTAGCTGGTTAGCATGCTAATTTCAGATAGATGTCATGATGTCAAAACTGTAATTTCCTCACATTCCGTTGATAGATTTCAGATCAAGGAGAACCCTGTGTTTGATAGCTACATATGATATTGTGCTGAAAATAACTGAGACAAGCTACATGTTCTCTGCAAACCCGAGCATCCTCCCCAGCTCTGCTTCCACTCGCAGAAGTGGAAACAGCATTGTTCTTGTATTGCGATTTAAAGCTACTATAGTAATGAGGAAAAAAGATAAATAGAAAAAAATATTTTCTTCTGATATAACTGCTTAGCTTTACATTTCTTTAACTTCAAAGGAAAAAAGTCTTTAAGGATGAGGACTATATGTCTAGTAAATGCTTTCAGTTTTGTTATAAGTTTGTCCTTTTAAAATGAACCAAACTCAGTCCACTTTAAGTGGACCAAACAGAAAGGGGACTCAGTTCTTTATGTGTTTTTTAATTGAAAGAGGACTCTTGCTTTCAAGTGGAAGTGCAGTAGTTTCATCCTCGTCCATCAGCCTTGCTAGCATTAGCAGCCATGTTTTTTTGTGTAGTCCTAAAGGGCTAAAATACACTAGCACTTACTTGAGGTGAACTGAACTCAGACTTGCAGTGTTCACATAACCGCTAAGAAGGGTGACTAATTGCTATATATATATATATATACACTCAACGATTGAAACCAAAGTAAAACAACAGTGAATGGACGGGCTTTTACTCGCTTGTGTTGCGTCAAAGCCTGTCCCCCTGTTCATGTGTTTCCCTTCGTAATTGTTCATATAATCAGGTGTTCTACCCTGCCTTTTCATAGCGGTGAGACAGGGTTTCTACTGTAGGTCAAATTGAGTGTTTTTTTGCTTTGGACAGTAGCTGGACTGCTAGCGGTAGCCATGGTGCTAACGCTGTGTTTGTGAAAGCGACACCAACAGTATTTCCAGAGGTAAGTGATAGAGAGGGGGAGAATTGAAAAGTTGTCTATTTCGACTTTTTAACTAATCTGTAATCTTACAAACTATAGTAGTTAGCTAACAATTGAGCCCCATGACATGGAAGAAATGTTTAGTATCTCCTGTTAGTTGTAAGCTAGCTACCCAACATAGCCTCTGTTAGAGTGGATAAACACTGTTAAATCCACTCCTTATGCTTTTGCTCTTGGGTTTTTGTTTTTTGGAAAGGCTAAGAACACCACCCTCCAAACTCTTTAAATGATAAATATTGGTACTGCTATTCATGGGAAAGTCAGTTGTCTATGTCCAAAATGCTAAATTTCATAACTTCCAGAATTGGCTTCCTTGCATGTAAAAGTCGCATTGATTAAGCCAAGAATCCCTTGTTATTTGTCACTTCCTGTCAGCAACAAAATGTATTCCATCGTCCTTTCCCAACGGGGGAATTTCATTAGTGCAAACATGGTGAGTCTAATGTGTCTTTCAAGTTGCCGGAGAAACTCTCCTCCACCTCACTTATACTGATGTATCATAAGAATCTTGCCAAGTGCATAGAAAGGAGGGCCAGTAAATCTTCAATACAGCGTCAACCTCTAGAAGTGAATAAAAAGGTGACTGTGTCCATGTTAAAGCATACAGACACAAAGGCAGGCGGCGCAGCAAACAATCCTGAGGAACCTTCTCTAATCTAGAACATCAGTCTACTGCTGCAAATAGCCCATAAAAATACATGCTGACTGTGCATGTCATGTCACATTGACACACTCGCCACATGAGAGTGAGGCCCTGTGTGTGTGTCAGAGTGGCCACAGACGATGGCCGGCCTCACAATGTCACGAGCCAATTATAGGTTGCTTGATGTGACTGTGAGACGCTGAAGCATGTGCAGTTTGTGATTTCCTCGGCATTGATGAAGCCGAGCTGAGTCTGCTTCATTGCCTCCCTAATTCAAGCCTCCGTCCCCGGTTATCTGTCATCTGCTGTCTCAGAGATTCAGACACGGGGCTGCCTGCTTCTCCAGCGATGTGTCAGGTAGGCAGTCGGGGAGGAGAACGAACACAGTGTACCTGATTAAATGGATGCTAACAGTCCAGGGACTTGGGGCTTAATATGCTTTTTTCTTTTGCACCAAAACAATCGGTACATGGCGAGTGTGCGCGCAGACGCCACACACACACGGACGCTCTGCCGCTGCGGAAAATTCATCAATAAGTTAATCAAATCAGCAAGGCAACGACCAAAACACCCACGCCGACAGCTTCAAAGGCGTACAGCTGTCATTTATCTAAGAAGGATCCACTGTGTCTCCTTTGATGACGACGACGACGATGACGATGATGATGATGAGACAGCTCATCAACCGCAGCATAAGACGATGCCTTCAAAGGGCAACATGGGGTTACAGTTATTCTTATATTGTCAACAAATCTGAGAAACGACCAAACCAACAGTACACCATCTCTGTATTTTTCTTTCCAAGGCCCGTCTGTGGCATTTAGCCGCTGGCTAAGTCTACTGAAGATGTACAGTAGCCTAATATTTTTATTTTAAAAACAAATCCCGAATGCCTCAGCTTGTTTGAAAGGCCTCAGGCTACTCCGACGATACTTGCTAAGAGAGACAAATTCAATGTTTGTTTTGGTCTTTTCATTAGAATTGTTGACAGAAAAAAAGAAAAATGAGGAATATTAGCAGGCTCATCCTCATCCAGCATCTCAGATAAATTTTTTTTTAGACTGATTCCAGTAGATCTATTATTAGACTATTTCAACCAGGATCCAGTACTTCCCCAGCAGGATTTCACAGGGCTTTGAAGCCGAATTCAGACCTTCATGCTGGGAAATAAGGACAGTCCTGGAAAGAATGGAAGATAGAGGCAAAGCTCTGAGTTAGCACTGAGTTAGTTTAGAATTGTTTTACAGGAAAACACTTGAAAACACTGTTCCGTTTAAATAAATCATACAGAAAACTAGAATAGACTCCAAATAATAAAAACATATTGGAACATTTATTTTTAATTTTCTTCTTTTTAAAGTTATAATCTTTAAGAATTTTATTAAAGGAAACCCATTTTTGATATTATTTATGGTTGACATTTTTTAGCAATAGCAGTTCATTGTATTTACTTTCTGTAATACATCTCTGTATCGTGGATTTCATTGTTAGTGGCGGGGTCAGCCATTCCTGCCCTGATTCAAATGACCTACCTATGCTTCACATGACTTTGTTCGGCTGCACTCTGGACAGATATGTATTAAACCGCACTGGAAGATACCAAGTCAACTGGGCCTGAGGATTACAACTTTAAAGCCTCCCTCCAGTGTGCTTTGATATTTTTTTCTGATATTTCATAAATTTTCTGAGTCCTTTCCTGGCAACCTTGACGAGCCACACTGTTTGCCAAATATCTTTTGACAAAAATAAGTAATTTTGTGCTCAAAGCCACTTAATTTGAGCTGTTGCTGGTTTGGAATAATAACGTATGACTATGGTAGGATCTGGGGGTCATACGTCATCCTCCAATAGGGCTTATAAAAGCAGCGTGGCTCCTTTAAAGGGATATTCCGGTGTAAATTTAATCCATGGTCTAACACATCTTGACACCTAGTAAGACTCCCCCTCGAGAGGTCAAGTTAGCTGACCGCTAGCTTAGCTAGTTTTAGCAACCTCAGAAAAGACCGCACGAAAACAATACACTGCCGCTTATGCCTCCATTTAGAAACCGCCATCAAAAAGCCACAATTAATGGTCAGAACAGCACCAAACTTCAGCAACAGTACATGTACAGTCCCAGCACACAGTACGAAGCATCAAACATCTGCTAGCTTAGCCGGATTTGTATTAAAAACACAGCTCAACTCTCCGTGCTCCTCCAGCAGCCTGCCTGTCTTTGGAAGCCCCGACGAGTCGATTACCGAGTGCAGTAGATTTCCGCAGCTCAAGGGTGAAAATGTATGATTATTACTCCATGGCATGTTCAGTTCTTATTATCGACAGCTGACAGGGAAAATAAGGGAAGTAATGGAGTAATAATCATATATTTTCATCCTTCAGCTGAGGAAATCTACTGCACTCGGTAATCGACTCGTCGGGGCTTCCAAACACAGGTAGGCTGCTGGAGGAGCGCGGAGAGTTGAGCTGTGTTTTTAGTACAAATCCGGCTAAGCTAGCAGATGTTTGATGCTTCGTACTGTGTGCTGGGACTATACATGTACTGTTGCTGAAGTTTGGTGCTGTTCTGACCATTAATTGTGGCTTTTTGATGGCGGTTTCTAAATGGAGGCGTAAGCTGCAGTGTATTGTTTTCGTGCGGTCTTTTCTGAGGTTGCTAAAACTAGCTAAGCTAGCGGTCAGCAAACTTGACCTCTCGAGGGGGAGTCTTACTCGGTGTCAAGATGTGTTAGACCATGGATTAAACTTACACCGGAATATCCCTTTAAGAAACAGGGTGGTACGTCGTAGTGAGTGGTCGAACAAGAGAGGGAGAGATAGCAGACCGGTGTTAGCGACGGAGCAGAGCGGAAAGTTTAGCTGAGAAGTAGTCTAGTGGCAGTAAATGTACAGAACAGGCGACAGTTTGACCGTGGATAACCTCCTGGATACACAAGAAGAACTTCTGTTTGAGAGACAGCGAGCGCTAACCCTGCTAATATCCATGCTATTACTAATCCATGCTAATGTTGTTGATCTTGCTTGAACGGCAGTCCGGTTGCGTTGGTAATAACAACGTATGACTGCAAACCACGCACCCGTCCTCTGTTCGAGGAAGAACGTCGACTGGTAGACGGAGTAGGTAAAAACTGTCCATCCGTTAGCTTGTTAGCTAAGTTAGTCGTGCAGCTAGGAAGCTCAGAGGGCTATTAGCAGACAGGACAGGCCGGGCTCGGAGCTAGCTGGTAAGCATGCCAACTTTAGTAGCTATCTCTGCAACACAACACATAGACGTCTTGATTCGACGTAAAAACTGTTGATAATTTGAGTTCATTTTTTAGTTTTGTTTTGTTCTTACATATCGCAGCTTTAAATAAAGTCAGAAAACATGCCAAAGACGTGGCTCTCACCTATTAAAGGGTTCAACAAACATCATGTTTCAGATTTTCCTATCGCACCAGTCGCGCTTACGTAACCAGGGATCTCTTGAGCCCCGTTCACCTTTCTATTGTTGTACAAAATCCCTGTTCGACGCGCGCTGTCCTCTGACGGCTGCACAGAGCTGCCGTCCTGCAACCTGTGGACGAGCGGATGCTCATCATTTGCTGCTTGTGCACTTCTACAAACTATCTCTTCCTGATTTTCTACTTGCTGCAAATCATTAAACACTAATCAGTACAAAACAGCCATCTGCTGTCTTATTACTATTTAATGCAAGCCGCGCACACACACACACACACAACACACACACACACACACACACACACACACATACACACACACACACACGCTGGCGTTCTTGGAGGTCTAGAGTTTGCAGCACCGCTTTAAAGGAAGAATTCTCAAACTCCTGGCTGCCCTTTCAGCCGGCCCTCCTCCCCTCCCGGCTGCTCCTGCCGGTGTCAGCTCAGTCGGGAACGCTGACTGACATGTCGAATCTCAATTTGGGTAAAGGATGAAGGGGGGCGACGCGTTCACGGCGGCTGAATGTTTGGGATGAGCAGATTTTGCTGGCTACGTAGGCGTCACTGTGACACACGGAGTCGTTGCGTGCGGCGACTGGGAGCTGCTGCATGTGTGCACAGCTCAAAGAGCCGGATATTAATCTGGGGCTTTATTCCATTCATTAACATCCAACTCCCTCTGCAGAACACAATAACAGAAAAAAATGACTGTTATCAAGTGTGTGGATCTGTTACAAAGCACCTATGAATTATGGCACCTCCTTCAAGCAAGGAAATGAAGGAACATATGAAATATTTTAAGATGTGTCGAATGAAAGTTACTTTAAGAGCATTCCTTTTTTTCACCATGCCTGGTTTTAAGGAAAAGGACGCACACTGCACACTGGATATGTGAGTGTCCTTTGAGCCGGCGTCATGTGATGCCCTAATCTCTTGCATTCGCTAAAACCTTCCACCATGCTGTATTAGGCCCTTTGTTGTCAAAATTACTACGCCAAATCCCTGCAAAGGCAAGCAAAAAAAAAAAAAGAAGAGAAGAGAGATCGAGCGGCCCGAGTTATCGAGTTAAATGAGTCGGAGTGCGACTTTGAGAGGATGTGACCGGCATCTCCGCTATCTCCAAATGAGATTCTCTCAGGATCAAAGAGCTTTTCTGCATTAAAAAAAAAAAGGGAAAAGGAAGGAGGGGGGGAATACATTCATCAGCTGGAAAATCCTATTCACCACATCACAAGTCTTGTGTAGTGTGTAGTGGAGCTGAGAGAGCATGGAATCTGCCCTCAAGATCATAAGTGGATTAGATTTGTGTTTGCAGTGCTGATTCTCGATTAATTTGTTTCCTATACGAGAACCACTGTGTGTGTGTGTGTGTGTGTGTGTGTGTGTGTGTGTGTGTGTGAGCCACAAACCCAAATGCCTCTTCAAAAAGTATGAAGATAGGACAATAGATTGAATCACTCGAGCACAAGTGAGATGAAACAGTCTTGTGTGGTTTTTCCGCTCAGATGAAATGTTTACATGGGTCACATGAGGGCCCCGGCTCGTGGTGCAGTACAGTAGGAGCAGCCTTATTAACTGTAATCGGTTCCAACCTTGCGTCATTGTTTACTTCTCGTCCTTATCTCTGCGCGGCGCCGCTGTGGCACACAACTCTGCGTTGTTTCGTCTCGAAGTGGGAGTTCTGCTCTGTCCATTTCAGACAGGACTATTTCAGACCGCAGCAGGAAAACTGATGATAGGCAGCACGCAGTGTGCTCGACAGAACATCCAGGAGGATACAGCTGCACTGCTTAGTTTGTCAGTCTGGATTTAATCCCACTGTGTTTCATTCAGACTGTTCTCATGATCACACTGTTTGGGTATATTTCATTAATGCCTTTAATTTGAAATTTGATTGAAATGCTCTTTTTTTGTTTGTTTGTTTGCTTCATTAACTTATCAGTGTGGAGTGTCCTTAAGTCTAGGACACATGCCCATGACCACACATACAATAGGTCAGACAAAGACCCCTGTAGCAGCCACATAGAAGCAGCACATCTGATGCATACATGGAGCTAAATCCCTCATTAGGCTGTGTGTGTCCTGTTAACCCCCCCTCACTCAGCCTGACACCGCTCCATATAACCTGCAGCCTCCAGCAGCAGCAGCAGCAGCAGCAGCTTCCTCTGCTGTGATGTACAACAACGGGCTCCGCGTTCCGCACACATGCAGAGACAACTGGCATCCCAGACGAAGCAGCGGGGAGCGGGGTCACATGCAGAATTAAAACAGCCTCACCTTAGCAGTGATGAAGAGTGATATCCGCAGAGGAGGTTCGGTTCCGGAGCTTCCGCGGAGTGGATCGCAATGTTTATCCCAGCGCTTCTCCTGCTGCTGCTGCTGTTGCCATGGTTATTCATCCAGACCCTGTATGTTCTGCAGTCCCCCCCTCTCTCCCTCCCTCTCTCAGCTCTCTCTCTCTCTCTCTCTCTCAGCTCTCTCTCTCTCTCTCTCTCTCTCTCTCTCTCTCTCTCTCTCTCTCTCCCTCTCCCTCTCTCTCTCTCCTGACGGGGATTTCAATTTGGGAAAGTGCGGCAGCGTCTGTCGCGGAATCTGGCTTTGTGTTTATCCTCCCCCCGCGGAGTCTGTGCAGACAGTACATACAGTATGGGCTGTGGGCAGTTTCATAAGGGGAATATTAATAGCCAGCAGGCAGCAGCACCCAGGCAGCGTGTGTCCTCGCTGCTGCCGCTGCCGCTGCGCTACAGCGTGTGCGTCCAGCGGCCGAGCTGACGTCACAGCCTGCCTCCCCAGTAAAGACGCTGAAGTGAACCGAGCCGTCGGAACATGATCGTGCCGAGACACAAAGGATGAGTTAATGATATTGCAAAAAAAAAAAGAAATCGGGTATCACGTGACAAGGATGACCACGGATGATTGGTGGAAGAAAAGAAAAAAACTTTTGTGACCGTGCCATCTTTGTGCAGTCTGCCATCAGAATTAAGAGTTGAACTCAGGTAAATCGATAAACCACTGAATAACAGCTAACCACCCTTTGTTTTTTTATTATTATTTTTTTTTTGTTGACAGGTGACCAATAGAGAGCCGAAGCCACGCCCCGTTCCGGTTTGCCCCACGGAACCATGAATCATTTTTTCGATCCTGTTTGAACTGTGCCATGAATCACACATATGATGTTTGGCGATTTGAAAGTTAATTTTCCAAGTCATTAAAGTCGCAGTCTGTCATAATACTAATGAGACTGTGAAAATGCGTAATTATTAAGACTACACAGCCGACAGTCCCGTTGGTGATGTCGCCTCGTTGGCCGCTCACCAAAACTAGTAACTTAAACATCATAGAGCTGCTCCTGTATATTAGCAGCTCAGAGAACTGACTTTCACATAACTACAGTTGTCAGTATGAGGAGATTTAGTATGATTTTCATCTTTTTTCGTTCCTTTTCTGTGCCAAGTTGGCGGCCATGTTGGTGTTGGGGACGTTCACTGAGCGCTTTAACGAAGAACTCGATATTTTGACTTTCATTATGACAAACGGCGACTTTACTGGCTTGAAAAATGATCTTTTAAATTGACAAACATCATGAGTGGAGTTCATGGCACAATTCAAGCGGGATCAAAAAAAAATCCTTTGTCTCTATCCATTTACAACCATACAAAGTTTTTCAGAAGTAAGATCTCATGGGGTCAGCCAAAAGGGGCGTGACTTAGGCTCTCTATTCATTCATAGTTTTTTTCACGTGATGTCACGCTCACAGGGGAACGCTCCCTTGGAGGGCAAAAGATTGTTCCCCGCTGCCCATCAGCATAGGAAACAAGAGACAAGTGACATTTTGTTTGGAACCAGTTTCATTTTGCCAAAATGCCCGATTGTTGTTGTGCTATCGGATGCAACAGGCAGGGAGACAAGCCTGGACTATGCTTTTACCAGATTTCCACCGATTGTGGATTTGTGCCATAAGACGTACCTCTGTCCCCGGGGAGGGCAAACACTGGCAGCTCTGGCAGGGACCTGGCGGTCTTTGACGGCTGACATACCGCAGCAGGGGCTGTATATGGGTCGCAAGTGCCCAACACTTGCAGTTAATATTGTTCCTTTTCTGTGGTTGACAGGTGATCTAAATACCTGTGCGAGGGGAAATTTTCTAGCTTTTTCCATGTCTCTATGCAAGGTCCAGTATGAGCCGTTGTCTAGGTCTACTGTTCTGCCCTCCAGGTCAGTGCGTGGGTCACGTGACTGAACACTATGAATAGATAAGAAGCTGATTACTGATCCATTGAGTTCCCAACCTTCAAATTGTAACTGTAGTTTACATAGAAATGTTAAGGCAACACTGTGACTATAACCCCCCTAAAAACATGACGCGAACCTAGAAACCCACATGGCCTAAAGTCCCATGATGCAAGGTCAAGGCTGGATTACCAGCCTGGCAGAGCAGCACTGTCCTGGTGCTCCAGACAAATGTTGGCAATGTAGGTTTCTGCAAACCAGAGATATGTTTAAACCTTTATTGATGTTGCACTTCTTCAATTTCTTTAAGTTCAGTTATTCATTTTATATTTTGACTAGCTGTGTGTGGTAAGGTTTAGGCACAAGGGTTAGGAAAAGGTCACGGTTGTGTCCACCTATGGTTGGAAAGTGTCCCGACATCTTGTTAAAAATACCTGTTTTTTGGCTGTAAATTGTAGCAATGGCTGGTCAAAAATATCCTGTTTTGTTGCCACAGGCATGGCTGGAAACTGACTCGACGTCTCGACAGAAATATCAATGTTTTGGAAATGCTAAAACAACAGACATTATAACGTCTATTGTGGAGAGGTTGTTACCAAGCCTTTTGGATTCATACATCCAGCAGACACAGAGCAACTCAAATGAGCGTTTATTTGGAGTCGTGTTTGGGACCAGCTGTCAAATTATTGCTCTCTATCTCTTTCATACCTGCCAACATTAGGCTGTGAGAAAAGCTGTGTACTATCCTACCCTCACCAGTCCCTTCCTCATTTAACCCTAGACCACAGATTAATAAAATAAATACATGGATGTGAAAGTGAAATTACTTTTCATTATACATTAATAGCTAACAGGGAAATAAATAAGTAACCCTAGCCCTAACAAGATCAGAAGTCATCATCTAAAACCTGCATCACAGAAGATATTTTCAGGTGCAAACACTGAGGAAGAGTTGTTGTGTGGTCAGAGGCTTTCATTGTCAGGTAGACCTTCAAAAAGAATCAGGATAAAATGATGCAGGGCTACAGTCTGCAGAGCGGAGGCGAGGGGAAGAGCAAGTCACGCAGGAGGCTAATGTCAATAAAGAGGAACGTCCTGCACCAAGTTGAGTGAAATTTGGAAGCATATTTTTTTCTTTTCAGTGGCAAACTGAGCAAAGGCTTGAGCCAGTACAGCGAGACATCGGGAGATTAATGGTAGAAATTAGCAATCAGGAGCGTAGCGGGGTAAAAATATGAAGACTCCCGCGGTACCTGGAGTGTTGGCAGATATGCTTTTTAGCTCTTATTTGGTTTTCATCAACTCATATGTGGCTGTTCAGCAGCTAAAGTTTAACTATATTCACCAGTCAGTCGCTGTCTGTTTCTTTCATGCTGCCCTGGCTGTGTTCACTGAGTCTATCTGATCCTTTTCATTGAAAGCAGCTGCCTGCTGAAAGGTGCTGAAATGCTCTTTAAAGGAGCAATATGTAAGAATTCACCGGCTGTTGAATTCATACTCCCAACAAATAGGGGCAGCACATCACCAGAGTAACCGCTAACTGCTGCTAACCTATCCTGTTTGTTCATTAATGTACATCCATGTAGGGGCGACAGTGGCTCAGGGGTAGAGCCAGCATCTTGTAATCGGAAGGTCGCTGGTTCAATTCCCCTGGTACTGTTAGCTTGTTTGCTCAGTTAGCCATGCAGCTAGCCAGACTAACAGGGGACTGTTACACCATGAGTGCAGGAGCTTTCAAGCGCTGAGAGAAAATGGTTTTCAAGCCTAGGGCTAGCGGGTTAGCAAGCTACCTGCAGCAGAAACTGTTATTTCTTCACATTCTGTTGATCATTTTGGTTCATTTTGAAAGTTTACATATCTCACCTTTAAAGCTGAAAGGAACTACAGGTAATAAATAGTTCTCAGGTGGTTCAACACCTTTCGCATTGCACAGTCAGTCTTTTTTTTTCATTATCAATATAAAAAGCAGCTTTCAGTGTGGATCCTACTTCATCTTTACCCCCTGAGCCAAGTCTAGAAATTCATAATTCAAGTTACATATTGAAAAATGAATTTGTGTAATGAAATCACTGTGGGCCCAGGTAGTTTTCCAGCATAAAACATATTGTACACATTCGGTGTTAACAGCTCATTTTTTTTCCAAAGGCTCTCTTGGCAGGTTAATCTGGCCATGTGCAAAGATCAGTCAAATCTAGTATTATGCTGCCTGTGGTAAATATTTCTTTCTTCAGGGATGAAGACAAAAATTGATTTTCCCACAGACCTCTAAATGTGCATGAAAGAGCTAGAATGAGTAAATTACAGAGCGAGAACATGACAATTACAAAGCATTTGACACACTCACACATACAGCGTGTCGGGCAGGATCTTGATGAAACAGTATTTGATAAAAGAAGGCTGTAATCTAAAGAATAAAGGTTATAGCTTTGTTTCACATCACCATTTTAAGGATATAAGAAGAGAAAATGATCAGATCAGATCAGAAAATGATCCTGTATAGAGAAACTGTATATCTGCAAAGTAACAATAGCTAGGCATCCACTAACCAGCACTTTCTCATTTGTTCCTGGCAGTCAGGTACTGCGGTTAAAATGCCATCTGTCCTGGTTAAACAACTCCTCACAGACTAATCGCTTGTCAGATAAGGGGGAGGGGAGGATTATGTAACACCAAATGAATAAAAATGTCCATGACCCATAAGCTGTTGGCACTGGTGTGTCAACAATAGGAAATTAATTTTCTCTATCGGCCCCATTGGTTGTTTTGCGTCTGCGATGCACCAGTTGAACCCGTCCAGGACGACTGTGTCCCTCCTCTGTTCCCAGCTTCACCTTCCCTGTCAGAAACCCAAAGTCAATTGCTGCTTCTCTCTCATGGCGTTCTGCCATAAGCTCCGAGCACTCTTGATTAAGAGAGAAGCGCTATTGATTTTTTTTTTTTTTTCTTTTTCAGATGGTTGCCAGAGCCCGGATGATGATTTAGTCTGAAAAAAAAAAGAAAAAAAACAACTGGCAAAAATTTGAGAGAGGTCACACAGCAAGATCACCAATTTTTTTATGCGGTTCAATATCAGACTGATGATTTTCTGGTGGACAACCAAAGGAGAACCACACAGGCTGACGGTGGTTGCTGTGGTTATCTCTTATCAGCTGCATTTTGCTTTTAATTTGATTTGGTAGAAAGTGCTCGGTGGTGATGTCATCTACAGAGGGGACGATCACAGACACACCGGCCTTATCCTCAACTCAGCTCATACTGTCAAAGAGAACTATGACAAGCTTATCTAGTGTACGGAATATGACAAAGAGCAGTGGAAACAGGCTTGACAAATAAGTCATTATGCCGGTGAAGCATGTGACTTAAACATCCACCGAAGCTTCTGCTGCACTGAAAGGATGAAAAATAGCTGCCAGAGACTCTCCATTAATATATGAGACAAGTACAAATCATATTTCCATCAAGTCTTTTTTATTCTTTTTTAATTAATCTGAGATTCGTCTGGTGCCGTTTCAGTCCCATCATATCGTTGCACCGTCTTCTGCACCATCTGTTTATCTTGATGAACAAACTCCTAACATATGCAGAACAGTAGTGGGCTTCTTTTGACAGTTTTCAGGAAGTCAAGTTCAAATCCCCACTAAATATGAAACAACAGCGAATCAAAGGCACGCTTCGTTAGTTTTTCCTTTAATTTGTCACCCAGCTGATTTAATTTTTGCCCAAAGACTCAGACTCTAATAACATAATGAGCAGCTAACTGCTGATTATCTTAAGTTGAATCTATGAGAACCGAATAAGCAGACTGTTAATATCTATGAAAGTGTTGCCATATACATTCACTCTGCCTGTTGATCTATCTGTTTATGTTCTTGACGTTAGCATTGAGATTAGCATTAGCAGCAAACAACCACAACGGTCTGGTATAGGCTGTTTTTTTTTCACTTTGAACACTGCTAAGCTAGCTGTTCCTTTCTGCTTTCAGCTTTTATGCTAAGCTAAGCTAAGCTACACACATCCTGCCCAGTTGCCTATGATGGCTAAAGTTAGCTAAAGTTGGCTAGACTCATATTACTTTGTGAACAACAGTAGAGTAGTTCTTTTTTTTTTTCCCCTGGCACTTTTGGCCGCACTATGTTGAATCGAGACGCGCTGACTTGCATTTCCATTACCGGTTTTACAGTACCATGTTTAGCCAAACCTGGGACGGACCCTCTCTGGAGTCAGGCCAAAGCCCTCATGTCCTGCCTCAGCCAATGCAGTGACATCTCAGGACCGCGGCCAACCCATGATGACCCCCTTCTCTCCCTCAAACGAGCCTGTGTTGCGATGTTTAACTCATGTCTGTGCAGGAAACCTAAGAGAGAGGAGTTTTAAAAAGTCTGTGTGTGCTTTTGAAGCTTTGTACTGAATCTGTGTGGTTTTTAAGTTTAAATTCTCTCCTGCGTCCCTGTTCGTACATTCGGATATTTTTCTGTTACATCATGTTCACTTTTAGCTGTTAAGATACTGCTGGTGAAAACCCAACATTTCCAAATTTCTCTGCTTCATAATAAGAGTAAGTGAACCCAAGTCCATGTTTCAAAAAGTCCCCTTCAGTGCATACATGCATACATTTATACTGACTGCATGCTTTCCCACATTACCTTAGTGTCTAGCTGGCTAGCTAACAAGGCTGTCATCGCTCTCAGCTCTTTTTCCAGGTCAACTCAGCTACAGCTACATAAAGCTACACCCACCACTGCGGCCAAAACCTACCAGGGTTCACAGATGTCACATCCACATAGCCATAATTTTGGTGGGCTGCTTGTTTATTGTAGCTTTGTGAACACTCCTGTTATTACATTTCGAGTACAATGCAATGCAAGCTGCACCCTGTCTGGAGGGCCATATGTGACTCCAGGTCACAAGTGAGCCAGTCATGGGGCCTGCCGCGTGGATGAACAGTCACAAACTGTTTTCCCTTTCCCTCTGCCCGCACTGTCTGTGCCTGTCCTCTCATTGAGAGCATGAGCTCTCCATTATCCAGGCTGGACACATGATCTCACAGCCAGATCTGTAAGGAGGCCCAGTCACTGTATCATGTTTCACTCGCAGCTCGCTCAGACCAGCATTGTGGTGTAACAATCAATTCATGTGATATGATACAGTAACAAATACCCTACCTTAATATTGCTGGTTGTAGTGAATTGCAGAGGATCGGATGACTGTGAGGTTATTGAATTCCAATATCATATCATATAGCCAGGAGGAGAGACTGCCAGGATCAATAAACCAATAATCCAACATATACACGCAGGAAAACAGTTTTTATGAATGAAAATATTGAAGTACAATGTGACATTCTACACTGTGGCATGCACCCTCATAAGAACATCTTGATCATCATCATAATTCAGTCATTATGCTCCTGGACAGCAGTGGTTATCACTTTTTCAAATCAGAATGATCTTTCCTTAAAAGCGGCTACAAGGAACTTGTATTCCTTGAATTTCTGTGTTGATTCTGGCCGCCCCTGTGGACAAAAGGGGACAATTGTGAAAGAAAATAAACTAGGCCAGGCCGTGCCAACAGACTACAGAGCAGCTTCTCCCCTCAGGCTGTGAGACTCTTCAATTCATTGTCAGCACTGTTTTTTTTATATATATACTGTATATGTATATTTTATGATCTATACAACTTTATTAAGTCTGAAGCTGACCCGGTGACAGGCATTCGGAATAAATTAAGCCTGTTTGCATGCCAGATGTGCATATCACAGCAGCCTGTTCAGTGGCCCTATGCTTCTAGGTTTGACACTCCAGCCACCCACTAGCCTAGCGTCACTTCTTTAAGCGCCCCTCTAGTGCAGTAGTATGAAAAGCGAGACAAGTCAGAGTCAGAGGATGGCTGGGGTGGTTGAATGGGTCTTACGCCTCTCTTTCTCCCTGGAGACTGGCACTACTTGTGTCACTTACGTTACACGAGTTACATCACTTGCATATGTAATTTGCCTTATGTAAGTTACAAGAGTGAACATAGTTTTTAACCCAGAGTATGATCTTTTCCTAACCCTAACCAAGTAGAGTTTTGGTGCCTAAACACAACTAAGTAGTTTTGGAGCCTAAACCTAACAAAGGATCTTTTATGCCTAAACCTAACGAAGTCTATTTTGTGCCTGAACCTAACCAAACTGCGACTGTTTGACAACATTATTACAGTATAAAAGTCATAAAATATCACAAATTGTGAACTTTTTGTCAGCCAGGTTTATTCGGAAAGTCTAATCTGACATAGCATATTACGTATTATGGATAACTTGACCTGCTGGGCCCCTTCAGGTGTTAAAGTTTACGCTGGATAGGGTAGGTAGGGTGTCATAGATTTAACCCTAAGGCCACTGACCAAGAAGCCTTAATTGAGGAGCTGGGACTAAGAATGTGTTGAACTTTACAAACAATATAGCCATCTTCTCACTGGTGGTCTTGTTTGCTTGTGTAGGTCATATAGAAGCATCAGTTTTACATTGAGACTGTTTCAAAACCAGTTCAAACTTCCCTGCAGTATGTTTTTAGGTGTCGCACAAATTTGTAGCACATTCATGCTTTTAAACGACATGGACTTCAGAGAGATCTGCGCGCACTGGCAAAGCGGTTTCTGTCACTTCAGAATGGTTGTGCATCATAGGGGCTGGAAAATCTGTTTGGGATGAGAGAGAGAGTCATACCTGAAAGAAACATCAAAATGTTTGCGCGAGCTAAGTAGAGTCAAAGCAATAAAGAATGTCACCGAGTATTTCTACGATTTAGGTTAATGTAACATCCTGCGTGAAATTGTCCCATCACAGCTCGTTTTCGGCTCTCAGATCTTCCAAGGTGCGGCAAAAAAAAAACAGATCAAACGGCGTAGAATCCATTACATAACACGCAGGATGCATAAACAGCACGTCTGCCAGAGGCCCCCTCCAGGTAATAACAAGGCTTTCTTCTTGTCAACACTAACGGGCTAACATGCATTCTTCAGCCACAGTGATGAGCACACGTGATCGCGAAATCCACATTTCATCACTGTGTCTTCCCAGTCCTGACGATAATTATTAAGAGAATTACATACAGGCATACGTGTCATTAGGAGGCACCGTAAAAGAGAAGAAGCAGAGGGGATGGGTTTCACATGAGGCCCATGGGCTTCTGCATCGTTTTAAGTGCTGGTAATAAAAAAAAGTAGTCCCCACCTCCTGAGGAACTCCTGGCCAATGGGAACCCACTGAACAAACTTTTATGTGTCCTCAGAAAATGCTTGAGCATCCTCTGCGCCGCTCCTCTCCATCAGTCCTCAACATGCGCAGGTAGGACTGGCTTCAGGGGGGAATTTTCATATCTTCGGCTCCTTCTGCTCCTGCATCTCACCGCTGTGCCTCGTCGCTGAGCTCGTTTTGTCTCCCGCCAACGGAAGGGAGTGAAACATGGCCTTCCACGGCTCGAGGTAAATATCTCACGTTGGGCTTCTGTCAGGGGGGTCTTCATCAGCAACCTTTGTCTCTGAGCTTTCTGTGACCAGTTTCAGACTGGGAGTTCACTCATAATCTACCTTTAATCTACCTTTCCCTCTTGTGCAGCACTCACTGTGACTTTATGGGTCCAATAAGATCCGTAGCTCAGCATAGATTAAAGAAGATGGCCATTTGCCTTTTTAATCTGGCTCACACATGCAGCCTATAAACCTCTACTGCGTGACATTTCGCCAAAGTAAGAGGGGGGGAAAAAAAGCTCTTAAGTGATAAACACCAAGCTTCCGCTCTTTCGCCTGTCGTTGAATTTGTTGGGACAAAGCCTGGATGAATGAATTAACATTTGATTAACACTTACAGCATATCCGTGAAGACAGTTTCACACATCTCCCGCTCAAAGTCTTTGTCCTGACATTTCCCGCAACAATCAACTTTAACATGACTGAGTTGCGCTGCCAACCGCTTCATGCTCAACAGCAATCCATTCTTGGGTAATTAAGACAAATGAGAGAGCAGAAATCGTGCCAGCGGTGTTGGCTCGCTCTCAGCATTCTGGGAGCACCTAAGGGACATCGCTACATGGGTGGCAGCGAAGGGAAAGTCCTATCAAAGCTTGATGAATGTCAGGAATGAAAGTAGATGGCATGTCATTACCTAATTGAACTGACTGATGGGACATTTACAGGAATCCGTTGGGGATTTTCTCTGCGAGTGTTTTCTTGACCTTTTGAAGTGTGGCAGCGCAAAATACCCAACCTCTGTCTGTGAAACCACATCTGTAAAGCAGCGTCCTTTTTATTTGGCAGGATGCACATTACACACATTTAGGTTTCCAGTAAATGTGATTTGGGCGCATGTTTGACATCATTTCATGTTGGTATGATGGCAAATAAAAAGTTAAGAAGCGGTGCCTGCAGCTCAAAGAATATATGAATACAGCTATCAAGTCCCTGAATCCCCCAGTGTTCAGATGGCTTCCATTCTTTACGGTAAAATCTTCCTCCAGAGGATTTATTTGTTCGCTTTGCAAAAAGCTTCAAGCAGCAATTGTTTTGCAAGGCTGTCACTGTATTAGCTTAAATGTGACAAGAGCTATATTGATTTAGTACCAATGGAAAAAGCATTACGTTGATTCCATCTTTTGAATCCCTCGCAGTGTTTATACACTGAGCCACACGTTCGTCCAAATACAGTGAGCAGTCAGAAGCTTATTTTATAATCATGTGAGGAGATCCTTTAAAGAACTCTAAATACAAAATCACGCTTGGTAGAATTTGATTTGTTCCATATTGGTGTTGATTTCCTTCAGGCTCACAGATACAGTACCTGTCTTAAAAAAAACTGTTTGACACATTGGGAAAAGTGCTTCTTAGCTTTCTTGCAGAGAGTTGGAAAAGAAGATTGATACTGCTTTTGTATCTGTACTTTAAATCTTTGCTTTCATAAAGATAGACTTTGAGTATATGGACCAAATTAGTCAATCTTTCTTAAGATTTCTAAATTCACCTGTTGCACGCAGCAGTCTAGCTCTCGTCATTATCTAACAGATTTGCAGAAAATTTGGGGTAAAACAAGATTGTTGATGGCTGACCGAGAAACCACGTCAAACCACATGGCTCCATTTACTCCAGCCTGTTGTCCTTACGGAGGAATTCAACAGTTACAAGAACATTTTACAATTCAGAGAAGAACATGTTACCTAACAACACAAAAACTATCATAAGCATAAACTGTCAAGGTATTGCAGCCTGGTTGCGGAGCTAAAAGCCTGTGACTGATATCACTGTGTTGGTGTTTTTTTCTACATCATGAACATGATGATTAAAATTGCTCGAGGACCATAATTGCAACTGACAAATCACATTTTTGTAATGTCATAGTTTTGTAACACAGAGAAAAGACTTTAAAAATACACTCATGGGAGAAATGATCCTTTCTTACATGTGGTTAAACGGTCTATTTTAACCCAAACCATGTTTTCCTACAGCTGACCAAGTATTTTGGTTCATATTTAAACACTAAATTAACCAAGCTGTGACAAAAAAAATGAAAAAACAACAGAAAGTAAGAAGTTAACTGTGTAAAAATAAGTCGAAAATCAGTCAAAACAACACAGGACACAAACCCCAGTGTCCTAGCTTAACGTCTGTGTTATTTAATCTTCAATCAGCCGTAACGGCTGGCTCTGAAAATGAAATTTCAGGGCCAGCTGAAAAGTTCATTTTGAGGGCCGCTTTGATGGTCCAGGAGCAACGTTGATTATGATGTTGTAGAAACAATGCCAACATAGCGATATGAGATAAACCGGACTCTGAATGTGCCAGGCTCACTGCTAACTGTTCAGTTCAGGCTCAGGATGGTTGCCAAATCCAAGCCCATGATGATGTCCTCACTGCTGTACATTCCAATAGGTTACTACCATCCACAATATTATATTCCTGTTTTCTCTTATTGTGTCATTTGGTACCACTGGTCAGCAGGTATCACTGAAAGATTGCCTACTATGTTAAGGTAGGGTGGCTAACATTTGAGGGTTAAAGGTCCTATTTGTAAGAAAAGTAGATTTTTCAATCCCAACTCGTCAAATACTGACGCATTTGGATTGTAGGTCTGGCCGACCTCCATAAAGATGCGTCAGTATCTGACGAGTTGGAAATGTGACTCAAAAATCAACTTTTCTTACAAATAGGACCTTTAAAATAAGTCAAATAAGTCTTTATTGTTGTGAAATAGTCTAACTTGCTTTAGAGTAAATTACACGCAAAAATTAAGAATGTCCAAACACTGTAGACTCATCTAAAATAGCTCAAAATGGCCCCCAAAAGTGGTTAACTTAGCTTAGAAGCAGAAAAAAAGGTAAAAATCTGTCTTTCTCCCCCCCTGAAACTCAACACTTACATTTTAAATCCTGCTTGTATTATCCACACAATAAAAAGGAGAACAGACAGTTTGTGGCTTAAATTGTGGATACTTCTACCTCTGCTAAGATAAGCTAAGCTAATGGTCTCCTTGTTGTAGTTACAGACAGATAAGAGTGCTATCGATCTTCTTGTCTATCTACCACATTGTCGAACTCTTACTAAATAACTAAAGGTTTTTAGATTTGAAGGCTTCGACAGCAAAAGTTTCCTTTGTGTCTCATTTCATCAGTGACGTGTCGCTGCATCAGTCCAGATTGTAGGTGGATCTGCGTGGAGGGCAGACAGTCGTTCCCACGGGGTCTCTGAGGATGCTCCTTTAACGTGAAGGGCATGCTGCTGGAGCACAACTCCTTCTCTGAACAGACCTTGCTGACTTGGCCATTAGTCATTTCTCTGACAGTGCACTCTCACGCGCACCCACACACGCACACAGTCATCCAGCAAACACACGCATTTGCGAGAGAGTTCACACACACACACTGAGGATGTGTTGAGCCCTCAGTAACACCACCACGACCCATTCATTTCTCAGATTGACGAGCTACAACCTTAGCCTTTAGAAAAGAGTCTTCACTATCACTATCAGTCATGTTGATGATGCATTTGGGATTGCTGTGGAGGGCTGTCACAACCGCAGACACACGTATAAGAAGGTCCAGGAGGAGAGAGTGCTAATGCTAGTGAGAGTGAGGACACAGTGTAGCACAGCTCAGACATTTGTACTGCTGCGTAAGATCATTGTTGGAAAGCTGCATAGCCACTGCTGTCATTAATCATCCACCTTCTCTAGTATTTCAAAGCGCTTTTACTGATACTAGGCTTCCTGAATGAATCAGAAACACACCTCCGTATTAATAATGCAGACACCGCTTAATAATAGCCATGTTTACTTATGTATTCGGTAAATATTAACGTAATTGATTCAGAAGGCTTCTAGTGAATTATGTCTTCAGCGGGAAAGCTATCTATCGTGAAGACGGATTGGAGATTTGGAGAAAATTCCAATTCGTCTCTGACTTGACAGCTCGGAGGGGCAGAAATGATCTGATTGTTTAAATTGGGTCTGAATGGGTGCAGCCAAAGAACAACATTTTGTCTTGCCGAGTAACGTAACAGAGAAGAGGCAAGCAGTCAAGAGGATGACGATGAGGATGGCGTCAGAGAACCTTGCCTCAGGCAAACTGGTTTTCAACTAGCCTGCTAGTCTTGCGTTCAATGAACACTATAGCGATATACAGTAAAAATGAAAACATTTAATACATTAAATACATTACGACTTTTTGACTTTTTCACAAAACAATCGCAACTCAAGGGGTCCTTTACTAGCTTTTTTGCAGCTGTTGAGAAAATGTGTACTATCAAATATATTAATTCTCATGAGCTTGAGAGCTTTAGAAAATGCTAAGTGGACCTTCAGATGGAATTGTTCTGTCAAACTTATTTACAAGATAGAGGATTAACTTTCTTGCTTTACTCATATCTTTTGTGTAAAACTGCATTTACTGATTTTAGCCACTTGGCGGCAGCAGAAACAAGCAGTAAACTTAGCATTGACACGTCATCAACTCATGCTAACATGGAAAGTACTAGCAAATATCTGCTTACTTAGCTACACATCCAGCAGATACAGAGCAACTTTAGCTTTCTTTGGGTTCTCTTCGTGAATGTCAGTCTAATATTTATTTTCCTTACAGCTCAGTTTTTGGTCACCACCGACTGCTGAGGGGAAAATTTTGCTCTTTAGCTGATAATGCTCTATAACTTACCAGCTAGCTTCCAACTGTGTCTATCTGCCATTTGACGCTAAGAATGTCGAAGGGATTGAAGCGAAACAGTCAAGTTGCGGGTCAACAATGGCCTACTATGGCTAACACTGCTTTAAGAGTTTAGCTAAGTTAGCTTAGTTTAGCATGCTGTTAAAAACTGGTTCCGCTGCTTGAATTCCTAGAACATGAGTTTAGCTTTAATGAATGTGGTACATGATAGACAGTGCTGCACCTGTAACTGAACATGGTAGAAAAAATTGGGTGAGCTTGTTTTAGATGAGTCGGCTTTATCATTATTATCCAAGTGGTTCTTGTTTGTGTACCATAGGAGCAGAAAAATCTTGCTGGAGAAAGTTGTGCCTTTGAGAAATATCAAATATCAGTTTGTTAGAATGCTTTAGCCTAATCAAAGAGCATAATTAAGGCCTGACTGACTGAACTCTTCATTTAAGTCTAAAATTTCTGAAAATGGCCACAGATAGGTGGATTAGCTTACCTTAAAGCAGGAAGCAAGAGGAAAAAACAAGCTCCGTCCACAGGTAAAAAGTCTGCCTACTACACAGTAGAACACTTAATGTATTGTTTGTTAGAGTTAGGATGAGATATAGACAGTTTGTAGCTTAATTTGAGCATGTTTCTACCTATGCTAATCCAATTCATAATAATGTATTTGTTAACACTTGTTCCACCTTCATGTGATGTGATGACTTTCTCACTTATCATTTACTATCATATTCCAGTTACAGTTATGTGTTTTTTTTTATCTTCACTGGGTGAATTTGAAGGGGCTGTGTAAACTTTTTCTTTCTATTAATGTGCTCAGGATGAGCACCAAGGACACCAGCAAAGTGCTTCATGTCATCCCTGCGGTGTTATATTGATCCAGACTCAAAGAAACTGTCAAAGAGAATTAGATGCATGACCGAATGCTGATTTTCTCCATCATTCCTCAACAGAAAGCAACCGCGGCATCTATCGATGTCGGCGTACTCCCCTGCCTGCATGGCTCTGCTGTCCCTCCTCCTCCTCGCTCCGGCACTCGGACGTAAGTCACCCACCCGTCGTTGACACATCACAGAGCCAGTGTACCATATATTGCATGAATTCCACCGTAACTGTGATGCTGTTTGTCCTGTAAATACAGCCAAAGAGGCCTCAGGTTAATGTGTAACGCCCGCATGTTGACTGTTGCCAGGTCATTCGCTTTATCAGAACCCACAAAGCAAGGGCCAGAAATAGCAGACACACTGTGCTGCTCTGTGTTGTAGGATAAAATCAGATTAAATGTCCCCTCCGATAATCACAACAACCCATTCTCTGCTGTTGTTTGGGGACACAATAAAGCTAACCTGCACACACAGTGAGTGCCAGATACAGTAGGTGTACCGCTTTGTCAAATCCGCCTCATTGTTAACGGCGCGCACGTGCAACTGCATGTGACATCTTAATTGTGGTTCATCTCCCGCTCATTGCACTAATGACTGGCTTTCTGAGCGTAATGCTGCGGCAGGCAGTAACTTTAACAACTTGAAGCCCACATGCACAGTCAGATAAGTGTTTAGTGGTAGTAAATACGGGATTATAAATACCGTCTCACCACTTTATCTCATTTCTCAGCAGTTATGTGGGATCAGGGGAACGGCTTCCAGATGTGTTGCGTTCACGCTGTTCACTGTAAATGAGCTGACTCAGGTTATTGACTGGGGAGGCCCTCTGGCTGTCATCGTCCTTGTTTCATGGAGTTTTTTAAGGGCTTTTCCACTACAGAACAGCAGTGTAGCGACTCGGGGATAGCGCCCTCTACTGACACATCCCAGGAATTGAATTTCCACAGTGACAATTTTTTGAAGCATGTCTAGGGGACCTGCGAAATGCAACAGCTTTTGTGTTGAAATTGAACGATGAAGATTTTATGAATTAACCCACAATTTATATTAACGTCAGTGTATTAAATTGGATCAAACACCAGGCCAGGCTTTTATTTTGTAGATTAACAAAAGCAAAACTCAAACAAAAGATAAAAGTATAGATTTTTCCAAAAAAACTAAGACGCAGTAGTGATGAAAGCTGAAACCAAATGGCAGTGAGATGAATAGCTGGTTGCAGTTTCCACCAAAGGAGACTTCCATCTTGATAAATGACACATATAAATAAAAAGGAAAGAGCCTCACCTGCTATATTGACCTTCTGCAGTAAAATGTTTCTGATGACATATGGCTCTGGCCATAGTCGCGCACCACCAGCTCCCCTTATTTATCAACATTATGTTTCCATCTCTGGTGACATATTTGGATCACAAGCGGTGTCTGCGCATTATAAATCTCAGATTGTGTTGATTGGTCTGTGTTCATGCTTTGCAATGTGTGATTATGTGAAACACTGTAAGTGTAGTTGTAAGAAAATCTCACATTGAAAATGCACCGCAGCGCATTGTGATGCTAATCCACTCTGACATTAAAGACCTTGCTTTTCCCCTGTATCTGTCTCCTGGAATACGCCGACTGAATTAAACCGACTGCAAGTATATTGCTTTTGTAAAATTCAGCAAATGACAGGCAGATCAAAATGATTGCTTTTTTTTGTCCCCTCAGAACTAGATCTCAACCGATTGGATGGCGATACCGTCTGCCCGCCAATGAGGAGCGGACAAGATGACCTTCCAGGTAATGACCTCCCGTTGGGTTGTATTCAAACAGAAGCAGAAAGCAGCAGATGGAGCTGTTCTAAAACCGCAAGCTTAGCCTCGAAAATCCCTACAAGAGAAAACAGACTTTCCAAAGGAAGGTGGTAAGTTTAATTAGTTGAAGAGGGTGGGCTTCAGTGAGCCTCGAGACGCCTCTGGATTTCAAATGAGGCAAATAAAAAGTTCCACTTGAGCTATACAGAATTTTAGTTGGAACAATTCGAACTCAGCAACTCAGTTGTAATTGCTCACCCCTGCCCAGTTCACTTCCTCCACACATCTGTTCACATTATGCCCTGTGGTTTGAAAAAAGGCTGTTAAATAGAAAAGCTGTTTATTTCACCATGGATTCACTTGTTCTTGTTTTGTTACCTCATTTTGCAATGTCAACACAAGCTTTTCATATTATTATAGTATTATAATAGTATTTCCTGTAACTACGACATAATCATACCATTGTTGTGACAAAATGATGTATGCCCAACGCTATGTTGGTTGGTCCACCACTTGGATGAAAAAACGACTATCGGATGGATTATTATGAAATTGTGTACTGAAATACATTGTTGTCAGAGGATGAGTCCTAATGACTTCAGTGATTCTCTGATACTTTTCTCTTAGCACAGCGATTGAGTGAGATTAGTGGTTCTGAGTGCAGTGCCTCAGCAACTGCTGGGTGGATAGCCATGACATTTGCAACATGCATTCAAGATGCATCTTCATCTGGTCTTGCTGTCAAAACTTCCATTCGTCCAATACTTTGACTAGAGCCCTACGGATATATCACTAGGCTGATATTATTGGCCGATATTGGCTTATTGAAGACATATCGATTTTGGCTGATACGAAAGCTTTTTGGTTTTAAAGAACACAATGCAGAAACAGATGCTTGGGATGATTTATAATCATCTAAGTCCCAGTGTAGTTTACTGTTTCAGTGCACTGATGTCATTTTGGAGAGTAAGTTTATTGTTATTCTATAAAATGTCCTGCCTCTGTTACATATCTTTTCCACAAGTTGTTTAACGCTATCTGCCCTGCTACACATTATTCAGTAGAAGATAATGATCATTATCAAGCATCACCATTATCGTATACATTACCATACATTATCTCTCCCAGGTTTCGATCTGATCACCCAGTTCCAGCTGGATGTGATCGCTCTGAAAGGTGTGAGGAAGGTGGATGGCTCCACTCCCCATCAGGTGGCCTACCGCCTCGACAGGGAAGCCAACTTCCAAATTCCAACCATGTAAGTACAGTAAAGGGGGTTTAAAAGAAAAACAGATAAAAACACACACAAATGCTGAGAGGCAGCAGTGGTCTCCTCGTGCAGGTGTTGCATTATTACAGGTCCGGCACAGATGTTACTGCACATGGCGAGCAGCATATAATTGGTAAAAGAAAAACGTGTCTGAACATATTTGGTATCTCTCAGACAGAAAGGCAGAGTAGAGGCATTTTGCGTATGTGTGTGTGTGAGTGAGTGTGGACTTCTAAATGTAGAGTAAAGAAACATATTTCACCCTGCCTTTTAATGCTTTGTCGTCTGTTGTGCGCACTGCTTTAGAAGTTTAGACTAAAAAGAGACAGCACTGGCTTTCCTGTTAAGATTTTGGCTTTGTAATTAAAGGTGAGTTGTAGCAACAGGCATGGGGCAATAATAAGCAGTGGGCCCCTGTTGAGACACCCCACTCCACAGAAGATATGTTGTTTGGGACAATAAATCATCTAATCAAACAACAGCACAGAACTTCAACAGATCTCATTTCCCATAATGCAACTAATCATGTTTCGTGTTACACTCTCTCTGCCTGAAAAAGATCCACACTTCTAAAAATTTCCAAGCCTCCAGGTGCAACAAAAGCTTTAAATTACAATTTTTCTTTCATCTCAAACTGAAGCTTAGATCGCCCTTATGACACCACAGTGACATCATCAGGGTTACTTTTTTAGAAGATATCATTCAACTGTTCTCACAGGCTGAGTAGTATTCATGAACAGTATTCATCATGGCAAGTTCCCTGGGCTTCATATACAAAGTTGGTGGAATGCCCCTTAAGCCAAGTTACATTTTGCCAGATGTACCACATTTGCTGCTTTTCTCTTTTTTCTAACATTGTGAACTGAATGTCTTTTTGTGTTGCGTTGGAAAAAACAAGCAATTTGAAGACATAACATTGGGTTGCTGTAAATCACCTCCTTACTTTGTCCCACTGTAACTTTGAGGCAGCTGAGCCACATTGCCCACGGTGACTCTCCCAGAGCCGAAGTCGCAATCCAGGCAGAATCTCATCCTCTAAAAGGGCCACTTAGCTGCTAACTGAGCCACCTAATGATGAGTTACTTGCTAACGACAGCTAGTCCCTACAGCCAAAGATACCTGCTTCACAGAGTACTCTGAGCAGCAGTATATTCTTGCAGTAGCTATCCAAATGTTTTACATTTTTACACCTTTATGGTGAACTGCAGTTTTTTTGTGTTGCACTTCTATAAGGTTGGGACAGGCATAAAAGACAAATTCACAACAGAACGGTTAAAATCAAAGCAGCAAGTTCAAGTTTTAGTCACTAGTATGAGTCAGGTTTTTTCAGTGCTTGATCCCCACTGTTAATTCATCTCAGTAGCATCTTAGACCCTCAGTGCCTGGTACGTCTTTCAAATTCCCAGTTTTCTAACACAGGCTGTCACGTAGAAATTTGTTGTGACAACATCATCAGGGATATTTATAACTTTGGAAAGCTCCCCAGAGGGACAAACTAAATAGATGAGTACACTGAACTGCCCCTCCTGTTGCAATTAATCAAACTACCACAAGCCAAATGACACACGGGGGTTTCATGGCCCTTTGAGTTGTGTGATCCTGGGGCAGCTTCAGGCTTTAACACAGCCCAGCTCTGCAACTGCAGTATTGAAATAGAGTCATTTTTTCACTTTATTTAACACCAGTGAAAGGCATGCTGTTTAAGACATAATTTGAAAAAGCTTCAGTACAGAGTGCGCAGGTTAATGGCTTCACCACTTTACATAACCAAATACATCTCCTGGTGTTTCCCAGTGTGCCCGCTCCAGCCTGTATTGGCTAATCTGTTCCTGCAGGCCAGCTTTCCTCAGAAGCTGTTATATAACTCTCTGGCACCCTGCTTCTACACCACTCGGGCCTGTCACACTGAATGTAAATACATGTTTATTTCCTCCACAGGTCCAGTGGCACAGACTGTGCTTTGAAGTCTGTCCCTGGCAGCTTTAAGCTGCACTCCCTCCCTTTTTTCTGCAGGGCAAATGCAGCACATGCTTTAGACTTTTTCACCTCGAGCAACACTAGAGCGTGGTCTTCATTTGTTTAACTGGCTTACAGGAAACGCTTTTTTTATTGCCTCACCTTGATCGTTTACAAGATGGTAAAAGTTCAGCTGCAGCGCCCATCTATTAATGCACCACCTACTGAGAATCTGGCTTGTTAAAAACACAGAAAAAAAAGCACCAGACTGTGGACGCTAACTAGGACTGCATGCTGTAATTGAAGCAGTGATTTATGCGTCTTTCCAAGCATCTCATTTGTGATTTGATAGCATGCCTTGATACCCACCTTTCTGTCTTTGAGGGATGTAGCTTAAATTTGTTTTTATTTAGCTTTCAAAGACAGTGATAGTGAGGTGCTGAAGTTATTTTTATCCATGTCTTGTGCTTGATTTGATGATTGTTTTGCTGAATGATGTTCATTTGTTATCATTAATTGACTCTGACATAAAAGATATTTTGAGGATATAACCTGGCAAGTAGACAGTTGTCTTTGAGCTTTTCCTTTGGGTGTCATTAAACAGACACAATGAAGTCTGATGAGCTGGAACATTCTACCCTGTTACGACAGCTGATTGAACCCCTGTGCTTAAAGCTATAATGTGTAACATTTCTGCATTATAAAAATAACTACATCCTTATTTTGTCGAGTTTTGTACTGGCATTATCTCGAATGATTTCAATTATGTTCAAACCCAGAGAAATCCATAACTTTACTCCTTTAGTTGCCTGTCGCTAAGACTTTTATGATAGAGTCAGAGAGTTCCTAGGGAAGTCGGCGAACGTGCTCCAATGTAACTGTTATGTTGCTACCTATTTGTCTATATGCAAACAATTTTACATATACTATCACAGAGCAACACTGACACACTTGTTGCTGTTTCAATCACTTCTTCTGGTCTTCTTTTATTACACAGAGAACTCAACAAGTTACAGAATGCAGGTGCCACCTACTGGTGACTATTCACGTAGCGCAACATTAGTTTCATACATAACATTTCCTCCCCGCTAAGATATGTTGTCAATAAACACAAAATATATTTTCTTTAACACAACATAAGATACGCTTTTTCCTTAGCACAACAATAGTGAAAGTTTTTTTTTTTTCACTTCAAATAAAAATGGGAGTTATTCAACTTGTTGTAAATTGTATGTTGAAAACAATATTTCTCAGAACTCAACCTTACAACCTTATTTGAACTATTCAGTGTGTTCACTCATCACGGTAACGAACTGGTGGTTTAGTGATCCTCACAGGATAGTGTCCAACAGTCTCTGTTACCTCAGTCTGTCTTGTCTGTGGTGGTTCATTAGACTGATTCATCTTTGGTGATTCAGTGGTCTCAGAACCTAGATCATCATTCTTTTCAGAGTGAGTGGTATTAGTGTGAAGTTGAGGGCAACTAACACTCTGGGGTAGTAACACTGAGGGGGTTACAGGTAAGTTCACTGCAGTGTGCTGAGGCTCTGGATCAGGGCGTGCCAACATTTGATCCACATGTCGTTTCCATACCCTGTGTGCGCCTACATCTTGTATGACACTGGTCCAGTCTTTTCCATAACAACCCCTTGTGAACACTTCTCCTCCCCCTTCCTATAGTCACGGACCAAAACTGACTTTCCAAAATCGAACTGTCTGTCCTTAGAGTGCTGTTGTAGTTGTTGGGCCTCCTGCGACCTGTGCACAGCCCCAGTGCCATTGGTGGCAGGATGGTATGGCGCCGAGCGGATGTGTTTGACTGAGGTCCATTGTCAGTGCCATAGCAACTAAAAAGGCCCCTAAGCATTTGAATGGTCTTTTATATTATTATATATTAATATTGGCTGTGGTACTGTCCATGACATGAACCTCAGGCCACTTGGAATGTGCGTCCACAGCTGCATTCGGGCTGCAGCCATTGGTGGTGCACTTTTTAATGGACTCAGCATGGAGGTCAGTGGACGATGGTCAGTGAGTAGGGTGAACTCCAAAGACTATTGCTAATGCCTCTCTCTCTATCTGAGCATAATTCTGTTCTGCCTTGCTGAGAGTTCATGATGCATAGGCTATAGGTCTTTCTGTGCCATCAGGCATGATGTGTGAGAGCAAAGCTCCGACCCCGTATGGTGAAGCATCACACGCAAGGCGAAGGGGCAGCTTAGGGTTGTAGTGGGTCAGTACTTCCTGTGATACTAGTAGTGCTTTAGCTTTCTGGAATGCTGACTCACATGCTGATGTCCACTGCCATTTCTTCCCTTTTTTGAGCAGTTCATTTAATGGTTGCAGGACAGTGGCTAGGTCAGGAATAAAATGTCTATAATAGTTTAACATACCTAGAAATGAACATAGCTGACTGACATCACATAGCGCTGATGCTTCCACAATGGCATGTACCTTGTCTGGACATTTGTGGAGACCAGCTGTGTCAATGATTTGGCCCAAGTATTCCACGGACTCCTGGATAAACAGGCACTTCTCCTGCTTGAGGTGCTCAGGACTGCATCCAGCTTTTTGAGGTGTGTCTGTTAATCAGGACCACTGATGAGGATGTCGTCAAGGTAACAGTGAGTATACGGCAGTCCAAGTAGCACCTGATCTGCCTTCTGAAATAAGGCAGGTGATGATGCTACACCGAATGGTAAACGATTCAAACGGAATAGTCCTTTCTGTGTAGAGATAGTCAGCAGCTTCCTAGACTCCTCTTCTACCTCCATCTGTAGATAGGCATTTGATAAATCCAATTTACTGAAGTGTTGACCTCCTGCTAGTGAGGCAAAAAGGTCCTCTATGCATGGAATGGGGTATTAAACACACATTTAACACAGAGGGCTGGGTTGAGGGTGACTTTAAAATCCTCGCAAAGTCTCACTGTGACATCCTTTTTGCTGACCGGCAACACTGTTGGGTCTCAGGGTCAATCTGGCTTGAATACCTTTCATTGTGCCTAGCTTTTTAGAGAAAACAGCTGAGTGTCTCTTTAACACTGTCTCAAAGTTGTCTTTTTCTCTTTGCTCAATGGCATGCACAGTCTTTAAGTCTTTCCAGTTCAGTTTAATCACTCTCAACCACTCTCTGCCAAACAATGAAGGTGCATTTACTTTCACTACATAGAAAGGCAACTTAGCACATTGTTTATTTAGTTTTACCTACACTTTGATGACCCCTTCTGGTGCCAGAAGTTCTCCAGTGTACGTCTTTAGCATGACATCAGTGGGTTGTAGGGGCAGTTCTTGTACCAGCAGTCATCATCAGTGTGATTCGTTTTCCCACAGCGGCGGCATGTGTGACCTCTTTGTGAAAACACTGCGTTCACTTTGAGAGAACTGCTTAACTGCTGTGCATCACACGCAGCCGTCTCTACCGACACGGCATAATCCATTGCTTTCTGAAATGTGAGATCTTTCTCAGTCAAAAGACGCTTCTGCACAGTTTCACACTTTAATCCACACATGAATCTGTCCCATAGTGCGTATTCCAAATACGCACCAAACTCACAATTTTCCAACAGTCCTTTCAGTACCGCCACATACTGTGCCACTGTTTCCTCCTCTCCCTGATTCCACTTGTGGAACCGGAGTCTTTCCGCTATCACCAGCAGTTTTCGGAGCGAAATGGACTTGCATAACGTCCACAACACGGTCATAATCCAGCACCCCAGTCTTGTTAGGAGCAACCAAACTGCGGAGTAGTCGATACATATTAGGTCCCATCACACTAAACAGCACGGGCACTTTCTTTGCGGTCCGAATCTCATTAGCCAGGACGTCATGTTCAAAACGTTCAATATACGTTGTCCATTGCTCTCTGGCCTCATCAGAAGGATTCATATGTCCAATTACTCCAGCCATGATGCGTCTTTCGGCGGACTGTACCGACCCATTAAACTCGTTGGAGGAAGAGCGGCACATTACCTCTCAACAGCCCATACAAGCTCAGTAGCTGTTCCATGCAGCGTGGTTGATCTTTTACATCCACACTTGACCCACACTGGCAGTTCACTTGCAGGTCATGAGAAAAGTCTTCTGGACTACACAACTCATCGCCAATTTATGTTATGTTGCTACCTATATGTCTATATGCAAACAATTTTACATATACTATCACAGAGCAACACTGACACACTTGTTGCTGTTTCAATCACTTCTTCTGGTCTTCTTTTATTACACAGAGAACTCAACAAGTTACAGAGTGCAGGTGCCACCTACTGGTGACTATTCACGTAGCGCAACATTAGTTTCATACATAACAGTAACATTATTAAAACTCCAACATATTACCTTGTCCATGAAAAAATGGTTTCATCAACAGTGGTGGTTGTTTCAACAACAGAGCAGTAACTCCCATGATCCCACGTTTTGAAAGAAGGACCCCCCTAGTGGCAGAATTAGTCAGCTTTATGCTATGACAATGCTGTATCGGTTAGGGTTAGAAGAAGATCACGTTTTGGCTTAAAATACCTGCTAGTTTAGTCGTCAAATACATGGCTGGAGAAGTCATGAGGTCTCATTAAAAACACCTGGCTTTGTTGCCACAAACACAGCTTGAGATGTCCTGACTTTCAACAAGAAATTGCCTTTATTTGTTTTGCCACAAGTAATTGTCCTGAGGTCTTCTTTATAAAAACAAGTGCTGTCCGGCTTACTAACCCTAACCCTTTCGAACTGTGGTCACTGGCTTGGCAGCCTTGCTTACTGACATGAAAGTAATGTTGTAAATGTATGCGCTAGATATGACACATTGTTGAGATGTCAACATGGTATGTAGCTGATGACACGTACAAATGTGAATGTTTTCTGATGTTAACTGCCAACATTTTAGTCTGTCGACTGGTTTGCAGCGATAACATACTGTGTTTGATATCCCTCTCAGGCTGAACTTCCCTCGTGGCTTCCCTGACGAGTACTCCTTCATGGTGACCTTCCGCATGATCAAGAACACAGTGGGCAAGGTGTGGAATGTCTGGCAAATAGTAGACGAAGACGGCTACAAACAAGCCGGACTGCGGCTGAATGGTGACCAGCAGGCTCTGGAGTACTTCCTGATGGGCGCTGATGGCAACCTGCAGACCGTTACCTTCCCCGGCCTTTCTGTGCTCTTCAACACCAGGTGGCACAAGGTGATGATTGGCGTGGAGCGTGACCAGGTCACTCTGTACGTGGACTGCCAGCCCGTGGATCAGAAACCCATCAAGGGCAAAGGCCCCATCAACACAGAGGGAGACACTCTTATTGGCAGGCTGGACGCTGATCCCAACGCCTCCGTAGTGGTAAGTGAGGATGGAGAATTGCCTGCTGTATTTAATCATGTTCACTGACTCTCCTTACCAGTACACTATCAGTGAAATGGTGCTCTCTGTGAACAAACAAGTTGAGGTTTATATGTGTGCTGAGCTCGGCTGTAATTCTAAAGTGCTGCTGTCACAGCAAAGCCGCTCAGCTGGGTTCCAGTGGAAAAAAGGAAAAACTTAATCCCTGCAGAAAATAGCATTGGTGTAAAATCAAGCTCAACCACCCATAAAGGATTGATTGATTCGGAACTACAAAGAAATAACTGCACCATGACAGCGCATTTAAGGATCCTTTGCCAATGTCACATCTGAAAATGAATGCACAGTAAGATATTTGTATTAACATTAAACATCTCCTTTCAGTTTGAACTCCAGTGGATGTTGATTCACTGTGACCCAAAGAGAGCCCAGAGAGAGAGCTGCAATGAGCTGCCTGCCACCGAGGTACAGTAACAAGGACTCGGATCTGCTCAGCATCTGCTGTGGTTTGTGGTTTTATTCAGGTTGAGGGCTTCCAGCATGCTGAAGGAAAACAGGGCAGAAATGCTGAGGTAGAGTTGCAGAAGTGTAACAAATACTTTGCCAAGCAGTTTCTCTCAGTACATCCAGGGGTTTGCCGTTCATCCAGAACAATTTGCAAGTTGGACAAAAAGTTTTTGTTTAAATTACGGAGCAGCTGATTTGAGTTGCAGTTCTACAAACACTTCTTGAAGGCAGAGCTGTTAAGGGCCGGGCAGACATTATGTCACTGGCTGTGTTAAACCTCAATGCATGGAGCCAAAGCACAAACGGTTGTTAGCTAACTGGCAAACAGTAAAATAACGCAGAGGAAGTTTGATCAAATTAAAAGCGTGAGATCAGAAACCCAACCTGCAGAGTGTGCATAGTGCCAGATTTTTTTGTGGTTAGCGTTTCATTTCAGTCCAGAACAGAATACAGCATGTGCCACTCGTGTCAGCATTAGAAAACAGGTTCCACATGTGGCCCACAATCAACAACATGGTTTTGCATGGTTACATATAAACTGAAAAGTTATTCCACAGACTTTGCCCACACAAAAGTTTGGATAAGATGATGGGTACATATAATGTAGAATGATGATTTTTGTTTTTACTTTTCTTTCGTTTTATTCATTTTGATTTGACAGGTTATGAATGTCGGCTTTGCCTGAAGTAACTTTCCTCATACAAGCACACAACCTGCTGTAACTTCCAGCTGTCAGGAATTCAGTCTAACACCTGCCATCTACTTTTTACCGATAAAGGTGGTTTTCCCAACCCTTGTTGCAGAGGAGTGTGACAAGCTAGCAACCCCAAACATATGTGTCGGCTGCTCTAAGACAAAATCCATGAATATAGATTTTTTAGGTGAATTTATCCCATGATGAGGCTCTAACTATAGGAGATTATTACTACTCTCAAATTTCAAGGGTCAGTTAGCTCAACTAGCTAACCAAGATAGTTTACCATAGTGTGAACTTTTTAAGTGAGTAACATAAGCAATAGGCTTCATGAGTAACTTAACTTTTCTTACCTTTCACATAATTCACAGGGTTCCTGTTCTTGCTCTGGGAAGTAAAATTAGTTTCTTTGGTTTTGACATAAAAGTCAGAAATGGCATTCCGAGGCTGTGTTTCTAGCCAGCATGCGAGCTAGCTAGAAATGGATGAATTGACCGTGTGTTTGTGCTCAGCTCAGAACTCATCAGGAACTCCATTTTTTTTTTTTTTTCGTTGTTTCCCTCCAGCCGCTCTTATTTTTTTCTCTGTTTTCTTAAGTAGATTCACAAAGTCCCTGGATAAGTGTAATATTGTGCTCATGTTGAAACATTTCGAATTCACGCAAGCAAATTTGTGTTTTTTGTAAAATGTGTTCCATCTGGATATTAGGCAATCTAGCCTCTGCAGAGTCAATTCCTGTCTAAACCAGATTATGCTGCAATCATAAAAATTGTTATTGTAATTACTGCCAAATTGTCAGTATGACTGAAAATATTTTGGTAAAAGCAACTTGACAAGTGCTTGAAAAGGTAAACAAATATGGTTGACTTATGCAAGCTAAACTCGATAATTCAAAGCAATGACACACAGAGTTACTTGATTAGATTTTATATTCCCAACACACTGTATTTTTTAACCTTCACATAAGAAGTTATGCAATCATATCACAATCATTCAGGAGGTTTGAGATCATCCAACATTAACAGGAAATAGTATTTACAGGATAGTTAGGAGCAATATATCTTCAAATGAAAACACATGCACATTGTGTAATGCTGTGAAAGGTTACTGTCATTTTTCAGTGTTGCTTTAGGAGAATTAATGACATTTCTGCCTCAAAGGAATACTGGCAGCCTGTGATATAATGCTGTCTTGCATCTCATTCTGTATATTTCTGCAGTTCATATATTTTTATCCAATCACTTGTATCAAGATGCAAACATTCCTACTCACTATAGAGATACATATTTCCTGGCCTGGTGCACTCTATTAGATTTCAGGCTAACATTTCTGCATCCAGCTGTGAGGTGGTTCTGTACATGGGGGTTGTTGGTACTGTACTATGGGCCGTAAATTCAAATGACAGCATGATATACTCACTACTATGGTTATATGCAGGTTTGCTTCTGCTGACACTTTTGGTGAGGGTGGTGTAACTACTTTCACTAACTCTCCCTTTATCTGATTTCTCTTGCTTCTTCAGATGTATGCCAATGCTGAGGTATTTATTTATCTACTCTACTTTCTTTTTGCTTTTTTTTTTTAAGCCAATAATCTACTTCAGTGCTTTGGTTGCTTAATTGCCTCATTGCTTTGTTCTGAATCTAATTTGTGGTGGTGGTTTGACTTGTTTGTTTTCACAGTTGTGTAGGAAGACATTTTTACATATCTTTGCCAGTTCACTTTTGAAATTCTGTACTCATGCACAGAAATTTATAGAATTATAACTGAAATGTCCGTCATCAGAAACATCTCTGCAGGCTGTAAAAAGACACATTTTATATTGTTACGTTAACATATCAGTACCATTTACCTTCATTTGACAATCTCAGTCTAAGTATTTGTCCAACTTATGTGTTATTGTTTTAAAAGCACAATACATTACATTTGATATGATGTAAAACATTTCACCGTTCTGGAGTCCAGTGGTTGAAGGTTTAAGTTATTTTTCTTTTTCTTTAATTAAAGCCTTTTTTCATAGTATTTATTGTTGTTATTTATAGTAATTTCACTGTCAATTAATGACTTGTTGTTTCCACTCTCAGCCTGACAAATCAGTCCAAGGCCCCCCAGGAGTTCCTGGCCCAGAGGGCCCCAGAGGGCCCCCAGGAGAGAACGGCAGAGATGGAAGAGATGTAAGTATTTCCTCCTTGATAACGGCAATTCTTTCTGCAAATATCTACAGTCCTTTATTGTCTGAATAATGTCTAATAACACCTACCAAGTGTTACTGTCTTTGTGTTTCTGCTTTCTTTAACTGTGTGTTTTAATTGGTCCAGGGTCTTCCAGGTTCTACTGGCAGTCCAGGACTTCCTGTAAGTATGAAATACTGAATGATACAATACTGAGCAGGTTGCAGATCTAATTTCATTTGTTTGTAATACCATGGGGGACATCATTCACTTTACCTCTGTATTCAAGCATAACAGAATTTCAAAACCAATTTACCAAGACAATATGACTTCCCATTACATGAGAGATAACACTGTTTTTTATGCCAACCCACAAACATGTAATCTGATATTCCAGTGATTTTTGAAGGGTGAAATTAAAAAGATAAGGTCTGTAGCATTCATGGGTATATACAGACATTTGATAACCGGGATAATCTTTACAAATCAACACACATTTTATATCTTTTTAAACTACAATGAAATTTTACAGAGGCTTATAACTTAGACACAATCGGCCGTAAAACTCACAGCATATTTATTTAATTTATCACTGTACGTTAGCTGCCAGACTAATGCAAATGCCAGTGGCTAAAGTCTGTATATTTCCCACTGGGCATTGCACATTTATTGGCAACACATGACAGGAATGGTCACAGAGGAGGAAAAGGAGGAGGATACTATATATTACTATATATTTTATACTATCCATCCATCCATCCATCCATCTATCCATCCATTCATTTACTCCCACTTTTGGTTGGGTTGCAATGGCAGCAGGCTAAGCAGGATAGTTGTACCTCTCCTCAGCAACACTTTCCAGCCTGTCCTGAGGGATCCTGAGGTGTTTCGAGGTCATGAGATATCTATTCCCTTTCCAGCAAGTTATGGGTCTACCCTGGGGTCTACTCTCAGGCCTGGAAGACCTCCAAAGGGAAGCGCCTAAGAGACATCCTAATCAGAATCCCAAACTGACGCAGCTGGCTCCTTTCGATGCGAAAGAGCAGCAGCTTTACTCTGAGCTACCTCCAGATGTGTGAGCACCTTACTTTATCTCTAAGGCTAAGCTGCAGTACCCCCCAGAGTACCCACAGGAAATCCTCAAAGCGGTCTTTCCACCACCCAACAATATACTAAGCAGATCAGAAGTAGTCCTTCCTGGTGGCTTGACAGAGCCTGGTGCCACCCGTTTTCCCTTCCTGAGTGGTCGACTGTTTGCAAGATCTTTCTTGAGGTCATCCAAAAGTCCGTCTCTTGGGTATCAGGTTTCAGGTTGGGTTTGGTCAACAACAAATTTGGAGCCGCACTGCAATAGATTTAGTACTATAACAAGCCAACATTGGACAATTTCAGATTTCAATCATCAGATGCAACAAGTGTAATGTGAGGCAGGTTTAGGCAGTTGTAAACTGTCTTTTGTTTACAGACAGTAAAGTCAGAACCATTTATACACTTTCCTCTGTTCACCGGGGGTCTGGTCATAGTGGCAGCATGCTAACAGTGAAAACCCACTAAACATGATACAGAGAGTTCACCCTGTTTCATTTTGTGTAGGATGCAAATGAAAAGCATCTCTAAACACTGTGGAAAACGGTGCTGCAGTGGTGAGCCACAAAGGGTAGTCATTTATTCCTGTGGCTCTATGAAGCGTCTATGAAGGAGAAGAACATTGCAGTTGTCTGGATTTTACTGTTTTAACTAACTGTTACTTTACTCTATTTCGATTGAAAGGACAAGAAATTCAGAGATCTAGCAATCCTTCGTGGGATTTGCCTCCAGGTGGATCTGTGTATTGTGCTGTGTAATTAATTTTTTAACATTTTTCTTTTCTTGGGGGTCATTCTTCTCACTCAGAAAATGCCACAATATGTAATTGCACTAATGCATAACAACTTATTAGTAATTGTTATATGTTGAGCCTGAGGTTAACTGCAGGGAACATGTTTTCTGGTGCCTCTGTAATCTACCGTTGCTCTTTTCCTGTCCAACCCATTTGTTATCTGTTCAGCCTTACACGAGCTTGGGTTGTGGTTGATCTAAGAAACAACGAGAGCGGCCCACCTTTCATTGATTAAATGTTGACTGTCACTGCCTCTGTGTATCTTAGCAACAGTGCGGAGAGATGCAGGGAGAAGATAAAGCTGTTTTATTCCTGTTGTGTCTGTTTCCTAGGGCAGCAAAGGGGAGCAGGGGGAGATCGGTCTTCCTGGACAGAGAGGCCTGGCCGGTCTTCCAGGAGCTTCTGTACGACACATCACTTAGTCCACCGATACACACTCTTTACATTATCTACCAGTACTGTCTGTGTGTGACTGTGTGTTATTGTTGTCTTCAGGGTCCACCTGGCCCAATGGGTCCCAGAGGGCTTGTAGGGGAGAGAGTGAGTAACCATTTAGATCACTTCAAAGTCATTAAGTCATAAGAAGGATGGCGATGTTACTGATTATTTTCCCGCAATGGTTTCAGGGACTTCCTGGCTTTCCTGGACCTCCAGGTCCACCTGTAAGTAGAAAAATTCTCATTAAAGCAACATGCATTGAAATTCTGATGTATTTGACTATGAAGAAACTGCCACTACTTTAAGTCAATTAAAATCGAACGTGTCTCTTCTTCACAGGGACCAGCAACTGAAGGACCTGCTGTATGTGCTACACTTTTTGTTTTATTCTGAAACTTCGTTGAAATGCTCACGCATGGCTTACCGGTGAATGTGCTGCTGTATTAACTGCTGTGTGCCTGTGTCCAACAGGGATCACCAGGGAAACCAGGGATCCCAGGAGATGAAGGAAACATCGGGCCTGAGGTCAGTGTCAACTGTGATGGGACAAAACAAACAAAGATTTTTTAATTTGATGCTACTTTATGCCTCTACACTACCTAATATCAGAGGGAAATATTGTACTTTTTACTCCCCTATATCCATTTTACAGCTGTGGTTGCCTCTTTTCTTCTTTCTTTTTTCTAAAAACACATCATAACGTTAAAAAATACAGGACATTGTTGAAGATTTAACCAGTGGTTCCCAACATTTTTGCCTTGTGACCTCTTGAAACAGAATAAAAGTGTCTACTCGTGGCTGCTTGTCATGCTTCAGGTGTATGTGAGGCGTTATCCTACTGCTTTTCTTGCTCAAACCCGCTCTAGTCTTCCTATGATTGGTTAGTGAGATAAATTAGGGTTAGGCTCAGAATATCAGGGTAAGCCAATCAGAGGCAGAGTGGGAAGAAGTCAGTGAGAAATATCAAATCAGAGGCGGGTCTTAGAAAGAAAAGCGGCGGGATCCACAATGAAATCTTTGAGTTGTCGGCAGGTCCACTAAAGTATGATTACTGTCCCACCTGTTTGAAGTTCATTTCCCTGCTAAAAGACTACTTTTACTCCTAATATTTCATCTAAATTTAGCCAAATTCAGGCCTATAGTACACTAATTTGTAATGACTATTTTAACATTGTTGTATTGCTGCCTATACTAAAGGGCCTGAGTGCTTCTTCTGCCCCTCGGAAATAATATGAATATGGTTAAAGTCATAGAAAAATCAAGATGACTGCATGCATCAACTTCTAGACTATTCATTTCAAACGAAGCTTGAAATACGATCCCTACAGCATCATTAAAGCATCGGTGTTGAACATGTATCAAATTCTTGTTTTGATGTTTTTAATTTCAAATGTTATGATAATATTTCCTTCACTTGCAGGGTCCACCTGGACCCAAGGGGGACAGTGGTGGTGCAGGGCCTCCTGGCCCCCCTGGTCCACCGGGGCCTGTGGTAAGAACCGGAGCTAATCCACGTATTTATCGTCAGTTGTTCAAACATTCCATACAATACATTTTTTGTCCTTTTTTGTTTTTTTTTTATTCAAGCATTTAAAATCTTCCATATTTGAGTGCCTGCATGCACATACTAATATTTGGGATTACAGCTGAATGCTGATTGTCAATATTACCTGATATCCTTGTATATAGTAAATGATATACAAACATGTACCATTTATTATTATTTAAAAACGTCTGAATAAGTGTAAAGACATTGGGATGCTAAATTCCTCCATACATTGTCTTGTCAAATTTAACACACAACAGTATACAACTGATTGTGTCATGCCAAAGTGAGACAAAATCGAATGGTCAGAGTCTGCATTCCTTTTGATTAAGCTCAGAATCAGACACATGCTGCATATTGACCATCTGCTGAACAGGTGTAACCCCAACAGCCTTCGTACTAATCTGTCATCTCTATATGGACATTTTACATGACAAGTTTCTTCTTGAGCTCAGATTTCCATGTGAAATCAGAGTGTGTGATGATGCTGCATGCTGCCGTCTCTTTTCACATTACCTCTCTGGGAGCCTCTGCTGTGGTGGATTTGTGTGGACATCTAAACACCCACGACTGTTTTAGATGTCACTCTGCTGTGTTTTAGGGACCGCCTGGTGCCAGCAATGAGGGAAGTGGGGAAGCTGTGAGTGTTTTACTGTCTTACACACTGCCAAATGTTTCCTGGATGCATGGCAACTGGAGCGGTGACAGTGAATTTCTGATCAAATGGAGTCATTGAAGCTAAAAGGCTCTGCGACAGCCATGCTTGTTGAGTATTAGACAGTCTGTCCCGTCTCTCATGTTAATCCCATCTGTGTGTCTGTGTATGTTTGTAGTGTCCTGCTGCCTGTCCGGCTGGACCACAGGGATTGGCTGGGCTACCAGGGATGAAGGTGAGGAATGTCAATGTCAATGAAAAAAAACAATATCTTCTGCAATACATAGTTTGACGTGGTTATGGTTCAGTTACAGTGAGTTAGTTTGAGATTTAGCATTGCGTGAGCTCACATGTTCCTCTGTAGCTTTCATAAGGCTCAGAGGACTGACAGCATTGAACGTATACAGTAATCCATACAAACATGAACATCAAGCAAACTTGGAATTCATTTAAAACAACAGACAGGGGTTCTCAGACTTTTGATGGCTGAGAGCCAATATATGATTAAGGGGCCGCACAGTAAAACCCACGAACTTGTCGTAGGATCTGTGATTCACCTGTTGTTCCCTGAGGACAAAGTAAAAGTAAAAGTAAGAGAGTCTCTTTTTCCCATAACTGTCCCTTAACTGTTTCTTACTTGGTGTTTTTTTCATCTCATTTCCACATTAAACTGCAGAGTCCTCTGTTGAAATACAGCATGATCGCTGATGACAATATACAATTAATACGATGCTCAAGAGGTGCCAGTAGTTGGCCAGTCCGTCTCCATCAGAAAAACAACTGTATAGGTCGACTGTGCAAGAAGCTTATCATGACCCTGATATACATTTATAAGATAAGATAAGAATAGACACAGCAGCAAGATGACTAAACAATGTGCAAACAACACAATATAAAAACTAGCAGTGTGAAGTAGGAGTAGACTAAGAGAAATATGTAATGGAATAAGCATAAACCATAAACCATAAACACTAGATTGAGAGAGTATGGATAGGCAGCACCCTCTTGTGGCCATGGTGATTATAACGGCAGCAAAGGAGGCGGTGAGGAGAAGAAGTGTATAAAGATCAACAAGTCTGTAGGGAGGAGGTGGAGGATGGAGTGTTGGGACAAACATCTTCATGTGCTCATTGTGAGCATGTTAGCATGCTGACATTAGTATTATTCGAAAACATGCATGTAGTAATACATGGTGAGAACAATGGAGAACAGCAGCTGCTTGGGAGACTTGGAGATCGACATCCACTTCGGGAGGAGGAGGGGAAACTCTGGGATATATTAAGACGATTAAATTCATTATTAATATACAGGAACCTCGAGCTGTGACAGTAATGAGATCAAATCTAATTATACCTAATTGTTGATATAATTGATTGCTGCCTTCAGGGACACACAGGTTTGCCTGGTGAGCCTGGAAAAGATGGAACACCTGGAGACAAGGTACATATGAGACTTCTTAGTATCCGTCTTTTACTCTCCCTCTGCACCGAATTCCCATTTCTAGATAACTCCTGTAGGTCCTGTGTATGGAAGGAGTCTGACGCAAAGAGCAACTTGCATGTAAATGATTCGATTCTGGCCTGTTAACAGCTTAATATGATTATCTCTGTTCCTGGAATATAACTAATTTGTTCTTGTTTGTTTTTTTTCCCGCAGGGAGACGCTGGAGAACAAGGTCCTCAGGGGCCACCAGGTCGCATGGGAGATGATGTAAGGAAGCTAATTCCTCAGTTATTATGCTGTCTCTATAACAGGAAGTGTCATATTTACATTTTTTTGTCATCTAGGGACAAAGAGGGCCCATCGGATTCCCTGGTACCACAGGAGAAAAGGGAGACAGAGTAAGTTAAACCAAAGTTTTGAAAAATAAAAATCATTCTTACTGAAGTGATGATGATATAAATGTTTGTAGCATTTCAGTTTCTGATAAAACCTCCTCTGTCCACAGGGTCCACCTGGTTTCAATGGCGTCCCAGGACCTACTGGCCCACCTGGAGCTCCTGTAAGCAGTTTCATCAGTTCTCTGTTCTCTGCTCTTTGCCATGTTCCTCTCCTATGGATTGGTGTGATTGAAAACTAACTGTCCAGATGTGCCTCTGATTAAATCTCCTCTCTCAGGGTGTGGAGGGAATCCGTGGACGTCAGGGTTTGGAGGGACCCAAGGGCGAAGAAGTGAGTTCTACACTTCAATTTAGATTCAGAATATTATTTGAAAGACTGTTTCAGTAAAAAAAAAAAAACTTTGATTGTGATTAGGGAGCTGTTGGACCTCAAGGAGAGCAGGGTCCTAAAGGGGATAAAGGAGACGTTGTGAGTACGCTGATTGGATTGAAAGAACTTTCCTGTGGCTCAATCATTCTGTAACACACTGTCGTTCAGACTGTGACTGTGTGGTGTGACATTGCAGGGAGCGTCTGGTAAAGACGGCTTGGATGGAGTTCCTGGAGTTGATGGAGCCAAGGTGACTTCTAATCTTTACCAGCAAATACTTTTGTTCTAGGATTCAATATCTTTATACATTATTACCAGAAAATATCCACATGATGAGTTTTCCTCAAAGAAGTGTTCCCTTTTGAGGGTGTGGAGTCGGTGATACAATGTTTAGATTGTAACGAAAAGCCAACGTAAGAAAAGCGAAAGTTCGATAGATTCAAACATGTTTCCCAGTCTGTTCTATAAGGAATGTATGCATACAAACTCATTTATATTGACCTCACTCCTATTTATTATTGTACTTGTGTGCCTGAACTTCTACTCAACAGGGAGAGGCTGGTACTCCTGGAGCCAGTGGTATCAGGGGCATTGTGGGTATTCCCGTAAGTCCAACTTCATCTTATTTCTATATCAAAAACAGATCATTAAACTTTATCACGATTTTCAGCGACATCTTAAATTGGTCATTACAACTTGGAATAGTTATATTTGTACTGAGTCACAGCGAGTTAAAACTGACGCAGGACGAGCTGACTTCTGAGGTCACGTAGCAGGTGGGATAAATAAAACATGAAAGTCAAACAACCAGCGGGGAAGGAAACTCTAAAGCCAAGAGCACATCGACCTTTGCCTGCAAGTATGTGAGGTGACAGGCTCGCGGACAGAGCTCGCTGAACGGCGCTGTAGAAAAAGAGCAGCAAGGCTTTATACCCGCATCTCACAGTTTTCTGATAGAGGTTATGATTTCCTCTTTTTTTTTCTTCTACTTTAGAGTGATTTTGTTCACTTCAGGAAAATGCGTTGTGATAAAGCCTCGACTATTGATGTCTACAAGGAGGTTTTGTGTGTCAGTGTGGGTTATTGTTGCCATCATATCTTTAAAAGGAATGGACATGTTCATTCCACATACAGTAAAGGATGTCATTGGTAGAGATGGTAAAGATTCCACATCGTTAAGACAGCTTTTTGAGGTGGTTGTATGACGATTAGAACACTGCATATTGGCAATATAGCACGACCATTAAATTTGGGTTTAATCAAAGTCCTTTTAGGCGTGTGTTGCCAATCGGCAGCCATCTTGGCATCGGCCCCGGGAAGTTATTTTGGGCTAACAAGACCAGGCCTCTATCCAAATGAGGGATAGAGAGCCAGAACTTCACTTTCAATCGTCACTGGGACATTAAAACCGCATGTATAGAATCATCATCATCGTCAAATCTGATTGAAAAACACTCCAAAAGTTTAATTATTTCCAAAATAAGGTGCAAAAACGCTTTTTCCCCCCATATGTTTTACAGCACTACTACCTTTCTTGGTAATCCTGTGCATTAGCATGATATTCTCTTCTTCTATGCTTATTGGAAGTCCATCTGCAATCGCAATAAATCGCATAAGCAGATTGTTAAGGAGCCTCTAGTATGGTTGTAGTCTATCTTTTGTCTAAGTATTTAAATTTTTTTTATTTATTTTCGATGCATTTACCTTTTTCCTGTTGATAAAGTTCAAATACTTCCAGGGCGTTCAGCTGCAGCAACACATTCAGCTGCCTTTAAGTTTCTGTTCATATGATGTGTTGTTGTTCCAAGGGGCTGCCAGGGAAGCAGGGAGTAGCCGGACCCCCCGGTGCAAAGGTAATTGGAATCATCTCCTATTTAATGAGCCGTGCCCACATTGTACATCCAACATTTCATTGCAGCACTATTAAACTTCCACACGGCTCACTCGTCACAAGCTGATAAAAAATAAAAAACCTCGGAGGCTAACACAGTTTCTGTTGCGGATTCAGGGCGAGACTGGTGCGGAGGGAGCCGTCGGACCAGTTGGACTTCCTGGAAAGACTGTGAGAGCCGTCAAGCCCCTATCACACTGTTATTTTATTCATCTGTTTATCTGTGAGTCCGACGTGAGTCATATTCTCTCCATACTCGTTTTGTTTTCACGTAGGGGGAGGCTGGAAAAGATGGAGAAGATGGGAAACCAGGAGATAAAGGAAAAACTGTGAGTTCATATTGACCTTTCAGTCGTGTGTTAGTCATGTTAATGTTTCTGCTCCTGCTTTTCTATTGATACTGATGTTTAATGGATGTTAGTTGCACTTTTTTATAGAGCTTTTAGGTACAACAGAATTAATAAATTGATGTGTAATCTATAGTTGATGTGTTAAATTAATCAATGATCCATTTCCAGGGTGAAACAGGAAAACAAGGGCCAGTGGGGCCTGCAGGTCCACCAGGCATCCAGGTGAGACATTACCAATATACATTGCAGTGTTGGAAGGTAACTGAGGATATTTACTTAAAGGTGTTACTGCAACATTCAGCCACATTTCATCCCCCCCTTCCACTGAATTCACATCACAACGCCGCTGTTGTCCGAATCATCTGCCCCCTCAAGCGGCTTGCCAACTTGTTGCACTACCTAACGTTGCTAGCGCTAGCCGGCTAACATCAACATTGCTAACGCTAGCTAATGTTATTGTCCCTAATGCTGTAATTATTAAAATTATATATAATTGAGTAAGTAAGTAAGTAATTATCTACAGAGAGCATTGAATCCCAGCAAGTGCTTCACAAAGCAGCCCTTACGATAATGATAAAGACAGCAGGGTTGAGCGAGTGTCTGTTCTCGTAATGAGGGAAAATCTAATTAATAATAAATATAGCAACTAATGATTCATTTCAAGCTTGAATTAACATCTGTGAGTACTGACACAGATACTGACCATTTAGGTGGGTGAACAAATACAGATATAATTGTCCCCAGAGGAGAATATATAGATAGATATAGATATAGACACAAAAACCAAGAGAATTGCCATTTTTTTGAATTGTATAGGTCCTCGTTAGTATAGTGGACAGTATCTCCGCCTGTCACGCGGAAGACCGGGGTTCGATTCCCGACGGGGAGAGTTGTGTTTTTGGGGCGGTAATAGCTCAGTCCATATGGACTTGACTCAAAGGTCGCCGGTTTGGACTAGCAGTTGGAGAAATGCAAGTTCATATCCTGGTCATTGCCAAGGTGTCCTTGATCAAGGCCAACCTCTAGCACTGCTTGTTGGGTCTGGTAGTATGTGGCTGCCCTTTCACTCATCTCCTCTACATTGCATGTGAGTGGAAAAAAGAATTTCCCATTTCGGGATTAAAATAAAATGCAACAATGTATATACTAGATGTACATAATGTTGTATTTCCAGGGTGACAAAGGAGATAAAGGTAACACTGGTGACAAAGGACTGAAGGGTCATCCCGGGTACAAAGGTGATCAGGTAGGCAAATCTCATTTTACTATTGTCACCTTTTATTTACTTCAATTTTAATTCTCCTTTATTTTAAAATCCATCCTTAGGTGACTTACCAGTATATAATGTTTTTCATGTGTTGTCTAGGGGCCTATTGGACCAATGGGACCAAAAGGAAGTCAGGTAAGAGCTATTATAATCTCTGAATTTGTTTTAAATGTGACCGACCTTCCACTAGTCCAACAGTCACTGTACATAATCACCATGTCACTTGTTGTGAACAGGGGGACACGGGTCCAGCCGGAGATATCGGGGTCAAGGGAGACCAGGTGTGTGAGGCTTAGTTTTGTTTTGGGAACAAACATCTGAAAAAGCATTTCTGTGTGCTGGTTTCTAAGAAGTCAACTAATCTTTATGTGTGTTTCCAGGGCCCTCCTGGTGTCACTGGAATCAAAGGAGAGGTATAAAAAACTACTGTCTGTACTCCAACTCTCATACTGAACTGTGGCTTAAGGATATTTTCACATAGGAGTGCTGTAACACCAGCAAGTAGTAAAATTATATGATTCAAATAAACTGAATGAACTTGTACCCTTGAAGCGATAGTGATACAAACCCTACACATATTAAAGAAACAAGGCATTAAGTCTCACATGTAGTAATGGTCTCAATAATATCAAAATTGGAACGTGTTATCTATTTTTTCCAACCTTAAGCGAGGAGACAAGGGCCATAGAGGAGCTACAGGAGACCATGGCAGACCAGGCCCGCCGGGCCATGAGGGTTTGTCTGGTCCAATGGGAGCTCGAGGAATGGAGGGAGAACCAGGCCTTCCTGGATCACCAGGCCCCAGAGGTCTTCCTGTAAGTGTTAGCTTTACCAATATACAGGAGAGGCAATATGTGCAGGAGAGGCAGCGGTGGCCACCAAGAGCTAAACTTTGAGACCTCTAATTAAGAGAGGAAACGACTGGTCCCATGATCTGTTCACGTCATATTTAATAGATTCTTTGCTGCCATGCTAGCAATGCTCTAGGGACGGTCATGTCAGTGCTTAATATGCATAAAAAATACTTTGATTAATCCCCATCTTTAGTCTTTCTTTTTGTTTTAATGACTTAACCCTGAACTCAGGGTCATTTGCATCAATTTATCCAATCAAATGTGACTTGTGGTGACTAGCTAGTAGAGAGTCCACCCTTTCCAGTGGACCTCATGGGACTTTACAAGTGTGGAAAAACATTTTACAGTAATCGAAGGGTAGGGACAAATAACTTTTCAATCCCACTTGAATTGTGCATTACACATGTGATGTTTGTCAATTTAAAGGATAATTTTCCAAGTGAAGAAAGTCGCAGTTTGTCGTGAATAAAGATAAATATCATCTACTTTTGTGTTAAACCGCTCAGTGAACTATCGTCTCGCTCAAAACACCTTCACCAACACCAAGATGGACGCCATCTCTGCACAGAAAAGAAACAAAAGAAGATGAAAATCACAATAAATCTGCTCATATTAACAACAGCAGTTAAGTGAATGGAGAGTTCGTCAGTTTTGTGAGCAACGAGACTGTTGGCTGTGTAGTCTTTGTAATTGCGTATTTTCAAAGTCTTATAGTTTTAAGACAAACTACTTGGATAAAGATATTTTAAATTTACAGACATCATGTTTACGGCGTGGCACAATTCAAAAAGGATCGAAAAATGATTTGTCTCTCTCTTTTCTGAAATAAGGTCCCATGAGGTCCACCGGAGGAGGTGTGACTCTGCGCCGCCTATCATATAAAACCACACTTAACCATTAGCTAGCTTGGTTAACGAGCAGAGAAAAATAATAGTAGGAGTTATGTGTTGGAATTTCAGCTGGCAAAAACTTTGTTTACATGTCCAAAGATTGCGCTTGAGGACCAGTTTCTTCTGTCCTCCTCCCCCGATCATCTCTAGAGCTCTGTATCTAGAGCTCTGTACAGCTCTGTATCTAGAACTCTGTATATAGAGTTCTGTATCTAGAGCTCTGTATATACAGCTCTGTATATAGAGCTCTGTATCTAGAGCTCTGTATCTAGAGCTCTGTATATAGAGTTCTGGATCTAGAGATCTGTATCTAGAGCTCTGTATCTAGAGCTCTGTATATAGAGTTCTGGATCTAGAGATCTGTATCTAGAGCTCTGTATATAGAGTTCTGGATCTAGAGATCTGTATCTAGAGCTCTGTATCTAGATCTCTGTATCTAGAGCTCTGTATTGCTCTGTATTCTCTAAGTCACAGACACTTTACATCTGAAGGATTTGATTTGAATCACTCTTGTAAGTAAGCTATGTGCACATCACATGCTAACTTCTAACTGAATGCTAACGTTACTATCTACACCTGTTAGCGTTGTTATTGTAGCTCAGGGGTTTAGCTGTCAGGCAGTAACAGTACTCTATCTCTCGCCTTAAAGCGTGTACCACGATTGAATCTACAGTGTGTGTTCTGTTGATGCAGTGTGGATGCCTACTGACTGAAATTGTAAGACATGGATGGTCTCTTTGTGTTAATGTTCACTCATTATATCGACAGGGCCCCAAGGTTAGCGATGAGAAGCTTCGGGAGATGTGCGCAGCTGTTGTTGGAGGTTTGTTCACTTTAATTTGACATTATCACATCTTTATCTTCACATATATTTCACTCATGACCGGACTGTTAACGGGCCTCTCTTGCAGAATATGTTCCTGTTTCAGTATCATTTGTTATTTGTCTATTTAGAACAAATGGAAGAGTTTATGAAAGAGTTTCTGAAGAAGCCAGCCGCCCTCGGTGCCCCTGGTACACCTGGGCCGGCAGGACCTCCCGGCCCCCCTGGAGAGGCTGGAGCGGCAGGAGCAGCAGGATCCCCAGGGCCGGCGGGTCCTAAAGGTCATCCAGGCTTCTTTGGACTTCCAGGCACACCTGGCAAGAAAGGTCAGCGCACCTTCTCAAATCCATGTTTCACTGCTCAATACTGAACTCCAACAAAGCCAGCCCAAAGAAACCAGACATGGGGTGTCCTTGTAGCTCACCTGGCTGAGTGTGTGAGTCCTTAGCAGCCAACTGGTGTTGATTCAGACCTGAGGCTGCATGTAAGGTCTCAGAAAGTGATTTAAAAAGCAGCTGACTACAGCAATCTTCTCTTGAATGCTTTGCAAACACTGAATGTATTTCATCCGTACCGTGATAGGTGCTGTGCTGTTGTGATAGCTTTTTGCTTTATTTCCCTGGAGAGCATCCAGAACTAATACAGCGGATGTAGTGGCAAGAAATTAACTGAAGGCTTTAGTGACAACAAGGCTGCGGGTCCTGGCTGTAAGCCTTTGTCTTTATACTGCCACAGCAGTGGAAGAAGTGATGCAGAGCGCTCTGCAGATGAAAAGGGATTCAGCCGTGCATAACATTATACAATCAATGATTCACTGAACAAGGCTGAGTCACAGTGGAGCCATTAAGTTACCTAATTACATCCCCATCACTGTGAAAACTGTGTGCCTCTCCACTTCATCTCAGCATAGCATTCATTTGTGTGCCCTCCATGTGCTCCTCTGTTCTGCAGGTGATGCTGGGGAGAAGGGAGACAAGGGGGACAAGGGAGAGGACGGTGTAGGAATCAAAGGAAGCCCAGGAGCACCAGGTGCACCAGGTAAAGCTACATTCTCACCGCTGCTGAGAGGGAGCCACGGGTCTTCAAAATGTCTACATTCCTTTTTATGAACAGTGGATCGGAAAGTTTTGTGCGTAAGGAAATACAGACTGTAATGATGCTGCTGCTGTGTGTTTGTGGAAACGGCATCAAAGCTGTGAACCTCTGGGCGAGCGTCTCCCCCCGGCAGCGTTTGACTGACTTTTTAGGGCCGACTTTGCTGTTAAAGATGCTCTGTGGACTTTTCCTGTGAACAAACAAAGTTTCTGTTTACACTGAGTGCTAGTCACCGAAACACACTGTGTGAATCACCGAGGTCTGACAAACAAGCTGACAACCGAACAAAGACGTATTTTTAACATGTTAAATCCTGCTTTGAAGGCTGCTCCCAAGCAGTCGCCCTGCTGTCACATCACTGGTGTATAACCACTGTGGATCAGTGGAATGGTGTGAAATCATTGGCAGGATGTGTCATCTGTGCACATCATGCATCCGTGTTCATCATAATGCACGTGTAAGACACAAGCAGAAAAAAAAGAAGCTCCGTATTACTACTAGCTGCTATTAGTGGTCAAAAACTCCACAGGGCACCTTTAACCTCCATGGTGCACTACGAACTGGAACTGATTGCCTGATATAAGGTATCTCTTCCTGTCTCCTCTCTACGTCGTGTGGCCCGTAACAACAATCAGCATTTTGCAGGAGTTTTTGTGCTGTCCATATTGTTTTAAAATACAAAAAGCAAAAGCTAGCACCCTAGGCTAACAAGCTTATGTACAGAGTGCTGAAAGCAATAGAGTTGCAAAGAGGAGTTAAGCAACTGTACGACATATGGTCTGAAAAGTGAAGCCAATGCAGAAGTGCCTTAAACCTGCATTCTTTCTAATGGCCAGCAGGGGGTTAAATCCATTGGATTCAAGCTTATGAGAAAATGATCCTACTTCTCATTTGATTTATTACCTCAGTGATCAGTTTACCGGTGAGTTTAGGATCTCAGTTGCTAGTTTCAAATCTATGAAATAAAGCAGGATATGCTATGGGACATGGGTGCCTTGGGTCACTTCTGGCTCCAAAACAGCAAGATGTGGACCCCAAAACTGATTGGTGACATCACAGTGGCTGCATTCACTTCTTATACCTTACACCTTCATACTCTGTATACCTGACTTATGGTTGGAACACCGCTACAGCTTGAACTGACATTGAATTCTCTTCGTTGAATAATCACTGCCAAAGACTTAACAGTTACATTTGAAAATATCTAATAATTATTTGATTGAAACTAAAAAAAAAAGATATAAGCTAGTGTATACACAAACGTGCCTTAGCAGAAGCTAATGATGACTGCTAAAGTGCATGTAGGCAAAACATGGAAAGAAGCTAGAGTTTGTTTTCAGAATCTGTAACTTAAACCAGTTTTAAACCAGAGTATTTAGTGCCTTCTGTCAAATAATGGACAAATAATGATTATTCACTCCCATGTTCCTATCATATTGAGCATATTGTTTCAAGTGGAAAAAAATTTAAATAGCGAGATGGATTACTAAAAAACACTTTCTGAAACAGCAGCCCCTCTCACTTTGTATCTTTAATGACACTTATGACGCCTGTCCTCGTGCCGGTTAGCTTCCTTTGTAGCCATTAGGAATGACATGATATTATAACCCAAGATGTTTTACTGTACCAATTTAATTCAGGTACCAAAATGGTATGAGCCTAAAATTTCAGTCAAAACTAACCTGGGGGTATGTGTATGTGGAAACTGTACTAATTTCTTCCAAAAATGAATATTAGTTTTAGTTAAACTTAAACATTTCACACATCTTCTATCTCCACCCCAGGTGCACCAGGCGCTCCTGGCATTGGCAAGGATGGCAAAGATGGAGGACGCGGCGAGGCAGGAAGTCCCGGTGTCCCAGGAGCATCCGGTCCTAGGGGACCTACGGGGGCACCTGGGCTTTGTGATCCATCAACCTGTATAGGCAGACTTCCACCCTTGTATATGCTCAGCGGAAAGAAGTCTGCCGGCTACAAAAACTAATGAGACGTCACAGCTCATTGAAACACTCCAGATCTCATCCTGCGGTGACCACGACCAGGCCTTCTCAGAGATCCAGGCGCGGTGATCTTTGGGAGTCTTCAAATGTCTCCATCTGAACCAAGAGACGCAAGGGGAAATAGAGACAAGGCACAATTGTAGAATACTGTATAGACATTTTAACTTGTATGTGATTATAGTGAGAGCTTATCTAATGTTCAAAGATAGCTGCTACTGATGCCAAAGCAACTTCTTCCAGCTGACGACAGGCACGCACGCCCATGAGTTGTCCCATAGAAATTCTACAGCCCCCGTATCTTCAGGAGAACAAATATGAGCAGGTTGTAAAGTATACCAACAGTACATCTCTCTGATTTCCTCTTGTGCGTGTACTTTTTCCTTTCTTGAATAAGCTCCTTGAAAAATATTGTTTCTACTTTTTTAGCTCCATGAATACAAGGTGCCATTTTGACCCACCTACACACTGCTGCATTCATGAGCCAGTAAGGAACAGTCCAGTCCTTGCTTCCCAAACAAAACCTTTTAAATGAATGAAATGTTCACATTAACACTTCACTTCGAGTGCAGACCTGAGATGACTTCTTCAACAATGTGCTTCTCATTTAGGCTCATTCATTTGTTTTGCCTGATTTGTCCTATTAATGTTCTTTTTCAAACAATGTAATAAAGTGAATATGTTTTGGAAGTGTGCGCACAGTGCTGTATTGAGACTGTTTAATGGAGCAAAACATCTATCTCAGAGCTGCTGCAGTTGTGCTCTGTCAGTGTTAAAATTCAGTGATGATGAGTCACATCATTACATAGCACAGTTAAGAGAATTAAAGGGGCCAAAAGTAAGATATGGTGATTAGTTTATTTAAAAATCATACAAAAAATAAGCTAATATCAACAGAATGTCAAGAAAACATCAGTGTTGAGGTCATGTCAAAAACATTTATGTCACTATGCAGGGGATGAATTTGCTTCTTTGTCTAATAAGGAAACAAAATGTCAAAAAGGATATACTTTTACACCTATTTTCCATACTGAACAGGAAAATACCACTGTACACTCTGTCTGCCATGTCTTGTCACCCCAAATCATAGCCACTGTAAATCGCCTCCATACTGTATCCTTTGTCATTCACTGAAAGGCGGCTGAGCCTGTGCTACCTGCTTACGGCAGCAAGTCAGTAAAGCCAAAGATAGCTTCAGCAAAGATGTCATGAGCAGCAGGTAGTGGTTTAGCTGCCCCTTATAGTTTTGGAGCTAACTTCGAATTCTGGCCACTTTCAAAGCAACATTGCGTGACTTTTTGACCTCAAGATAACAGCTCCAAAATCATTTTGATGTTACAGTGTCTTGTAATAGGGGGAATGGTGTCTCTATCTTAGCCTCTCCATCACTTTTGCACTCAGTAACTTCAGTGAAAGGGTAGGATCACAGCATTACATACATGTTTACTTTATGTTTTCGACACATAAGATTTTTATGGCATTGTCAGTTTTATCTGTAGTTAGCACCTACATAACATCCAACAAATCGAAGACCTGGGATTTATATTCACAACAATGGTGTCGCACTTAAAAAAAATGGTGGGAGGAACTAATTTGCAGAAAAAAATTACAATTTCTTGCTTTATGTAGATTGGTGTGCACTTGCAATGTGATCAATCTGTGAAACTCCACAGCCGCTTTACAGTAAAATGGCTTTGTATTGATAACAAGTTCCCTGGGTTGTTATGGACATAATCTGGATTCAGGAGGGCATTTTACCGTTGCCTGGTTACAAAGGAGAGTCAACATCATCCCTACCGTACCTCTGTCTGTAGAGGACAAATACATTCACAGATCAAACATGACCTTTACCAAGCTGCAGGAAGGAGTCAGCATAGCAGCCATCCAGAGGACATCCCTTTGATTTAATAGATCTGATTGTGGCTTAGAGCCAGCGAATTTTAAGTTGTGTGTGTAAGTGAAAGGATGGTTCATAAAGTTTGAAACAGCAAAGGACTGGTGATTGCTTTTTATATTCAGCTTACAGATACAGTATTTAACATGAAGGATGGCAGAGGTACAACTCAAAGGACCCTTATTTAAATGCATGGTGATAGCGCTGCGCAGGATCTCTCAAACCATGTGAGACCAGTGCTGCCTATTCAAGAAACAAAGCAAAGCCTGTATTATAAAATGAATCTGTTCCAGTCTTTATTATACAGTACAGTACATGTGTTTTTTTTTTCCAATACTTACAATATGCTACTAATTAAAATACCTTAGCACCAATTCATCAGGAAATTGGGGAAAACAAGTAACTGCATTGAAACACATTTGTATTGGTTCAAATAAGGAATAATTTAGCGGCATAACTTAGAAAACTCTTTTAATTAGCAAACACTGCTAATTTGAATATTGAGAGATATTTGGCTTACTGCATATTTATTATAAAACTTTAAGCTGTATGGATCTACTCACCATCCCACCCTGTAACACCTAGTCTATCGGTATCTGCTACAAGCATTTACAAAACCATGAAAGGGCAATACTGATACGGTTCATCACTGACAAAGAAGCTGCTGATAGCAAGATACATTAAATGGTATGACAATATCGACAGAGCGGGTAAATAATCGCACATTTAGGACCAAACTCAACTCTGAACATCGTGTTTTAGTGATATTAACATTTCTCAAAGCAGGGCTGCTCTGAAGGCAAAAAAAAGAAGAAGAAATCTCATTCAGAGGTGCTGTGATATTTACAGTTTTGTGCCAACAAATGTTAGCAGGCTAGTTAGCAGGATAGCTAATTACCAGGCTAGCAATTTAGCTGGCTAGCTAATTTCAAACCAGCAAATTATGGATAGTTATGTATTTTCTAACCTCACACAATGGCCAAATATAAATGAAAAATCAGCCTTTTTCATTAATACTTTTAGATTTTGAGACCATACTTTGGTTCACGTTGCCACCTTACTTGAAAAAATAACACCCAGTTATTAAAGCTTAAAAAACATCAAAGTAAAAAAATGTAACTATGTAGCTTTTGATTAACAGAGGCCATTCTCCATGTGTAGAAGAATGTGAAAAATGCAGGATAATGGTAAATGTTAAATTCAACCTAATAGCTAACATAAGCCACAACAAGCTAATGGTCCCACAAGACCAAGTAAGGCTGTAGCGACAAAACCCCTGAGTGTACCAAATTTAGCAAGGATACATTTGATTTCTAACAAATTCTACTATCTATTTGTAGTGTGCTATTTTCTCTTTTAAAAATAACAGTCTAGTTTTACTGATATGAAGGTTTCTTGAAGCAGAGCTGCTCTGAAGGCAAAATAAGTGTAATTACTGTGGCTTCTACAGTTTTGTTGATAATGTAATGTTCATTGAAAAGCAGGTAGTCAGCATAGCTGGAAAGCTAATTTTAAACTAGCCACTTTTAGCTAGTTAAGCAAGCTATTTGGTCCAGCCTGTTGTATTTCTAACTTTAAGCCATGGCCATGTATTTATGAAAATAAGTCATTTTGGTGTAAATGTTCATTATTTTAAGACCAAACTGTGGTGTATAGGCAACAACCAGCTAGCTAAAGTTTCAGAGAAATAGGACCCAGTTACTACAGTTTAAAGCAAACCGATGCAACCATGTAGCTTTTGCTGAACAGAACTTGTTCATATGTGGGAAAAAGTAACCAAATTAAAAAAAATAAAAATATGGAAGGACAAAGGTTAATGTTAAATGCAACCTTTTGTTAACATTAGCCAACATTAGCTACCATAAGCTAGTGATCACACCAGACCAAGTGAGGCTGTAAAAGAAAAAAAAAACCTGAGTGTACCAAAAAAAAAAAAATAATCAAGGGTGCAATTAAGTTTTTATGAATTAAACTTTTCATTTGTAAGGTGAAGAATGTGCTATTTCCTCTTTCAAAAAGTACATAGTCTCGTCTTACCTCGACACATTAAATTACTCCTGCCTCCAGAGCAGTCCGGAAATATTTATCTAAAATTTTTTTACATACGTCTTCAAAACTAAGCTGTGTCCGAGCCACAACTTCACATTCTTTATAAAGGACGTTCCGTTAGGTAACCTGAGCAAGAAATGATAAGTATGACTGGCCCATATTGTGATAACCTCTGATATGTATGTCTTGGCAGACTCACATAAGATTTCTATATTCTCTTCTTGATAATTACTCCCCATCCTCCCCTTCTCACCTGTGTGAATTAAACTGTTTTGTGTTTTGGAAAAGGAAGATAAATGCGATACCTTTTGTGGAGGCTATTTAATAGGTGCTAGATTACCATCACGTCTGAGGTCGAGGGAGAGGTGTAATTGGTCCGTGAGGGACGTAAGGCAAAGCATCTTTCAAGTGGATTTCACAATGCTCTGGTCATCAGGATGCAAGGAAGCAGCGCTCCAATTTTAGGTTCCAGGGGACAAATAAGAAAGGCAAGGTCCTTTCAGAGCAGGACTGAGCGGCCCGGGGACTGCCACAGTATAGGCACTTAATAGGCCTCACTGAACAGAAAGGAAGTGACACATTTAAAGAAAGTAGTGTGAAACAAGAAGCTTTTCAGGAAAGGTGAACAAAGGATGCAATTATAACACCTCCTCAAAGCTGTTTACTGCTCAAGTCTATGCATACCTCAAAGCAAGAATGACCAGAGCCACTTCATTAAACTTAAAAGTACAAATCTAACGGTGACATTTCTTCTTGTCTCTCTTTTTAGACTAATAGGAATCCTGAGGGTGAGTTTGGCACAAATCGTTACACATACATGTCATGTTTTTTCTATTCTGGACAGAATTTCAAGCAAATTTAATTGCCTTTCATCTCCAAATTGCATATCCACCTTTAAATGATAGAAATTCACACGAAATGATTGATAGTGTGGGCGCTGCGTTGCGTTTTGTAGGCAAATAAACAGAATTTTGGAATTGAATCCTTCAAATCTCTCCCAAAGCTTGAAGCAACAACGCCAAAGCTCTAATTTATGAGTAATTTCTGCTGCCTCCAGTTTTTATTCCCAAAATAAAATGGTGTTTTGATCTGTCTGAATAAATCAGACATGATCACTTTTGCAAATGGAGCAAAAATCCTAACTTGTTTACAGGGGACTTTTTGTTTTAGGGGTGCCAATACTGTCCAAAACAAGGCTACATAAGAACAATGCTACCAGCTTGGAGGCAAGAAGCGCACAAATGTGCTCATTCATCACATTCCACACTAACTCATTAACACTCCGCCTACACAAAATCACTATTGGTATTTGAGATTGTGCCTCACACTGTCCTTCCTCCTTCCCATCAGTGACAATAAAACAGATAATTCCCCTGACTGAGTAATTACCAATGGACTGGTAGAAGATCCCCAGCGAGAGATCAATGTAGTGAGCAGTAACTGACATCTATTGACGCAGGACAGTGTGGGCCGTGGATGGTAATTGATGCAAAATGGAGTGATGCAGGATAAAAAGAACAGCCCGTGGTGCAGACACGTTCCTGCAAGAAAACGCCTAACTGAACTTCTGAGATAATTACGGATGAAACAATACAATATCACACTCCCGAATCTTCACTCCCACTCAATGTGGGGTTTAAAAGGAGAGAATCGCATCATCCTTGTTATCTCCCTATATATTTCACAGGAAGCATGCAAGTGAGGAAAAAAACTGTTTAGCTGCCCTCTGTGCCCCATGTTTAATCTGAAAGAGTCCCTCGATGCTCAATCCCCATCCATCCCAAGCTTCATACCAAAAACAAAACAAAACAAAACAAAACAAAAATCTGACCGGCAGCACATTTTGCTTCAGCTCCTCCGTACTGAGGTGATCTTGAAAAAGAAAAAGTTCTTGATTCAGACTGACATGACCAAGTTCATAAATACAGCTGGACTTCAAGCTCCATGTGTCTGTTCTTCTTTAAGTCCCCTTGACATTTTTGGTGTGGGGTCTCTGCGCCAGGCTGGCGTAGTAGGCACACTGGCTGGGGTCACATTGGCCCGTGGGACCTGGAGGTCCAGGCTGACCGTGGGGGCCGGGGTTCCCTGGCTCTCCCTGGGCTCCGGCTTGTCCTGGGCTTCCGTCTTTACCGTAACCGGGCAGACCAGCTGGACCTGTTGTGGGAAGAGGAGCAATTAAAGGCTCAAAATTGGAAACAAAGCTAATAAGAAATAAATACAGTGAATAGGAGACAGTTTCTTACCTATTGGGCCAGCAGGTCCAGGCTCTCCTCTATCACCGACACCAGTTTCTCCCTTCTCTCCCCTGGTTCCTTTCTCACCTGGAAGGAATAAGGAAAAAAACCTTGCTTTGATTTCTGCACATTATCAGTCGTTGTACTTATTAATCAACAGTTTTGAACGACCATGAACATTGCTGTGAACTGGAAGTGGTTCATGACATTTATAGTCGTCTTTTAAGGTATAAGGTTAATTGTGTGGGGAATATGAGTCGAAAGGAGAGAAAGGGCTTACGACTGGACATTTCATGAGCTAGTATGTTGTAGCGAGGTTGTCTGAACCTGTACAGTACCAAGCCGTTATAACACGGTCATTGTCTGCTCAGCCTCTTGTATAATATCTCCTGTAGCTCTGTCGAAGTGCAGTCAAGTCAGTGAAAATGACTCAACTTGTATCAATTGAGTTAAATCAGCTCAGGCTCAGACATCACATATTTTAATGGAATGAAGCTTAAAGAGGGTTTTGTGTGTTTAATCTGAACAAATACGTCAGTGTAAAAACGACATGTAGTGGTTTTATGTCCCAAGTCACGTCATGACGTCATGACTTTGGGTTTTAGTTTAGTTGTGTCCTGTTGTATTTTGTAGGTTTCATCCTAATGTGTCACGTTCTGTTTTGCACGTCGTATCTTTGTGTTTTTTCCGCCTTGTTTGAATGCTCTTACTACCCGCCTCTTATCACTCTTCCCTCCGTAGTGTATTTAACTTGTGCTCTTACTCTTTGTCAGCTCGTCTGTGTTTTCACCTCTGTTCTCCAGTCCTGGTTCCCACCTTGTGTCTTACCTGCATTTGCTGCTTCTGCTCCTTTGTGTCTTCTGGATTTGTGCTCTTTGCAAAAACTTTTGGTTTAGTGTTTTTATGCTGTTGGATTGTTGCTTTTAGTTGCCTGTGTTTCCATTGTCTGCTATTTCTATTTTTTTTCTTTTTTTTTGGAATCAGCTCTGTTAATAAAGCCGTTTTTGGTTTCTACAACTTGTTGCTCTGATTCTTGCATTTGGGTCCTTATTCGCTAAATCACGACACCTCAGAAATAGTCCCCCATCCTTTGTAGAACCATGAGGTGATGTATTTTTTATGAAGTTTATCAGAACTGGTCAATGTATTTTGTTAGTTTAGATAGTATTTTGGAGACAAGCTAATATAACAGTGGTATCAATCTTCTCATCTAACTCTCTGTACAGAAGCAAATAGGCAAATGTCTTAAAATGTATTCTAACAATACAACATCCCTCAGATATCGTTTTAAAGTCAGGTTTTAAAGTTACTTTCTGATTTATAATTAAAATGTTGAAACTATTTTATTGAAGACATGAAGTTGGACAAACTGGACTCAGTAGGAGTTGTGAAATCAGTAAAGTGTGTACGAGTTTCCAATTGGAGCAGTGGAAAGTGGCACTGTGGTGAAAGTGAAGGAGCCAAAACTTAAAAAAGGATACACAGAAAACTAGTAACACTGGTATCAGTCCTACCTTTAGGGCCCATGGGTCCCCTGGGTCCTTCTCCTCCATTCTGCCCAGGCATACCAGGCTCTCCAGGGGGTCCAGGTCGTCCAGCACTGCCGTCCTTACCCGGCAGGCCTGGCGGTCCTGGGCGGCCCGCTGTGCTCTTCACGTGGGCTGGCTGGAGCTGAGCCATGAGGTAAGCCATTTTGGCTGGACGGAAAAAGAACAGCGGCTTAAATCTGGTACAACTCTATCATCGTTATCCCAAATGAGCCCAGACGAATCAAACACCCCGCTGAGATCTGCAGGCAGGACGGGACCCAAAAAGAAATCGTCTCCTCACCATCTAATTGCTTCGCCAGCTCCTCCTGGATGAGCCGTCTCATCTGCTCCAGTGATACTGACTCTCCCTGAGACAACAAAGATGTTGATGGTTTACTCAATTATTAAAACTGGGATCTGAGCCGTCTGCGGTGCGTATCACTGTGGTGTTATCTTTGTTTCAAAATCTCATTAATCACCCTTTGGCCGGGGATACCGGGGTTTCCGGAAGGTCCTTGTGGTCCAGGAGCTCCTATTTCTCCTGGTGGTCCTGACATGCCCATCATCCCTGTGTGGCCCTTTCTTCCTGGGGGTCCTGGGTTTCCAGGCATACCTGGGTCTCCTGAATGTCCTTTATCTCCCTTAATTCCTGAGTCTCCCTGGATAAGAGGACAGCAGTTAGACATTTTCAGGCACAAAGCCCAACGACTGGTAGCTTACTGGACAGTGAAGAAAGCCCTAACGGACATGTGCTCACTCACCTCCTTTATCTGTTTATGTCACACATCTGCATCTGTATATTGAGAGAAATTGTCTAGATTGCTTCATTCTCTGTGTTAAATTGTCTACGCTACCATTTCGTACTCCTTACAAGTATTTAACAGAGAGTCTTTCTACACACATGAGAAGCTATTGACTAAAATCTTTAAAGCTCTTCGTGCCATTTTGCACACACTTTTGAAAGGGAAACTTTTTGTTGACTGCCAGATCGACAAGCTACCAGGCCTCAATGTCAGATCAAGAAGTTAAAAAACACATCAGTCAAGCTTCATGCTGCAATGCCCCAAAAAATCTGTTGAATCCTGAGAAAAGGATATTGATTTGACCTCGTTGAATGAATTAACTCTAAATTCTAAAACTAAATAAAATCTACACCCTTGTGTTTTAAGTGTATGGTTCATTTGTTTCCATTTTGGCAGTCAGGTGACAGGTTTGTATGTATTATCACACATTATCTGTTCATATCCATATGGTGTACTGCATTTCTCATCATCTCTAGTACCTACCTTATCTCCTTTCAGGCCACGGTCGCCAGCTCTGCCTGGCATCCCCTACAGAACACCAAAAACAGTCAATGTTAGCGTGAAATCTGTGTACTTCATAGCATGCGAGTCATCGGTGGTCTTGTGAAGTGCTTACTTGTTTCCCCTCTGGGCCGACCGGACCAGGTGGACCCTGGAAATCAAGATGAAAGTTGACGTTATCCCCAGCTGGTCATATTTATGAGCTGCAAGTAATCTTTTAATCAAAATATGTCAAATCCAGCACTCACCGCGGGGCCTTTGGGCCCACTAAAGCCTGGTAATCCTGGGTTGCCGGCCTCTCCCTTGTCCCCTCTGAGACCCTGTGTGACAACAGAGACGTGGCCGTCCATCACATTGGACACACATGGCTTACAGTATTCTAAAAGCCTCGCTCATTACCGAGGATACAGCGAGATTAACTTGCTAGCCGCGGTCCTTATCGACATGCAGCAGTGCTGTGGATAAAAATCTCATAAACCAATCTTGCGGTGGGACATGCCAGCTTGAAGAGATTAAAATTCATATTTACAGAGGACATGTGGGCCTGAAGACAAGCCGGTTGTGGCGGAAACAGAGTGAAGACATTCATTAATTCTAGCAGAAGGTAGAGAATATTTCTCTTTGCCTTTTTTCATTTAGTATTCTTCAAAAACGATTCTTATATTCTTGAATGGAGACACTATAACCTTCACTGCACCCTCCTTTCTCTGTGTGGTGAACTGGAGCATCTGATAAGAGTTTTGGCATTACCTAATTCCTCCCACTAAATACCTCCACCCTCCACCGAAATCACTCTCTATCTCCTCCGCCAACCTTTCTGCATCTGGCTCCTGCCCTCCACCCTGCTCCGGGCTGTTTTCTGATGATCTGCTCCCTCTGCTGACTGATATCATCAGCTCCTCTCTGATAGCTGCGTATCGTCTGCCCTCCAGTTAGCAACAGTTACTCCTCCTCCCAGGGAACCGTTCTCCAGCCCACAGACCAGCGCGCCGCTCCGTCTATTTGTCTCCAAACAAATGTGCTGCGAATTACACTGTCTTGTCGAATAAAAAGCTCTCCTCACTCACAGGTCTCATAATAACGTATAACTCGTTTGATTTCCAACATTAGGCATTATATCTGCCATGGTGGCCTCTGCCTGCCCTTCCTCTTCATCTCCAGGCCGGCCCCTGGCGCCCCAAGGTGAATAAACTGAAAAAGGGCCCGTTCAGATACCTTATCTCAGATAACACATGACACAGTGCCCTCTACGGTGGCCCGATGTGCTGCCTTCCATACTAGAAACTTAGCTGGTCTCTAAATGGTTGAATAGCTAATAGTTTCCTGTGTCTTTTATTACAGAGGTGTAGTAGTTAGGAGTAATAAAACACCTAATAAAACTATTTTAATTCAACCGTTTCACCGTAAGTGCATCACAACTTTCTGCCATCTGGTGCCCCGTTTCATTTTTTCCAGCCCCCGGCCCTCAAACAGCCTGAGTCCGCCCCTGGGCCCCGGTGCCAGCGTCGGCCTATAAACCCTGCAATCACTGAACCCTCCCAGACTTTAATTAACCTCATCTGTGTACTCAGCGATATTGTGAGATTGCGTAGTGTACAATGGGCTCTGAAAGCTTTATGAGTGCCGGGACAACACTTTGAAATGACATTGTTACCTGGGCAGCAAAGTGTGCGGGTCATTTATCGCAGGTAACTTCAGCAAACACCGACGAAGAACTGCGCACAGTGCTTGCTGATGTATGTAAACTTTCTGCGTATTTCTCAGTTTCTGGATCAGCGTCATACAGTAGATGTAAAGTGTGCGTCAGGGCCCAGGACATCCTCAGGATCCTAAAGCACTTGCTGATTTTAAGGTCAAGCAGTCCTGAACCATCGCAGACTCATCAGGTCCTGAAGTGAGAACACAACTGTGACAGGGACCAAGTCAAGACCGAGACCAAGGCAGGGTGATACCGAGTCCAGACCAGGACCAGACCACTGTAGTTAGGTTAAAATGTCCAACATGGAAGTCCTTAAATTGATATGAAAGGTCCACGTCCCTGTCAAACACCCACAGAAACCAAATGAACGTCACTTTTTCAGGTATTCTGGGTCATCATTAGAGACGCAAATCCTCTTTGTCTGACACTGAGTAAAAATGTGGTCAATTCCGAGACAATACAGATCATTCAAACAAAATTAGAGAACTGTAACACTACCATACAGTACTGTGGATCTGTGAGGGTCATCACTGGGACTAGATCTATCCAGAGTCTTTCCCTCTACTCGTTATCACCAGCTACCTCCATGGGGTCTCCTTCTCCAGGACTCCTCGTCCCAGACATCTGCCTTTTGCTGACTTTAAGCTTCGTCTTGAGTAAAGTCAGATGTCTCCCGGTTCTGTCTGCCAAGTCTTTGTGTTCACACCTTTCGTACCAGAACCTGAGACATCTCCGTACCTACAACAGCTGATGGGCCTCACTTGTTTGGTGTTACAGTTTGTTTTTTGGCTGAAGCACATGTCACAGCACCTGAGTGCAGACTGGGACTCATCCCTGCTTTACGCCACAGATTCATCATTGCATTTCATTTAAGACATCTTAATACTCCCTGAATTCTTCTTCCTTGTCAAAACTTAGTGCCCCCACATTACCCACAATTCAACTCTACTGAGTTGTACTGACTCTACAGATTGATCATAGATCCTCCTGTGCTATGCTAGCAGCAGCTGGTGTGGATTCGAGCAGAGATGAGGAGCAGCTACAGAGACCTGGTGAACTCACTTCTCTACATCTCCACACCACCAGATTTTTGTCATCCTCAAACATGCAGTCTTCAGCCCCAACCAGCACTGTGACATCACTTGAGGAGATTTACCAGACTTGTAAGAGCTCCCCTTTAACACCTACAGTGGTACTCCCATGGCATAGCATACTGAAATTAGACATCTCTTTTCTCCAGCAAAATTACAGAATGATTGTATACTATAGTTTAAAATAACCACAGCATTTACACTTTTTTTCTGAAACTGAACCTTGTTTTTTAAGCCTTTTTCTGGTGACTGTAAAAGGGCTGAATATAATGGGAAAACAAAGGGCAGAACATGCTATCAAGGTACCTGATTGGAATTGAACTGAGGATGCAGGAATTACTTTTTACAAATCTTAAACCACTCATCTACATGTATTTCATGCGCTGGGACGGGCCTGGAACGTGCTCGGCTCACTGGCGAGGACTGTTTGTGTGTGACTTAATTAACTGCCTTACATGCAATTAAACCTCGACCAATCTGTTTCGATAAATATGAATTTGATTTGAATTTCAAACAGCGCCTCACATTAAACCAGGGTGGGCCTGAGCTCGTATAGCACCACGCAGAAGACAAAGAGGACATCGCTCCATTGTCACGCCACCTTTTGTTGTTTCAGATAAGAGACATTAATAAGATCTTCATTCTTATTTGGTAGTAATCATCCCTAGATTTGATGTGGTTTTTCCATCTATTCAAGTAAAAAGTAGTTATGCTAATGCTGGTCTTAAATACATCTTCATCTTTTCTACCAGTGCTCACACACTTGGCTTGATATTCACATCTCTAACTCAAGGACAACCTTGACGAGCCTGAGCTTTTTTTTTTGTATGTATCCCCACATGACCTTATTTGCATTCTGCATCATCAGATGATTCAGGCCCTCCGTCACCGGGGACTCTGCGTGGGTATTTGTCTGCGGATGCGCTTGTGAAATTCAAAACCTTTACATGGCACGCCAACCTGCTGAGGGAATTACAGGCCCTGTGCCTCTAGGAAACGGTCCGCTCCGGCCTGTTCCCCGCGCTCTGAGATTACTCGGCAATCACTTTCCTCCTACTGGCAGCAGCCTGGTCAACTCCTTTCAATCCTGGCTCACCCAGGGGAGAGTGATGTTTCCACCCCGGTCAGGACAACATTTACTCCGATCTTCCATCATAGTCTGACAGCTCATCTCTTCTAGAAATCCTCTGCTTCCTCCTCTCGCCTTCAGATCCCACATACAGTGGCTGCTTGCTTGATTAGCCCTGAATATGCTACTTGTCCCTAATTTTCCACCCTGCCTTTTTATACATTCTATTAGCTCTTCTCTATTGAATGTGTTCACTGATGTGATGTGGTAAAGTGTTGCTATGTTTCTTTGGCGCTGTTAGTCATCCAAGCGCCGACTGCAAATCCAACTTTAAGGTGATGCCGGTAGGACCACACGACTCACCGGACTTCCAGGGACACCTGCTTTTCCTGATGGCCCCGGTTCACCTTGCTTGCCCTGGGATGCAAAAGGAAAAGAAAAAAAAAGGAAAGTGAGAGAATATACGGGCGAGGACTGGCAGAGAAGCGACTTGAGTGCCACTTGCTGTCCATATCTATCAGTCTGCTTGACGCTGTGCCGTGTCTGTCTTCTGTTTGCGTCAGACGGCCTGGCGAGTGATTGAAAATGACTCACCGGCTCTCCTCTTGGTCCGCTAAGCCCTTCTCGGCCCGGAGGTCCCAAGGAGCCCTGCGAAAACAAAAAAACAGCCAGTTTTATTATGTCTCACTCATGCTGAAAACAAAAGATCTTAATCATATCTCTCCCTTCAGGGCATGCTGGGAAAACTGCAGGCTTGATCATTTTAAACTCCGTTGCGCTTGAGCCTCGACCGGAGCGCCGACTAGTTTTTGTGGAAGGAGTAGGTGGGAAAAATATTTTTACTTCAGGAGAGCATTCTGTCTCTAAGCCCCACATCCGGAGGATGAGTGAGCTAAAAGGGTTTTGGGTGAAGTGTTACATCCTGCGACGAGACAAGTGGGGGGATAAAAGTGCTGCGGCCTTTAAATGTGTATGTGAGAGGGGTTTAGGTTTGTCATTTGATAAATGGGATGAAACTTGTGCAATGTCAAAACATATGAAGTTTAAAATGTTAAACTGTCAGTACCGGGCCTCTAGTGTTAAAGAGACTTGATTAAAGATTCTGTGGTCTGCTGGAAAATGTTGTATTTTGTCAAAAACTTTTTTAAACCTAGAAGTATGATCTGCATTCGATCGATCCGTGGAGGCTGCATCCAGACAGCGATAATGATTATTCTCAGGATTGGCTCCTTTACAGAACCGGGAGACTGAGCCAAGATTGCATTGTAGGGAATAAAACGAAAGCCAGACATTTGCTGTGGGTGGCATGTATACTGCTTATAAAAATGCATAAAAAGATGCTACTGTTCTCATGTTTCACAATCTTAAAACTATTGCTCTCTTTTGTTTTCTCATATGACTTTATTTCACTGTCTCAGATGAGGGGACTGCAGAGAGAAACAACATTTCTCCTCCTGGTGGTTATAATTTCAGTGTGTACTCGTAGAATAGAAATTGCAAGTCATTGTGTAAAAACATCATGTTACATACCTCCTTCCCAGGTTTGCCGTCACGCCCAGGTGATCCAGACTTTCCATCTTCTCCCTGTTTAAACCATGAAAAAATATCAAATGAAAGAACGTTCAAGGATTCATTTAAGGTAGGGTTTGCTTGATCGCCCAGGAGAAAGTTGTCTCAGCTCAAAGTGACAGTGTTTTATAATCATACCAAAATGTTTCGATCCAGTTTGGCCAGTCTACTTTATTGCTTATGACATTTAATCATTCTGTGATGTATTTCATTTCGCTTTTGCAAAGTATCTAGTTACTGGAGGTCAGCCACTACTCCCACACCAGCAGAGACTGCTCCAAGACAAATTGTACCAAGGACTTTTTTGTGTGGGGTTGGTATAGTGGACCAAACCACTGTGAGGCATTTAAAGGGGGGACCAAATCTTTAAAACACATCGTTTTATGTCTTTAACTAGCACAAGTGGGTTTTTTGTAATGCATATTATTATATTATTTCAAATGATTCTTTCATAATAATAAACTGTATAGGTATTGATCTTGACAACTCTCTTTATTCCCAGGAAGGTGGGTTTAACGCACCTGGAATCTGCCATACGTGGCACACGTATTTTTGATGTTACCAGTATTGATACAAATAATTACAAAATATTAAAATATGACACATAGCGGCTTTAAAGTTATGTTATGTTAACGTCCTTAAGAGCTTAATTACTACTGCACTTAATATCTCATTAGCTGTATTACATTGTATTAGTATGATTAGAAAGCTGCAAAATATCATATATTAAGTTTTTATTAGTGGAAATTCTTAGGATAAAATAAGAAATCGGGTTTACGTGAAGAGCTTTAAAAACACAGAACAACAAACTGTATGTCCCACAGCATAGGGCCCTAAAACAGGAAGTCAAATAAACAAAAGATAAAGTGTTCGCTTAATTTAGTGTTAACTAACAGCAGCTAGTAGCAACTTTGAAGGCTAATGGAGGACAATGTTTCAGAAGCAGAGGTGTTTATGAATGGCTGGTGCTACCGAGTTAACTGTTTTGGCATTAGCTTGCTAGCTAAAATGTTTTTGCTGCTGTAAAAAGGGTTTACACAGTTTCACTCAGCAGTATATGGATGAGTAACAGTCCCCTCACAGGTGTAGTTTTGTTAATATTAGCAGTAGCTGGTTAGCTTCCTGATAAGGTGCTCACTGTGTTTAGCCTGCACCAATTCTGTGTAAGCTAGCTAGCTGCACCAAACTCTACATTTCCCCTCGGCACACACAAACACACCAACTCATCATCACATCCCTGCAGGAAAAATATAAAGCTTGCATTTCTTTTTTATATTTTTTCTTTCACTGCTTTTTGTGAGTTCTGGCGCGCCATAATGAAGACCAGACTTGAGATCCGCAGAGTTAATTACAAGGATTGATATGACACTTCTACATTGTACTGAGGTTCTGCGCTCAATCTGCACTTCTTATTGTGGGCATCAACTTTCAATTTCCCGAATAATAGCGAGTATAATTTCCGTGTGACTGACATTTAGTGACAGTAAATCATAAGCAGCGCAGGGTCTATGGAAACACTCCACAGTTCCTCTAATAAGTTGTCTGCTGTTTGCGAGGCAGTGCAGGCAGCGCCTCACTGGGGCTCAGTCAGAGCCGTCTGTAATGAGCCATGCTATTGGTCATGGCACTGTGGCAGAAACCTTTCCTGCGGGTGTGTGCTGTGTGAGAGACAAAGCAGCAGGTGCGGCGACTCTCCCGGAGAAGGTGTCTGAAGAAAGTGCAAGACGCATATTAACATCGCAGTGCAGCGTGACGGAAACTGAATGTGGCTTTGCACCATTCCCTGAACTCCTGCAGTGTGTATGACTGTGGGGCCGAGGAGGTTATCTTTAAATGTGCATATTTGATTGAGACAATTGAGATGAGGCCAACTGAGGCCAACATTATTTGATGACACATGTTATGTCACACATTCAGAGAAGACAGAGGACGTCTTTAGGGCTGTACCGAAATTGGTGCTACGTAGGCGCCTGGTCCAGCATGCGGCACCATTGACCTCTTATTCAAAACAGAGAAAAGACACTGTCACCCAGCATATGTAAAGCTTCATCGGGGTTGATTTCCTGCTTTTCTATACAGCATCAGATTAAACCATTTTAGTCTACATTTTTGAGGTCTGAACTTCAATTGCACACTGCTGGCACAAAATGCGAAAGCTTTTATGTGACAAGTGGACTTTCAAAGTAAAATGGGACATGTTGGTGCTTCTTATCCTCTGAAACCCGACGTCAAATGTTCTTCTTTATGCAAGGCATTGCAGATGCGGGTGAATTGGGAAAATGTATTGGAACAAAATAAGAAGGTAAGAAGTTTCCTTTGGGAGCCCAACAACACATGGAAAACAAGAATAAGTAGTACAGGCATTCACTTGTACAGGTCAACAAAATTAGGCCACCAGTGACATGTCCCCCTGTTCTCCACATTTCATCACAGTAATAGGTGAGCAATCTACCAGACAGGAAGTAATTGTGAATCCCTACAGACGCTGAAGCTCATTAGGCAGGAAAATGGTGCTAAAGAACAAACAGGGCATGGTTTGTGTTTCATCCCCCAACAGTGTGTGAGGTCTTCTTCTGATGAATCTCTGTTAGTTGGATGTGAACAAATATTGTAATAATTGTTTGTGTTCATTGTAATTCTTAGATCCAAACTGACCTGTTCATATACAGGGAAAACAGTAGTAACACACTGACCTTAGGTCCTGGTGGTCCAGGTTCTCCTCTGTGGCCCTTAAAGCCCTGTACAGGAAGAGAAACAAAAGTGAGTAAGTCACAGAGGTTTGCCACACCAGTTTCCGTCATCAGATCTGTTTACTGGTGCTCACTTACTGGGAGTCCCCTAAGCCCGGGATTTCCAGGCTGTCCAGGTTCACCTTGCTTGCCCTGAAATAAAATCCGACACAGTTACATCATCATTGTCTGGTCGCATTATTTCATCATTTCTTTCTAAAAGCAGACAATGCCTTATTGTTGTTGTTCAAGACTTATAAACTCTTTGGATCAATGACAAGGTAAACATCTCCATCTACTTACAGGTTCTCCTGTTTCCCCTGGTCTGCCATCTTTTCCCATTTTTCCAGCCTGACCCTGCAGATCAATGAAAGTGATTATTTAGTGTCCGCTTCTCTAAAGACTGTTAACGCCACACCGCCGTGACTGTATGTATATTCATGATGTTGATCATCAAATTGCTCTTCTTACGATCATGCCAGGAAGACCTGGTGGTCCCTGGATTCCTTTGAGACCCTCTTTGCCCTGGTGCAAGCAAACAAACAAACAGGTCAGCGTCACCAAAGGAAAAGAAATGATTAATGGCCACTATTACTGCACAGGCCGGCTGACCTACATGCTAGAGGGAAGAGGTTTGTACAATAATGACACATGGGTAATACGTTTTCTGAGGGGAAAGTACGCGGAGTGCAGTCTGACCTTTTCTCCAGGGGGCCCCGGAGGGCCGACGGAACCAGGCTGTCCATCGTTACCCTAAAGAGGAAAGAGACAGTGTCAGTGGAGGTCAACAGAAATAGAAAGCCTGACTGTGAGATAAAAAAATCCAGACAAACAAGTCCTGTTTACACAAAGTTATTGAGAATTTAGAGCAAAAATTTAAGCCCAAAATAGTGACTTACAGGTGCGCCCATTGAGCCAGGAGTACCTGGATGGCCAGGGGGTCCAGGGTGACCCTGTTTATAGAGAGGAAAGTGATTAAAATCTAATAATGTCATTTTATCAGGCAACAATATTGCAATGACACTTTCTTTATACACAAAAAGAAAGGAGCAGAAGCGACAAATAAGCGCGAGACTCGTGAGTCATAAGCGACAAATATACCTTGTCTCCTTTGTCTCCAGGAGCTCCAGCAGGTCCTCGATCACCTTTAATACCCTGTGGTGAAAAAGAGAGAAAGATCATATGAAACGTCAAATCTCAAGAGGAAAGCATCCATCTGAGGAAAACAAAACCTCAAAATGGTCCAAATGTTACCAAAGAGGAGGATGTAGCAACATCTGTATCGCTCTGAAATATGACTCAATGCATTTTTTGAGTTGTGCTTTTATCCAATTAGCTGAACCTTGTGAGGTAGAAAAAATATATATATATTGACAATAGCAATTCATTAGCATCAGGCCCTTTGGGAGGCCACAGTTAGTATGTAGACTTGCCTTTCCACCGTCAGCTCCAGGGGGTCCTTGAGGTCCAGCTGCTCCTGGGGGGCCCTGTAATGACACCAGCAGAGCATCAGTCTCTGTCCAGGCGGACAGTGGAGAGCACCGTCGCTGGGTCCTTATCGTTCACTGCTGCCCCCAGAGGAGGCCGAGCTAATGATGCAGAGAGAGGCTCTCCATCCGTCACACCAGCTGTGATGGATGATGACAAACGTGCGGCGAGGACCTCATGCCTCACTTAGGGCTAATACAGTGGAGACACACACTTTATAATACGGCTTTGAAGAAGAGCAGAGTTATCATAATAGCCCTCTCATTACGGGAGAAGTGAGGTTATGATGGCTGAATATTAATAGCCGTGTCCGACTGTACCTGGTATCCATTTTCACCATTTTTCCCTGGAGGTCCCTGGTGTCCTTTGTCCCCTGGGACTCCTGGGAGACCGGGTGATCCAGGTGGACCAGCAGGGCAGTCTGAGCAAACGTCCTGGAAAGTGGCAGAAACATGTTTGTGATAAAGAGATGGGTCTCAGGATCCATGCAATAAAGTCTTTTTTTGGTTAAACTTTATATCAACCATCATTAACAAACGCTAAATTAATAGTTAATTAAACATTATCTAACAGATATTTCACTGTTGTTTATAAAGTATGCTAAGCTAAGCTAAATGGCTGCTGTGGTGTTGACCTTCTCATTTAAAGGTCCAGTGTATAGGATTTAGTGGCATTGAGCAGTGTGTAGTTGCAGATTGCAACCAACTTAACACCCCTCGCCTCACCCTTCCCTATGGTGGCTGTGAAAAATGCAAAAGGCCCTCTCTAGAGTCAGTGTTTAGCTTGCCCTTTCTGGGCTACCGTAGAAACAGATAATGTACATAAAATATGATTATGAATATGACGTTTCATTGCTGCCCTCCTAAATCATACAAGACTTTACACTGTGTAAATCGTTAATAAATTATTCTAGTTCATCTATAAACATTATTTGGATGGCATTTATAAAGTTGCAACTGATCTTTGTAAACCTTCACGACTGCTTGATAAATGGTTTATAAAGTATTTAATTGTCTAAAGTTGAATTAACTATTAACTTACCATTTGTTAATGATGTTGAATACAAAGTGTTAACATTTCTCACTGGTGGAAATGCTCCTTACCTTCAGATCCAGGTCAGAGAGGTCTGCAGCCTTCCCCTGAGAGACAGAAGATGAAAGAGTTAATCAATCAGGGAACACGAGATTAGTGGTCTTAATTCAGCAGCTAACCGAGGGCTCTGTTCCAAAAATGTCCATACGCGTTTGGTACATTCTACATGGTGAAAGGCATGCGAACACCTTCATGTAACTCATCTCATTCTGACACCGTGGACATTACTTAATCAGCCTCCACTTGTTTGGATTTGCTCCCATTCAGTCACCATTGGTGATGAGTGGTGAGGTCCGGCTCATAGTTGGTGTTCCAGTTTATCCCAAACAAGGTGTCGGGTGGGGTTGAGGTCAGACCTCTGTGCAGGCCGGTCAAGTTCAGCTACACCCAACTGGGAAAACTGTTGCTCTATGGACAGCTCGCTAAGGGGGTAACCCAAATCATGAAAAACAACCCCAGACCAACAGAGTAAGTGTCTACATAGTTTTGACCAAAGAGCGTGCATATCATCTATCTAATCTAAAGGTCCTTGGATTTAAAGCATCCACTAAATGGCTATTGTATCAATGTTTTTTTTTAATTGAGTCTGTATTATTATGTTTCATTCCACACACAGACTTGTGTTTTAATAGTGCACGATTATTCTCTCCTTATATCTGACTGTTAAATATAGTATGTGAATTAACTTTGTGTATTTCATCAACAATTAAAACCAGTAGCACAGGTAGTTCTGGTTGTTCCCGTCCCTCTTCTGTACTCACAGGCTCTCCTTGTGATCCCTTCTCTCCGGGCCTTCCTGGTAAACCCTGCATGTGGAGCAAAGGCAAATGAATCAATAAACCACATCAAAAATTAAGACATTAAAAGCAAATTACACAACATTCACTGCCACTAGGTACTAACGCTGCAGCTTCTCAAACCACTAAAGTTGAGCTGAAAAAGAAATCTGAACACACACTGGTGACTTTTTACCTCTGAAACAAGGAAGTTCATGACCAGATGGCAGCCATTTTGTGGCCACACAGATCAAACTGACAAATGAGGCAGTGCTGACCAATAAGAATCAAGATTCTGTTACTATATTGCTTATTTCTCGCTTAAAATGTTTTCAGAGTCACACTTTAGTGTTCAGCTATAATAAGCTATGATAAAACAGACGTGGAGGGACGAACATGCATTAGAAAGAATGCGCGGCTGGACCGGCTACCAAAACAATAAAGAGAGAAACTCACACTCTGTTCAGGGTGCCATTACTCCACTATATCCTTACATGGCAAATAGTTATTTGCTGCTATATTAATGCTCAAAGTGTCATAAATTTAAGAAATAATCACCAGAGTCAACACAGACAAAATTTATGATGCAACCATAAATATAAAAAGAAGTTTTCATCTCATGATGTCACTTTTTATGACAGTTTACGAACTCCAATCAAAGCGAGCAGATCGGAGCCAGATACGTGATAGGCTGTTGCAGTCACTCTGGGTTTAATGGGTCTCAAAGCAATAGGACATTTATTTATTCATCCAATCCAATCACTCGTTTTTTCACTTGTGGACTCACGTTATGTCCCGCTGGGCCCTGAGGACCAGCAACTCCCGGAGGACCCCTCAAGCCCTGGAAGAGACGAACTGATGTTAGAGGGAGACATTTTTATAGACATAAACAAACTTGATATCAATCTTAAGAAAATAATTACCGCAGGTCCAGGATCCCCATTCTTTCCCGGAGGCCCCTACGAAAAAAAGGAACATTGCACATTTAAAAACGTGTACATAGAAGCACTGGAGGAAGATGATGATGTAACACCGGCTGCCATCGATGCTCATACCATCGGTCCCACTTTGCCCTCTCCTGCTTGACCCCTGTCCCCTGGTTGCCCCGGTTCTCCTCGTGACCCCGGTTGACCCTGTAAGAAAAACAAAGTTTACTTCGCCATCCTGCACCTCAGATAATGTCCCTTCAGCCGTAATGTTTGGTAGAGAAACTGTTGCGACCAGCAATGCCTGCTGATCCCCAAAAATACCACTCTGTTTTTAATCTGCGACGGAAAAAAAAACAATCTACGGCTGACATTTTGCTACTCAGAGGAGAAAACGAATGGGTGATGAGGGTGAGCGATTTGACACCATAAATCCAGCAAATGCCCCTTGTCCAGCCTCTCCCGTTCCGTGCCCTCGACATCAAGCTCTTCGCGGCGAAGAGACGCTCATAATCAGAGCAGCGGTCACAGTGCGGTGGACATAGAAATTGCTTTTGCTGCTTTCAACAAAAATGAATTGTTTTTCTTATCCGTGCCAAAAAAAATCAACAAAAGAACACCTGTGCATGTAAAAAAAAAAAAAAAAAGCCACCTCAGGCAACCTATGAAGCCCACACACACACACACACATACACACACACACACACACACACATAAACAGACTTTGTTGGAAACTTCTGAAATTACATTACCTTTAGTCCTGGGGGTCCTTGAATTCCCTGTGGTCCTGGATCTCCCTGTAATATCACAAATCACAACAATTACATGTGACGCTTTAAATTAAGCCTCTTTTGAACAAATCACTTGGAGTTAAAAGCGTGCATGTGTTGCAGTTCCTCGTGCACGAAAACCCGTAGCGGGGCCTCGGGGGCCGCACCTGGCAGCTGTAAAAAAGCAGAGCCGCTGTGAGCCAAATCTGTTGTGCTGCCGCGTTTGCTTTAACGCGATATGTCTTAACAATGTTTTTCCTGTTCGCCTCGTCAGCAGGACGGCCACATGTCTGGGGTTGAAAAATGATGAAGAGACATGTTGAGCATGCAGCGCAAAATGTGCCCACTCAGCCTCGTTTCTCTCCCCATACGGCCGGTCATATCGCGCTGCGGTTCAACACGTATCGCCGGCTGGGAGATGTTTACAAGCAGAACACATGTGGAAGACGGAGACTGCACGTCAATGAGGTTTCTATTACTGTACGGAAGAATGAGCTGATGAACATGCGTTTCTACTATCAAAATATTGTTTCCTGTGACTCCACAGCACTACTTTAATTAAAGTGACATGTCTTAGATCTCAAACCTCACCGACCAAGGCCCTGTGCTATGAAGCAAAACTGACAGAGCCAGGTTGTGAGCTGAACCTGAACCTGAATCCCCGGTCACAGATAACAGGTATCGTAATGATGGTTATCAACTTCTTTCAGACATTCTTCTTTAACTAACTAACTTGATACAGTTTATTCAAAGATTAGAATCAAAAATTACATTTAGGCTTGGTGCTGCCACATGTTAAAGGATATGTGGGAATTATTTTGTTTTTGGCCAGGGGGTTGAAAAGTGAAATTATTTCACTGATTGAATGTTATTAGTGATGAATACCAATAATCTTTTGTCCAATAATCCTTCAGAGTTCTCTTAGCTGTAATATAGCAGCAGTGTAACTACACAATCCAAAGTGCTAAAGTAGAGACAGTACCTTATTCCCTCAGCCGAGAACAGGTATGGCTCTATTTATTATAGAGTGACGGTATTTCCAAAGGAACTGTAATACGTGCTTTTCAGCTGATTTCAATCCAAAACTATAAACATAACCTGGTCCAAACCCTGGTGACGCAGCCAGGTTAAAATAAAGCCATCAAATAGAGCCATGCTTACAGTACAAACCCAAAATAAACATAACTTTATTTTAAACTTTAGTGGAGATGAAAAAGTTCCCAAACATAACAATTGGCATGCACAAGAGTGTGCACAAGACATTTATAATGTTTGTATGTGATGGAACTTTTCAGCAATAAAAACAGGGAGCTTGAATATCTCACTCAGTGAAGACATCGTGGATATAGACAATTTGAAGTGTCAAAAGAGGGAATTTTTCTGAGACACATCAGTTCCTCATGACGAGTAACAGGAAACAACATTTATGAATGTATTTCTTGGTTGAAAATGTTGAACCTACCCTTTAAATCCGATGGTAGCAGTGAATAAGAGAAATCACAAGGTCATATATATATACATATGAAAAGATGTAACTAATTAAAAAAGAAGATTGCACAATCTGTCTTTTTCCGTTTGAATGCCCTAATACCATATAACTTACACATACATTCAAACTCTGTGGCTTAAGGTTATTCTGCAAATCTACAAGATGTCTGAGGTGTATTTAAGTAGATTTAAGTGATAACATAGTGTGACAGAAAAAATATGTGTCTTACACTTTGACCGTCTTTCCCTTTCCCTGGTGGTCCAGGGGGTCCAATTACACCGGGCTCTCCGGGTTGGCCTGTGGGACCTGCTTGTCCTGGTTTACCTGGTTCGCCCTAAAAGAAACAACACAATTAAGAAAAACTTTATTGACTCTCAACAATACGAAAGGTACATCAGCAGATGCCTTTTATACTTTTATATGAAACCTTTACTGTTCAGAAATCTACATTGTGAATGGTTTCTCATTTTAATGGCAAGTTACTATTATATCTTTATAACTGCACTGTGATAAAACCAATATGTATCATGTCCTGTTAATAAACGGTAAACCATCAGCCTCTAGTCGTCTTAACTAACAGAAGGTGAGTGAACGTTCAAATCACACATCTAAGGTGCGACACTGCAGTAACCTCTGAATAAAACCACATACAAAAAAAGCAAAGAGTGAAAATAAAGGCAACGAAAAAGCGACGAGACACAGAAGAAAGTGTTCTGAATTGCAATTGTGAAACTTCACGGCCACATGTAGCTGCTGCTGCTGCTGCAGGATCAAAATGAATTCAAAGACTGCTGAAACAATAATGGAGGACACACAAGGTCACTCTCTCCTCGACAGTGTGATTCAGAATCTGCTCTGCCAGAACCGTTCTGAATGTAGTCGGAATACTTTCAGAGAAACATCCAATCAGAGACAAGCGTACACTTTTTTTAAAAAATAGGCTGACCTTGTCTCCTCTCTGTCCGGCTGGACCAGGAGGCCCAATGATCCCTGGTATGCCCTAGAAGACAAACAATTGGTAGCTTAACAGTTAGGTACTTTATTGTCGCTAGATATTGTTTGTACTTTGTTGCAGAAAAAATGAAGACATATATCAGTGACTTGCACTTTAATTTAATTTCAAGGGTAACAAAGGACCTACCACATTCCCTGGTAATCCACGGGGACCTGGAGGACCAGCTATGCCAGGTGGACCCTGGGAGAAACACGATAGCCGTTACAGCTGGAACTGTGCAGTACATCTTCCCATTTGGTGTAAAAAGGTGTATTGCGTGAAATCAGACAACTTACAGGGTCTCCAACACGTCCCGTCTCTCCTGTAGGTCCACTGTCACCTTTTGGACCCTGGAGTTAAAACGTCAAATTAGACCTCTTCCACTTTAAATCACTCTCCAGCACACTGACAGGATCACAGGTGTCTTACCACTGGTCCAGCTGGTCCCTTAAAGCCTTGCTCGCCAGGTAACCCTCTTTGACCCTTTGGAGAAGACACATTAAATAACATGAGTTTTAATAGTGTGTGCCTACGCGCCAATTAGAGACATCATCTTGTCAAAATGATGATTTCATGTTTCTCATAAAGCTGTAAGGGCTATTTTGGTTCCAGATGACAGAGATATGAAATTAATGAGGCTTGGGCAATGAAGGCTATAGATACTAACAACATCCATCTATGAAGAATTATTACAATCTTCTGTTATTAATCATCTTCACAGGGTGCTTGAGGAACTCAAAGATAATGAAAATACATGCTAGCCAGCTAGTGTGGTTTTAAATATGGCGTATAATGGGGCTCCAAGGCCAACTTCAACCTAAATTCTAATATATGCCTTCATTCTATTCTGGTCCAGATCGTATAATGTAGATATATAAACTGAACTGGATAGAGAATCAGGCCAGTGTAATACTCTCTCTTACAGTTTAATTTACTCAGCCAATTACAGAAGGTCCCTGGAGCTCGCATGTTAAAGCAGTGCTGCCTCACTGGTGCCATACTGAATCTCTACTGACATCTAGTGGAAGATTCTGCATATTGCCAGATGAGGTTCGGTTATGTCAAAGGGAAGAAGACAACAAAGAGGGATAAACTCTCACCATCTCTCCTGGCTTCCCTTGATCCCCTTTCTCTCCTTTCTCTCCAGGTCTTCCCTAGAGGCATGAGCAAACGATGCAATGAGAAGTTTTTTGAGATAGGTGAAGAAGAAAAGAAGATTCAACTCTTCAGTACAGGATTATATTAAAAAAAAGTGATATATATATTACTTTGGTAAAAGGGAAAGTCACCCAGGAGTACGACTAGTACTTGAGTAAAAGTCTTAAGGAGCTTTATACAATAGGAAAGAATTTTGGTTGAAAGACGAAAAAATTGATAAACAAAATAAAATCATCAACAAAAAATGAAGAAACAACAGTGTTGATGTTATGTTAGAGACGTCTGTGTACTGTGGTGCAGAGATTTCTGCTAAAGTTAGCATGCTAACCAGCCAGCCCTGGTTCATTCTAGACCAAACCTCCGTTGCTAACAGTCTAAAAACACAAATCTTCCCGAGCTCCCTGTCCGTACCACTAGCTGCATGGCTAACTGAGCTAACTAGCTAATGGCAGTTGCAGTTAGCTGCAGTTAGCCGTTACCCTGGCGATATGCTACCTCCTATTTGCATTGAGTATGAATTCAACAGGTGGCCAATTCTAACATATTGCACCTTTGAAATATCTGATATCAGAAGTACAAGTAAAAGTCAATTATACATATATTTAATCTGAATCAGAATCAGAATTCCTTTATTGTCCCGCAAATGGGGACATTTCTTTGCCACAGCAGCCAAAGGACAGTAATATTACAATATACAATAATAATAGTAAAAAAATAAATTATATAATAAAAAGGTAAGAAATAGAATAGACTCGTATAAACAGTACATAATATTGTACAACATGTGTATACTCTACACTGTGGGGTAACAGATTACCATAATGGCTGTTTATCAGATGTGATATTCAGCAGTTTTCTGATTGTCAGAACTGGTGTTTTTGTGTAGTCAAAAATGCACTACTTTGGCTCAGATGCAGCATGAAGCTCAAGTACAGTACTTGATAAAATGTACTTAGTTACATTCATCATTATATCTACCTTTGAATCATCATCAAAAAAAAAAAAAAAAGCTAAATCTTAACTTCCAAAAATCTTATAACAGAGTGTGTGTAATAACAGAGTCTACTCACAGGTTCACCAGGCTCAGGAATGACATTTGCCACCTGTGAAGAATTAAAAAAAACACAGACGGTAGAAAATACAGTGAAGCAGTCTCACCGGCTCCATTTCTTCCATCATGGTAATGTCATATATTGCCTGTCTGTGACCGTGCACCACGTTCACATGAACACGAGAAACAGCAGAAGTTTTACTTACATTTCCTGGAGCACCAGGTGGTCCCTGAGCTCCCACTTCACCCTGAGGCAAGAGACAATATGTTCACATTGTCTGCATACTAATGACCTTATTACAGCTAATACTGCAGTGTGGCCATCACTGAGACACAAGAGGATGACTCTGCGGCTACTGTAACAGGACAGGATACGCAGCGTGGACTCAGCTTCTGCATCTCAATATGCTTGACACATGCTTATTTCTTATTTACCTTGTCGCCCTTATCACCTTTCGGCCCAAGTGGTCCATCCTGTCCTCTTTCTCCCTATGAAAGAGAAGCCAAAATCAAAATTTTAAACATTTCTAAGAGGAAATGTGCATTTTAAAACAGGGAAAAAGGGACTTTTTTAATTGGAAAAAGGAAGTCAAGTGTGTCTCAAAGCGGCATTTGGGGACACCCAGCAGCCATTGAGGTTGTCCCTGGAGACAACCCGGCCAAATTAGGATCAGGTAATTTCACTAGAATTAATTTCTGTTGCTTAATAATACTAGAATGGCCTCATGAGGACATCTCACCATGCACCGCTGTAGATGTGACACAATTCAATACTTAATCGGGAATCATTTGGTAAAATGAAGGTTTATAGCTGTGAATGAACAAACTCCTGGTGAGGCTCGATAAAAAGCTGTGAGAAGCACAATCACACCTACCGGGACACCTCTGTCTCCTCTTGCTCCATCAGAACCCCGCTGTCCAGGAGAACCAGCTTCTCCCTGTCAAACAGCAACATACATGTGGCGTTATAAATTATCTTTCATTATCTTACAAAATGTCCAAAAGTCGACAGCTGTTCGCTCACTCTCTCCCCCGGAGGTCCTCTTGGTCCTGGAGGCCCTTCGTCACCCTGGGGAGAAGAAGCACGGCCATTAAAATGTTAGATTTGCATATGGAAAATACACTTGCTATCTCATAAGCTGCATATGTCTTCAGTCGTGTCCACTGTGTTGCTGGGGAAGATTAAGACGGAGTACCTTAGGTCCAGGCTTGCCGGAAAAACCATCTGCTCCGCGTTCTCCCCTGGGTCCCTTCAGAGATACGAGATTTCGATTTAGATGTCATTCTTTCAAAGAACTGTATTTACCAGAAACATTTGCCAGCTACTGTGTGTCGTCGGCTTAACGGTAAACCCAGTACAGCTCAGTTTCAATTTATTGTTAGAATCGAATGTCGTAAACGAGGCATGTTTCTTCAAAAGATCAAAAAGTGAGGAGCTTCTTAAAAACATACATTGACATGTGTGTACTGTGGATACTGTACACTGGGGACTTTTTGGATTATCAGAATGAATGTTTTTTATATTTTTTTTTATCTGATTGCCTATAAAATAAAGTTATTTTCAAAATACGCTACTTTAGCTCTGATGCAGCATGCACTCCGCAAAATAACTGGTGACTTAAGTTATCTCATAGTGGAGTAAAAAGTACAGTACTTTCCTCCAAAATGTAGTGAGTGGTAGTATAGAGTAGTAGCAGAAAATGGAAATCAAGTACATTAACTCAAAATTGTACTTAAGTACAGTACTTCAGTGAATATACTTAGTTACATTCCTGCATTGATGTTTAGCCTACAATGCTACTCAACAACTATCTTGTCTCACTTGATTTATATATCAAACAGGGATTCAGCCTTGAGCTAGGCTAGCTGATGCTAGCCTCACACTGACATTCTCAGCAAGACTTTGATAGCTAACACACCCAGTTTCTTTAGCATATATATGTTTATGTGTCATGCTACGCAAATATTTAAAAAAGAGCAAATTGTATTAACTTGTGACTTGTAGCATAGAGACTTTGCAGTCACAGCCCTCATGGAGCTGAGCTAAACAACACGCGCTTGACATATTCTGGCCTTGTAGCGTTGACGCGGCTAACATGTTAGCAAACAGTTGTCTGTTTACACATCCAAGCACAAATCCTCATTAGCATCCATTTGACGTGATGTTTCTGGTCATCTGATGCAGCTTTCTTGCTGTCTTCACCAACTCCTCAGAAACATACCTGGGCCTTAAGCTTCTAGACGCTAACCTTTGTTCAACAGTTAGTTTGTAACGTCGTCTGCTGTTTGGTAGCATACGGTAGGGCTTTCAAATCTTTTTCACTGAAAGTTGCTGCCTGCTGCAGCTGGAAATGAGGTCGATGAGAGCAGTAAGAAAGGACCAAAACCCTAAAGCTGCAGACTGAAAACCAAAACAATGAGCTATGAGACAGAAAGAAAGCTTAGCAGAGTGCAGCCTGGGTGATAATTCTCAGTTGCTTTGTCAATATATGTGACCCCTTTCATATTACGACAAATTATATCAGCCATTGTTCATATTAAATTATTGACTGGTGCGGCTTCAAACTGCACCTGCTAGATTTGTTCACTGTGAGCATGGAAGGCAAAAACCAGAAGAAAAAAAAAGAAAGAAAATTCATCTTAAAGGTCACATTTACCATTGTGCCGTCATTTCCAGGAAGACCGTCCAGACCATCTTTTCCAGGAAGACCCTTTGAAGATAAATGACAAAAGGTTGACATTTAGTGACATGAACGGAGGAGAGATTGAACACCGATGACTCAAAGTACCATTTACAATACAATGTATTTTTATTTGAGAATAAAAGGCCAACTCACAGGCTTTCCAGGCTCTCCGGGTTTGCCTGAAAATCCAATTTCACCAGGCAGACCCTTCACAGAGAAACAAAAGGTATGTGAGCATTCATCCTGTGACAGACATTTATTTGGTGCAGAAACAAATGATCGTATATAAGGATTAATGTGTCATGATTAGTAGGCCTGGTCACTTACAGGAGGTCCAGTGTGTCCTTGGCTTCCTGGTGGCCCAGGTGGACCCTGAGGACCCTGCAAAATGAACAATAACATCAGTGAGAACGATCAATCAAATACGGATAACTTGATCAGCATTTCATGATTACTCATATAATGTGAGTTTTTGAAAATATGAGCATTTGTAGATAGAATTGAGCGAAACACTGTGCCATTTAGCCATATATTTGGAGACAGATAGACAGATTTTCCCTAGAATTTCATCCATATGGACCTCTTTAGACGTTAGTACCAGTGATTGGTCACCAGAGGGCGGTATTATAGCACTGTTTACAGCTCAGTCAACCTTGGATACCACTCGAAGACAGGTGCATTTCTATTTTGCTCCAGGGAGCAATTTGGAAAATTAATTGACATAACCTGTTGGTTTTAATAAAGCTTGTTTATTTTCCCTCCATTAAAACACACAGTGAAGACACCTCTGAGAGAGCAGTAATTTTGTGCTCTGTGGGTCACACAAATCCATCCCACACAAACCCACACAATTAAAACGCCAAATGAATTCTCCCCCGTTCTCCTTGAGAGGTCATCGAGGTGCAAGAACAAGCGCCAGCAGGAGCTCTTGCATAAGCAAAAGGTCATTTTAAACAACACGTGTGTACATTTTGCCTGTTATGAAACTGAAATTTGTTCTTACAGGCGGTCCAGGAAGGCCATCGACTCCAGGCAATCCACTCTCACCCTTCTTTCCCTGGAAGACAACAGCCAAAAATACATTCAAATTCATACTAAAGAACATTCAATGCATAAGGTGAGCTGTTTTTCTAGGTTTTAACAGCTACTACTGACGCAATGACATCATGTAATTTTTCCAATTTTGGGGTTTCAACAAACCAAGCTGTTTTTAAACACTTAGTTGCATTTTAAAGCCCATCCATTTTAAACTCAGTATCATTTACCTGTTCACCACTCTCCATCAGAGTGCGGCAGGTTACAGAGGGCTTTGAAACAACAGTTAGAAAGCAAAGCTAGAATATAAAAAACAGTGACACCTAAATTTCTGCAGCTGGGAGATAAAATACCTAAGTAGGCTAGTGTGGGATCATGGGAGTTGTTGTTATTGTTAAATAACCATTGCTGACGAAATGCTATCTGACACGACTTGGATAGAAATGCTCACAGACAAGGTAATGTTTTATAGATTCACGTTACGTTCAGTTCGTTAGCCAACTTCCTCGCTGTCTGACTCTGTCCCAGAAGAACCAAAGGAAACAAACCTTAAATAAAATGATGTTCTTTTTTGTCTGGGGTTGAACTTTGTTGGAAACATTTGTAATAACTCAACTTCACACAACAGAATATACAACAGTGAGGGTCTAGTCGTTATTTGGCATTTTAACGCAGAAGTGTAAACCTACTTCCATTTTCCTCCATAAGAATAAATTATTGAAATTGAGATTAATTAACTTTGTCCTTACAGATCTGAGATGGTTATTTTGTTAGATGTTTAGCTTGCTGTGTTGAGCTTAGGAGGCAGTTCTGCTCTACAGAGTCAAAACAAATGACCTCGACCAACACATTTGGTAAAAATGTTCTTAATACTAGATTTTAACATCTTTCACACCTGTTTTAACATTTAAAAAATTATTATGGCATGAAATTGTTTAATTTCTGTCTAAATTCCTGGGCTCCAGAAGATGCTGTCACATAGAAAACTGTTGAAGACAGAGAGCTACACTCGTCCGGTTTAAGCTAGCTGGTGATACGGCTACAGCTAGCCTTAGCTAAGCTATACTGTAAACTTAATTTACTTACACATTTCTACCCCAGCTGTTCTCTGTAACTGGGGGACAAAGATTTGATAAACCAGCCAGGTAATTCAGTCGGTTACTCAACAACTAAGTGAGGCAGCAGCTAAACCTAAATCTCCTGCTAAAGCAAACGTAGCTAGCTTAAGTGAGTAGCAGTAACTTCCCTGCCAGCTTTTGAGTCTAGTGAAAATCACGTGATTTGCTTTTGTTAAGATAACTTTATATAACATTTTTCTTTAAAATAATATATTTCCAATGAATTCATTAATCATTTAACTAAATTATTTTTTAATGTTATTTTAGACTCGCTAAAATGTCCAAGAAAGCGTAAAAATGCCTTTTTGTCTTTGGATATTGTTACTGTTTTTTCTCCCCTTGCATTCCACAAAATACTGTCACATTTCCATACGCCTGTCAACACCAAAACCCTGACACCTGCTTTGGAAACCATTTTCCGTCTTATTTTTCTCTCTGCTGATGCTGTCCTCTGCAGCCCTCTAAGACGGTCCACACTCCAGCCCGGGCTGCTCTCAGCTGTCATATCAGGATGGAGGTGAACAGACAGGCCTCGGCAGCGGTGACACACACGACTGATGAGAGCTTTGCTGCGGTGGAGGTGAGAGTGGCTCAATCTATACCAACTCAACCATACAGCCCTCTCTATCAGCACCGCCAGCAGTGGAGACTGCCCTATTATCACAGCTTTCAGCCCTGCCTTCATCCCCCACTCACACCCTCTCCCTGTGCATCTTCAGCTGAGGTATAACAACCCTAAAGCTGGGGAAAATAGGTCAAGCTTCTCACCATCTGTCTGTTTTTTTCTAGGATACACTTGGAAAGCATCATGTGGGACTATAAAATGCTTCAGCGGGACGGGGCCTCCAATGATATTAAAAAAATTAAGGGCAGCACAGAGGACAATTTTCCTCATATTGTGGAATCTGAACCCAACGCGATCGTGTTATTCATGTTAATAAACTATAAATCCCTCGATCGCACAGAAGCTCGTCTGGCGGAGGACAAAGCGTTCTGGTGGTGGAATGAGTCTTTCATTTGTGGCCAGAGGAGGTTTGCCTCGCCTCCGCCGCCCAACTGAGCAGCTGCAAATGTTAATTCCAACATATTGCTGATGAGGAGTTAATTGCTCCCAGTAGAAAGGGGGAACGGAGGTCACTATCTTTGTTAATGTTTTTGAGGAACAAATTATGCAGAACCACTGTGTCTGTTTTAATTACACACTGCTGTGCGACGGGACCACTGTGGAGTGAGACGGGGGGAAAGGAATACGGGAGACGGGGGACAGTTTTTGTAGATAAAAACACAGGCAACAGTATGAATTCTCATTAGCATGAGGAATAAATATCAGTTTTCTTAATTCTACATAATCCCAGCGGAATATGATAAATGCAGTTATGGGACCGCAGTGTAAACTTCCAATTACTGCTTATTAGAGTTTTGTTCTACAAGGGCTTCTCTGGAGGCATAATAATCTCATTTTAGTTCAAACTCAGCAGACAGGTTTTTCTGCATATGTAAAGTCAGACTGAAGCTGAAAAAAAAGCGCAGAACTCCCAAGACAACCAGCATGACAATACTGTAGCTCTCGTGTATTTTCTTTCCTTATTATCACATTATTGTTTTTTTATTTAAGCGTTACAAGGTTCAGTTTCTTGCTAACACAGAAACAACAGTGTGATGGTGTCAAATAGTTAGAAGTCACTGCTGGCTTCTTCAGCGTTGGACCAACACAACCGTCGTTTTCTAAACCTAAACGAAGTGTGTTGGCATTCCCAACGCGTCAAACACAGCAGCCACGTCAGTGACCCTGCTCCTCTAGGTCTGACGCTGTAGTTCTTGTTGAAGTGGATGGCGGGTGTTGTAATTCACGTTCCCTCCAGAGTCGAGACTCAACAGTGGTTCGTTTTTAATTTATGATGCAGGTAAGTTAAAGCTGCTGTAAGTGGTATATTTATATTTTTTATGATAAATACCTGTATATTCCAACAGTAATCACTGTTATAGAGCGTTTGGCCTGTAACCCCTGTCTCTCCCACCCCTGCTCATGCACTACAAGACTAAATAAATGTTCCCCTTTTCACTTTATCCAATCACAGAGCAGTGAACTCCGTGAAGAGGTGGTCCTTTCTGCTCGGGGAACACACAGAGAGCAGGATCCTCCTGTTTGCTGCTTTGTCTGGCTACTGGCTACTGTCTGACTACTGCTGAGCATTCAGGTGGTGACGTAGAAAGGAGGGAGGGGATTGATAAGTTAGCTAAACCGATGAGAGAGGACGCTTACAGCAGCTTCAATTTACATCTATTATATAAGTGTGCGTCGACGTATGATATATTCATGAATACAGTATTACTGTGAGCAGCACTGCAGTCTGGGGGCACCCGGGTCAGTACTGTACGTTTCAAATGCACAGATGCATTGTGGGAACACAATGAACAGCTTTTTCAGATGTTTGTAAGTATTTTGACCCTGAAGCTTGTATCATTAATGAGCTTTTTGCCCCGTTATATCATGTTAAAACGTCAGAGATTATCATTGTTGGTGCCATTCATGTGTGAACATTATTACAGTGCCTAGCATGAACTGAAGAGTTAAAAAATGATTCCGGACTGATTTATCTGTGACTGAATTTCAGCAATTCAAAAGTTAACTATGAGGTTAATGAGACAGATGATCGAGGTAACGTTCTGTCTGAGGTCCAGTGTGAGGATGTCTACATCACTGGCTCTGATGGCGAACATCATGACACTCTTCTGAGCAGTAAACGGAACAAGTGAGACGACGTGGATTTGTAATCAGTTTAGCATGAATTTGCTAACGTTACCAAGTCACATGTCAACAGTTCAGCATCTCTCTTTGATGCAAAGTCTGTCTTGTACAGTAAAAGTATATTACGCTACAAGACTGAATGTGGGGACGGCTGTTGCTCAGGGGTGGAGCCAGCGTCTTGTTATTGGAAGGTCGCTGGTTCCATTCCCCTGGTCTGCATGTCAAAGTGTCCTTGGGGAAGTTACTGAACCCCAAATTGCTCCTGATGTGCTGGTCGGCACCTTGTATGGCAGCCGGTGGATGAATGTATGTATGAATTACTGTACAGTCGTTTTGGACAAAAGCATCTACTAAATGCCCTAAAATGTAAATGAATGCAGTTATTTCAACCCAAAACGTGATCTTTCCCTAGCACTCTAAGCAAACCGTGATCTTTGACAACTGTTAATATCATTATAAAAATCTTTATATGTCATACAAACACAACTAACCAGAAGTTGCATATATGTACTATTGTCCTCTGGCAAAACTGATGTGATATGATTTGTAGAACGAGGAGCACTGCCTCAGTAACTACCAGACCTACCAGTAAGTTAATAACTGCTGTAATCTTGCCATACAAAGTTATAAGTTAATGCTTCTGCAAAAGTTCATATTTGCCATATTAGCCTAAATCATGAACGCCAGCTTCATAAAAAGAAAGGATGATGGATGGACACTTAACATTTTCTTTGCCGATCCAGTAACAAAACTTGTACTCCCTTTGCCCAGTGATACACTGTAACTCAACCACTGACATTTGCTCTGCCTCCGGAACAAACATCTACAAGTGTTTGTCCTATCGATATGTGCTGTGAACTCAATCGTAGATATTAAAACTGCCAGAAACAGCGGCAAAATAAAACAAAGTTCTTACCCTCAGGCCGAACTCTCCAGGCTCCCCTGGCAGACCCTGATGACCCTGAGGACCCTGTGGGATAAAATGTTCAGCAGTGTTTTCTTCAATTGCTCAGCATTATATCTGCACAGGTGTTTTTTTCCACAACAACAAAATATGAAACGTGAAACAGCAGCTGAGAGAAAACAGAGGAAGGAAGTAATAAATCATGGCCCTTACAGCAGGCCCTGGGGGGCCTTCAGGCCCTGGAGGCCCAGGAGGTCCAGCATCTCCCTAAAACAGGTCAAACACATGAGTTAGCTATATAAATAACTGTATATTATATAGCTTGTATTATTATGGGAGATTACAGTTACAGTTTACATGGTGCTGTTGACATTGTTGAGGAAACATACAGTATGTACAGTGAAGACTGGAATGGATGTGTTTATTTTTCACATACAGGCCAGTTTCATATAAAGTAAATACACCGCAACATAGTCCATGGTGGTGTTTATAGTTGTATTTGTGTTCATGTTGATTTGCTTTTGTTATTACGGCATTAACACGACATTTTTAATCTGCAACCCACCTCTTTTCCTAATGACCAGTCGTTAATTACACTATACTAATATCATTAATACAATGAGGTAGTCTTTAAATATCTAATTACATGTTAATGTGGTAAACACGATTAACTATTTAATCACTGAGCAGTTACTTACCTTTTCACCCCGCAGGCCTTCTTGTTGAACCTGGAGTAAAAAAGAAAAGATAAATAAATCATTACATTGTGTTATTTCAAATCATCATTATCCGATTCATTGTGATACCTCAGGCTAATTACTGTGTTTCACAGCAAATGTGACTAAAAAAACTCCTCTATGGCTTCGTGTGGAAAATGATCATTCTGCTAATTATTTTTTTAGGAAACTTTTGTGTAAAAAATGTCAAAAAATATTACGAATACCAATTACATAAAGTATTAAAAATGTAAATGTAATGTTTAGTATCACATTTTAGACAGAAAAGGATCAACAACCTTATAGTTTAAGAGCTAGGCATTATTTTTGGAGTTTTTGCTTTTAAATAACTGATCAATTCTGATAAACCAGTTAATCAACTAATTGTTTAGCTTCTTCTGTCTAATAATGTGCTTTTCATTGACGAACAAGGTCAGTAGGTCAATCCTATCCATCAGCCTGGTTTGTTAAAGTAATAAGTCATAAAAGCATGTGACTGTCCTTAATTATACTTTAGCTATATGTCTGTTTGTTGTTTTGGTTTGCTTTTTAAAAATGTTGTTAATCTTTCTAGCTCCATGCCTCCACTGTGTTCTTCACCCCCAAACAAACCTGTAATCCACAAGAATTTAATTCTTCCGTCCCTTTGGTCTATTTTTGGTACTTACCATATCCCCAGGTAATCCGGGAAGGCCTCTCTCCCCCTGTGACGTAGCGCACACAAGGATGAAAACCCCATCATTAGAATCAAGACGCTTTCAGAGTAAAGCACCCTGGGCAATATGATAATGATACGGCAACGACCATAATTTACGAGATGACGCTTGTTACAGAGCGCACTTATCGTAGGCCTAAAGGAAAAGCGAATCTTGTGTGTGAGCGACCTTCTTTGTGCATATGTGTGAATGCATGTGGGTGTGGTATCGGCATGTGCGCACCACTGGAAGAATCATCAAAGTCAGTAATTAAAGACAGACAAATGAAGTCAGACAAACGAGTGGGCTGACTTTGATGGCACTCAGAGGAGACTGAGGAATGTCTGGAGAGTGCAGACAGTAGCTCGGGAAGCCGATGATACTTCTCCATGATTTACATCAGTGCAGCTTAATAACGTTATGCGTACATGCAATATCCTCTTTGGATTGAGTGTTTCGGGGCATACCTTGGTGCCTTTCACTCCGCCGGGCCCAGGTGCACCAACCAGTCCTCTCAGGCCCTAATACATCTGAGACAACAGCTTCGTTAGTACAAAGAGTGACTCTTCAAATGTGCCACAGATTAATATCTGTGGTCTGATTGTAGCTGCATGATCTCAAACAGAATCATGACTTACATCTTTTCCAGGAACACCAGGTTTGCCAGGAAATCCAGCTGAACCTGACTCGCCCTAAAATGGAAATGTACAAGAGAGCATGTCTAAAGCATTGCTACAAGAATGATGTAATAATATAAAGAATCAGGAATTTAGTAAGTCAAGAAACTTAAATATTAACAAAATCAACAACAGAAAATCAAAGGAAAAGGACCTATCAGTAGTGAACAAAATGGAAATATATATATATCTATCATTATAGGATGGCGCTCGGTAGAGTGCATAGCTCTGCCAAGGCCCAACAGTCTCTTTCAATTCAATCAAGCCTAATCCAATATCAAACTCGTTAGCGCTGTATCACTCTAAAGGTTTAACCACCCACAACTGCTAAACCATAATTCAAGCTCACCAGATCTAGGATCAGCATCAAATTTGCTCACTCAGAGATACCAGTCACCTCAATAGCCCTGATTTTCCTGAAGATCCATTCATTACTCCCTGAGAAATGAATGTAAACAGTAAAAAATGCCCTTGACAGTGCAAGATGTTAAAGAAAGTAAGGAGAGCAAATCCTGGATCTGTCCCTTTATCCAGTGGCCAAAGTTTCTGGGCTGAGACCCATCCTCCATCCAAGTCTCATGGAAATCCATTCAGTAGTCTTTGTGTAATTCTGCTAACAAACCAACCAACCAACCAACAAATAGAAAGACACAGGTTGAAAACATGATCTACGAGACGATGGCAGAATATAAGACTCAAGGGTCAACAGCCATGCTAGTAGCTCTGTGAGGCTGTACTGAGGCACAGCGCTCTGCTGGAAACATCCATGACAACGGTGCTTTGAGCTAAATGCTCTTGTCATCACGCTAGCATGCTCACAATCTGACAAGGTTAACATGTCCAGTCCAGTTGAGATACTTCTGTCTGATCCAAAATGGAGACCTGTTTCACTATCCCTAGAGGACACCACGGCTAAAAGAGAACACATTTCAAACAGCAGAGAGTGATGTTTCACCCAAAACACACCCCTGACCTTTCAGACTCTGCCCTGACTTGTACCCCAGGTGACTCCTCTGAACCACCTATTCCCTTTATCACTTGACTGAGGCAAGTACTTTTCCAGTTTTCACCTACAGGAAATTGCTCACTGACTGACTGACCAGCTGACAGAAAGCTCGAAACCTGGCATCAGCATGTTCGAAGGGAGCTCCAGTGTACCTGGATCCTGCTCCACATCCTCATGCCATATGCGAAAGCAATCAGTGTACTGATTCCTTGTTTACTGCTTTATACAGACCAGTTGTAAAGCTGTTTAAATCTAAACTGACGTTGACGTCTCCGCATGATACAAAAGTAGCTGCTACCTCTGTTTCTCATATCGTCCTGCTCCATCTGTTACTTCTAGTGTCACTGAAATCACAAAAAAACATCCTGACAGCTTGACTTCAGATCAACCAATTCGAAGCTGGGAGATTAGCTTTCGCTGATTTATTAGCCTGAACTGCACTCTAACATCATTGTGGCGGCAAAAGGTGGAAGGTGTTCACAGCTCAGAGGAAACTTCAGACATCAACAAAGCTTTAGCCGACCTGAATGAGAGGCATTATAGCCAAACGCCCCCACACAGTCCCAGACAGGAAGTGTGGCGAGTGAATCAAGGAAACCACATCTGTTTGCACAATTACGCCCCTCAGTTCTCCGTTCCTCTGAGAAGAATGGTCCTTCTCAGAAGTTAACCCTGTTGTCAGGGTTCGGGCTATGAACTCTACTTTGTACAGGTTCAATCTAACATCATGGTTGTAACCTCAGGACAAGCTGGGAAAACATGGACAATAAACGAGGTACTCTCTCTCTTGTCCCTAAGGAACTTCTGTTTTGATTGAGTGCCCTTGAGTAAGCTACTGTACTCCCCTATGTTGAAGTAGTGTTATGTGTCCAGCACCAACAGCTGTAGCAGGCTGGTCATATGTAAGAACATGTGGAACTGTGTGGGCGTCCCAATTCAAATTTTATACTTTCAATATCAGAAAAAGGAGGCGGTATCACTTACCTTGTCTCCTGGAGTTCCTTTTTCACCTTTTATTCCTGATTCACCCTATAACAACAGCGAAAATACACAATAGAATTTAAAAACTGAATATTATTATTTACCAGTGTCAGATCCTGACCAGTGCATTCAGATTCTACTCACTGTAACACCTTTCGGTCCTGGCAAGCCAGGTGTTCCTGCGTCCCCTTGAATTCCCTGTATGGCATAAATTGAACATCATTATTTTCGTGGACGTTATTGACTTGGGACTTTCTAAAAGTGTCAGAGTGACTCAGCAATATACAGCAGGCCAACTGGGAGACCGCTGAGTCAGAGCTGAATCAATGTAAGAAATGGACCAACCGAGAAACCTGAAACCTCCAAAAAAGAAACAGCAGATGTCAGTGACAAGACCTCCCTGTGAGAGAACCTTGACCTTTGAGCTCTCACCTCACTTTCACTCTTGAATGAAAGAAATGTGTCCTCTGGCAATCATTCACAAGGTATCTTTATTTTTGTCACCGCTCTATTTTTCGGTAAGGTATTAATTCAGAAAGTACTCTCGTTTAAATAACACACCACAGTTCGTCTCGTTCTCTTTAACTGCATTTGTCTCTGAGAGTAGCTGTCGCCCTGACTGATATTTGAAGCCATTTGTTTACACCGTGGAACTCATTTGAAGCTGTGAAGACAGAATAACTGGGGAAAATGGCGCTTTCTTCAGTATTACCAAGTTGATTTAAAAGGCTTTGTCTTGAAAAAAATGATGATGCTGCTGTGTAATGGAGTCTCTTTAAGGGCACACTCACACTAGGCCCAATTGCTCCGTACCCTGCCGAAGCATGATTGTCCCTCCTCCGCGGGGCCACAACCGGCCGAGCAAGATTACCTTTTGTACATACGCCATCACATCATAGCGCAGTGGCAGCACATTAGAGAACACAGCAGAGAACGTGACTAACTTTACTGACTTATTTTGTGTCGTCAGACAAACTGGACTGCAGAGCAAAAAAGCACTTAATCAGATAAATTCACCAGTTTATTGTAAAGAATAACCCATTCAATGGGCTTTTCAACACAAATACATTCTGACCTGTCACAGAGGAAAAGCACAGGTGTAAATAATGGAACGAATATGCTGAATCTGGCTCACTGTCACAGTGTCAGCATTAATGTTACTGATAGCACCTGTGCTTTTCCTGCATCTGCCGCTGTGAAATTGGCCCATTATACTGTCATATAAAGTAAGTAAGCTGTCTTCCAGGGTCGGGCTAACAGCCTGCTGCCATAAATGTTTTGTCATCATTGCTTAGCTTAAAAGCTTCATTACTATTATATTCTTTTTTTCTTTTTCATTTTTTTTTTTAACTATTTGGGATCAGAACAACTCCACAGCTAACCACAGCCTGGAATATTGTTGCTTTATGCGCTTAAAACGGCTAACAAAGTAGCAAACAACTGCTTACAGACAAACGATAAGCTAGCTTTTATTGATTCCTCAGGGGGTGACTTCTGGTGTTACAGCGGCCCAAAGACAGAAGTAAGCACAGCTACATGGAGGAACCTACTGCATTCTGGTCCCCTGATGAATGTAAGTCTAATATTCACTCACGTTTGTCTCTTTTGTCCAAGCCGACCTGCTCTTGAGTAGCTACCAGCTTCTAACTACATGTTTTTAGCTTTATGTTAGCTGCTAACTCTGTCCGTCTGCCATTTAAGCTAGGTAGTCAGCATACAAGGCTCCTCAAAGATTGAAACAGCTGCCTCTTTCGTTGCTGGAAATTGAGTCTAGTAAGAGCAGAAACACTAAACCATAAAGTTAATGTGCAATAAAAAAAACAAAGCAATGAGATAAGAGAGGCTAAAAAGGCTATATCTGGTGATAATTACCTGTGAATTAGCCTAATCTTTATGAGTGACCCCTTTCCATTACTGTAGCCATAGTCATTTGATTCATTAGCCAGGCTATGATTAAAAACAAATTGTGGTGTTTTAATAAAAACGACGTCCCACTCAACATTGGAAAACATATTTTTATCACATGTACAGCCGATTAGTCATCTTGTTACAAAGCTAGCAGGCAAATTTTAAGTTCATGTCAAAATAAGGGTATATTAGGCTTCTAGTTATATCTGTATGAGTGTTCTCCTCTCCACTGAGTGATACATAATGTATCTGTTTACTTATTCATTTTGTATTTTGTCATTTACACATCACATCGTAATGGTATACCGTATAGTATGTCAAAGCCAGGGTTAGGGGGTGATCTCTACCTTTCACATGCATCTACAGTCCCGTGAGAGAAGCATTTAGAAGCATTTATTCCCTGTGTTCTATCAAAAGGGGGCGATCCTTCTCTCCAGTTAAACAGCCTGTCACAGTCCACTGGCCAAACCTGAGCCAGCAGCCCTCCCTCCTCTCCCCGCCCGCTCTTTCAGCAGCTGCTGCTTCATCCAAGGGACAGTCGACCAAACTGCCCCCCTCCTTCGCAGGAAATCGATGAACGACTGAGAGGTAATTGTCCAGAAAAACGTATGTACGCCCACTTAACAGAACAAGTGCGTCTCTGAGACCAGTGCCGAAAACCAGAACGGCTAAAGATATCCTTTTTTTTCTTTTGCATCACGACATTTAAAAATCCTTCCAACAGTGAGCAAACTTAAAGGAGCACATTTACACACCTTCAGTCCAGCTGTGCCCGGCTGCCCCTGAGCACCAGCTGCTCCTGCTGCACCCTGTGTACAGAAAAACACTCAGATGAAAACGTTCACGTTTGCACAAACTCTGACTGAAATAATAAAAAAGTGTGTTCCTTACTTTGTCTCCTTTGTCTCCAGATAAGCCATCGATACCTGGCACGCCACCAAGTCCCTGTTAGACGATTGGAAACACATGATTAATACCGGTATGTGAACTTTTACGATTCGACATATTGAAGAAAAATCCTCCGCACGTCCAGTTTCTCGAGTGCCACACCTTCTCTCCTTTTTGTCCAGGAGCACCTGTCAACCCTATGCTGCCTGTATCACCCTGCAAACAGAAGGCAAGTGTTTACTTTGACTGGTCTGTCATACAGAAGCATGCAAGATGGCCGATGGCGACGATGGCGTGCTGTCAACCTGGTAGCCCCACACGACACGGTTTAGTACATGGTGGTTGGGGGATTAATGCAGAACACAGTACAAAAGTGAGAGATTAAATGACTTTTGACGAGGACGTTTGGACAAAAGAGAGAAATTCACACTAAGATTAGAACACAAAGAGTTAAAAAAAAACACAAAAACACACACAAACTTTTGAGTAAATGTTTGGGAGCCAGAATATGCTAACAGCTGTCAACAGCTTCACCGAGACCCACTATGGTCTGGTCGCACTTCCAACCGAAGACTCAAGGAACAATGGCTTTCTATTGTCTTCACACTGTTGCACCTTTGGTTTGTACGCTGATGTCGTACGCAGTGCCAAGGAATCCCGTGGAATCTGAAATCTGGACTGAGTGAAAAGTAATGGCTGTTAAATTACACGGTACCACGAGGTCTTGCCCACCACAAGACTTCCCTCTTCCCTCTTCATAAACCACTTTACAAGTCACACAAGGTCGCCCTTTAATTATTTTAGGAGCTTATATCATTTTAACGCACGTCATTTCTTTCATCACAGAGATTAGCAGAAAGGCCTCCGCTCTTCTGTGCCCTATAACGGAAAAGACATTATCTATCTAAACGCTGCTACACGGGGAATTGCCTTTTCTTGTCGGTTAAAGATGCAATTACAAGCAATCAAAGCGGGATGGATTCACTTTCACCCCGTACGACTGGATGACCGACACGGCCGCGTGCGACCGCAGCTTGAAGTCGTCGGCTTACGTCATGTTTTCGCATCAGCTTTCGAAAAAAGCTTATAACGACAAATTGCAGCCTTCTCGTGAAGAAAGTGGAGACAGATGCTCATGCAGACAGCGAGAGATGGGAAAAGCAACAGGGATGCGCCGCATTAAAGTTTGATTTAATGCAGTTTTATCAAACCAGCAGCAAGAAACTACAAAATGAAAATAAATGTCTCATGAAACGAGCTGTGCTGCCTGTCTGACTGTATTACTGATGTTAAAATGAGAACGTTCCCTGCTCTTTTTTTTTTTTTTTTTAATGAAAGAACAGAGTTATTTACTGCAGGTACCTCTGTATTATCCAAAACATCTCATAAGTATTACAAAGAAACTAGATAATGAGATGAGAGGACCATGTCTCGTTTTCTAGACCTCTTGTGGCCATCTTAAGTGTCCCTCTCTGGACAGCTTGAATGATGCATGCAGAGGACTTTGTCTGAAGGAATAAATTATACTCCCAGACTCCCAGCTGGCACTGCCAGGCAGCACAGAGGCTGTGATTTGAACTGGGTGGGCGTCTGCGCAGGCCTGCGCTCTCTGCTACACATCCTCTGTGGTAACCTGTCCTGTAATTCTGACAATAACAGCTATGAGCATTTTCCTCGCCACTCCCTGACGGAAAAGAGGCCAAAAAGACAAACATAAGACAAAACGATAGGAAAAGCAAAGATATGAAATGTATTTTTCGAGGAAAGAAATGAGAAACCAGTGTCTTATGTGTACATGCATATCAAATATGCACAAAGACAAACATGTGTTTGGGTTAGCGTGATGCTCATGCAGCATCAGTCAGCGCAGGTCTACTTACCTTCTCACCTCTGTCACCTTTGACAGAGATTACTCTGCCCTGCAAATAATTAATCGATAAGGATCAATTATTATCGAGGCGGGAGGAAAGGCAGATGAGATAATAGCTGGAAGGCATGCAATCTGAAATAAATGGAATGCGTATGATAATATATCTACAGTGCTAACAAAGCCCTGGAGCTATCATTAAAGCACTAAACACTATGTGCTAAAGAAACTCAGTCAATTAGCTGTTGAAAGAAAAACAACACTTGTAAATTTGCAAACTTTAAGTTTTCATACAGTTTCTCCTTTTTGTCCTCTGAGCCCAGGCGTTCCGATGGCGCCCTTAGTGCCAGTGTCACCCTGAAAATGTATGTTCGTACAATAAAAAAGCAGAAAACAACCTGGGACATAATGAAATTGTGTCACACACAAACTGGTACTGAAAAGCAAAGGCGGATGACCTTATCACCCTTAGGACCTGCAACACCAGGTGCGCCGATCTCTCCCTGTGAGAAATAAAAATACGTTTGTCTTTGGAAAGCTATTAAAGAAAGGATTCCCACTCATCCATGGAAATAATAGGCAGGGATTAGGTCTGGTGAGGTCAGGTGGCTTTACCTTCTCTCCTGCAGGACAGGAGCAGTTCACTTGAGGCCCTCGGTGTTGCTCCACAGCAGTGGGTGTTGGAGTGGGAATCTGCACAGGGGGCGCCTCTGTAACAACTTTCTTTGGGCACTGAAAAGAGAATATAAAAAGCCAACAGTGAACATCAAATCATTTAAAAGAAAGCTGGTGAGAATGAGGTGGAAAGAGGATATGATGAGCATTAAGCCACCTGACAAAAAATATGTATTTTATTCATGTAGTCCTTGCTGTAATTTTTCCTTTTCTAATAAGTTCAGTACCAATCTCATGCCTGTGTATTAAGTATGGAGACAGGACAAACATATATACAGGGCAGTAGGGCCAGAGGTGATTAGTTTAGCATAAACACTGCGCATACAGTGAGGAACCTTATAGATTAATAGCAGAACTAGATACTGGACCCAAAGATGGCAGCTATTCAGTCAAATGAGAATCACCTGCAAAAAACATGCCTATCTTCTGGGTTTACGTCCTGGTTATGTGGCCAACTGATTATGCACAGTAGAGTTTCTCCTGCTAACCCCACCCACAAGTTCTCCATAGACTTTACATTGTACTGGTTTAGATTTTTACATCGCTCTCCTTTTTACAATTATAAAACCTTCATGGATAAAAAAAAAAGAAGATACATAAATTACCCTGTTTGCAAATCGACGTCTCCTATCAATACTTTTACAGACGTCTCTTTGATATTGGCGCTCGATAGGGAAATGCTTTTTGGGCTGCAAGGGACTTTTTAGCTGTAATACCGCAAGTGGCCACAGGGCAAAACTGGAAGCGAGGCTGAGTGGCGCCATCAATCTATCAGGTCTAAATAATAGGCTACATGCAGGGAGGGAAACATTTAGACTGGCACCAATGTCCAAAAATAACAACCATTGAAGCTAACTAATTAACATGTTTTAGCATATGTGTTTAATCCATAGGAAAAAAAACAACCTAAAAACTGTTTTTAAAGGAAATTACATGCTGTAAATATATTCTAGCTAACAATGGCTGGCGCAGTGTTGTCTTCACCGCGAGGTTGCTAGCCAGCCAACAAAGACTCTAGGCATGATGTTAAACTACACCTTCACATTAAAGACTGGCTGGCTCAACCAGCTAGCAGCTGACTGCCGTTGCTTTGAGCACATCTGTAGCCTGTAATAATATTAAGTGGCCTCTCCCAAAATTAGCTAGGTGGCATGTTAGCTGAACACTGAACGTTCATGTTAACCTCGTTGTGTGTTTTCAAGCTAAAAATCCAAGTGTTTTTAATTAGAGACCAGCTTGGGATAAAGACAAGAGAGCTTAAAGTAGCCTGCAGTTGGACACAAATCTACATGATCTCTACATGTAACTATTAATTTAAACGGATCCCGTCTTTTTCACGTATCCCTCTTTCGCAATTCACAGCCAAGACAGCCAGACAGCCAAATCTTTAATTAATCTTCATGATTTTTGACACGGCCAAAAATACTCACAGGTCCGTTGGGAAGATCACAGCAAGTTTCCAGCTCTGCATGCTTGGAATCACAGTAAATCATCATCCTCTGGAGGTCAAACTGCAAGAACACAGACAAACAATTGATGAACGGATCAAACTCGAGAAAATAACCTTGCATTTAACAGAATATAATATCTGTATCTAAGTGCTGCATTCCACTACATGAGCATATCAGACTTGTTCACACACAAGTAAAGACTCACATCAATCGGCACACTGTCATACAGCCTCTTGCCAATCACTGTTTTCCCCTGGATATCAATGTCCTCCCTGTCTTCAATGGGCAGGGTCTGGATGTGTTTGCAGTCCAGGTAAAGAGACACAGACTTGGCCTCCACGCTGAGGGCAATCTTGTGCCAGCTGCGGTCAAACAGGTTGTCAACGTCGGGGTTTTTGAACACAGCTCTGACGGCATCCTTTGTCAGCCCGACAGCGTTGTACTCCACCGCCTTGTTCTCACCGTCCAGGCGGATGGACACCTGACAAGTCAGAGGCAAGAGAACGTTAACAATAGAAGCTGATAAATACAGGCGATCAAGCTCAAGTCAAAATATAGAGACATACAGAGGAATACCTTTTCCCCCTGAGGCCAGTTACAAAAGTCAACATAAAACAGACTCCATAAAGTTAAACCTGCTGTAAAAGGTAGAAATATAGTATTACATGTAGTTTTACAGTTTGATGTTCTATTTGAAAATTGAGATCAGGAGTCTGGATTTAATTTTATCTGGCCTGGCAAAGGTAAATACACTATTTCCAAGCTTTATGCCCAGTAATTTACAAAGGATATGAATAGAAACCTGAGCCTATTATAAGTGAACCGTGTAATTGGCTAAATCCAGACACATAATAGTCACATTTATTACTGTTTACATTTGGCTGACCCACCTGTGGGATTCCATATTTGTCATAAACCTGCCAGAGGTACCAATCTTCACGTTTTGAGGTTTTCCTGAATTTGAATGTTGTCACAAAGGCGTATTCATCTGGCAACCCTTGAGGAAACACATCTCTGCAGAATAAAAGCACATTGTTGTCGTTAACATAAACTTCACTTTGTTTTACTCTACGCACTGTATGTGATATACACACAGTTGCAGTGACCCAAGTAATGCACAAACCTCAAATCAAACAGTGTCTATGATTCACCTAGTAACAGCTTTGCTTATATATACACAGCACTCTTTCTGCCTCCCAAGCAGAGAGACTTTCTATTATTTTGATTACAAACAAAACATTTGCATACAATATTATATTGACATTTAACATTGATGTTTGACATTATAGAGGTGAAGTCACGCCTCTTCCAGTATGCACCATGGGACCAAATTTCAGAAAAGAATTGTACAGTAGTCGATGGCGTGAGACACATATGATGTTTGTCAATTTAAAAGATAATGTTGCCAGTCAAGAAAGTCGCAGTTTGTGGTAAAAAAAAATCAAATAAAATGCAATGCATAGCTGTCACCTTGAATAGAACCACATCACTTACATGACTGCTTGGATTGTAGTCTAATTACATACTCTCACAGTTTTATGACAAATTGCGACTTTCTCAAATAAAAAAATAATCTGTTCAAATGACAAACATCATATGTGTAATTCAGTCAAACGGGAGATTCCGTGGAAGAGGTGTGTCTCTCTATTTAATAAATTCTGTGGTGAGTTAAATTACGATTTTGTTGTTAAAGGATCTGATTAGGAACAATGCATGTAAGTGTTCTTTTTTATGGAATACATTTTCGACTGAGAAGAGAGGGGAAACAGCTAGCCTGGATACTCCAACCAACCAGAACTTTACCTTTTAACACTTAAGTTGTTGCACAGATTAAGCAAACAAAGATGTTATGTGTGTGAGCTTTGAGATGTTTGTAGGTGGAACTGTAGCCTACCTCTGGACAGCGCCAAGCAAGCTGTCTCTCCTTGTCAGTCTTTGTGCTAATCTAACCACGTACTTGCTGTGACCTCATATTAACAACTATAATTTAATTGATTTTTGGTAAGTTGATGATTGAAAATTTGTTAGGGAATTTGGACCCCGAAGTACACCAAAAAAGTCAGAAGTCAACCAGTTATCCCCGCATTATTACTTGTAATTCTTGTTTTTTAGGGGCCCTGTGTCAAAATGTAGTTCAGTCTCCATCATTATTTTAGGCAATGCTGTGCTTCTTTGATACATATTCCTTAATAAAGTTATTTTGAGTATGAAAACACACCTTATCATCACACTAAAAGAACTGAGAACTTGCATGTACTACATCTGCAAGGGCAAATAATGTCTTGTGTGTGTTTCTTACTGTAACCACAACTTCAGGTCACATCTTTACAAATATTTAGAAGACAATGTACAATGTATTGCTGTCTCACTGGATTGTCACTTACTCTGTTTGCTGTACAATGGGCATGGTTCCAAGGCGAACATAAGAACTTTGGCCATCGTCGTCTCTTGTTCCCAGAACATCTCTCACATTGAAGTACTCCATTAGGTCGAACCCTGCAGCAACACAGTAAATAGCCCGGTTGGACTCAAGACAGTCTCTCACACACATAAATAAGCACACAGGGCTCTTGAGTTGTGAGGTTGAGTTATGGTTTTGTCAGACTTCTCAGGGTATACTGGGGTTTAATTGGGTCAGTCCCACCACACCCTGCAGCCTCTGTGTTTGTGGCTTTTTAGAGGAGGATTAAAATAACAGTATTACTGAATAACTGGAAAATAGGGCTATCTGTTGGCCCTTCAACATTTTGTCAGATTTGCCGCCAGAGGAAAAAACTAGCTGGCATCCCTGGTAAGGTCCTCGTGTGAGTCTGAGAGTGTGTGCACGTGTGTGTACGTTGCTCTGCAGTGTGTGATTTGAAGTGGTGTAACCACAGACCATATTTAGGTGGTTTAGAAAGGACACTCCCTTGTACAACAAACAAGTGCTGTAGCTATGGCAATGCCAGCAGCGCGACGAGAGCCTGAACAGCACTAATGCTGCCAGTTTGTCCAGCAGATCTCGATGAAAGCTGGTGGTCATGTTTGTGGATTGAGCCCTTCTGGATGCAGACTGTGCCATGAGTGAGCCAACTGGACGAGGACTGCCTCGACATATTCCTGCATGGCCCCAGTAATGCAGCAAAAATCTATGAGATGTAAAGTTTCCGGTGGGAATATTAACAGCAGCGCACTAATCTTCCAAAGAGGAAGCTGGGACATTAAGATGGTAATGTGAGAGTCTGGCATAAGCTTAGTGGATGTCATTAGAAATAGCCTGGAAACAGGTGGTTAGACACACAGGCTGCCCCGGTGCCATTAGCAACAGGGTAAAAAATACCAGCAGAGAAAGAGCCATCACAACAGCCTGAATAACTGAGGGGACCAGACGTCTGCCATGCTACTCTGTCTGTCAGTGAAGGCCAGCAAGTGTCTCAGATGCACTGTTAGTGGTGACAGATTACCGTGCACTCAGATTACTCTTTACACCCGCCACAGAGCGAAGAAGGATGTTTCTCGTTCACTTCCATTCATTTTAGATGCTATTTGTTCACTCGCATCTTTTACAATCACCTCTTCTGGTCAGTGGACAGCGCTGTCTCTATGAATGTAAAAGCAATGACCAGTTTGCTTTGATTCCTCTTTTTTTGTTGTTTTTGTGGTTTTTCTAACAGCTGCTGTGCTTCTCGATCTCGATACTTCTAGATTACCGGATCTTGCGCATAGCTTCTGTACTGTGGGGCCCATAGAGCGAGCGCACAAGAGGCTTCCATCTGCTAGGCGACTAACTTCTAAACGGGGATAATATTATTCAATCATGTGGCTCCTCTGGACTTTCCAAACGTTATCGGATCAGATGGCTGAAATTATGATTGTCAGACGCTTCAAAACCTGGCGCTCTTCCAAGGGGGCTTGAGTCCACCGTGTAGCACAACCACGGTTGGCCCAGAACAGACAAACCAAACACTGGCTGTAGTGGATGACTTGACTTTTTTTTTTACTTTTTTTGCACATTTTTAGCACCATCGTAGTTTCTTCTATTCGTTAAGGAGGGGAGGGGCATTCAGATGGTTTCATTCTGCAACCTCACTGCTAGATGCCACTAAATCCTACACACTATACCTTTCAATAACAGTGCAGTTACCTGTAAAAGATTGTATTCTTCTTATCTGGTAACAACAGCATAGCTTTTATACTGCAGCATTACCACATGATTACATCGTGGCAAGACATCAGACCAAGCACAGAGACTATGGTTTGAATCGGGATAACTGATGGTGCTGAAGCTGTCTGATCCATTGTTGTACACTCTTAGAAATAAGGGTTCCAAAAGGGTTATTCTACTAGGGCTGAGGTTCTACCTGGAACCATTTGCTTCTGAAAAACCCTTTCCCGAAGAAACGTTTTTTCAAGGGTTCTTGGTAACACTAATGGTTCCAGTAAGAACTATTTTGATCCAGAGAACCCTTTTTTGGAGAAAGAGTTCTTCAGGGATTGTTGAAAGCATGGGTATAAGATCCTGTATGGGTTCTTTGTAGAGCCTCTCATGGGGGGTTCTGGGTGGAACCTTACACACACAGTTCTAGGTATAACCCTTTATGTTGGGTTCTAGGTAGAACCCTCCACCTTTTTAAAAGGTTCTACCTGGAGCCAAAAAGGGTTCTCCTATGAGGACAAGCCGAAGAACCTTGTATGGTTCTACTTAGAACTTTTATTTCTAAGAGTGTAGCTGTGTTCTCTAATGGTACCTATCTTCAAGTTTCCTTCCGAGTCATACCCGCATCTCAATACATGTAGCTAATTGAAAAAAGGTTATCGAATTCTGCTGATAGAAGTCTCATGTGAAAGAATGTGGCTTATTTTGAATCCGAGCAAAAGTCCAACATTTTAGCAAGTCAAAATCAAGTTACTAATGTTTTCTGATGCTCAGCTCGATCTTTTAAGCATCGGTGATGTGAAAGGGATGTTTTGCTGCTTATCGGTCTTGTTGAAGGGTTTCTCGAGGAAGCCGTGCAGCTGTGAGTCTTGCTGGCCTTGATCCCCTCCGTCACCGCGCTCGCATCGTGCACATACGCTCACCGCGCCGTTTCTTTGGCTGTTCGCGAGCCGTCTCAGCACAGAGCTGTAATTTGGACTGGCAGCAGATAGCGTATAATCAACCCAAAAAGTTATTTTGGACGGCCAAAAGCGGCCAATGGGTGATCTGCGGGAAAAGCCAGATGAGTTCACCGACTGGGAAAAGCAAACGCATCGACACAGCATTCTTTTGATCAGAGCAGATGGCAACATTTGTGCAGTAGATAGTGAGCACGGAGCCGCGAAGACACTCCGCAGTCTCCTGTGTGCGCTCGGTACCCCGAGGGGTCAGACTAGATAAATACAAGTCTGACTCAAACCACAGCTCTCTTGGCTGTCAAATCATAATCAGCGGCAAATGGTCCTGACATTTCTCACGGAGCATTACACTCTCTGCACCAGCGTAGAGAGCATTTTGTTGTGTAATTATAAATGGGAGTGTACAGGAGCTGCTGCCGTAGTGACGATAAATACTGTTTATCTTGTTCTTCTCTGTATGTCCGCTCCGCCGCAATCTGAAAATAAAGTACTTCACCCAAGTAGGTTTGACAATGTATGTCTTCGAGCAAGGCCGCAGTTATAGACTTACTGCATTTTGGAAAACCCCGGACATCTTTGTCATGTCAGGGAGCTTCAGACCTCAGACCGCTGTCTGATAACATTTTGCCCCAAGCGGGGCCCGGTGCAGGTTTGGGCTCTGACACAACTGTCTGTGCTACACTGTAGGTAGAGAAAGACAATAATCGTGCTTAAACTTTTTCTCACTTTGTGTAAAATAAAGTTTTTCAGGCGACCTGCTGTACCCGCTTTGTATTCCCGATGCTCCTTGGACCAAACTGTGGGAACTGGTATGGGTATAGAAAACCATTTCTAAAATCACAAATCTTACACTTTGACAGTAACTGAGGATTTAGAATGATTATTATGACTGGTAGCTCTTAGCGGGGACCATTTGATTTGTGGTGCTGTTAGCTAAATGTAAAAGAAATGTAAATCTGAGTGGTGTCGTATATTTTAGATGTAAGAGATTCTCATGTGACTTTTGGGCCTTTGGAACTTTTGAAAGATTTTGGAACTGACATTAAAAGACAAGCAAATCACAGCCCAAAAAGGATTTATTCCAATTAGAGTGCTTACGGCACATCTGACAAAGTGGTGCATCTGCTTAAGAAAACATCAGTGGTTTCAGTGATTTATCTGAAGATTGGTCTGATTCCTCTGCATTTTAGAGGAAAAGCATAACCACATAATTAGCACTTGCCCACTGGGGAGGATCTGATGGTGTGTCTCATCAGTGAGATGGGATGCTGTCAGCTATGATCAGATGCACACACAGTATATATTTCCAGATTAGCCTTGATTGGCTGTTCCTTAACTTTGGCCAGTAAACATGTTAACTTTATCTGTCAACTTGTCACATCAAACTCGTTAAACATTAAATTTTCTCTACCTAACAGTGGGGGAAACGCTAACTTAGCATTATTGGTAAAAAAGAACATTTACTCAAAGCCATACTTGAGAGATTCTCTATGTCTTGTATAATTTAGTTGAACTTTCCTATATATGCATTGCATATATAGAATACCTCTCTTGGAGATATAGTACCTTTTACTCCAAACAGCATCCATTTTAAACATCTAACACTCGTTATAATGGATGTATAACAAACAAATCTTTGATATGACCATGTTGTGAAGGGTTCATTGCATTGGGTAAATATAGAATTGATTAAAAAAAATCATATCATATTTTTCTCTTGCTACTTCTGTGAGGGACTCTACTTGTTAATTTTCACATTATGGTAGGGCTACTTTACTAAGGTAAAAAAAAGAAATACTTCTTCCACCACGGCTTGGCTTCAAGTTTAAAAAAAGCATTTAATAGCTGTGGAACTTAAAGGTAACCCCTGGAATAAGCATCATTATTGGATCTGAGATAAGGTTTAAGAATGCTTTAGATACCAACTATCAGCCTGCCATTTTCATTTATCTCTGCTGGTTTGAAAATTGCAAAGGCATTTCAGTCTCTTTTTCTTTTTCTTATATGTTACCATAGTAGCCTCACAACATAACATGTTTCACAGATGACTGAATCTGTAGTCTGTGTGGAGTTTGCATATGTCTCATAGATTTCCTCCTGGCACTCTGGTTTCCTCCCTTAGCCCAGAAACAAGAAGATGGCTAGATGAACTGAAACACTAAATCGATCTGTTCAAGTTGTACCCTGCCTCTCATCCAGTGCATGCTGGGATAGCAGCATTATCCCAAATTTATGTTTGAAACAAATTGCTCATTGGAATGCCTTCCATCATGAAATACTGTCATGATTCTTGAAGGATTTCATTGCTCTGGGTTTCAGTGAATTTTAGTGACCCATGAAGGCTGAAATGCTGTTTATAGAGGATTTTACAGCCTGACGAGAAGGAAATTCACAAGGAACACAGGCTGCTTTGACTTTTGGAAATAAATAACTGGATATTGTCACAAAAGAGTCCCTCAGCAAAATGTCAGTAATTTACTATCAAAAACCCATATCTGTTGCCGTCTTGTTTTAGCACATGTTGGTGTCAGTGTGCCAGCCAAATGTGGTAAGAGTCAAACTTTCTAAAACACGACATTCAGCGGTCTGACAGCTCTCTTTCCATGAAGTCCAAACAGTCATGCCTGGGCATCTGTTTTTTCTCTTAGCGTGATGGATGTGGGTGGGAGACAGACAGGAACTCAGATCCCCCCAAAGACACTCTTGTAACAACATCCGACCCTTTCTGGATAAACGCTATCCTAGAGTTCTGAGAAACCTTCACGGAATATATGAAATACAAAAAAATCAATGATGGAGAACTAGTAATGTGCTTCACTTGGTTGATGGCAAGTTCAACCGCTGAACTTGAAAACCACTGGCAACTCATCAGTGGCCCTAATCTTCCTAATCCTAAACTCTGACGCTCTGCCTACCCCTGTAGCGTCCGTTTTTCATGTGTATGGCTTGTAATACCCAATAATGTAAGAATCATTTAACGTGATACGTGAAAACACAGCAAAAATTCAATAACATAATAACTTGACAAATAAAAAAATGTCCAGACTGATATTGTTAGAACATCATTATAATGTAAGACCTTTCGTGTGGATCATTTTTTACCAAAACTGATGATGTAATAATTTTAATTGATATGTAATCAGGTTAAAGATTATGCTTTTTTTTCTTGGAAATGTAAAGTGTGCGAATACTGTGTACAAAATGTATAATACTGGTAGTGTCATGTTTGCATCTGAACACACAAACATTTGACACTGTTTGTATACTTTTCCTTTAACTATAGATCACGCATACTTCACATTTCACTATCTTTGAATGCATTTTACAAAATGAATGTGCTGATTATACAACTCAAGCCAGTTCGACTGGTACATGAATGGATTTTAATTTCATATGGAAATGGTGGTATTCCAGTAGCTGCCTGGAACCACAGACAAAAGACATTTACATTTCTTAAACACAGCAGCTTGATTTCCACAATTGTTAGCTGACTGACAGAAATTTGTTTTTGCAAGTAAATTGAGTTTTTATAATGGCAGCCTAAAACAAGATAGAAAACGAATGTACCAGACAAGTAGCCCTTTCCAAGCCATGAATAAAACCAATTCAGATTCAAATCAGATAGAGAGAGAGGAACGGTGAGTGAAACTCTCTAAATCTTTGCATTTAAAAGGTATGTCCTGATGTTGTGTCTTTTGATGTAAAAAAGCAAAATGTGGGAGTGTAGGAAATGCTTTCAGAAGTAAAGAGCTGACTTCGTGGTTGAAAAGTGTTGCCAGCGCTGCGTGTCGCCATGGGAGAAAGCAACACTTTGCACATACCTGGAACTTTTTCAAGACCATAACTGGTGCTGTTGGGCTTAAAACGATCAGGCTGGACCATCATGTTTGGACACAGGACATCTGAGGAGAGAGGACAATAGCTCAGTGAGACACGCTGTAAATCAGGATATGATGCTCTTTTGGGAACAAAGGGGAAGGCAAAGAGAACTGCTGAAACACTTTCACTGGTAACTTTGTATCTTACTGGTGGAAATCTAATCAGGGTATTGCTGACGAGTAACAGTCTGAAACTTTATGAGGGGTCAGAGGAAAAAGGTGTGAAGGTGTGCAGCCTTAGACTAAAATGTGATCTGAGGCCAACCGGCACAGACAGACTGCCCTCCATCGCTGATGTCTGATGTCTGATGTCTGAGGAGTGGAGTGTGTGGGTGGAGGGTGGCTCTAGGAACAGGAGGCATATCCACAGGCCCGAGAAGCAGTAACAGTTTTATATTTCAACACACACATATTTCAGTGATGGTGATGACAGTGAGAAAAGCAACAGTGTCAGGTTCAGTTTTTATTGGCAGGAGGGATATTTTCTATTTGTATCGACACGCCAGCCTCACTACTAAAGACCACATATATGGATCCTGTTTGGTTTAATGGATGTAAACATTGGCTTAGTGATGAAATTGACATTTTTGAAGGGTCAGTGCACCTTAATTACCAAGAACAACAAACATGTTTGTCACTTGGAGGTGGGGAGCTTTGATTATGGTTCTCATTTAGAAAATTGAAAGCCTTCTCGTCTCTTCTCAGACCGCACTATCAACAGTTTTTATTGGAGACACTTTCTGCCCGAGAAATACTTCCCCGGGAAAAGGGTTTGTAGCCTCGTGACACCCTTTCTGGAAAGACGTCAAAATATTATGTTCACACCATGTCTGCAGGGATGGCAGTGTCAATGCTGGATTCTTTGGTGCAGACTGAAATATTGATAACTATTGGACAGATTGCCTTGAAATCTGGTCCAAACATCTTGCTGAGGATGAATTTGAATAGCTTTTCATGTCGCACCATAATTTAGTCAAATTTTCTTTTTGGCCAATACTAAAGACCTGGATACAAGGGCATAGCTCAGTCTTTGAATTTTGCTCGGTTGCCACTTTTGGTATTGCAGCAAACATTTCCACTGCGGCCCTAAAAGCATTTTCCTAAGAGGTCAGCATTATAAAAGATACATCTGTAAAACTGTTGACAGGACACCTCAAAATGCAAACAAATTCAATTATGACTCTTTCTATTATGAACTTTAGACCCATGTCGGTTTTATAGTTCCACGACATCTTCATAATGTAAAGTCTTAAGGCAGAGCAGGAACTTGAAGGCAGGGCTAGAAGGACAAACTCTACTGCGCATATTCAGTGGGACACTTAACCAGGATGTAAACCAAGAAGCTAGATAACACGATTGCCTAATGTGCCAAACATGCCATTCTTATTGGACTGTATGGCCGCCATCTTTGCGTTCACTATCTAGTTCTTCAAGACGAATCTATGCTAAATCCCAACAAAACAAAAAATACCAGTTTGTAACTTTAGCAACCAGGTTAGAGTTGGGGTAAATTGTGACTAACTTTGAGCGTGTGGGTTGCTAGCGCAGAAGTTGTTGTTTCCCGTAGCGATTTTGAAAGCAGAAGCACACGGATAGCGGAAGAGACGAGAATGCCAGTTGAAATAGTCGCCCAGTGGCAGGGGTTATACCAACAGTCTACATCCAGTGAACCAGCATCTTAGCATTCAGACATTAGCATTCAGCTTAAGGCATTTCTTTGCCTTACAGACCAGCTACTGTAGCACGGTTTTAGACTAGTTTTTATGTAACAGTTCACTCAATTTATCAATCTAAATGAGGCTTAAAAGCAGGACCGCAACAGAAAAGAATGACCCATCCCCTCTCACTAATGCCACAGATTGGTGTACAAATTGAATCTTACTTCTATCAGGACAAATCTGGACTCGTCAGTGTTTGACGATGATGGTCTCTGATCTCTTTCCCTGCATTCATTTCACAACTGACAAGATGAACATAAATAAAACCTTCTCATCCATCCCACAGGGCGAGACACGTGTCTACACTGTTGATTAGGTGTGACAGCAAATGCAGGGTTTTTTTTCATCAGTTTGTAATCACTCAGTTCAGAGGAACTTCTCATTAAAACTATTATAACTAAAATAGCCCACCAATTTGTCTGTATTCCGACTGTCAGTCTGAAATATTATCAGTGGCTGAGAATGTCACTGTGACACTCTCCAGCTCCCCCCATAGATCAAGTATCTGCCAGACATCTACTATGAAACCCTGCAATTATCTTAAATCACCACTATAAAAATCATCATGTCAGGGTGGCTTTTAACCTGAGGACAGCTCTGTTGACACGGCTTCTTTTCTGTTCCATGCAAAGCCCAAAGCACATCTAATAGGAAAATCCAAGGAGCTAATTTAGCTGTCAGCATTTGCGTATTTTTTAGTGATCCTACAAGTGGTGTTATCTCCATTTCTCATGCTTTATTTTTTATTTCAGCTGTAGTTCATCCTCACTCATGTTTGTCAAATTAAAGGATTCTATATTTCATTCTTAAAGTCTTTCAAGTTATAATTGAAGATCTCACAAGTTCTATATTGTTTATAAAGCCAGCGAGTCTACCAAAAATTACCATTCTGTGAATGAATGGGAGTGCGTCACTCTTCTTTACAGATGGTGTTGTTGCACAGCCCTGAGACTTAGCATGCTAGATAGCTGAGCTACTCCCTGCACTTGTGGGCCCTAAAGCTATAATTTAGGGATCTGGCTGTGAGTTAAAATGGAAGCAATGTAAAAACCTGCCTGTGGAAATGAATGTCTCAGACAGGTTCACAGTATCAGCAGAAGCTTGAGAATTGCACACCTCTAACTGCCGCCATTTGTTCAGAGACTGATACATTTTTAATTCTTACTATTACCAGTGTTACCTGTCAGTGTTATGGCTGCTGAATTTTTTAGATAACCTGCAGGTGTTAGACAAGAGCTCTGATATTAGAATTGTCCCATCACTGGGGTCATGTCAGGCCAAGTGTGTCATCTTATAGCCCGTGAGGCCACACATGGTCTATTGAATCAGTGCAGCCTGTAATAAGTAGTGTCCTTTTTTAAACCTATAGATTAAAAGGTGAAAGCATTGAACATGGACACTGGAGCGGCTGCAAAGGACCCACTTGAAACATTAGAGCTATAATTTTCTGGGTGGAAATAACTTACATTGCTCAGTGAGCCAGTGGTGCTGACCACTGATATACTTAGAGACTCACTCGTGGCGATTTAGGAGATTAGAGAAAGGAAAACACTGGGACTGTCTTTCTGTGTAAATTTAGACTTTGGTCAGTTCTACATAGCTCATTGTGCTCTAAACTTGCACATCCAACATGTTTTAAAATAATATAACCTGCATCATTGGTTGGCAGACTGGAAGTCTATGGAGTCAAGGAGCAAGGTCAAAGGTCAGTGGCTTTAAAATGACTCTCCATGTTGCCCTTGCACCAGTATCGCTCCACAAGATGATACGCCCTTAGTTTTAGAGTCTGGATCAAAACTTTCTTTCTTCTGAGGAGTCTCTTCTTTTTTGCCTTGTCAATCTTGACAATTTAGAGCCAGAGTTAAGAGTTCATCTTTGCTCATCTGTGCACTTAAACCATGTAATCATGTCATTTCCGCTTTTGTATTTACTGTTTGCGGGTAAGACTTATGGCATCCTTTTCCTTCTTGTCTGGCTAATTTTAGGCAGGAATTTCAAGCGTTGGAGTGCAAAGCATCTGTCTCCTCCGTGAAAACACTCACACACAGACACTTCTTCGCTTCTCTGCACAGCTACTGGACAACATAAAGCTATCACTCTATTTCTAAGCCTATTTTAGCCAATTCGTTTGGCTATGTAAGCTACTTTCTAAGCCTGTGTGCCTGTGTTGAAAGATTTTCTCAGCACACTAGTGGAAAAACCATTGAGGTTAGCTTAAGACAGGCTTTCCAGTGCTAAACACCTCTGCACCAAAGCAGCAGTCAAAAAGGCAGCTACGCCACAGAAATGCCTCGGTTAGAGAGTTGTCATTTACAAGCCAAATTTTGCAACATCCCCCTCACACGTTTCATACTCAGTCAAAAAGAAGCCATGATAACTCTGTATGCATGTGCTGCAGCTCTTTGTGGTTGGGGTGGGGTTTTGTGGTTGGGGTCTTTCCTCCGCATGGTGCTTAAAGGTTAAAATAAGAGTCTAATTTGATTTTGTGCACGTTCAGGGTGAGGCAGCCTCTTCAAAGCAAGGCTTCAAACAGAAGGCATGCACTGTGAGTGATGTGTTGGCACTGAGCCTGGTGGCTGACTTACTTTCGCACAGCCTCCTCCTCAGCCTGCCCCTGATCTTGTCAATGGCATTAAAGTCCGTCACATGGAAGACGTGGGCATTCTTTGGCTCGGCGGCGATCTCCTCCAGCTCCACCTTCAGCGCCTCCCCGATGCCCACAGCAAACATCCTGATGCCAGCTTTGGCAGCTGCCTTAGAAGGCTCCAGAACATAATCCTGGCTTCGGCCATCTGTGAGGAGGATGGCCACCCTCTGAATGCCTCTGGCGGTGGGCCTCGCTCCATTCTGCTCTGTGAAGATGTTGGTGGTGGTGTAGCTGATAGCGTCCCCAGTCATTGTATTCCCCCCCAGGTAGCGAATGTTACGGGCGGCTCGCTTCACATCCTCCAGGGTCCTGTGTCTGCCCAGGTTGAACTCAGTGGTGGGTCTGTCACTGTAGCGAACCACGGCTACTCTTGTCTTGTCCGGCGCCACATCAAAAGACTCTACAAGGTTGGCCACCCATTGTCTGATCTTCTCAAAATTCTCTTTTCCAACACTGGATGACGTATCCAGGATAAATGCCAAGTCATAGTGGACATTTTTACATCCTGCCACAGATAAATACAGATGGATTTAGTGTGAAAATAATGTCTGCCACTGGAGTTATCAGAGTATTTAATCTTAATGGTCTTACCTGCCCTCTGTGCTTCCACTCCCTCGCTGGAAAGAGTCAAGGCCAGGATGACCAAGACCAGGGTGATCCGAAATCCCAGTCGTAATTCCATCTCGGCCTCAGTTTGGGTCTGTTTTGTTTAGCTTATTACCACCATCAAGCTGTCCAGTCTGCGGAAAGGCCAGTGGAAACATCAACAATTCACGACTACATGGACTCTAGCAGACAAAATAAGACAGTTCAGAATCTTAATCCTGTTTGCCAAGCTGTCCCTTGGCAAACAGGATTGTTGCAATAATTTCTCTCCAACAGTGAAACCAAAATGGGTGAAGCACTTCCTGTCGCGCAGGGAGATTGCTGTAAAAAAAAAAAAGCAGGCCTCCTACAGTGGCTTCTGCCACATCTCTATATTGGCAAGGAACTGGTGGAAAGCTGATTTAGGACTGAATTAGGCACTTTGTATGTATATAGAAACTTGGGCTCCAACTAAAAAAAACAATCTCTATCTCACCCTCCCCATTGTGCAGTATTTCTGTTGGCTCCTGTTTGAATTTCTTTCTGTCATGAAAGCTGGCAGGAAATGTTCTCCATTCTCAAAATGTGATAATTGAAACCTAAGATTGAAACACACACCTCTCTACAACGAGTGAAAACTGGACTCACCAAAGAGTGTCGCAACTTGCTGCCAAAAAATGTTTTTTATCTTCTCCACCCACAGAACAGTAAAAGAGCAATGTAGGGATGTGCTGTTTGCTGATGTTGCACAGTAGGATTTTTCCACATTGATGTTTTAGTTTTAAATTTATGCTGGTATCTCTAGTTGTCATTTTGAGCACTGGGAGTAAAATTTGTGCAGCACCAACGTGCTTCGAGTACCGATCAGTCCATCTCTGTTGGTTTCATTTATGAGGCTGTTGTGCCTGGATGGACCTGACAGAAACCTGTCATATAAACACAAAACTATTCTTGCTCTTATTGTACACCAGTGGTTGTGTTGCCTGCCATTAGGGCTCATGTGTGACTGACTGTAGCCATAACACCGACTCATCCTGACTGGGAGAGTGGCTCATTGCGGGGGGTCACTGGGGGAGGCTGAGGAGAGTCTGAGTTATGCACAGCTTGGAAAGCAATAAAACGAGTCCCCTGTGTACTGAATACATCCTTTACCAGGATAAGTTGATCACCTTTCTGAGTTCTTTCCATTGAATTTCTCTGTAAATGCATTTGTGTTGTTGAGGTGAATGGCATCCTGTCAAGAATGTGCTTAATGGAATATCTTTGGGGAAAATGTTTTCCTAAATATAAAGCTGAAACCAGGAGTATTGTTGCTGACATAGCTTGGCACGAAGACTAGAAAACAGCTTATACAGCTGTATTAAAATGTAAAAGAAGATATGTTTGTATATTATGTACAAAAAGTATAACAACGACAAATTGAAACTTTTGTGGGGGGTTATGTGCTGAACTATTTGTTGGCCAAGAGCAGTGACTCCAAGCAGAGCTTGTGGTGCGTTAAATTTGAAGTTGGAATTCGGTATTTGTGGCACACTAACAGGAAGTCAGCCAGCTAGTGCATATGCTCCATGAACCTCTGGTAAAACAGCACATTGTTAGTTTTACACATTGTTTTTGTAGTCATTAAAAACTGAGATATTTTACTAATCAATGAGTATAAGTTGGCTTATGTAATAAAAGGGTGGTAGGCAGATTTTGTCACATTTGGACAAAGCCAGGCTAACTCTTCCAGTCTTTATGCTACGCTAAGTTAAGCATCTCTCAGCTGAAGCATCTTATATAACAGACAGCAATTAAAGTGTTGTCCATCCTTTCATCTGACTCTCAGCAAGAAGAAATCAAGATTATTATGATCATTATTAGCATAATAGTTGTTGTGGTGGTGTTATGTACAGGAAGCTGTAAATCATAATAAAATATACACACAAAAGCACAGCAAAAGTGCCTGATTGGATGCCCCTATGGTATATAAAACATGATAAAGCTCCCTCTAGTGTGCCCTTCCAGTGGACAAAAGGAGATAAAGTGCCCTATAGGGTGGTGCCCTTTTTTATTTTTTTGCCCCTGCCCCTCATACATCCCGAGTCCGCCACTGCAAACAGGTGTAGCAGAGCAAATTACTACGGCACCTCCTTTGAAAAACTTAAACAAACCAAGTGTACAGCTGTTAACTATTAGTTTGTAGATTTTTATACGTGTGTTAAAAACTAATAACATTCCAAACTTTTCAAAACTGATGATCAATCAAGACCATGGAATCTGAATCAGTTCATGTATCGGTGACGATATCTGATAACTGAATTCTATCAGTAGAATAACTTAAAAAGTTATTTGATCCAATTGTATTGTGCTGTATTGCGATTATTTATATTCCCTTTGCACTGACAGTATTTCTCACTGTTTTAGAAGTGAATATGTTGCCATCTTTGTAGCATATTTATGACTTTTAATGACCATAACAGTCAGTGGAAGTTTGGGCATAAAATGAATTTCAAGTGGTGTGACAGGATAGTAAATGTATATATGTGTATGTTTGTATGATTTTGAAATAGAAAGTTATTTGAGCAGAAAATGATTCCGGCAAACCCAAATTTAAAAACAGCAGCCCGGTGACTGTGGCTTGACCCATATAGCCTGTGAAATAGAGAGTGCATTATTTACTGTGGGTGAAGGAAAGTGCTCTGGCCTCTAGACACAATTTTTCTTATCTGATTCTCCATTAGGCTATTTCTGCCACTTGGTCTCACTTGTGCTATTAATGAGGCACGCTAGCTGAATCACTCTAATTGCCCCAATTAGTGTGCTTTTAAAATCAGAGATATTCATTCGGGCAGAGATTTCAGCGAAGAAAACAAACGATTTGGATTCATGCTCCTAATCTTTTTTTAACGCAACTTTGTACAAATCTAACATAATTCTCATTTGTTTCCTCTTCATCTCTGATTACATTTTAATCCACTTTATGGCTCTCCCGTATATAGTTTTACAAGCAGACACAGTAGCTGAGGTAAAGCTATAAACAACATGGTTTGCTTCTATTAACATCTCAACCTGAGGCCAGATTCCTTACAAACTGCGGCTCTGTATCATCAGGCCTGTTTCCACTTCCTCTCCCAATGGTAAACCTGGGACTGCAATGTAGATGTCTATAACAGAAGCACCACGTTTATCATTCCCAAAATGTAAAAAACAGAAACTTTTTTTTTTTTTCCAAGTGCAACCCAAGAAGAAAAGAAAAAAAGACATTTCCTCTCTGATAGGGGATGTGAACAGCATGTGGATACAAAAAAAAGCACATCTTGCCAACAAGTCAAAACAGTTAAAGAATAAATATTTAATTTTGGAATCAGTTTTAGGAGGAAGATAGCAGTGACAGATGGATGGTTTTACGATTTTTTCTTTTCATACCTGGCCTGTCACTCAGTCAGCGTTACTGAGGTGTCTGTCTCTCTTCTTCCAGCGCTCACAGCCTGAATCAGCACCTGGGCAGCATCATCATCAGTTTATAATAATCCAAAATATCCTCCCTGCAGGTGCCAGAAATCAAGATGAGATTATTATATAATCCAGGGTGACAATCCAGTGTACAGTGTTGTTAGAAAGTGAGGTGAGGTGAGCTTCAGAAACCTTGTGCACGGGCGGACAGAGTAGGAGGGAACTGCGAGAGGAGAAAGTGTAGGGTTTCACTGGTTCTTCACTGGGCTGTGCTCACACATAAAAAAAGGCTGAGAGGCGCAGCCAATTATAGACCCAACTTTCTGGATATTTTGGTCCCTTTTTTTTTTTTTCTTCTCTTCTTTATGGCTGCACCCATCTGCAGTGTTGCCCTCAAAGAAAAAGGCACAGCTACTTGGCAACCGCCTCAACTGTCCACTGCGATAGCCACAGCGGAGCCGCCCTGGGTCTGGTCGTGGGCCGGGCCGCGTTGGCTTCAACCAGCCACACACTTATGGAGAAGGGCTGTATTTAAGTTGGGGAAATGATTACAGAACACTCATGCTTGCAGCTTTGTGTTAAACGTCTGTCCTTGCACTGACTTACAGTAAAGCCCTGTGATCTATATTACTCGTGTCGTGCTGCTCTGACAGGTTTACAATCAGGTCAGGCATCATCTGTCATGTTTTTACACTTTTCCATATGAAATATATGGTTATTAATGTGTTTATGTTGTTCTGAGTCATATTTAGACTTTTTACTACTATAGGTCCTGAAATTTCATGGTAGTAATGACAGGCAACAAATTTGAAAATTCATTGAAATGACCCCAACAATAATTATCTCAAAATTGATTGAGAATGACTCCAATAATTCGTAAATAATAAAACTAATTTCTTTATTAATATTCAAGGAAACTTTATACTGGTATCTGCCCAACTTCTGATGATCATGCTCTTCTATCTTCCTTCTAAACTAAATAATAGAAGTAATTTCTTCATCACATTTCCAGGGACCTTCTAGTGTCTGTCTAACTTCTGCAGGTCAGTCAATGTTTACGATATTTAAACAACTTACTGTACATTCTCACCAATTCATCAGTCAACAATCAGGCTTTCTCTTCCTTTCTCAGTCGCACTCACTTCATTGTATTGAAGAGATTATTATTAGGCCTCAATAAGCAATTAAGGAATGGTAATTTAGTAACTACATCTTAATTTTTGAGTTATATTTGCCAGTAATTAGCATTAGCATTTATGCTGGCTAACTATGACAGAGCTGACATTTAGGAAATGTGTTCCGAAGTTGAACTGATCTGCTCAAGTGATGGAAATTGGTTAAAAAAATGACTTAAATTGACTGACGTACAGAAACTAGTTGGAAATCAAAATGTCATGATGAGCAGAAGTTAAGCAGAAACTGGTTGGAAGTTTCCTGGAAATGCATTAAAGACGTTGTTCTTTATTAGCTGCTTTTTGGAAACTAACCAGATATTACAAACAAGTCATGTTGGGGTGAATATCAATCAATTTTGAGGTCATTATTCTTGTAATTGGGGGTTAATTTCAGAGAAAATTCAGATATGTTACTTGGTTATTACCACCTACTTACCATGAAATGTGTGGATCTGTAAAATTAAGCTTTATGACATTTTTCATTCTTACGTGTGCTTTTCCTTGATACTAAGAATTTACGTTATTTTTGACGATAACACAGTTGCCTCAGAGAGGATGAAAGCTGTATAATATCCCCTCTGATTATTTATTTACAACAAGCAAACGGACACAAGACGCATTTCAAACAACTCATGGATGAATAGTCACATTTCTGATTCTCTAACCTTCAAATCTGCATGCCACTTGATATGATATGCACATTTAGAAGATGACTGCAATTCACATTCAGTGTACGCTGATGTCCTTATCATGTGTGGTCACGCTCCCTGGCAGGGGGGAAGCTGCAGTGAAGCACACCAGCCCTCTGTCTCCGTGTGTGTCAGACATCCAGCTTGGCAGACCTTCTGTGTCTCTCCTCTGAAGTCCTCTGCATCACAAATCTCATGTTGGCTGCTCTTGATAGAACTTTCCTCTTTGGTGTGCTCCTACAGTCGTCGCCACATGTTTCTCCTACATTAGGAGGGAAACACATCCAAATCTGCTGCGGAGCTGTTGAGGCACCAAAATTCTCTGAATAACAGTGTCAATATTTGAATGTCATGGACAACAAACAAGTTAGCCATTACAGCCAGGCCTATTTACAGGGCCTTTGTAGCCAAGGAAAGTGAGCGCAGGCCAGGCTATCTATAGGCTCAGTGTGAAGTGGATGGGAAGTGGGCTGACGATTCTGGGCAGATGCAGGTTATGAGTAATGGTGTCAGTCTGAGGAACCGTCTGTCGCCTTATGTGAGAGGGCTAAAGAGGTGACCAGCATGTTGGGTGAGCGAGGGGCTGCGGGCATCATGTAGTGTTAGAGAATGCCATCTGTCATCTGATTGACAGCCAGCTTTCATCCTCCCACGTCAGAGAGAGGCTCTGCTTCCAAAATATGTTCAAAATATTCATGTGGCAAATAGTTGAAGCAGAATAGACTATGAATTTTTTAAGATAGAACTCAGGTTCAACTTTTAAGTTTACATTTTCACCATACGACTGTATTAGCCACATTCATTTTTACACATTGTTTCACCATGTATGCCACCAGATGCCTCAGTTCAGTGGGAAACCAGCTGTACTGCTTAACAGCAACCAGAGTTTGGAAGCTTTTGGTAAAAAAATATATTTAACTTTATAAAAGAAAAGTTAAATTCCAAAATCATACAGTCTAATAAACATAAGTACATAGCCATTACAAATGTGTTAAGACCAACACAAACACACCCTGGTGCTCTGAGCTGCCAGTCCAGACAGAGTAAGCTAATAGGACTGCTAACTGCAAGGCTAACTGAGCGAAATAGCTAACGGCAGCTACAGTTAATGGTTACTTTAAGGACAAGTAAAGCTATATGTCCATCAGGAGTGTAGAGGTAGAGCTGCTGGAGGACATCAGCAGGAAACCAGAAAAAGTTTTTCTTGATGAACGAGAGTCTGGCACTGCTAAATCACAGTGCAGCACCTGTCCATTATGGCAAACTATCACGCTCATAAGCTAACTACATTTGAAACTATCGGCCAGTTATCTGTAATATTATCCCAAGTGTACAGACATTCTTGTGCGTCACATTGAATTGTTTTGCAAGAGACTCTTGACATACCCTTCATCTGGGAACCCACTGGCGTAACTGCAGAGGATGAGGCTAACGTGTAGAACTTTAGCCATGCTACAAAAGGCCAAATCTAAATTCCAATAGAATTTTATAAAACTTATGTTGTAGGGGGTCCCTGCTCCGTCTCTATACAAGCTAAGCTGACCTTGGCCCAAAAACGTTGAAGACCCCTGCTTCAGTGTCTTCGGAGGGAGCTGAGTGAAATCTGACAAATGTCCTCAAGTGATGTCACTTGAGTCAGCGTCAGCTGGGGCAGAAGACCACAAGTAATGAAATTAAAAGATATCTGAGGCTGTGTAGACCCATTTGAACGAAGTGAGCTTACCAGACCTCTGTAGCTGCTTCTTATGTCTGCTTTTTGCTAACAGCTCGAGGCTCTATTACCCGCTACTAGCACAACATCATCAACCTCATAGACCTTTTTCATGGCAGCCATATTGACATGAAATAGAAGGTAAAGGCAGGTTTAATTAATGACAATTAATGAAGGTCCCATTCCATTTAGTGTAGCTGAGACTTTCTAGTGGGCCAACATGAACATTAACAGCATCTTGACTGAATGGAACAGAATCTTAATCAGCGTCATTGGTAACACTTGTGTTTACCCCACTGTTTTATGGCAAAATGGCTGCTATTTTTAGTGAATAATATGAAATCCACTGTAAGCTACCAGCCTAGCACTAAGCACCTAACCTGTGAACATAGTGGAGCACTTAGCAGTTAAAAGCTAGACATTTTTTCTCAGGAGTTGGAAGCGACCAAAGCAGAGTGACCGTCTTACTTGTCAGGTGAACAGAACAATAACTGTTTGCTAACATGCTAGCAGTATTAACTTTTTAAGGTTAATATGCTAACATTTCACATTATAACATAGGCCTACAATATAAAACAACAATATTTGGATATTGTTGAACAGCCCATTTAAGACTTGACAAGAGTGACTACCTCCTATCAGAGCCAAGTAGCAGAGTTTGATGCAGTTATGCAGATGATGAAGTTTGGTTTGAGAAGTTTCTGTGCTTTTTTTATTCACTTGACCCCAGGTCATCACTGGAGTCCATGGAAACTGTTTTCTGAGTTCAAATTGACTACATTCACCAGCTTCTATGCAAGAGCATGATTCACTAAGAGGGATCGATAAAAGAAACCCAACAGCAAGTTGTGAAACGAAGTCTGTCGAACTTAAGCTACACCTTGGCAACTTCTGCTCTGTGGCATCTCATAGGTGTTCTTAACTGATGCCTCTGAGCACTTCAGAATGTTCAACGTCTCCAGTGAAGGTCAGTGTAGAGGGAAAAGAACAGATACTCTTTGCAACAAGACCAAACATCTGACAGCGGGCAGGCAGTGAGATCATAAGGAGCCACTTAATGCTGAGATATATCGCTAATGTTTACCTGTCTGGCTAATGACCAAGGGTCGCATCAAGCATCACTCAAGGAGGACTTTGAGCATTAGCCTAATCTTCCAGAGTGCAGGGGATTGCGGGTGGGGGGGAGGGCCATCGAACAACAGCGGAACAGAGTCATATCTTTCAAAGAGAGGCGAATGTAACCTCTTTTAACACTGCTGTGATCAAACATATAGATTATAAAACGCATGGGACATTTGGCAGATAAAACTGGACGAAAATTGGATTATATAATTAATATGTAAGATATACACCATAGTCATTGATACAAAATTATACCTGATGAAAGTGGTGTTTAACAGTCACATAAAGAAGTTCACTGACTGCTGGTCAATACTGTGTCTGTTAAATTTCCCCCCTAATTACTGATCACACCACCTTTAGTTCTAGGAGACATTTCCGTGCTGCTTCGTTGTTTTGGATCATCTATAGTGATTTAACTCCCCCTGCGATGTGCCAGCAGCCTCTCTTTGTGCTGCGCCTGCCTCACCTAATTGAATCAGTGCATTCTCTGATCTGGGGAATAGCTTTTGGAAATGGGACAATCCATAACTTGGAGCGACTTGGCACACACTTTTATGAAAGGTTGCTCATTCATTCATTTATTTATTTATTTATTTTCTATTTTGGGAGCGCAAGGGAAAGTACGTCGGACCATTAATGAACTTTAGATTGGTCGGGCTTTCTGCCAGAGATATCTGCTCCGCTGCAGTTTCCCTCGGAGATCTCACGGCAATACACCGTACGGGACACTTCATTTAATAAAAGCATGAGAGAAAAGATGTTGTTCAAATGATATGACGGACTACGCTGTTTAAATGAAACGCTTGAGAATAGGGTTCTGAAATTAGCTTTATTGTTGTCCTTGTTGTCGTGTGTGAAAGAACAAGAAGCAGAAAGAACGACACCAGTTTTCATCATCACTGCGGAGCAGATGGCACAACTTGAGAAAGCATTTTCTGATTCCTACATGGTTTTAATTACAGTTATTTTATATGATCTGATCGTGGATCCTGTTTAAGTCGACTATGCATCAGCTGCCAAACTGTAACTGGTGTCTCTCTTAATGACACAAGTGCATCTCTAAGCATGACATCATTTTCCTGAGCTGCAAAAGTGAAACATCCAATTTAATTACAGGTGGAGACCGTCCAGAGGGACTGCGTCGTTGTGCTTTGTGATCAAGGGTTTTTTCCTCTTTAATCTCCAGTTAGAAGCACTTGGCTTAACACCATCAAGTGCGTGCTCGCTGCTTCCACCGTCAGCCGACTGTCGGTTCAGGGTGCATCTTCCAGATTGCTGACTGCAATCCTCCTGATGGCTCTTCCTGACGCTCCCGTGCTCGCAGGAGGCTGCGAGAGGCTCTTTGATGCCTTCTCCAGCGTGCGGCTGGCCTCTCGGAGCCCTCTTCAACCGCTGCCCTTTGCCTTGGACTCCTTGGGCCAGCTTGCCTTTATCCGCAGATAATCCCCCCGTTGACGTGTTTGAATTGCACTGATCCTCTTCTAGGCATTGTGCTCTGCTCAGCCTCAGCCGCCGCCTCCCCGTCTCCCCCTCGAGGGCGCCGGGGTTTTGATGCGCTGCCTCCGCGCCACGTGCGGCCCGAGCTTTAACACGGGGGAAAAGTAAAGGAGGGGCCGGCTTGTTGCACAGAGGAGCCGGGGTACCCAGACACACCACCTCCTCCAGATGCCAGTCTCCGCTCTGCGGTATGGGGTTGCAGCGTGTCAGCTGAGGCCTGGACGATCTGTTTTGCTGCTGGGCTTTGAGCGGCTCAGCGGAAGCAGAAGGGCACTCCGCAGCTTTCGCCACTCTCTGCCTCGCACAGGTTTTCACCTTCTTCCTCGTACGGGGCTCATTCACCGTCACGTCCAATTTACAGGAGGCGGGTTTGGCTTCCTGCTGGACAAACTTCAGTTTTTGCCTCTGCGCCTCCCTCACGTCCTCCGGCAGCTCCAGCGGGGCGAGCGCCAGAGGGCGCCTGACCGGTTGGTTCTCGACCTCCCTCTCTGAGTCAGGCCTGGGTGACTTGAGCAGCGAGTCCAACTGTGCCGTGCCCTCCCGGGTCGGCGAGCAGGCCGTAAGCCGAGCCTTTGAGTCCTTTCCATGTGTTGCTGACAGATGGAGGCCAGGTGTTTTTGAATTGCGGCCATTTTTAGCTGCCAGTCGGAGGTTTTGACCAGTCAGATGCAACATGGTATTTTTAACCTGGATGGTCAACATTTCTTCCCGCTGGGGTGCCCCCTGAACAAAAGACACATCAGTAACTCATATCAGTCATATTACCCAAATGATCACATGGCCTTTGTTTCTACTTAGAACAACTTAACCTTGGAAAAGTTTTACCACAATAGTGTAAAGCATAATGGTATTCCAATCCAATGTGTGGTGCTGAAGATGAATCATTTAGGTATCACTTTTCCAATAAGGCATATTCAATAAAGGTCTCTAACCCTAATTATGGTGTACATTAATGTAAATAAATTATTTATTCATGTTTTATAGACTGAGAGTAAACCGTTAATGAGGACAACTTTGCGCTAGGCACTGAAAAATACCTTTAGCAGCTTTATATATATTTTTTTAATAATTCTTTAATTCATCAGAAAGACCCTCTGAGGAACAATTTGACCACTTACTTCGTGAAAAATGACCTCAGAGCGCCTGAGCCGTTGTCCACGGACGACGGATTAATTTTAACAGCAGCAGACTACATGGCTTATTATAAACTGAGAAACTCATTGCTTCCGAACATTTAGAACTGCAGGCTTAATGGCTTATTTAAAGCGAGTAAGTCATCAGTGAGGGATCACGGGCTCCATTCTTTATAAAAGAAGGAAAACATGGTCTGTTGTTATTATTAAATGGCTGTTTTGCAGCTATCATCCATCAAGTCTCGAGCTGTAAATGTTAATAAGTTGTTTATGAGTTTATTTTTGGACCAAATGCTTGGCAGCTCTTTTCTAGAACAGTGGTTTCCATATGTGGGGGCCTATACGAACAGGAATGGGGAATAAGAAAAATCTAAATATTGACATTTATTTTTTTTCCTTCTGAAGTCCTGATGTTCACATGGATGCTCACAACTAAGGCCAACCTGTGACAGGGGGTCAGAAGGGGATATTGCTTCATAATGAAGGGGCACAAAACAGTTTGGGAACCAGTGCCAGAGAGCAGGGCCGCCCAGGCCAACCGTGAGGTTTGATTCGGCACTCGGATGTTTCTCGTGAAAAAAATAATGATAACAAAAGGCAAAGTATAAAATGCTGTTTATAATATTTTTGTTATTTGTTAATATCATTAATTGTCCTCTATTAGCGGGCAGAATGACCCTTCGTGCAGTCAGAGAACTCGGGACGCTACGGAAGCCCTGGCATGCAAAAAAAAATGTAATGAACTTTAGCCAGATTATTCTGGCAAAACATTTTTGTTCACATATTTCTTCAGTCATAAACGCTGGAGTGAAAACGATTTTGATCAAACGGAGAATGGATCAATACAATTTTTCGGGACCTTCAAGTTTTGGCCCCCTACTCGGCTGTTTGTGATGAATTAAAGAGATAGCTGAAAAGACAATGCAAGTTGCGCCGCACGCAAGCCAAACCGAGCCAGATGGTTTTTTGTTTTGTTTTTTAAGTATATTTTTTGGCTTTATTGATAGAACAGCTTGAAGAAATGACAGGAAACAGGATGAGAGAGAGGGGCGAGCAAACGCAACAAAGAGCCCCAGGCCGGGACTGGAACCCCGGGGCCACTGCAGCCAGGACAAAGCCTCTGTACATGGGACACCCGGCCTACCAACTGAGCTAAACAGCGCCCGTTTCAATTCATTTTTAAAAGCATTTGTAAATAATTTATGGAGCATTACTAAAGCCATTAGTTAGATACCCTTTATAAAATATGCCTCGTAGGGAATTAGTGACAAATCAACTTTGAGATATTTACAAGATGATAATTATATTCACACATGCACCTTGACTTTCTTTAATGCCAAACTGAGGAGTCCACAATGCTCTAAATATATAATGTAACATATAATATACACATATCTCACAATATACAGTGGACTTAAAGCACTACATATCACTCAAACTAACATCAGCTGCGCACATTGCAAAAAAACAAACTATTTAAAGCCAGTTAACTTCTCGTTGTTGAGATGCTCCTGTATACTCACAGCTTTGGGAAACATCTCCTGCCTGGTGTTTTTGCTGAATCACTTCTTGCAGCGCAGCAGTGTTGTTGTTGCTGCTGCTGCTGTCGTCCCTGTGCGTGTTTGCTCCGCGTCAACCTGGCCAAAGGCGGTGACACTGCAGCTGCAAAAAGGTTTTAGCAGCCATAATGTTATTAGGCAGATTAGGGTCAGCGTGCAGCACGGTGATCGCTAACGATCTCCAGCTTAATGCAGCCAATTCGCACACTCACGGCAAAGCGGTGTTGACAGGAGTTTGTTTGCATCATCTGGCAGTGAATTGGCATTAAAGGAAGGGTGAGATGTTAAATGATGGTGAAGAAGTCAAAGGTAGCAGGGATCTTTCAACCCCACTCACCGCTAGATGGTGCCAGAGGCCTCCTTTGTGTGTCAGCATCAGCGGCGCAGTTGTGAGGCCTCGTCATGATGAGGTGTGGAGCACAGGCAGCTGCTGAGGAACTGGGGGAAATCAGCCTCATGTTGGGTTTACTGTGAATTCATCTATTAGAAGCCCGGTCTGCATGTGGTGCCCTCGGATTTGGATAGAATGTAGATAAGATACAGTGCTCCTGAAATATTTATTAACACCGACACATACTACAGCGTCCCAGTACACCGTTTTATTTTCTTCAGAAATATTTATATCAGTGGTTCTCAAGCTGGGGCTTTGTAGGTATTTATTCATGGTTTATTTCATAGGGACAGATTGAATATACAAAGACGGACTGAAACAGCTGTCCGATGCGAGTATCACAGCGTTCGTAGCAGATGCTAATTTGCAACACCCGTCCCTAGAAGGGCTTTCATGAAAATAGAACCCCTCAAGTCATCGCAGGAAAAATGGGATGTGTCAGGTTGTTGGGTTACACGGAACATTTTTTTATTTTTTTTTTTGTCCCTGCATGATCTCCACAAATCTCTGTTTTACATTTGACTCTTCAGGCGCTACATGAATACTTCAAATGAAACATTTCAACAGGGAAAATCACTTTGGTTCAACTGTTCGCAATTCATGTTTACACTGAGGCCAGAGGTCAGAGGGGACCGCTACGAGCCAAAATGGTTACAGGCCCCCTCCCAGCATGAATTAAAGAATTCAAAAAATTTTAAAAAATGTGTGTCTGATGTGATTTTTGCAGAAAAACGTATAAATAACAAAATAAATGTATTTCATCTCCTTTAGTAAAAGTGTATACTGTATATCAGACCAGGATTGGCTTCCAAACTATTTCTGATGTCACGGTGCTGCTATAGGCCTGACTCTTAGAACCAGATCTTCAATGAGCACAGAGAACATGTACATTTTCAGCAGTGAATGTAAAAAACAGCATCCTAGTATCAAACTGTGCACCGACATCATTCTACCATCCTTTAATGTGTCAGCCCATAGACTGCAGTGCAGCCACCGTTTTCCTCCCCATCTTTCTTATAGAAGAACTGAATTGCCTCTTAACAATAATGTGCCAAAAAGGTGATTTTCTGCCGCAGCCTTGTGACTTTGCGGTGTTTTATAGCCTCGTACTCTCTGGATTTATCTTTGAGATGCTTCTTTTTAAATAAACTGAGGAGATGAATCTATTATGTCGCTTTTACCTCCTTTTATTCACTACAAAGCGGTCACAAAGAGGGATGTATAAAAGGAAGCACGATTGTCACGGATAGAAAGAAAGATCTGTAACCTTTAAAATGACTGAATAGTGGATAAAGGTGCTGCAACTCAATATCAGAGAGAGGTCCTTAATATTGTCAACATTCACCGGAGTTAAACTTTGATCAGATTCTCTTCCAAGCCCCTGGCTTTGGTAATAGTTTTCAGGGTAAATATCTTCAGACAGGCTAGATAAGACAGTGATGTGGGGTGTGTTGCCTGCAGGAATATCTGCGGATCTTAATCACTTTCAGACAGCAGCTTGTTTTAAATTTTAGCTCCATCGCTCCCACGTCAGCCTCATTTATTATATTTAGAGACAGACTGTCGCCGAGTTTCCCTGCGATGGATGACAGTCGTATTAGCGGGCAGTTGTGCTTCCTCCAGTGGGTCCATTTTTCACCAGGCAGACAGACTCAATCATCGTTGAAAATCTCCTGCTCTCCGTTGTGTCAGTCTCTCGCCTCGGGCCCCAAAAAAAGCAGCGTGTCAGCACCTGCTTATTGCGAAGCTTCATCATATCGTTGGTGTAGTGGAGACGGCCCCGCTTGCAGAGCAACTTGGCTGCGCTTACATGATCATTTAAGATGCGAAATTACAGGCTTGACGCCAAGAGATGGCCTTAACGCCCCTCTGCCACTGTTCTTATTGTGTCGCCCTCTGCGTTGCCTGACGTTCGCAGCTGACAGTATAATTACCGCGGTGTGGGAAGGGATAAAAAGGGATGTTGCCTGCTCATTCTCCCACCTACTGAACATCCAGCTGCACTTACTCGGGCCACTTACAAAGAAGAAGAGGGCCGCTGGACAGCAGAGAAGCTTTATTAGCCAAATTCTGCCCAAATTCTTCCAACATAGCGTGCCATGAAGTTGCTCTGACGTGAGATTTTTAGGGCTAATTTGCCAATACTTTACTCGCACAATGTAATCTGGCATTACCTCCTGTCAGCTCTACAGTACTGATGATTGCCTCTAACCTGAGGGATCACAGTGCGCCTTCATTCTTAAGTCAGTTACTTCACTTTTCACAGTTAGCTTAGTAAGTATCAATGGTGTTTAGTGATAATCACCTCACTAGTGAGATTAACCAGTCGACTAGCCTTGCTAGCTACCCGAAATTAAGATTGATTGACTGATTTTTTCACAGATATTCTTCATAGTATTTACCAGTTATAATAATATGTCACACTCCATTGTGCAAGTAGAGAATTGCACCCATATTCAGCTTTGTCTTAAGCTCTGAACTACTTCCAGGCTGAAACTAAATAAAATTACAATGACTGAAGGACAATGACTGAAGGACAGTGAAATCAATTTTCCACAGTTGTTACTTCCTGTTTACTCACCAACTTTACTTACTACATGTTTCTGAAAGGGATAATGCCACGTTTTGGGAAATAAACTTTTTAGCTTTCTAACAAGAGATCGACTGATCAGAAGATTGATACCATCTGATCTGTTCGATATAGTTTCATAAGGCCAAAAGAAGATGCATGAACATTCAAGCTCATCCTCATCAGAAAAACAACCATACAGTATAGGTTGACTATGAAAGCTTGGAATGAAAGTTAGACTGCAACCTCTAGTTCTGTAGTTGATATTGTGGCTGTGAGGGAGGAAGTCAGGTGAAGTAGTATCAAGAGTAAAGTCCACATAGCGAGGAGGTCGGGGATGGACAATTGGGTTTTAACAAGCACAAGACTTTCAACCAGGAGACAGCTGTTTCTTGTCCAGTGTGAAACCGGAAGTCAACGGCGAGTTCTGTTCCCTTGCTAACGTATTGAAGTCAGGTCTTGTACATAACGTGATTGCAGCTACGTACGTAACATAGGCACGTTCGTATCTGAAGTTACATTCATAACACAGTTATTTTAAACCAAACCATAATGTTTTCCTAAACCTTAATCCTGTTCTATTCAGTCGTTTAGGTGTGAGGATGTGTTGAACATTCAGAAGTTTGCCAAGTTGCTCTGAACTTCTGTCTTGTTGCTTTGTGCTGTGCAGCAAGAAGACTGCTCCAGCAGCTGAGGAGATTTCAGACTTGTTGCGGTTGGTGGAAGCCTCCCTGGAAGAGTTGTTGAAGAGCCAGAGCAGAAGCCAGGCGTTAACCAGGCTGAGTTCACGGATTATATGATGATACTTTCCCAGTCGTGTCCTCCAACATCTCCCCACAAGCTGCTGCTGATCGCTGTAATGTCTGTTTCGGTCTGAGGCCTGAGACAACTGAAAATAAAGTGAAAGTTAAATGAGCCGAGCCAGAGGTTAGAATAAGTGATTGGGTTAGCATACGATTATCTATTTCGTTCTCTCACAGCTAACATTTTTCCACTTTGATCTGATTCTCGCCGGAAAGTGTGAATATTAAAAAGTGAGACGGTTCAGTTTGTCACACAGCGTCTCTTTGTATTAATCAACCAATACTGTTGGAGGCCAGGCTGCCTGAGCTTTCGATGTAAGAAAGACAAAGTTCTCTAAACCTTGACTTAAAAAATGTCTTGGGATCTCGAGAAAAATAGTAGTTTCTGCTTTGTAAATGAAACATACCCAAGAGGTACTTTTCATGAATTTTTAAGTCAATTCAAAGTTGATCTAGAATCTGTTTAGTTTGAGAAAGCAGCCTGCGGCACATTTAGAGATCATTGAAAGTGTTGTTTGAATGAATAAGTCATACTATAGCCGCAGGCCTGAATTTGACTGTTTTTTTTCAACAATGAAAAACCAATTTGTGAATTAAAACAACTTCTCAGCGGGGCCGGCGATGTCGGGCAGCAAGAAGAAAAAAGACGACGGAGGCTTTCGGAAGGAGGCTCATCATTTTTATTCAAGTGTGTTATGGCTTCACCCAGGCCGTGTAAACCCAGTGAGTCATCCACACCAAATCATGCACACACACTCGAAAAAAAGAAAAGAAAAAAAAAAAAGAAAACGGAAAACATACAAATGTAAAATGCTATGTAAAATGTTCATTTCACTCTGAACAATTCTCAACAATCTCTTCTCTGCGTGTTGAAAAGAGAGCGGACCCATACTGGAGTGTACTGTACAGACATCAGTTTCAAAAATGTGACAGAAGACGTCAGTCGGTTCAACGTGACCGTCGAACCACATGGATGCCAACGAGACGGGATATAATCTCCTGTAAGAATATGGTACATGGTATTATTTTGTTCATCAGACCTACAGAAGAAACTATTGCAAAGGATATTTCACAAAGAGAAGTTATGGAACACAGCCTTTCTATTATATTGTATTACACAGAGAGTAGTGCAATTTGTGTCTCTTTGTCCCTGCCATAGGAAAAAACATGGCACTACTGACAGAGAAATGGCCTGCACATACTGCCACATGCAGTAAATGAGGCCTGGAAGCCAAGCACGGCTACGTACGAAATGCCGAAGAACAAACGACAAGCCAATAACCATCAGGTATGGATCCATCTTGGCGCCGTTTGATGCCACGTGGCAGGGAACCACGGGAGAAAACAAAATGTCGCACTCTTTGTCTGTCGAGGGGCGATGGTGTGTGCGTGGCTGTTTCTCTACGCCATCTGTGATATAGAGTAACATTCAGTCAAGGACCATCAATATGGCATGATGGCAGACAAATCTGAGTAATATGTGTGCATGTGGGAGGGCGATGAAAAACGATGTGACTTGTAGCTCATGAAAAGCAAATGAGTTCATTTGTTTGCTGCTTCCTCTCCAAAAAAGGTCCATTATGGCTGATACATTCCCCAAAATGTTGCTTGGAAAAGTTTGACTGTGAACTGGATGGAAGGCAGGCAGCACTGATCGACGTAGATATATGCTCAACCCTATCAGTATTAGAAACGTGTGAAGGATTCTTCTGATTTATTACAAGTCGGGTCTTATTTTTGCACGTTTGGCCATCATTCTTTATGGTTATAACACTGTTTTGACAATTGTAATACTTTAGACCTGGGAGCAAACTAACAGCTAGTCAACAGTTATTCTGCAATCCTTTTTTTTTTCTTTTGCCAAAAAATCCTATAAAAAGACTCAGACTTAACAATTTGCAGGTCCACTTGTTCCCACTAGAGGTGAATCTTTAAAGCTGCACACCAATGGTTCAACTACATGTGAGGTGAATTTTGGATTAATCTTTTGGTTTTTGTGGCCCATTCTCCTCAACCTTGTTTTCCAGGCACCTTTTTTTCTGTGAAAAAGCTCAGATAAACCCGCCGTGCGTCACCTGTCCAATGGCAACCAGCAGCCAGACAAATTCCACTTCTAGCTGATCAGTTGGTCGAGTCAAAAACAGAACGTGATAATTGGGCTTAGCCTCATCAGCTCTCCAGATACATAACTCTAAATTAAAAGTAAAATGTAAACACAATGTTGTGTTTTTGCGGCCGAATAATTAATTAATGCAGCTTTAGAAACAGGTTAATCAGTCATTTATCAGACCATGTGGATGAATCAATACACATGCTCTAATGGGTTTTTATAGAAGGTTAATATATGTGGGATCAAAATAAACTACAATACCCATGCTCATCCTAATATTCGTCACTGTCACCCAGCGCAACAGTGTGGCTCATTTTTGAATAGCTTTGGACACCAGTGGAGCTCCGCGGCACACGGGGATAAGATGTTTCGAGCTTTCATGCTAAGCAGACAATACTAATTAGCATACTGTAGGATCAATTCCTTTTTGGTTTTGTTTTGGGATTTTTCAGCGGAATAGCGCAAGCGCTAATTAGCTTTAAACCTGTCTAATCATCTGCCTGTTTATGTTTCTTGCACCATCTGGCCTGTTTTTAAGCATTGTTGTGGCGTTCCCAAATCACAGCAAATTCTACTGTGAATATGCTATTATGACTAACAAGAATGATGGCCAAAACAAGAAGAAGAAAGAAGACCCAAGTTGCTATATATTGGAATTATCCTTTAAGTACGGAAGCTAAGAACCGCCTCGTTTTTTTTTTCAGGCCCATTTTATTTTAATCTCTCAGGATTGCAAATGAATCATTGCGTTATCTCGAGATAACAAAGTTTATTTTTTTGTGAGGTGATCTCGAGAAAACAGACACGATAATGAGATGATTTATCACGAGAAAACGTGCTCATAAGATACATAGGGAAAGGAAACTACACACATTGGTGGGTGTTTGAATAGTATCGTAAAGTATGTATATAAAAAGGTAAGACTGAAGTATAGTCGGATGCCTCGATCAATAACGGCTACTCAAGACTTTACATGCTGGCATGGCACTCCTGGTCTCTGATAAACATTAAATGTAATAAGAGGAAAAAAACTTTTGTTTTCTCCAGTTAAGAAATTTAAGAGTTGACCCCTTATCACAAGAAAACCAGTTTTGTTATCTTGAGATAATGTGGTAATTAACTTGTGATCTAGAGATAACAGCATTCAAAAAAATAAACTGCAACAACGGCCGTTCTTGGCTTCCGTATTTAGTCGGTTGTATCAAAAGTAAGGGGGTGATTCAGTCTGCTTTGGCGCCGGGTGTGAACGCGGTTATAGAAGGTAGATATGAGATCAGCTGCTGATTCTCATCTCCTCACGGGAACTCGTCTGTCAGGACTTTGATCGGTCTATACATTAACCACATCTGCTCTCCTGTCAGCCCCGAAGCCAGACTTCCATAATCTTCCAGTAGGTTTGCTAAAGCACAAACAGACCTGCAGCCACCGTATTCAAATGTGCCCACTTCAACAGAAACACTGACTGCTGTTTCTTCAAGGCACGTATATGCTAATGTGTAAAAATACATATGCATCTCAGCCATGAAAAGGCCTTTTTATTCCAAAGGTTGTTATAAACATATTGTACAGGATATTTAGACAAGCCAGTATAGTTCCAATAATGAAACAATGCTTTTAGGGCTTATCTCGGACTCCACGCCTGGTTATGTTTGTCACGACTGAATAGGATCCATGGCATTTCACCATTCACCCAAACAGAGTGGCATTCACCTTGTGAGGCATGCTCAGCTACCCGGGAAATTAATAGAAGCCTGTTAAACACTAAGGCTGCAAAGAATACTGAAGGTAACATTTCCTGAAAGTCAAAGTCCAGAAATTTGGTGTAAGTTTTGTCGGTTTCCAGAAACGTTGATTGATTTTGAAGGATAGAACGTGCTGAGGGACAAAATAGCTCCCAGCCCTGTGTGACTTTTAAAAAAAAAAAACCTCTGGTCTTTACATACTTAAATAAACATTTACATCTTAAAAAGCATTTAGAAATGATGTTTATAGCTTTAATCCTGCTTAATTTAGGAGCTCAGTGAGAGTGGAAATGCTAGCATTGGGCCAGCTGTGACAAAAAAAGGCGCATTGGGCTTTTAAAAAAAAAAGGCCTGTGATCAACATGAATATAACCAGACTTGCTTACATGTGGCTCTCAAAAATGATGCGACACAGGCCTCAGCGAGATGATGCATCTCAGTCGCACTTTTTGGAAAAAATTCCTGCTGTTGTGGAATGAAAATTCGATATGTACATTGTATTGTTTGGCCAATGCACTTGCACTTCTGGGATTGTGTTCATTATAGGAGCAAAACAACAAAGAAGGTGGTTCATTCAAACCTGAGGACAAACATTATTGTACAGTTTGAATGAAAAAGACTTTGGCAAAAGAAACAGCTCATGATGTGAATCATTCTTAAGAGTATTTGCCATTAAGATACTTTTTAGATAAGTTATTTTGAAAGAATTTCCCCATTCATCATACAAAGTTCATGCACTAATCAGCTCTTTCAAACATAAAAAAAATCATCCCAATCCCTTTTCTTCTTCGGATATTTTACAGAAACTGAAAGGATCATACTGGTGTTATTCAGCTGGCCTTATCTGTGATCTTCAGCCGTCCCCTCACATTAACTCATCTTCGATGTTCCCGCTCGTTTCCGTGTTGATGCGTTTATCAGGTTGTGCTTCCTTAATGGCTCCAAAGTGCATCCAAACTCGGAGAGGTGTCAGTTTAGATCTACATGCTTCTCCGTCACCGCACAGAGCTCTGCTCTCAGTGCTGCGTTGTTTCAGATCTGAGCGGGTTTCATCAGCAGACTCAGGGTCAGCTGCTACAGGCATGCATAACGCAACACGCAGGACTTTGGAGCACGATCATGCACGGCCTTTGATTAAAATTTACACTGCTTATGAATTCAGCTGGAGTCATTTCATTGCACTTTGGTCGCTGCTTAAAGGAGAAATCCACCTTCTGATCCTCTTGCGCTGTGTTGTATCATCACACCACGATACTTCACTCATTTGAGTCGTTTGATAATTTTCCAAAAACCTGTGAATTCATCCCCACAACCCAACTCATTGTTGGCCCGAACTAGTCAAACAACGCTTCTGAAAAGATCAGGAAAACTCAATCAAAGGTTCAGCTACCTGGCCTCATGTCAGTGATTCATGGATGTATTATTTAGAACTGGTTATCAGACCGAGTCCCACGAGAATAGCCTGCCCTGGTGCATAAGCCAAAAAGTGTCCGTCGTCTTCCAGGTTTGCTTCCTGGTTATGCAGTAGAGTTTCTCCTGCTGGCCAAGCCCAAAGACTTTACAGCACATTGGCTTGAGGAAATTTGTACAAATACAAAACCTCCATGGATCTAAAATTCATAATAGAGAGAGTCATAATTGACCTTGTTTGCAGCTCTTGGTGTCCTGTCAATAGTTTTACAGAGGTCTCTTTTATAATGGCGCTCTGTGGGGAAAATGCTTTTGAGCTACAGGGGAAGTTTAGCTGCAGTACTGCGAGTGGCCACTGGGCAAAACTGAAAGGAAGGTCATTCATTTTGGTATGGCAGCCGACCAGACCTACAATTCCAAAGCGTCAGCATTCAACAAGCTGGGAATGAGACTTAAGAATCAACTTTCCTACAGCTTGAAAACCCTGATGATGTCATAGTGATGTGATCAAGGTTATCTCAGGTTTGAAACTTACAATTTGAATGTGTGAGGTTTGCAAAAAAATAAAAAAAATTTGGGAGGCAGTGAAGATCTAATGAATGATGCTATTGAGTCACATAACGGGAAGGATCCAGTCTCTTTAGAGCTTGATCCATACTGGGAACTAAAATGCAGGAAATCTCAGCCTCTCTTCCATTTTTGTCCACCAAGGAGATTATGTTATGACCCAAGTCTGTCTGTTTGTTGGATGTCCACATAACTTGGATGGAGGATGAGTCTCGGCCTAGAATGGACCCCATTAACTTTCGGTGCAAAGGGAAGGATCCAGGAATTTTTCTCACTTTCTTTAACATTGAAAAACAATTCAAGATATGTCATTTTTCTACATCGTTGTTAATTTCTCAGGGAATAATGCACAGATCTTGGTGAAAAAAAGCTGAGTGAGCACAATTTGATTTGGATCCCAGATGTGATGAGTGAACGAGTTGGATATTGGATCAGACTTGATTGAATAAAAAGGGACTGTTGGCAGAGGTATGCACTCTACTGAGTGCCATTCTAGTTTTGTCCATCTCGTGTCTCCCCTAAGTTTATGGAATACTAAATCACTGAATGACCATTTTGTTAGATGTCTTTAGCTGCGCTGCATTCTGATCTATTAAGGCGACTGTAAATGAAGGAGCTGGTCTCTTACAGTGGTGTTATCCCTGTGTGATCGTGGAGTATTTGTGTAGAATAATTCATATAGAGGAGGAGTGCGCTTTAATTCATTGAGCTGATATTCAATGCCATTGTCAATGGGAAACAAAGCAAACCTTAATTGGCAAATGTGGTTACCAGTGTAAGCAGAGAGGGTGGATTTTCCTTTAGGTCAATTTTCAACTCTCATTATGAAAAACGCTGTGGGTGGAATTAAAGCTCGTGTGGCCCGATCCGACTCTAGATGAGGGAGAATTATCAATAACAGCAGCATGATCCTTTAAATCCAAGACAAACAGACGCCCTTCGTACAGCTGGTCTATAAACAGACGAATGTCACAAAACCATGGCACACTCATTAAATTACATCTAATGCACATGCTAACATTGGCAACAATATTTTGGCTTGATGTGTGGTGAAACCATTGAAATATATGATTGCTTATAGAAAACAATACCTGATGCTTTAAGTCATTTTAAAATCTCTGTCTGCAGTGAGGCAATGGAATAGTACAATAACGGCAAACGTTTCTTCAAGTTAAGGTGAAACAAGCATACTCCCTTTTGAAAAATAGCATTTCCCCCAAGTGTGCATCATTTGGTATGTAACCAAAGTTATCAATTCATATCAATTTTGTACTGTAAATCTGAAATAAGGAAGGTCTTGTAGTTTGTGTAAATGGAGCAATCTCTTGAAAAAATAGACATCCATGCTTCATGCTTTGCATCCCATTGTGTCCACGCTTGCTGTTCTGCGCAGTGTTCTTCATCTGTTCCTAAGAATACTTTTTATATTACATACGACTGATAAAAAGGGAAAAAAAGTGCTGAAATAAGATTTGGTAAGGAGCAGCATTGGAAATGTTTGACCTTGTGTATAAAACATGGAAACTCATTTGTCCTGTCCATGGTAGGGTTTAGATGGATTTCCTTCTCCTCATGAGCTGGTGATTGTCTGTGAAGCTGTGGAGGCCCGGAGACACCGAGCTGATGGGCGAGGGGAAGAAGCTGTTTTTCAAGGTGCTGGGCGAGATCTCCTCGATCCTGTAGGAAACCGAGTGAAAGTACTGATTGGGATTCAGCTGCGAGCTGAACGAGTTCTGATGGGAGAAGGCACAGCCCAGGCCTCCCATCCCTCCCCCAGAGCTGCCGAAGTCATGCGAGTGGTAGTGCATACAGGAGCAGACCGACTGTAAATCAGTCACCTCTGCCCGGTACGGCTCGCGCCGCCGCCGGCCCCGCGGCAGTGACTCGTCCTGGATGTGGATGATCATGCTGTTCCGGTTACCGGCGAGCGAGGCGCGTTCCTCGGCGTCCCGTCGCTCGTCCTCGCTGTTCATAGTGAGGAAGCGGAGCACCACCAGGTTGAGGAAGGCCCCGATGACCGTCAGGCCCACCAGGATATACATGAAGCTAAAGGCCACATACAGGGGCTTCTTCTGGAGGGCCCGGTTCTTTTGAAGGGCCACAAAGTCCCCAAAGCCTATAGTTGTCAATGTGATGAAGCAGTAATAATACGACTGGAAGAAGCTCCAGTCCTCATAGTGGGAGAAGGCGGCAGCCCCGATGCACAGCGTGCCCACGCAGGAGAAGAATCCCACGGTCACCATGTTCTCCATGGACACGTCGGTGATGCTCATGCCGCAGCACTTCTTGATGCGCTTCAGGAGGTACTTGACAAAAGTGTTCATCCTCTCGCCCAGACTTTGAAACATGACAAGAGTCAGAGGGATTCCCAGGACAGCATAAAACATGCAAAAGGCCTTCCCGGCGTCGGTCCCCGGCGCTGCATGCCCGTACCCTGAAAAGAGAGCAGACAGACAGCAGAAGTTAGTGACGCAGGAAGTTTTTTGTGAGGCGGCGGCGGCGTCACGAGCGCTTCCCGCCGCTCGAAAAAAGCCCCGGATCGCCTTCTGTTTACAAACATGACCAAGCAAGAAATCTGCCTAAGAGTCTCCGAGCGCTGCCAAAAGGGTTATTGAATAGGTGCACGCCACAGAAATGTGTCTGCTCATTAATCTTATTTGGGCCCAAAGATTATGGCGAGTGGGTCGTCCAATTAGTCGGAAGTTTCCGGCGAGGTAGAAGAGTTTGGAGGAGGGATTGGAAAGAAGTCATGTGGGAGCCAGTGAAGCTTTTAGCTTAATTAAACTTTATCTTTAGACCACAAGCTGCTGACTCACACACAAACAGACTTCTGAAAAAGGGGGCTAACAATGGGGTTCATGCATTACGTTACGTCTCATCCTCAAACGTAATACAAATGATTTTATGTGCATTGCACGATGTTTACAGTTACGTACAAATGACAGTATGAATGACACCTACTGCTCTTGAATATGCAGCGCTGAAAAAAAGAGTGTCGTATTGATTATCTCTCCTCTACCACGGCACGTAACTGTGAGTATTAAACACCAAAATCATAGCCAAGAAACACCCACCAGCAGTTGGCTTGTGTATCACTTCAACAACTGCCTTCCAAATGGAGACATCATATTTTCGGTGTACTGTACATCATTTTTTTATTAATTTATTTTGGATATGTCCTGAACAAGTTCCGCGTTTTCGAGCTCGCAAATATCGATGTTGTGTTTTCCCGTGTGGCCCTCTACCCACTCGAGCATGTGTTAAGTTATGTACTTAAAAACACAAAAAAACATTCGGCGCTGGCAATTTGACTTGAACCGGCAACCAGAGCACTTGTATTTGCATGTGCAGCGAGTGTTCGTGGTTTTAGGTTTCATCAGTGGAATATAAAGGAACATCCAGTACCAGTGCTGCAAAAAGTATTGATTTATTAAGGTTTTAAAGATATCAAAGAGTTGTAGAGCTGCACTATCACTCTTCTTTATATTCACAATGAGTCAAATGAATGTGCATAATGTGAGGGTCACATTAAGGGATGAACACGGTTCAAACTCCTTAGTTCCCAGCCGATCCACAGGCTTTTTTAGCTCCTTTTAGCTGATTATTTTGGTTTCTCCAACAGCAAACTATTTTTTTTAATTAGCGCTCTTTCTGGGCTGTTTAGCCCACCTGTTGTTTGTGCAGGTTTTTAACAGACAAGCTCTGATAAACCCTCTGTCCACCTGTAGTGGACCATTTAGCCGCTAAAAGCTGTATATTTTTTCTCAAGAGTTGGTGGCAAAGCAAAAAAGGAGAGTACAATTTGGGTTACATTCACAAAGTGGCCATAAAATACAAAGGAATTTGAATGTGCTTGTGTGTCTTTTATCAGGTAAGGTTACTGCTGTGTTTTTACCTTGTGCATTTGCCCAAAATTGGCCAACAAAATCAGTAATTCACCTTGAAGTTTTAATTCGGTGATGTGAATGAATAACAAAGTGGCATCAACAGAAAGCTTATTATCACATTTCCTAGTTTGTACTGTCCTGGGGTTAACCTCTCCATGAACCCTGCTTTATCCTCTGTTGACTAAAATGACATGATGGTGAGTTTGTGTCATTTTAAATATGCGACTTAGAGTGGTGATAAATCTTTTCCATTACAAAATAAAAGCATGGGGACCAACACAAACATTAGCACCCACTTCAGTCTTGATGGTATCTTCAGGAACAGAACAACTACAGATCGTATCTCCTACACAGACCTACAACAAGTCCGATGCTTATCCTCATGACTAACCTCTTGCTGACATAACCTTCTGCCCTGAACTTGACTGAACTTTATAATCCAAAATGTCATTCCATTTGTTTTGTTTGTAATTGTCCTGTCATGTCTATTTCCTTTTCTTGTATTTTCCAGGTGTTTGTGGTCTCTTTGCAGTTCGTGTTTCCATGTTTCCTTCCTGTGTTAAAGCCTGATTTTTCCCTCCACACCTGTCCTGCATCAGCCTCATCAGCAGTGCTTTGTTCCCAGTGTTCTTGCCTATCGGCTCCTTTCCAGCTCTCTTGCCTCATCAACTCATCTCCCTGTCCTTCTCCACCTGCACCTCATCCCCCCATCAGATTAGTTTGTTTTAATTCCAGTTTTCAGTTCGGTCTTTGTCGAGTCATCTGTTCAGTTTACCTGATCCTGAGGTTTAGTTTGAATAAAAGATCTGCCTGGATTTGGGTCCACCTTCTACGCTCGTTGTGTGACAGTACCATTTTTAAACAGCTGTTTATGACTTTAAACAGTCACTTCACCCGCTCTTCACCCGGTCTGCCAACTCATCACCCTGTGCAGCGGTGACGTCGTATGGCACTACAGTACCGTGCTACATCACATACGGGTGTGGTCACAAGTACAACAGACCACAGCCAACCACACCTAGCTGTAATGCTATACCTTAGAGGCCAGAGCAGCTATGATTTTTCCTCCTTCCAAAGTCAAGTCAGTCACTAACTGCAAATTATGTACAGTATATACTTAAAAAAACATTTTTCACAATATGTTGCAGTTTTTTCCTTTTTTCCTTCATTCCTATTTTTGCCATCAGTCAGAACCTATTTCAGAACACTGCAGCACAGCGTCCAGCAACAATACGACTTAAGAGAGATCATTCTTGACCTCAGAAAAAGAAGTCTCACAGAGTTATCTAAACTCAAGGTCATCTTACTGAAAAAAACAATTCTGAACAGCCACTGGACTTCGAGTCTCCCTCCCATATACGACCATGAGTTAATATGTGACTGCAGCTGAGGTCACGCGATGACAAGAGAGCATCTGCCATCTGTTGATGAAGAACATGAGATGTGGTAGAAAGGTCCATAAAAAGCTCTGACCAGCAGGGTGGATTATCTCCAGGGTTTCAGGCAACTTTCATATTGAGTTGAAATGAGTGGGACCTGGAGGGCAGCTGGAGGGTACAGCACAGTACGATATGGCCTGCTCTGGAGAATGCAGTCCACTCACTAGAATACAATGATTTTTCACATTTGCACATGTCATAGTCTACATATACCATACTGATATTTCAACAAAACGTGTCATATCACATTCACATTTGGTGTTTATGACTGAACTTTCATGTCTGGAGGTAGAGGGAATGGTGATGAAAAAACAGACAACAAGGCTGGAAAGCCAGTGACCTCAGTTCATGACTGTGTTTCAACATTTGTAAGTGTGACACAGAGTCCGTTGCAACAAAAAAAAAAAATTGATGAGACCTCAGGGCTTCTCCAGCCATGTTTTTGGCGATCAGAACAAGTATTTTAAGCCAAAATATGATCTTTTCCTAACCCTAACCAAGTGTTTTTTGTAACTATAACCAGAGCATAACAGCGCTGTCAAAAGATAAAACTGAAAACTGGACCCAAAGAAATATAAGTGGCAATGTAAAGAAGTTTGCCAACATTTATCCTGGCCATTGGGTTGGGAAAAATGGTCAACACAAATGGTTAGTGTAGGTTTTTTTTTTAAAATGCAACCAAACATTCAGAATCAGTGTTCGGTCCTTGAAGTTTGAGGTCTGCGCAGGAAGCTGAGGGATCAGCTGCAGGTCAGCAACAACCCACTGTGTCGGCGGCGTGCGCTGACTGCAAATGAGCCGATTGAATTCCTCAGACAGTGAGCAGCAATGTGCGTATTATTTCCACATACACACAAAGGGAGAGCGGCTTCCTTCAAATACATGAGCAATCTGAAACGAAGTATCTTAAATGAGCAAATGTTGATTTCTGTGTCGTACAATACAGACAAGATATTAACAGTAATGTGTTTTGTGAAAGATAACTAAACCAAATAATAAACAAATCTGTCATTAGTAAAATACCTCCTAATCTAAATTTAATGTAATTAATGCAGGATAAAAAAAAACAAAAACATATGTACCAACCCTCCTGTACTGCCTATGAAAACAAAATGTGCAAGATGTAGTGAAACATGCCTGTGGCAGCCCAAACGTGTTTGTCAATTGTAATTACATCTCTGGGCAGATTTGTATTTTACCAAGACATCTGTCTTCTTCCCTCCTTCCCTAAAAATGTGCAAATTAATTGATATTGATTCTCATTGCTTAAATTTTGTTCTCGCTGGGTAATTAGGACATAATGAATTACGGCGGCAGCTGTGAAGAAATGACAGCATTCATTTGATTTGCGCTCCAGCGTCAGTGTGCAGACGGATAACCACAACTCTCCTGTCTGTAGCTAATCATTAGACATTATGTTTTTACACTCAAACATGTTATGTCATGACTAAAACACAGAGTTCTGTTTGGAAAAGTCGTTAGAGGTTTGTGTGACGGCGACTTTCGCTCTCAACAGCCTCTCCCTGCTGCAATCACACCGGAGTGTATTAGGTATCGATTCAGCAGCCGCCAACTGCAGGGTCACCGCGCTGGTGTGTATTTCCTGTTATATTTGCCGTCCTCTTTAAAAGTTTAAAACTGGACCTAAGTGGCCGTGGGGTGATGCTTGATTGCACTGTGGTATCTAAAGTCTGGATCTGTAAGTGACAACAGGTTGGTCAAGTCATGAAAACAGTATGGTGACGCTTCGTCATTCTGAGATGCTTATTCACATTATTGTGTCAAAAGACTATTTAAATGGTAATAATGACATCATTAACATGTTTATTGCGAGATTATAAGACAGTAAAAAGCACTTATGAGAAGCTTGTTGATAGTTTATAGACACTTAATTATGTTAAAAGCTTTCATAAGTTCATAAGCCTTCTTGAAAGTGTCAGTTTGTCACGGCATCGCTGCACCAGCCTGTCTGCGTCTGTGTCTGAGTTCTGCCTTCCCTCTCAACACCAGCAGCTGTTTGAACACCCTGTGTCAACTGATTTAATCATTTATACTAAATTTATGAAAGTAGACAACATTTTAGTGATGGTAAACGTGAACAGTAACTGATATAGGCAACTTCTTTGGCGTCTGTGGAGAAAGTCCCCTGACTCCCTTAAGCAATCGTAAAATTTTGTAACCAGAAACTTTATAGACTCTGTGAAACGCTGTCTACAAATAATTCTAAACTATTTGGGCCTTCTTATTAATTCGGCAAATGTTTTACATGAAGATATTTCTTTATGTGTGTGGGATATCTGTTTGTTCCCTCAGGATCAGGTCGAGGCACATGTCAATGCCAGGTGTGAACTGACGGGCGTACAGGTGTCTGCTTATGATCGGATCACTCAGGACGGATGTCGGTACCAAATGTGAACAGCCCCTCGCTGACTTGAGTTGGGCCCTGAGCCACACCGCCGCTGCTGTACAGAGCAGTGTTCGCTGTTAATTCAAAATGTATTCATGTTGAACATGTTGCGTGTACAAATTGCACCGAATTTGACGCTGCACTCCCTTGGCTCCTCAGCAACAGACCTAATGAGTGCGAATAGATCAGATGAACAGTTCTCAAGATGTGTGACAGATATAGTCTTAGTAAAACATATTAATAAGTTAAGTTAATAAGCATCATCAAGGGCCTTATAACCTATGAACTAATGCTTATAGCAAGGGCCACACAAAACTTCCCCCAGCACATTAAAAGGATAATGTAACAGTGAAATCCATCCTACAGTGAGGTCGTATCAGCTCCAGCTCCGCTTCAGCTTTAGCTCCCACACTCATTACTGTCTTTACATCTCCAATGCAATAACGCAGGGTGATTAACAGGGATCAGCAGGGACCCTGTGAGACGGCCTGAAGAGCATACTTGTACCGCGTGATTGCTTGTAAATGTAATCATCTGTGACATTCTCATATCAAATAATGTCCACTCGGCTACTGTCTACCATTGATTGATACGAGACAATAAGACAACAGTTCACGAGAGCCGTTCGGTTTACTTTTCTGTCTGGGGAAAATCCTCCGCCGCACAACTTTTGACGAATTTCACACAAGCAAATTATTTTCTTAGCCCTGAATAAGTAAGAGAGGAAAAACACGATTATGGAATCATATTAAAGTTATTTATTTTTTCCGAGCCAGTCTCTTAAAGCATGTCTTTGATGTCGTTGATAGGGTGTGTGGTTCTCTGAGGCGGCGCCGCGCTGTGTAATCTGTCTGTCCTGTTATAATGACTCTATTATCTGCTGTTGTCTTGGGAACAGACATATTTGCTCTGCCACACAGAGGCCTGCCATGCACAGGTGCTTTTGTGCTCGTGTGTGCACAGGTGAACGCGTGTGCTCAGCGCGGCGTGCGGAAAGAGAATCACACTCTTTAATGAGAGACAAAAGGCACGAGAGAGAGGCGCAGCCACTCAAATATTACGCAACGCGAAACATTCTGAGGCCAATGTTCCTGGACGTCCATTCAGGCGTCCCGAAGGGGGAGGGAAAAGACGTGGCATGTTTTCAATCTGTACTCTCCCACAAGCTGCGGCGGACAAGATTTGTTTGCAACAAACACATCAGTCTTATCTGCCGGAAGCACAAAGTGTGTCTGCGACGGGGAAGAGCTCCACAATCCGCTAATTGAGATGCTGTAAATTTGCCCAAATGGAAATCTGATGTGGAGACGATCAGAAGAAATCTTTGAGAAATTGTCTCCTAAACAGATTTGCCTTAAGCAGACAGTCTTTGGGCCCTCCTTTAGTGCAAATTAATACTAAAGGATGTTGGATTATAATAAACAATGTAACAACTGACTGCTTTAATAAACAATTAAGACAATTTGTAAAGAAAACAGCTGCTAAAAAAAATACATTGCAGTGCTCCGTAAGCCAGCCCACGGACTAAAACTAGATCTGCTGGCCATTTGTGAGGAAATAAACTGCAGAAGTCTATGCGGTTTCTTTGTACCTCACCGTGAGCTAAGAACAGCATTTCGGGGCAGTTTAGCGCAGCGGCTTCTCTCCCTGAACTCTTTGGGTTTAAAGCCTTCTGTATCACTGCACATCTGTTGAGTCACTCTTTAAATGTTGAACAAACCAGAGTGGGAAGTGTTGTAACGTGTCTACTCAAAGTTGACTCATGAGAATATTTTTAGTGTCATTTGGAGTAGGAAGAGATACAAACTGTAGCTCGATACACTTTGCTGTCACAAACTTTTTGGTATTATAAAACAAGACTGCAGTCCGTACTCAGCACACCCCTTTCCCCTACCACTTAGCCTGACCCTTCTGTTTTGCGTCTTCATGCCTAATGGTAGGGTGTCACCCACCGTTCTTGTTGGGATAGAGGGGTAGGGTGAGGCGTTCGGGCTACATGAGGCAAACTTCAAACCGAGGGTTATGAGAATTCTCTGTTGTTTCCATGTATTATGGTCCTCTTCTTTATAAAAAAAGCATAAAATAATCACTCCTAGTTCTCTGAAGCCTTGGTAGCCAAGCAGCCAGCTGATGTCATGTTGTTATTGCTGATTTGTGCATGCCTGTCTTGCATTTCAGTGTTGTTTCAGTGATCCTTGTTTTTCCATCTGCATCAGATAAATGGCAGATGGCATTGTGATAATACCAAGATTGCCGGTAACACATTATGTCCAGTTGCGTCTGTTTACATAAACACCACTGACTACCCCACTACCCCTGGTAACTCGGTTCCAGTGGGCAAGGGGTCACTCAAAATTTAAAGGGGAAGGGGTAAAAATTGGATGTGTGATTGAGCCGATGGGTCTACAGACATGCTAGCAGCACAGCTAAATGCTAATGTGTCAGCATGCCAGCTTTCTCACACGGGCAGTGATATCATGCTGGCTTTTAGCCAAGTACAATGTTTACAATCTTCACTATGATAGTGTTGCATTTGCAATATAGAACTTAACACAATGTCATTTGGGCGGCTGTGGATCAGGGGTAGAACCAGCGTCTTGTCATCAGAAGGCCGCTGGTTTGATTCCCCTGGTCTGCATGTCGAAGTGTCTTTGGGCAAGGCACTGAACCCCAGACTGCTCCTGATGTGCTGGTCGGCACCTTGCCGCCATCAGTTTACACTCTTAGAAAAAAGGGTTCTTCTACAAGGGCTGAGGAAACGGTTTTTCAAGGGTTCTTGGTTCCAGTAAGAACTATTTTGATCCAGAGAACCCTTTTTTGGAGAAAGAGTTCTTCAGGGATTGTTGAAAGCATGGGTATAAGATCCTGTATGGGTTCTTTGTAGAACCTCTCATTGGGGGGTTCTGGGTGGAACCTTACACACACAGTTCTAGGTATAACCCTTTACGTTGGGTTCTAGGTAGAACCCTCCAAAAGGTGGAACCTTTATAAAAGGTTCTACCTGCAGCCAAAAAGGGTTCTCCTATGAGGACAAGCCGAAGAACCTTATATGGTTCTACTTAGAACTTTAATTTCTAAGAGTGTATGAATGTATGTATGAGTAACTGTAAGTTGCTTTGGACAAAATGAGGGTAAACATCAGCGTACGTACCAAATGTCACAGCAATTAAGTCAATACTGTGTCCATCAGGGGATCATAATAGTTATTCGACGTTGTCTGGGGAGCATGAATGTCTGTGGAAAAAATGTATGCCAGTTCCATCCAGAAGGTGCTGAAATATTTTACTGGATAAGTGAAAACTCTGACTTGCTGCTGGCACTCTGGGATCACTGAAATGATTAGGCATGGTCATCCCTCAACTTGACTGCTGTTAACACCCACCTGGCAGGGCTGCTCATATGCACAGTAAAACACTCTGTAAATGGTCCAAAATGCCGCAGCACGTCCGGCCTTCAGCCAGCCAAAGGCAGCTCACGTCTCTCCATTTTTCACCACTCTCCACTGGCTCCCTGCAAGTTAAGCTACTTCTGCTATAGCACCCACCTACCCAAAGTCCTTTATTTAGGCTGACGCAAATGAATGACTACTAATCCTGGTGTCACCGTGAGGCAGGCAAATATTAATCCAAACTCTTCTCCCCAGTGCTCCCTCTGAGTCACTCCCTCTTCCAAGATAACTTACACCTTTTCTGTCTCTCTCTCACTCTCTTTCGCTGCACTTGTGTCAGGTAGAAGGTCAGCCCGGTCTCACGCAAAAGCCTGTAATATACCTGCTGATCAGCTAGAGGACACCTTATCAGTGTGACAGTTTGCGTTGCTTAGGAGCAGAAAGTATGAACGTGTATGAAGGACTAACACCAACAGGGGGCAATAATGGCAAGTGTGAGAAGCAAATAGTCATGTGATAGTAATGATGTTTCCCTTAACAAAGACTTTATTTTGAAAGTGTAAACAGACAATGCATGTTTGCTACTACTGACTTAACAATGGTATGAGGTTGTGTAGTTTTCACAGGTAGATGGAGCCAAACCAGGCTTCTATATCATACAGTGTTTGTTGGTACTGGGTTAGGAAGGCTGAGGCAGGTATCCTCCAAGGCTTCTCCTCGATCTACTGTGTCTTGGATGACCTTATTTGTACTTTGCTTTGGACAAAAGCGTCTGCCAACTGATTGAATGTAAATGATTAATCCTCCGAGAACCGTAAATATCTGTAACATGTAATGGGAATACATTTAATAGTTGCCCTGGCATGTGACTAAAAACCTTAAATCGACCTCATGGTGGCGCTAGAAGAAAGGTCAGGGCATCACCGGAGTCTTTGTGAACATATGTTCTGGGGACGGTACATTTCTGTATAATATTTTATGGCAAACTATCAAAAGATGTAGATTTTCAGTCTGGACTAAAGTGGTAGATCAACTGACTGACATACTGACACTGCCACCTAGAGTCATGACGCCAGCAGGGTGAAAAATGATCAGAAAATGTTATAGTTATGACTAAGATTGTCGTTGAGCAGAATATTAGACAGATTATTCCAGTGCTTTAAGATGTGTATCACTTCATCAAACCCTCTGACACAAAAAATGAATATAATCCATTTCACACAAAATGTAGCTCTTCTTTTTCTTCCTTTTTTTACTATCACAAAATTCAATCTATAATTGAATACACATATCACCCCTCCCCATGTGGCTCTTCACAGTCACATCCAAAGTGCCTCTAATGCTTTACACATTTTCTATATACCAAGGCAGCTCTCATCATAAACCGCATGACTCAACCTGTGTTTGGCTCCAATCCACTTTACAGTGACTTATTTTGAATGTCTGCCCACACCCACAATGAGATCTCCATAGGTCCGTGTCAGTGAGAGTGAGTCATTGTTGCTGCAACTCTGAATTGACACAGCTGGCAGCCTCAATCCAATTATTATATCATTCTATTATTATATCATAAATATTTAATTTCTTCTGCGCTGGAAAAAGGAACATCTCACGGTCATATAATGGATTAATGAATAAACCAACAGCCTCCACCTTGAAAGAGTAAAAGTTCAGGCGCTAAGATCCAACGGCCTCCTCTTCTGCTAAGTAGCGAATCAACATTAATCCTGAAAGCAACTGAAATCCATTATGTATTCCTCTGAAACATTGACTATTTATGACGAGATAAGAGACAATCAGAGTGAAAATGTGTGAGAAAATCTCTGGGTATTTATTATAAAGATTTTAAAGGTCCAACCAACTGAACACCCCTCCCCCCAACTGGTGGCCAGGAAAAACCTACATTTCTAAAGCAGCGTTTGGTTTGTCCATTCTGGGCTACTGTAGAAACATGGAGCTGCAACATAGCCTCTCTATGTTGGAATGAAAGGCTCATTCTGGGTAATAAACACAACAAATTTTAGTTTCAGGTGATTATACACAACTAAAAACATTACAATAGATATGATATTGCATTTCTGCCAATAAATCCCACTACACACTAGACCTTTAACACGGTTTGACACAAAACAAACAACCTCTTAATTGTCATCTGATCCTGATTGGTACGCAGAACGAGTCACTGCCACCACTCAAACTAGTGAGAAAAGCACAGACAAAAGCACAGATACAGAAATCTCTCATTAAAAAAAGATCTAATATACTGTGTTAACTTAACACCTCATTACTGCTAATGAAAAGAAAATGAAAGATGCTCAAATGTTCAACAGAGCTGAGAGGAGCTACAGATTATTCTCTGTAAAGTCATCACTGCGAGTGATCTGTTTTTGAGTTAAAAATCTGATCCGCTGTTTAATGAAAATATCCGCACATCCTCACGCCTACCGACTGAACAGATCGATTGCCAGTGGCTGCCAAAACAGCAGGATCCTACAGTCATACCAGACCTTCATCGTACACTCGCGGTTTGTTTAGGTCTGGGCGAGAAAACCATTTGATCAGGTTCAGGAAAACATCACAGTTTGGTTTAGAATAACTACAGTACTCACATGTATGTATCTTTTACGCACCTCACTTCCTCTTTTGCTGACGTAACAGTTACTACAGCCACGAGAGGTCGTGGCCCAACAAGAAATGGGCCGTAATAAGCTGCTTTCAAAGTTGATCTACATGGTATTTTTTCTGATGAGCCTGAAAAATATGAATATATATAATGCAGCTTGTTTTCTTATTACCAAGTGCATGTATTAGGGTGGTAAATGGCTTCAAACCTTTTTGTATTCTTTATAGGAAAACTGGAAATGTCACTTTCATTAAATGTAAGAGAAATACACTTAAATTCTTCAATGGAACCTTTTGAAACAAAAATTGCTGCCTCATACCTCAATATAGGAGTATCGATATGTATCTATAAGTATTCACTTTGAAGACAGCGTATGAAATTCACATCAAATGGACTAGAAACATAGTCGATATCCACTTAACATCCGAGCACATCATTTTGCCGGAGAGCACAGTAAAGTAGAGGGTATCTCCCCTTGGCTTTCATTCACTTTCACATGTTGCTGGTTATATAATCTGTATCATTCATTATTCATAAGCCTATCAAGGTAGTCCCTCATTAGCACCCGCACACAGCCTGGGCAGTTACTCTACAAGTGTCAAGCAGTTGCTTAAACCAACACCTTTTGCTTGTTTGATCCGCGGGTTAATCTGCCTCGTATTATTTCAGCCGCCCCGGTGGCATTAATTGCTACAGGCCATGGCATTTTAATGAAGGTCAAGAAGAGCAGGGAGCGCAGAGGTGAGAACACCTTGTTCAGCTCTCTGCCTGAGTCTCCACCACGTCACCGACAAGAGCTTAATGTGTCTGGGAAGTGGGAGCACCATGGTTACCTCGTACAGGCAGGGAACCTTTTGCAATCAGCTTTTTAAAAACAAAACAAAACCGAAACAACACTATGCCTGCCTACAATTCCACTATGTTATGGTGCCGTTATGGTGATGGTCTTTCAGCTGCAAGTCATCTTAACTCCATTGTTAAAGGGGGAAATGTCAAACATTAAATTCTATGTGACAAAGAGGCAATTCCAGCGATATCAGAGATGCCTGCCTGCAGCTCAGAAAGATCACATTTACATTTTAAGTGTTTGTCCAAAGCTGTTATCCAGAGACGAACGCAGGATCACATGGAGGAACGTACACTTTACAACGAGCACATTCAACTTAAAGTCATCGTGCTACGTAGTTTCCGTGTTTCGCTGCTCTCAAAAACAAACGTATTTAACACAGAAACGACTCAAACGGAGGATTTTCCATTTATGAGTGAAACGATGTTCCAGAGAAAATTCCTCCGGCTCAGGGTTTTTCTCTTTTTGTTGCTGTTGTTGTTGTTGTTGGTTTATTCCGGAAAAAAAAGGGGAAGTTAATGTGAATCGCCATCGTGGCCGAGCACACTGAGTTCCACAGGCAGTACAGAACGTCAAACTTAATCAATACAAAAGGGAGAAAAGATGGAGGGAAGGGGATTTCATTGCCAATTTAATTGTCTCTACAATCCCACTGTAGCTTTGGACAAAGCAGACACAAAAGTGCTGTGCAGCAGAAGACGCTGCTCTGCTGATGGCAGCTACTGCAGCTTCTGGCTCCAAGAAAACTGAGTGTGAAAACTGAAACTGCTCCTTTGAAGTCACAACTATTTTTCTATTTTGAGTAAACGGTACTTCACTATTTTTAAGTAGATAAGGTGTCAAAATTTCATGGGTTTTAATGTGTGTCTTGGTCGTGGTTAAGGACGACTGTTCCACCAGGACCAGACAGGGTTTAGTCTGAGGACGAGTTCACTTTGATTGACAGGTGTCTTAGCCAGTGTCAGGCTGCAAATTTCAAACACCTTCTCATATCTAAATGGCAAAATAGTTTCAATTTATATTACAAAAATCATGGGTAGCATTGATTTATGGTTAAGATATAAATTTAGGCAACTAACCCTAGTTACGTTTAGGGCATGATTGTGTCATGGTTTTAAAAAAAAAGACACACACCCCTTTCACACCAGGCAAAAGCCAACTAACATTCAGTAGTCATGGATCGTCATGGTCTCCAGCTGTGATCGGCAGTGATGGAAACATAATTGTTTCCTCTATTCCGGCACAATGCTATGACACGCATTGAAATGAAGGACATTGGCACATAATCACTCGCCGTCTCTCTCTGTGCTCGAACATTGTTCAGTTGGCGATACATTTGAAAGAGACACTTCATGAAGTCCAACTTGACAACAGAAAAGCAACAGAAAGGCAAACTCATCGACAAAACATGTACACATATATGTGCTAATTTGGGTGTGAAAATGATAATAGCTAAAGAAGCATTCACACATTTCTGGTCACTAGGTGGCAGCAGAAACAACCTGTAAACACAATATCCACATATTATCACCTCATAAAGTTGTTAACTAACATTTTAGGAAACAGTTGCTGGTTTACACATCCAGCAGACACATTACAATTCACCTGGAGTTGTGTTTCCATCCATGTAATGAATGTGAGTACAATATTCACTCTCCTTTCAACTCTTTTTTTGGGTCTCCACCAGATCCTGAGGAATCCTGGCTCTTTAGCTGCTACACACTCCATTATGTTCTCTCGCTGGTTGCTAACTATGTCTGTCTGCTGTTGGATGCTGAGTAGGTTGCGTAAATGGTGGATTTATCACTGAAACTATCTGCCTGCAGCAGCTGGAGATGTGGTTGTGGACAGAGAGACTGAACCTGAGGAGTAATGCTGTAGGCAGTAAAACCAGAGTGACCCCTGTCCATGACACATAGTTATTATAATCCTTTGCAAACATTAAAGTATCGAGTAGTGCAGCTTAAGGTTAGAAAAAGAGCAGTGTATTGTGTCAAATACTGTGCTGACCCAAACACTACAACCTCCACCCTGCTGTACTACTTTATAGAGAACAACTATTGTACTGCACAGTAAGAGGACGAGTAAATGTCTCCATTCGCTGTTCTCACCTCAATTTCCATCCCGGCTCTCCCATTTCTTCATTCAGTTTTTAATTCTCTGGCCCCGATAGTTACTAATAAATAAAAACGGCGAGCAGTACACCACCCTCCGAGGCTCAAATCATCATCATATGCCTGTGAGTGACTTGACAAAATGAGTCACAGCCAAACACAGACCCAATACCAAATTGAGAATATGCAATGAGAGGATACGCTAAGCCCCTGCCAAAGTGCTCCAGCACATCAAAAGCTCTCAGTGCTTGTATCCTTATTTACACATTTCCTGTCGGGGAATGAAGTTAGAAGTTCTCAAGGTGACTGCGTAAGCAAGTGTTGGACTGCCTGCGCCGGCAATTAAGGCTAAATAAACAGAAAATAAATTCCGTACGTGAAGGGTCATTTTGTCTCCGTGTGCCAAGCAGAAAATGCGATAATCAGCCGGATTAAGAAATGCGTGTGGAGCCTCGCAGAGTCAACTCACAATAAGGACGGTGTGGCTTTAACTTTGGAGTCCCTCAGTTGTCTGTTTGCTCTGGAGAGATGATTTCTCTCGGAGAGACAAGGTAGACAGTTTACAAAAGGTGTCTGGGCTGGAAGCTGAGCTGCCTCAACAGAGACGCTGGTAATCCTAGGTGTTGCCTGTGGGAGCTGGGTACTGCCGCTCCTCAGAGAATCTCAGCCTGCTTAAATCTTGAGGTACGGCCAATGTGTGCCAGGTATGTAATCCACCTCACAAGGAAGGCCCAGCTATGTCTATCCTGACTGTAATTCTCTCAATGACACTGGCGGCAAAGGATGTGGATCCATTTATTCCGTGAATGGCTATACCCTTATTTTGTGAAGCAGGCCTCTCCTCATGAGTGTGCTCCCCGGTGAATCCGAGCAGCAGTGCAGGATTCAGCAGGAAGCGCAACAAACAACCCCCTGAGGCTACGAAGAACAGAAGCCAACAGACACACATCACTGAGATATGGGACGCGCCGAAAAGAGTCGCCATCGCCAAGTATGGTAATGAGCGAGTGGAGAGGAAGGAGCTGGGTATGGCAGAGGGAGAATCAGTGGGAACAGCCTGAGACAGCGGTGTGTGGTAACAAGCAGAAGTAAGACCTAACAAGCATCAAGACTATCGGGGGTGAGAGTGAAAGATTGTCAGGTTTTAAAAAAGAGGCACCATTTCACGGCTTTTCTTGCAAGACCTTCTCTTCACTGCCTTTGATTGGCGTGTGTCTATCATTTTCATATAACAAATGCCCCGATGGCTTTATGGTCTTGGTACTTCGTGCTAAATACATCCATCTCAATTTCTGACGTTTTGTTCATCAACAACAACCCGTGTGTCCTGAAAGTCCACTGGGCACCCGGAGAGATGGAGGTCAGTTGACTACGATGAACTCACTGTTTATTCACATCAAAAATGAGACAAGGATTCGGTTTGTTCAATGGTTCTCTGGTGTGAATGGGCTGTGTGTGTGTGTGTTTTTCTTGCTGTTGGTTTGTAAAGCAAACAGCCAGCAGTGAAATTCTGAGCTGTAGTTCCCCCAGTGAACACACCACCCTCTTTGGATGTCACAGCTGCAGTGTCTCTGGGCTAGTTAACGGACCAGTGCAGCCCTGCGGCAGCCTGCCCTAACTGACACCCAGCCTGTTCGTTCTGTCTGCCTTGCCCGGAGACACTCTGGCAGCAAAGAGCGAACAGTTCGAGTCAAGCGAAAAGAACCCAACCAACAAAGATAACTGCTGCCGTTAGCTGACTAGCTCAGTTAGCCATGGAACTAGTGGCCCTAATAGGCTGACTGGAGGCTGCTTGGAGTCACCACTGGCAACAACGCTCAGCTCAACAGCCTCCATTTGAACATGGTTGGACACCAGACTGGGACTGAACACATCCTCCAAGGCTACAGAGACTAAAAAAAGCAAACTCCCTGCTGGCAGCGTCTCTCCGCAAAAACTACAGGGGGCTACACTATCACACTATCGCCTCCTGCGGTATGACGCGGTTTTACAAGACAGCTGGCTAGCTGGCTAGCATGCTAAGTTCAGGAGATATCTCGGCAGCAAAATATATAGATGTTTATGCCAAAAGGTCACTGCTGTTGTTTCTTCACGTTGCAAAGGTAACTTTATTTTTTTTATGTTGTGAATTTAGGCCCTTTAACAGCATCTCAGTGACTATTTGATTGTAAATCAGGTCTTACATGTTGAAATACGATGGTTACATGTAAAACTAGATGTCTGCAAATCACCAAGACCATGCCTGTGAGCAGAGCGACTGTAGCAGTGCATGAGCTGATCAGCTATTGTGCAGGTGATGTCACTGCCCTGCCAGACCTATGCCTCATTATGAAACAGAGGGCGGCGAACCAGCCTACTGTTTGATAATACAAATCAGTTTTGACTGTGGGTACAGTAAGTGTTGGCGCTATATTGGCATTTGGCAGGCGAAAATGTGTGGGTTTCAGTCTGATCAGTTTTTAAAAAAGCACAAGAGAGATCATTCAAGGATGTCATAACTTAGTTTGATTATTCGGAGTGGGTAATTGCCCTCATTTAACCAGACATCTCGAATTACAAGACCGAGGATATTCCTAATGTCAGCCACCCACCATTCCAAGTCAGGTTTCTACAAAGTCAGGCACTAACCCTTAATAATATGAATGACAGTAATTGTAAGCCTGTTGAATGGCTGTAGACTCTTAGTCTTCTTAATTCTCATGTGCAGAGCAAACAATTGGTTGCAGCAAGATGGACTAAAATATTTAATATGTAAGTGCTGGGGATGAATTTAGAGGTTCATTTTATTATATGTGCTTATATGAGGTAATTGCAGTTAACTCTTAGACATTTTCTTTCAGTTGGCTGTTTTGAACCTGTATATATTGTCATCTGTATGTATATGAAGAGACAATATAAACAGCCATGGTTGGAAGCATGAATTCTGTAACTGTCCCATGTTGACTGGGTTTGTCAGACCGCACTTGTACTGTTCACAATGCTGTTCCATTTTTTTGTTCCAGTACATGACGTATTCGTATGCTCAATATCTAGGCAGCTGATGACTTTTCCCACAACTACACTCGCCCTTTTACCGTCAGCATTTTGTCCGGGTCAGCCGGAACTTGTCCGAGTGACAAATGTGACGATGACGTTATGGCAGTCTGCTCAGATTGATCACCAGCAGAACAACCCGGACCCAGGCAACATTCTCACTGCAGCCCGGACTGCTGCTAACACAGCGGTTCTTGCTTTTGTTGTCTCTAATGAAGGATGGCGCACATGATGCACAGAGTGACAACAACAAGAAAACATCAGAAGACATTTCAGTCATCATGGCTGCATTATTAATCGTTTTCCCTTCGCTGTGTTTCACTGTTCTCACTTCTGATAACGAAGCAGGCTTGCTGCGGCAGAGGCCGAGCTTGACAACTGTCTCGGGCATGTATGTGGTGTGTGCCATTACCTGTTGTTGTGGCGATATTCCATTTCAAGCACACTTAACGGACAAACACTGTAGGATCAGAGGAGATAAGTTCAGGATCGCTGCGCAAAAAAGTATAATCTTTCATTCTCCATCAGGGAGATTATTCTAACACCCTCCCAACACGTTTTAACTTTTGATGTGATACATTAAGCTTTGGTATCAGATTTTAAAAAGCTTTTAGTCAGGATGACGATGGTGATAAGATATAATAACACACGTCCGAGGTAAATCAGAATGGTTTAAAAAATCACAGTGGCGCTTCCCTCTCAGATTCTCTTCTACAATTCTTTATCTCTTTCCGACTCTTTCTCATACGCATTCAGTCACACACTTACTTGCACAAAGGGGATTGAGGCCCACCTATCACCTGAAAACTACCAATCAACAATGAGTCACCCAACACCTTATCAGATAGTCATCGTAGCGCCACTCTTCAATCCTCTGTTTTTCACTTCAGCTCCCAGCACAAGGCTGCCCGTGAGCAATTTCCCTGATAAAACGCCACGGGGGAGATGAGTATTAACAAAGGTGACTCATGCTTCTGCAACCTTCAAGGCAAATCATAATTCCATATTTCATTTGAAAGGATGTTTCACTAATTTTGTCCTTTTTAAATGCACGCTGTGAGCTGTCTTTGAAGTCTCCCCTCTGAAGCCTGTTTGTGTCGGTCGCCTGCCACTGATCTCAGACTGTGAGTGAGCTACTACAGCGGCTCGGCTGATAAACATGACTGGAGGAGTTCACTACGAGATGCTGAGCTGTCAGCGGCAGCCCGCGGTGATCCTGTGACTCTCGCAGCGGGCGGCCGAACGCAGGGATTGGTTTGGGAGATTACCCGGGTCGGGAAGTGTGGGGTTTGTTTTGATTTGTGAATTAATGAGTAAAAACCTGTATTAACCCTCAGGGAGCTGAACCCACGGCACTCTGTCTGTTTATAGATTGACACTTTTTCTCATTAAAGCCACAACAGCTGAATGAAAAAAAAAATCAAACCTCCAGTGAAATATCCTTTAGTAGAAAAACGATCACAGACCAGTCTGTGCTGTGTGCAGACTTGATGTCCATCTACAGGACTGCTGAGTGTTCAGCTCCAAAGTTTAATATAATAACGTTTTGCTTCCATTTGTCAGTGCCAAGTTAAAAAAATGTACAGGGAAGCTTGAATGGATAGTTTTAGCTTATTACAACTTGTATCTTACGTACATACTTTTGACCATGAAGCAAAAATGGTAACAACAACTAACGCTGGACAGTAAAGTACAGCAAGGTCGTTTTCAGTAACGAGTAAAGGAAGGAAGGTAGTGCTGATCGAATTTGTATTTACATTCAAATGAATTAACAATTTGGGGATTAGCAGGCTCACTGTCCTATCAGGAGGGTTGATATCAACTCGGTCTTTCTGCGTTCAGTACAGTTGGTGCAGGAGATGGAGGTGTTGGGGGGGGCAGTTGGCATGTGGGAAAACAATGGAGGAATGTGACTCCAGGTAGGTTGTTTGACATGTTGTGTGGTCTTATCTAGCTTGCTAACATTTTCCACTGGTAAGCCTACGTTTAGTAATCTCCAGAGTTTGCTCAAAGTTGGAGAGTGTATAAAATTAGACCAACGCTAAGCTTTAGTAGGGCTAACATTAAGCTAGCTGTGTACACCTGTAAATACTGCATTTCCTGTTCTATTTACACACAGGTTTAGTGCAATGATATTGGAGCATGTTGCCCCAGTACTGTATACCCAGGCCCATACTTACAAATATTGAACTTGAAGACATTTCGACAGGCCACAAGAGTTCAGGGCACACTTGCAGGATATGCAGGTATCGAGTAGAAGTGAAGCAATGTATTCTTCATTAACTCCTCAAATACATAAAGCTTATGAAACCAAGAAGTGTTTTAATTAACTTATTGTGATAATTGGGTTGATGCTTCATGTCTGTACTTTTACAATAACAAAAATCCACCGCCTAATGTGTATGTCAGTAGCAGAAATGCAATATTTAAATAATAATACAATTATTAAAAATAACAGACATCAGCAGTCTGGCGTATATGAAAACTGGGATCAGCAGCGGTCACAAACGACTGTAGTAAACTTGACACACCTTTCAATGTTGTAATGCTTCAATTTCGATCACAGCTTTTGGATAAAAAGATTTTTTAAAAAGCCAAGTTAGCTTTCCCAACAAAGTTACTGTTACTGAGTGACAACGTTTGCTTTGTTTCAATATTGTCGTGCTACAGTTTTATTGCAGTTTGGCAGCTGTATAAAAGAAGAAAAATGGTATCACAAATATAAGATATGTTGCATCTTCGTCTCACTTGCTTCCAAGCTAAGTGCTAGTTGGATTATACCACTTTTGTCCACAGGGGCCGCCAGAAAGAAAGATTCCTCGTAGCTGCTTTAACCCGCACACAAGCGATCATAATAGACTCATCAAGTTTGTTACTAAGATCTGGGTAAGAAGTCAGACAGGGCAAGAAACAAACAGCAGTTCAACAATCAGGCAGTTTTAAACAAACCACCAATGTTAGCAAATGGTAAAAACTGTCCAGACATTGTTTGTAGACCAACTTTGACTTAAGAGACTTGCAATAGTGGTGTGCACGCATTCCAATGTAGTGAGCATTGACTACCAACATTTTGTTTTACCCCCTCTTTCATTGTGTTCCCAGATCTCAGTAGTTTGATGAGTACAAGTTGTAATTTATCTAGATTATCCATTAAGTTCACCAGGGTTGATAATATGCCACACTGACCATACGGTTTCTGCTTCATGCAGTCAATACCCCTCCACCCACTTTGCTATTGGATCCTTTCAGCTCATGGCTAAAAAAAAAAAACATATTACCATCTTAATTGACATTTAGCAGAGAGAGCTGCCAGATTACTCAGACAGAAGCAATCGAAAAAGAAAAAGCTATTTCCAGAGACAGATACTCCAATGTTATTACACCAATAAACAGTGATGCAAAATGTCGATGGACTGTCAATAATGTAAAGGCCAGTAATTAGTGCTGTGCAGGGGAGGCTTACTTGTACTTAGCTGACAATTATGGGCCAGAGCCCCATATGGATTTCTGCTTCATCATGGAAGAGTGGGGTTCTGCACCATGTTACAGCACACAGTTTGTACCTGATTTAACAGCTTGAATCTTTGCAGAGGTTATTTCTCTGCCACTGCAACACTCCTGTTTAGTGTAATTATGCTCAGATATTTGCAAGAACATCGGCACACCTGCAACCCGGCCTAACCTGTGTTAACGGATGAAGCATTTCAAACTGAGGCTTCGTGCAAAATGTAAGTGTGGAACCTTTTTTGCTGTCTTTATCAGTGTCAGGTGTAGAGTTGATGGTGGTATGGGGTGTGCGTCAATTCTGCAAGAGGGAAGGTACACTTCCATTGTCATCATTATAAAAATGATGAAATGTGCAGTTCGAGCTGAACTTGTTAGCAAAGAGTTGGCTATGTACACGTCCAGCAGATGCAACATTAACATTAATGTGAATGTGTTTTTGGACAACCCTTTTTGTCTCCACCAACTCCTGAGGAAAAATGCATCTCTTTCACAGATAAATGCTCTGCTGTACTTCACCAGCTACTTGCTAAATTCGTCCGCTGGGCAGGGAGCATACAGCGGAGTTTTAGAGAAGTTTAACTGAAAACAGTCGTTACCAGTCAAACCAAAGTATTGAGCCGAAAGATGCTAAAATGCTGAGGAGGAGCTGAGGGAATCTGTGGAGTCAGGTGATAAATCTCAGGCTGTCATGAGCAACCCCTCACCCTCACATGGTGTCATGTGCTCCATTGTTCAGTGATCATAGCTGCTTTGAAACTATAATCTCCAGGTTATTCTTTTGCTTCCAAATAGATAAGTCTTATTCACCTCCACCTTCTTTATAAAGAAGACATTGTCAGTATGAGAGGGAGATATGGAGCTGCACACATTCAACATTTCAACAACTTGCCATTGTTTTGTTAATTATCTGTTTTTAATATTGTGGATTTTTTTATACCCTTACGGAACAAGCATATATTGATTTATTCTGAAAATATAATGTTGAAAATCTATTACCTAAAATACATTTTCATATTACAAGATAGTATATTTTCACATGATAAATGGTAATATTTTTAACAATATATGAAAAACAGCAATTATTGGTATATTTGTCAATATATAAAGAATATATGTCAAACATAAGCCTCTGTCAACTCTTCATATCAATGTAAAATTGTAATTACAAGGTAAACAAAATGTTTCATTAACACAAATGATGGAAAAAAAACCTAGAATGTTATTTAACAGATGTGATACTGTATGGAAAGTATAACTCCATCTGTTGCATCTGACCAGTGTCTTCTTTTTCAGTTCATTTTGAATTTAAGTGTGTATTTAGAATAATCTCTTTTGAATCAAGTCATGTCTTCTATAATATAAACAGTAGTGTTTTATATCTAAGGTGCTCTGTATAAGCTTCTGGCCTCTTGGCTGCTGGTGTTTGGTGTCATCTCTTTACATCCGTCAGTCACCTTTGTGATGGTTGTACAAGTGCGAAAAAATTGAAAATATGAATAGAAATTAAAAAAAACATTCAAACTAACATTTTTATTCTCCAGCTCTGCAGCTCCGCTTCAGGCGAGATTAACTGTAGCATTATGTCCCGCCAGACGAACGCGAGGATCATGGGAAACCTGGAGTACAGTAACAGCATCAGCCCTGCTCAGTGTTGATAACTGTCATTAACTTCTCAGCATAATCTCCTCACGCTTCCTATAAAATACCAATTAAACCTCTGTAGAGAATTTTGCACTGGATGCTCTCCGCAGCAGCTGTAGCCCTGCGCGACCATCGCAGTCCTCCCGAAAACACAATCAGCGCGGTATCTTCAGATATCCAAAGTCACGTCGGATTCCCATCCTGCAGCCTGGCAGGACCCTGAGCTGTCCCAGGTGCCACTCTATATCCCCTGTTAGGCTTCACCTAATGAAGCTCATTGCCCGGCGTTGGGAAATACAGCCATCGAGTGCTGCTAAGCAACAGGCTCTCACGTTGTTCTCACTAAAATCACCTCCCCAGAGAAACTGACACCACTTGGCCTGGCGTGCCCTGCTGCCTCTCTGCCAGCTGACTTGTAACAGGGCCGTGTTTCGCTGTAGTCAGAGGGCCATCTCGCACTGATGTCTCGGGTGGGTTTTTTTTTCTCTGAGACATGTGATGTCAGTCCCAGCAGGCCTGTGATTATGTTGACCCACAGCAAGTCGCCCATCCTTCAGTAACGGTCAGCTGGTCGCCTCTCGGCTCCACGCAACAGCTTGTTCGTCACACGGCCTCCGAAGGCCGAAGACGGGGGAACAGAAGAGACCGCAAACTGGCTCATCTTTGCTCACGTCTGTTTTCGCGGCAATTAATTCCTGCAGCAGCTCAGCGTTCGCAAAACACACGCGACGACACGAGACTAATAAGTCTTTGTATTTACATAAGTCAAGTTATACATCGCGTTTACTCGGCACAAACTGAACATCTGCATGCATAATGTTTCGTGCAACCGAGCACTCTCATGTTGCATATCATGTTTCATCCTGATAACTCAGCTGCGTGTTGCATTCCTCCCATTTACCATGAATTAATAATAGGACCGGTGACTGAAGGTGCTGTGAGAATTACAGCCCTCATCCTGCTGCTTTATTTGTTTCTTCCACCCTATGTAATTCCACTGTCACTGTGCTATCACGCTGTATTTGTTTTCCACCCTCTGGGGGTACCGCATTTAGTATCAGAGACACTACTCATGTATCAAAAAAAAAAACGCTAGCGGACCACACACTGTGCACAAGCCGCCGACGCTGATTTCATGCTGCTGTTCCGCGGCAATAACTCATACAGGAGACCACACACTCCCACTCCTTCTGCAGATGGAATAAAGTGGTTGTGATAAGACCGTGTGGGAGTGCATTACAGTGCAGCGCTATACAGAGGGGAAGATGATTGTAAAGGGTCCAGCCGGGGAGAATTAACAGCGGGCGGTGGTGATGGAGCGGCACCGGTCATCCACACACACTGACAAATTACATAAAACACGCTGGAGGTTTATGTGTGGGGTCTTTAAGGGGAATAACGTGTGTGTGGCTGCAGGAGCACAGCGTATGCACAAGAAAACAATAAGACGAGATGCAAATGTTCGCCCGAGCTGCGAGGAGGAACGCCGAGCGCCTCGGCTGCCGGGTACTGTGTCATGCTGACTCACAGCCTGGGGCGGCCGGGGAGAGGATCAGAACGCAGCCAGCAGCCGGAGGATGACGCGAGGTAAATGTCAGAACTAGTGTTGCGGCGTCCACTCGAGTCCCAGACCGCTGTCAGATCCAGGTGATACAGTTCAAAGGTCTTTAGGAACACACTAGATCCCACTAGAGTTCCCCCCCGCCTCTCAAAAAGCCCATCAGAGAAGACATGGAAGTCTGTCTTTCTCCAATAATCTCAAGGAAATTGAATCGAATGCAACTGGATTTGTTTTTTGTCTTGAAGACGTTTTTGTCTTAACGACGACAGTCGTTAGTATGGTCGTTGGGGATGGTGGAAAGTTGGTTTCGACTCGAGTCAAAGCCAACTTTCCACCATCCCAACGACCATACTAACGACTGTCGTTGGCAATAATGGAGCACATACGACCCATAGACATCAGTGGCCTTGTGACCGCCTCCTAAGAGGTTAAATAGCTGGACCTCCACACCGGCTAGTTGGACTAGTCTCAGCCTAGTCAAGGGAGCAGGAACTGATGAAGCCTCTTGGATGAGAGGTGAAACGTCTTCAAGACAAAAACCAAATCCAGTTGCGTTCGATTCAATTTCCTTGAGATAACTATGACCTGGATGAATGAGAATATTCACAGGCTCTTTCTCCAATACGGGACCTTTAAAGGCTGGTGTCTGACTGGTGATTGACAAGACCAAACCCAACAATGCAGTATTCTTTCTCTCGACGCATTTTAGATTTTCCCAACCAGGTCCATTTGTTGCTGCTAAAGACTTCTAACAAAAGAATAGTTTGACATTTTCTCAAAAATACTCATATCCGTGCTGTTGCAGAGAGCTCGATGACATAATCGATCCCACTCTCATTCCTCTCTATCTGGAGGCAGGGTGACAGCCTACCTCGCTCACTCCTCAGCGAGCAAACACACTTTTATTTAACACATTTCATCCAGTTTTTTTTTTTCCATTTGTACACCCGGAAGGGAAAAAAAAAATGACAATGCTTGGCTGAGGCCAGGGGCTCAAAAAGATAGCAGGACAGAGAGGACCAAACAGTGTTGAGGGTTTCAGACTGTAGAAATTACAGCCAAAAGGTTGGGGAAATGACTTTAGTGAATTTTATGGATACTGACAAATCCAAGTATATTTCCATGGGAGCTGCAGTGTTATGTAAAATCACAAAGTAGTCGTTGTTAACATCACAAAGGCTCCAGCTTTAAAAGAAAGTGCTACAGCGGATGCACATTTCTTGTAGAACGTGGAAAGAAACCTTTCAGAACACGCTTTGATTTCTTCAGAACGATCGCGGAAAGAACGGCGGAATGAGAGGCCGCTTTGAATTACAGCTGCTAGGTGAACAGAGATATGACATCACAACAACGGCGGCCTCGCGGAGAGACTTCTCTGAGTTTCATTATCACCTTCATGTTGCCTTGCGAGCAGCGGAACTGGCTGCTTCTCTCCGGCCTCCTCGACAGTGAAGGGCGGAGAGATCGGTGTCGATCTTGTAAATGAACTTCAGTGAGCAATTTCAAGAGATTTGTAAGTACTCTTTGACAAAAGGGCACAAATAAAGTTTACAAAAAGGATCATGGTTATTCTTTTTATAAAGCAGCTCTTAAACAGCTGGGCAATTTTTAGAGTACAAAAGAAATGTTCAAAAAGCAGAGCCAGCTCATTTGTTGGGGACCATTTTTCAGCCTTGGAGTATTATAAAGGATATTTGTCTTGACTCAAAGTAATGGCTGTGTTTAGTCCCAGTGCCAGTGTTAACACCACTACAACAAAGTCCAATGAGGCGAGGAGAACGAGCAGCTTAACCAGATGTATTTAAACCAGTTTATTTGGAGGTAAACTGAAAGTGAGCGGAGCAAAAAAGTTTGGCGATAGTGTGCAATTATTGTAAACAGTGATGGATGTTCAAACTGGTTTTTTTTGGTACCATTTTCTTTCTGAACGGATTCGTCCGACCTGTGCGGCCTGTTTGTCTCACCGTCCTGCCGCTGCTCGTGTTTCCTGCCCCGCCTGACTTCTCTGAGCGATCCCAGCAATAAACTTGTTACATGCGAGGCTGTTTTAACCTTCGCTAATGATGGCCTAGCTATTAAAATAACGTTCAAGTTGTTAAACTTATCATTGCCTTTAAAGGGATATTCCGGTGTACGTTTAATCAGCTCAAGGGTGAAAATGTCTGATTATTACTCCATGGAATGCTCAGTTCTTATTATCGAGAGCTGACAGGGAAAATTTGGGAAGTAATGGAGTAATAATCAGACATTTTCATCCTTCAGCTGAGGAAATCTACTGCACTCGGTAATCGACTCGTCAGGGCTTCCCCACACAGGCAGGCTGCTGGAGGAGAGGGTGAGCTGTGTTTTTAATACAAATCCAGCAAAGCTAGCAGATGTTTGATGCTTCGTACTGTGTGCTGGGACTGTACATGTACTGTTGCTGAAGTTTGGTGCTGTTCTCACCATTAATTGTGGCTTTTTGATGGCGGTTTCTAGTTGGAGACATAAGCTGCAGTATATTGTTTTCGTGAGGTCTTTTCTGAGGTTGCTAAAACTAGCTAAGCTAGCGGTCAGCACACTTGACCTCTCGAGGGGGAGTCTTACTCGGTGTCAAGATGTGTTAGACCATGGATTAAACTTACACCGGAATATCCCTTTAAGAACATGTTAATGCATACATTTCAGAGTCCAGGATGTCTCTCTTGTGGGCTAATGAGATGATGATCTCCATCCGGCTTCTCTCTTCATGTATTAAACAACAATTTGTGCCCAGCGTGCGTGTTATAAAATCTCACATCAATATTTCAGCGAATCAACTGCATTAATATTTCTGGATAATTGATAAGCGGAGCCCTTTGCGGCGGCGTCCTTCACGATGTTTTTATTTTCGTGTCTGATACAGTATGAAACTGCCACATCAGGGTCTGGAGTTTTAGTGATTTAAAGTAACGACAAGTCCAAAGCGTTCTCTACCCGGATCACCGTTTCCATCAAATGTGACATTTGTATTGGCGTTCGGCGCGGGTGTGTCGTGCCAGTGAGGTGAAAAGGTGTGCTTGTTTTATTAAGCGCAAAAGTGCAGGAGTTCACGGTGCACATTTGTTAGAGTTGGTGGAGCAGGCGCGTTGATAACCTGTGTTATTCTTGTATTTCGACGTTTGCAACCAGATGGAGTTTCAACAAGGACGGAGTTTTTAAAAAGCCAGACATTAGAGCCGGCGCAGCCCTCAGAGATATGTAAAATCATGCTCGTTTTCCTTGAAATCCTTCCCAACAAGCCCTTTATTCATATGGGATTCCTCCCCTCATCCTCTCCTCTCCTGCCGCCGTCGACCCCCATTTCCTTCCTCGGTGTTCGGCCAACACCGTCCCTCTCGGCCAGCTGCTTAAGACGGACGCCACCTGGACCAGGCCTCCCCCACCACCACCACCCGACTACAAAGAGGCACTACGGTTCATCAAGCCACAGCTCTCCTCACACACACTGGCCCACTTGAGCCCACCGTGCTCGCCTCTCCTCTCTGTTTCATCTGTGCCAGAGTGGAACAGCCAGTCGCCACCACTTGAGTCCTCTGAGAAAGTCGGAGGGGGGGAGAGGAGGCCTCTCGCCGTCCCGCGGGGCATTCGAACATGTTCATCTCTCCAGGATAGAGACTTCACTCTTCAAACAGATGACGCTCAACAAACGCCGGTCACAGGCCGGTGACGTCGATGGATAAAAATCGGTCAGAGGAAGGCAGTGGGCACAGTGCAGCGAGGATAAATCGAATTTTCACAAATTTTGGAGCATTTCGCCTGTTTACTTCAGATTACCTCCGTTTCCCAGCTGCTGCCTCACCTGTGGTCGCAGCTCCCTGGATGATGCTTGCCTCAGCCCTCGGGCTACTTGCTGTTCCGAGGTAGATAGCTCTTCAAGATGACTGACAAGTGTGAGCCAGGAATTAGACCAACTCGAGGGGAGCACAGCAGGATTTGCAAATGCACATTCTGCCTAAAGGTAAAGATCCAGTAGCTTTAAGGATCCTGTCTCCAGGCGAGACGTTGCTCTCGGCTGCAGTTTTTTACACGTTACATTGCATTGCACCCACTGCACATGTTAAAATAAATGAAACTTTTGAATCTGTAATCATTTTAAAAAGCATTTTAAAGGGGCAGCTCATCCCAGAAGACATATTTTTTCATTTTACCTGTGGCATTTTTATTCGCCTAGAATGTTTCGGTGCGAGTTGCAGAGTTTTGGAGATATCAGCCGTAGTGATGTCTGCCCACTCTCAAAGTATAATGGAAGTAGAGGGCGCGCAAAGTGTGCAAATAATACAACAGCAGCGTCCCTTTCCAGAAATCATGACCCCGTTACTCAATACAAATCTTGTTGAGAGCAGTTTCATGCAGGAACTGTTTTCCCTCTGCCAAACACTCACCAACCGGATCAATACGGAGGAAAAGGAGTTTCTTTCGCTCGTGGAACGATGGGCTCGCTAAACAAGATTTAACACTTTTTAACAGGCCTAGCTACTTTTTAGAGGGCCAGATTTGAAAAAAGGGAAATGTCAAGGGGCTGGACTTTTACATGCAAAGCTCAGAATTTAAATGCACCTGTTGTGAATTTTTCTCCCCTTGGTTTATTAGTTTACACAATTGAACAAAAAATAAAAATGCTCCTTTCTAACCTGGACTTTGTCAATTTGATTTTCATAAAGTCCCTCTGTTCACACAGCCCGGGTTAAAACTTTCTGATAAAATAAGAGTATTTCTGTGCTAAGCAACAGGCAGAACTAGTGAACCGGCCAACTTACAATATGATCAAAGGGCCGGAATGAGGTTGTTAAAGGGCCACATTTGGCCCAGGGGCCAGCTGAATTGTTGTGCTTTACAATAACCATCATCTATATGACATGCTTCATAAACCTCTTATTAAGCAATTGTAACAGTTTATAAAGGCCAGTTGCAGCTTTATAATGGCCATCTTAACAATGTTTACAGATCAGTTGCACAGTATTTATTAAACAAAGTATTATGAACTTTAGTTCTAATTCTACAATTAACAGTTTGGTTTATGAAACATTTCATTGTTTGTTACCAGTGAAATAACTATTAGATAAAGTTTAATGAACTATTAATTTACCATTTATCAGTGATGATTGATATAAAGTGTAGTAAGCATTACAGCCAAGCCCTTAATGTTTAAATCCATGTTTGTGGTCGCGAGCACTGATGCATGATGTAGATTTCCTTCTACACTGTAAAATGTGTCCAAGTGACTTTACTTTAAAAAAAAAATACAGGAAACTGATTACCTTAAAAATACCAAGTAAAGTAGATATAAGAATAATCATTTGAATTTGTTAGTGTATACAAACCTAAATTTAATTGTGTACTTCACTTAGTAATTCTCAGGTGATCTGTTTGCAGACTACTTTAAAGTCAACTTTTAAAATCACGCGGTGATCAAGTGAAAGAAAATAGTTCCTTCATGAAAATGTATCTCCAAAGTTTGGCCACTCACACAAAACTATCTAGATGGATAAGCACAACAGGTAAAAATGTGAATTTTTGATTTTGGGTTGAACTGCCCCTTTAAAACGTAAAGTTACTGCACCTTAAATGTCTGTAACGACCTTTCAATGCACAGGAAACTGTGCACGAAAGCTGAATGAGGAAGTCAGTGTGTAAAACCTGTTCTGGACGATCACAACAGGCAGTTTGGCACCAGAGGCCGAGACATCCTGACAGTTAGTCTCCAGTGCGGATCAGAAACACCTGATGCTACACTTCCTGATACGCACCATGACGTTATCTTTAGACTCTGTGTTTCATGTTCATGCCCGTGTCTCTCCTACTCCACACTTCCTGTACGTAACAGAGGTGTTGTAATAAATGCGTTGCCTCCAGCCTGAGCTGAGGTAACCGATGATGACATCACCAGGCTTCTATTTTCTTTTTTCAGAAGGCTCCCTTCAGAGCCGCAGACGACATTATACAACAGTTTGTTTTTTTTCCCCTCACAGGCTGAGTCATACTTCTTACGATGAGTTAACTGACTTAAAATGGAAAGAGTTCCCCTTTAAGATGACGACAGCCGGACTTATAACAGTCCCTTATATCGCTCTTTCAGACAAATAGTAGCTCGCTTGATTTGTTTTTTTTAGGATGAAGCCACAGGGGCGAACTGTGCTGCAGCGAGGGGACCTTGTGAGCACAGTTTACCCTCTGAGAAGTGGAAATAGACCAGCTGGCTCCAGAGCCAACGCCTCCCACAGAGAGCATCAGCACCACAGGAACCCATTCCCATCGATCTGTGTGGGGACCTCCATCAGGCTCCCGGTAGGACACTCCAGCAAAGTGAAAATAATCTACTCGCTACAAAGTGCAAGTAGGGTGAGCGGCTGGAATCATTTGTCAATGAGCAGCAGTCAGACGATACATTAACAGCTCCCCTGTTTTAAGAAGCGCGGTGGGTACAAATGCGTCTCAGCGTTATAAGGAATGACTGCTCGCTGCCAAGACGTTAATTCACTGCACAGATTCGAGCTCGCAAACTGGGGACACGGAAATAAAATCTCAAGTGAACATAACCACAACACTCCATTAATCATTGATAGATCTCACTGGATACATCCAGGTAATAAAACACGACGGAGGAGGGGATAACAACGGAGGAATCCTCACTTATTTAGCAAATAGTCCCACTTGTTTTAATCAACGTTCCCTCATTAAAGCACTAAAGCAAACCGCTCAAAACTGCAAAACACTATAATTCAAAAATCCAAATGCAAATACCAAAGTAAACAAATAAGTCTTTCGGTGAAAGCCTTTTAATACTGAAACACGCTCACACGATTCATATTCATCAACCACTCTGAGCTTATGACTGGTTAAACGTTTCAGATTAATTGGAAGAGAAGTAATTAGGACAATGCTCTTACATAGGTTGCGCGTTAAATAATGAGTTTGGTGTTTAGCTGCTTCATCCCAATCATCCACAGCTATTCAGTGTAATGGCACAGGGGATTTGGCCTATTGAGAGAAATGCTGATTGTTGTACAATTAAAACTTTTGGGACTTCACATCCATATCTCTTTATGTGCCGATGTGGATGTTATCTCACAACACGCAAATGTCTCCATGGCAACGTCAGCGCATGCAAGTGCAGCGGCCCGTACCTCCCTCAAATGTGGCAATTTTTTGAGTTTTTAACTGTTAACTGTTGTTTTTCAGCTTGAAACAATGAAGAAAAGGATTAAGAGCGATCGCTGCCCACGGCCTCTTTCGACCATCCAACCTAACAAACCAGACCACCCCAAGGAGGAGAGAGGAGAGATCCAGGATAAGAGTCATGTTAATCCAAGCTTGGATTTAAGGCTGCACCTGGCTAATGTCTGGTCACAGGATAATGAAATGGATAAAATGGGAGACTGTTGTGTCCACATCTTTACAGAGACCTGTCTCCACCACAACATTCGGGATCAAGACAACTCTGTGTCGCAAAATGACCTTGAAATGACGTGACCTCCAGGGTTCTGTGGCCCTGGGAGGTGTTATTTCACGTTTTCTGGAGCTAACATTAGCACTGCTATTAAAATTCATGCATACACAGCCAGGTTTCCATCCAATCACAACGAACATTTGAACAGAATGTGAATAATTGTCTTTTTTGCATCCGCTATCGTTAATATTGGTTCGTTGAAATAAGCAGTGGATGGCGCCAGTTTTCCAGTTATACGCAATTATCTCATTGCGGAAGAAGGTGCAGCAAGGTGATGTAATTAAATGCATGCCAGTCAAAGAGCCAAGTGAGTGATATATGGCATGTTTGTGTCTGTATTCATTTGATGAACGTCAGAGTCTTCTTCGCTCAAAACAAGTCAGTTGTAGTCCGCTGCTAATTTTCCTCTCGTCTTAGCGGCTGCAGCTTCAGTGGATGTTTAAAGGCTCATTTTCAGGTTCAGAATTTTATTTTGGCTTACTACTAGAATAGGTTTACACGCTTTAATGCTCAAAAAACACATTAGTCTTCTCATACTGTCCAGTGCTGGAGCACTGTACTCCCCCTCTGTTCTAAACGCTCTGTTTTACGTCCTGTCTCTTTAAGGCCTCACCCTCCCAAATGCCCACTCTGCTCTGATTGGTCAGCTCACACATGCCTCACCAGCATTGCTAACAACAACAAAGCAGCTGTGCTAAATACATCATCATGCGCCAAACTAGTCTCAAGGCATAAATTATTCAAATGTCTGGCGCGGTGACGTAGTGTGATGTCAAGAAGTCACAGACTTAAAGGCGGGAGAGAGGAGCTTCTGTTGGTGCAGACTGGTGCAAGATCTTTTTAATGCACAATAATAACATAAATACACACTGAAGGAAAGGAAAAGAATAAAAAACAGAATAAGAGTCCACCACACAATCGAATTTCACTGACTCTGTCCAACTTGTCAAGGTAGTTGACTTAAATAAAAATATCAGCGTCATGGTGGTGCTGGAGGAAAAGTCAGGGGATCACAAAAGTCAGCATGATCCATCCATGAAAACCTGCCCAAAGTTTCATCTCAGTCTATTATAGTCACAGAGATATTCCCGTGTGGATCAAAGCGCTGGACGGACTGACAGACTGACATCGCCCCGGAGCCACACAGCTGAAAAGACAGACTCAAACCACAAAAACACATTGTTCCAACTACCTCTAGCAGCGTGTGAAAAGTTTTGCTTCGATAAACTGAGGTGAGTGGAATTTTGGATGTTGAGCTTACTTTACTGTTAGCACTTTGTTCACAGACCGGCCACAAACAGACAGCTCCAATAAAAACTGTTATAAACATGTTCTGTGGACTCAACAAATAAAGAGTTTTCGTGTTTGTTTTTCCTTTTTTAGGTGTTCAACGCTGTAAGAAACCCCAAACAAAATTCTATTCGCCTCTGCTGTACTAGGGTGGAGGCATGAATCTCAGACACAGATACCTCAAAACTACCTGCCTTGTTTGTACCGCCTGAGGTAAGAGAGTTTTTTTTTGTGATTTTGGGCAACTAATCCCTAAAGAATAACCATATGTTGGACATTAATGCCTGGAGGCTAATCGTGTCTCACAAACAAGACTGAGAATGATGTAATGGTGCGCTGTAACAGAGCAAATTGCTGAGATCACTCTCAGAAATGTGCTTTCTGTAAAAAAAACAAAAAGAAGAAAAGAAAATTGCTCTATTTGTTTTGCAAAAGATTGCCAAAAACAACACGGGATCTGTGAAAAAGGCCGTCATCAACACCTTTCATTTTATTGTGAAGATCTCTTCCTGCCGTTACGCCATGAGAAACACGGCATAAGCCGTTAATCCTTACATAAACACCTGTTATGAAACTCGGCGTCATGCATTATGAATGAGCAAATCAACGTGGTTTCAAATATGCTCGATCATTTTATTGACTGCCGCTCGAGAGAGGAAGTCCTGTGTCACTGATGTATTGGAGATTTACATAATCCATACAAGTAACGGGAAACCTGAGGTATTACAGCCGAATGTCATCAGGTAATTCAGATGAGGAGGCGGGCTTATTGACCCTCGTCTTGGTCGTGCTTTTTGATGCTCAAACGAGAGCGGGAACAAAAGACACCAAGACAGCTCGAAAACCCACAAGTGCCTCTCCCGGGGAATGAAAGAACTCTGCTGTCTGCCAGGAAAAGCAATCTATAGTAACATTGTATATCCAGCCCTCCAATCAGAGCTCGTCAAGACGCTGCACAGATGGACAATTGTGTATGTTTTCCCCTAAACTGAGCGACCCATGTTCATACACTTAAACACACAGCAATCACTGTCCGCACGCTTTACATCTGTAGGACTCCACCAAACAACCCCTGTCAAGATTACAGTGTGTCTGATCAGCCAGACGATGACAGCTGAGCGCAGGCAAAGTGCAGATTTTAGGGTGTTTGGTCTGTGTGGAGTATCTGACAAATCACAGAGCATGAATGCAGAATGGAAATGGACCCTTATATACTGCCACTTTATGGGCTATATTATTTCCTTGCTTGAATGAAATATGTTTCCTACAGCGCACCTCATTCATATGTAAAACGTTTTTCTGTGCTGCGGAACTGGTTTGGTTTTAGACAGATGTGTCCGGGAGCGGAGGTTAAAACACCTGTCATATGCAAATTGATGAATAAATGCAGAGAACACAAAGAGAAAATGATGATTGAAGTGTGATTTACTGTATTATAACCACCAACTGGAAGCTCTAGCTTACACACCTTTTTGTCAACCACTATATCATCTATAAATAGCCTTACACAGACTGGGATGGTTTGTGCCAACACGGTCTTACCACCAACTCGTCAAACTCGGCGGCTCGATCAGCAGCCTTAAGCTTGAAACTATTATACTAATTTTACCAGAAGTGATGGAACGTCATATGAAACTTTAGACAAAATAAAGCACGCGAACAAACGGTCTGCGATTAATGACATTTTGGTTAGGATGAGGGAAAAACAAGTACGGTACTTAGTAAGTATTAGTAGGGTTAGGGTTAGGGTTAGTAGGAAGAGATCCTACTTTAACGTAAGTTCCGTAAGTGTTGTAACTTATGTCATGTAATGTATGTGACATCCATTACGACATTTACATACGTTCACTTACTTACATTACTGTTTTCTTTTTAAATCACTTCCTGTTTCTTGGTCACAAACGGGACACAACCCTTTAGTCTCCAGAGGTAAAGTCCTGTAAGTGATGCACCTAACCAGCCCCTGATTGAGACTGTCTTGCTCTTTATACTACTGCACTAGAGGGGCAGTTCAACAAGTGACACTAGAAGGGTACCTAGAGCTTCAAACTTTGGCGACCCAGGACAGGAAGGCTCTACAGCAGGTGATTAAAACTGCCCAGAACACCGATGATAACCATCTACTGAGTATCAGTGATATTGCTGAAGTGGCATGTCTGCACAGAGCACAATGGACACTGAAAGACACCCACCCCAGCCACTGTCTGTACACTCTGCTGCAGTCTGCCAAGAGATACCGAAGCGTCCACTGCCGTGCCACCAGACTACAGAACATCTTCTTTCCTCTGGCTGTGAGACTCCTCAGCAAAAAAAAAAAGTTTTTCCTTGAGTGGTATAAAGGGACTAAAACGTACATTTCGTTGCACAATTTTGTTTTGTAAAATAAAAGTTAAATAAACCTTTGAACTTAGTATTCTTTAGAGTCTTCTTTTTGTGTCGGGTTGATTCATAATGCGCTCTCCTCGTCCTGGCACACAGACTGGATATAATGTGTGAGTGCAAGTGGAGAAATCCTGCAGAGAGACGTGCCATACTGTAAGTGGCAGTCGCTGCACAGCGTAATGGAAACTCTGACCGGCACAACAGGTCCAACAAAGACACGGTGTCTGAGTCATCTTCACAAAGCAGTCTGATCAGAGAGGACAGGTGATTAATTGATCTGTGAGGATGTTGTGTAGCAATACAAAGCCACAGGATCTGACGCTGCTATTGTGTAAAGAATCATTCACTGACTCGTGTGAACGTATTTATTTAGTGTGAAAACAGTGTTTTATCACCTGTGTGTAACCAAGTATGACATTAAAGCTGCGGTTCTGAATATTTTCGTCAACAATTGATCAGATAACTGTGTGGAATCTGAAAGGCTTCACTCATTGTGAAAACTCCACAGATGATTCTCATCCAACTCTGCAGCCACTCAGAGTGTTTTTGAGCATTTTAGCTCATTGTTTTGGTCCACAAGCCAATAAACTCTGCTCTCATTAACATCTCTTCCGGCAGGTATAGTTACATTGAGTAACCAAATGACCAAATTATCCAAATAAATGTGAATGTTTATAGAGCGCTGCAAGACCGAGTCCTTAACCTGGAAAAAATTAAGGTTCTCTTAAGGGTTTTCTTGACAAGTCAATGGGTTTTCGTTGCTGACACAAGCTAAAGAGATTTCCACGATTTGTCATACAACATAAAATATGTCGGTAATGCTCCACTCTTGAATTTTGGTTGCTAACAAGAGGATAAATGAGACACACGGACGCTATTCTTACTCCAAGTTTCCAACCATGACTGATCAAAAGTGTATATAGTGTAGTTTAGTCGGAAGCCTAGTAGTCATGTGCCTAATGTTAGCTTTTTACTTCTGGCGATTGCATTTATACATCAAAATCATATCAGTGGTGTCCATTTGCTGAACAAAACCTGTACAAAAAAAACATTAATACAGTTTAATGTGGCCTTCAAGTACTCAGATTGCATTTTTATATTAGTAGAATCTTTATAAATATATGTACATTATTTTCAATTTCAGTAAATGTTTAATCCTGAATGCGACTGTTACTGTTTGTCACTGTTCCGTACTCGTTATCATTATCAGGAATTTGTAATCAAATACAAAAAAAAGGGAGAAGGCTCATTACTGTGGCGTCTTTGCACTGTCCTTCCCGGAACTCGCCTGTCAATCAAATTCTGACAGCTTCGGTGATTTTCTCCTCCTTTAATTAACGCTCTTTACTTTTTCTGTTCAGATTGTTGCTGCTATGCTAATATGTAACTCCATCATAATTCTTTCAGTGACACTGGGGATATTTGGTGTCTGTGTGCCATTACATTTGTGTGTCTACTATTAAAAATGACATTTTGACCAGTTTAAACATTAACGAACAAAGCGACGGACGTTCCGGCTGCAGCAGCCTGTAAAATCAGCAATTATTCCTGTACTCATTTTTCTTTTGATTATTGTCTGTAGCTTATTGTCTTCTTCATTAAAAAGTAATTATGTTTTTGTCTGCCATTTAATATTGCCTTAAAGAGCCGCTCGCCCAGGATTAAACGTCATTAGTCTGGGTTGCAGGAAGAGTTTTCCTAACGTCTGGAGTTATTTTTCAAAAATCCCACCAGTCTCAGTCTTCAAAACCCCAGTATCAAACATCCCCGTCTACTGTACACATGTTGATATTTGCAGACGTTTAGCAGCGATGACTTTCACCTTTTAAGCTGCCTGTAGTCTCCCGGCAACATGAGCGACTCAACACCGTGAGACAGCGAAGGTAGAAGAACACACTTTTGCTTTTTCTCCCTCCGAGCAGATTTGAGAACACCTCGCATTCACCACATGCTGCCATCGCCGAGCGTCACATCGGGTTCAATTAGTCCCAGGAATAAATGGAGTCAACCTGCAGGGTCGGCCCGGGCGGAGGGGTGCTGGTGGAGGGGTCTGATCAGGCCGACCGACGTGAGGCCCCTCGAGACAGCTGGTGTGACATGTGCTAACAGTGTCACAGCTGGGCTCCAGTCGCACACTCACACAGTTTATGGAGGCTTGATGATAATGATGATGAGCATATGAGTGCGGATTATCACCAAGTTCCCTCAAACTGCAGATTTTACTGTGTGTGGCCTATTATCAATTATTGTCAGGTGAGGCCTCCAGCGTAGATCAGGGATATTTTAATCCTCCGTGAGTGTGTGTGTGTGTGTGTGTGTGTGTGTGTGTGTGTGTGTGCGTGTGTGTGACGCAACAGATACTCAATTAAAGTGCAGGCCTGAGATTCAGACTTTTTCGTACACTGCAACTGTTTCCATAACTGCCGCTGCTGCTGACACTACAGCTACTGCTGCTGCTGTTTCTGCTGCAGCTGCATCCACCATTATATTATTAATCACATTAGGATTACACTGTATCAGCCTGACACACATTCAAAGATAAGATTTTTTTTTTTTATGCAACGTACTACTGCTGCTGCAGGTGCCACTATTATTACTGTCAGAATGAGCCTCAGTCGTTCTTTAAGGAGGCTGATATGTTGAATTTCTACAGGAATAATTGAACACTATTACCTCCGGTTAAGCCGTTATTCATGTTCAAATGAAAACATTTTCAGACTTTCGCGCCGAAACCAAACTGTCACACTGTACATGCTCATTAGACCGCACTGAAATCAAGCCATGTCGTGTATTCCACTTATTATGGTGCTGTTATGTTTCTTCTGGTTTTTTAGGCAATGAGGCAGATAAAAAAATAAATGTAACAATAAGTGATAAAAAAAAAAAATGTATACAGGTTGTGTTAGCTGTGTGATTTGTACAAAGTGCGTGCCATTTGTTTCTTCTGTATTATACAGTTTTCCATAAATCGGCTCAAGGAACCTTGGAATAGGACACATTTCCTAACTTTATCTAAAAGCCTGAAAAAAATACATGATTTGCCTGTTTGATTATAATTGTTCTGAGTTATCCAGCATAATAAATCTGCAGTATGTTTTAATAGTGATTTCTTATTATTTTTATTGTATTATATTGTTGTGTTGTTGACATGTGGGTACAACTACTGTGACTTGTACTGCCATTAGTACTAATATGCTGCTATTATTAACACTACTACTGCTAATGCTGCCTGTACTGCCACTATCACTAAAACACCAACATCTAAATCTCCATGATGATTTGGTGGGTCGGACATCGTCGCAGACAAAAAGACTGGCCTCTGTTACCCCGTCACAGTTACCTCTGTACCCTTCTCTGCCTCAGCTCCTCAAAAGTGGTCGCTGTCTAATGTACCGAGGGTTTTGACAGATTTAGGGAAAATGGATGTTCATACTCTGCAGTTTGGTCATGGAATAACTTGAAAAGGCCACTGTGTGTGAAAACCTGTTCTCCTATTTTATTGTGCTTGTCTGTATATCATGTTTTATATATTGTAGTTGTTATGTTGTGATGTTGTGCGGCTGCTGCCTTGGACAGGCGTCTCTTGTAAAAGAAATCTTGATCATTATGCAACTTCCTGGTGAAATAAAAAAAAATAAAGATTAAACCTAGTACTATTGCTACTGCTACTAATAGTATTACATAGCAACAATACGCAATGTTCTGTACCAAAAAAAAAAAAAAAAGATGTTCTGTCAGTTGTTGAGTCTTGTCCCCGCAGATGTCAAATACTGACATCTGATAAATTTGGTCTGGTGTCATCAGTATGTGTCTTTCTCCAGATCTGCTTTAAAGGTAACATGGTGTTGCATTAATGTTATAGATGCTGTTTCTACAAGTGTATTTATTACTGCTGCCACTATAACTACTACTGCAGCTCTGACTGAACAACTGCAACGTCCCCGATCACACGAGTCCAGCAGAACTGACATCAGGCGTTAAATGTGAAATGGAAATAAAAGACCATTTTATACTTTCATCATTTACTTTCACTCAGCATCTTTATCACAGGCTGCTCTTTTTCTTGTCCTAGCTATGAAGGTTTGTGAAAATAAGATTTTCTTTTTATTTGTTTAGAGTAATAATGACGAGGGAAAAAACAACGCAGCGCGGGGGAGACGATAAAGAAGACACGATGTGAAGAAGAACAGGCTGTGAAACGGACACTTCTACACATATATGATTCTGCAGGCGCAGATGGGACGGCTGTTTTGAGGCCGGTGGGGGAGAGAGAGAGAGAGAGAGAGAGAGAGAGAGAGAGAGAGAGACCTCTCATGATCTGTGTGAAGCGTCTCCGTTTGTTTTGCTCCTCCACTGAATTATTGAGCCTTTACCTCCAATTTCCCACCGGTCTAATAACGTATGCACGTTATACCCAGTTAATTATAATGATGGAGCATTCTGTGATATAATTAGAAAAAAAACAGTCTTGAAAATAAAGTCCGGCTCTTCATATATCCTGGGAGCAGATGATGGGTGTGTGTGCACATGATTTACAGGAGTGTATTGTTACATTCCTCCAGGGCTGTTTGGTCTTTCTGCTGATTTATCCCGCTGTAAACTCACACATCCAGCGCCGAGCGCGAGCATGTGGCCACACATATCTTAATAGACATCTCTGTACCATTTTTACTTTCCCACATGATGACACTAAATTTAATTAGTTTCCACAAACAGCTCATGGTTGACACAGAGCACACTGTCGCCTTATCTTCGCAGCAGAGTTTCATTCATCGCGCAAAGCTTCTTTCAATTCTTTCACTTTTTTCCGGACGGTATAATTATTAGAAAAAAAAAACCTATTGATACTGCGCCGAAGAATAAATCTAGTTTGGTTATTTCTCAGGGGAAGGTTTCATTCTGAAGGAGTGAACAGGTGATGGAGCTCACGCCGGTGTGTTTGAGTACGGTCCTCCAATCATCGTGCGAGCTCATCAAATCAAAAGCTCCCGCCGCCTAAAGACACGGATGGCTGGGTCAAACACCACCTGCAAACGTTTCTTAGCTTTAGATTTAACCTGCTCGGAGTGCCAGATAAAATGGGTCTGCCTTATGAAGTCTGGATGGTCGAGCAAATCACCGAGAAAGATATCAAAGTGACACCGAGACACTTTCCTGTGATTGTCTTAACGTCATGGTCTGAGGCAGCCAGAGGATTCCATCTGTCCCAATCTGCACTCATTTCACTCCGAGTGCTGAACATAGAGTACCCAAGGACCGCTTTGTACATTCTCCACTCCTCTTGTCTCTGTAAAAAGTTCCTTGATATTCATAGAAAGTTACTTCTTTTTTTTTCAGGAGGATGAAGTTTAGAGACACTGCGGGCCTTTGCTCCACTGAGCTCTGTCTGATACTGAACAATGTGGTTAAAGCAGAAGTCTGGTGACACTCTGTACTTCAGTTACTGTCATCAGATCTCATGAAAAAAGTCCAAAAACCAAAAGTGTGTCCACCCGTCTTTCAGTTCCTTCCTACTGTGTTTTCCTCTCAGCCCCAAGTGACGGAAAGTAACTACATTAAGTACGTTTACTCGAGTACATTTCATAGCCAAAAAGCAGCACATTTTTAAATTTATCCACAGTCAGATTGAAGAATATATACATTCTGATAATTAGCCAGGCTGATAATCAGTCACACACACACACGTGTAAATATATGTATAATATTTACCAGTGTCATATTTGAACATTATTTATCTTTACTTTTACCCAAGTGTGACTTTTGGGTACTTTTTCAAACACTGTCAGCCCCAGGCCCGTTTATTCCCACTGAAGACGTAAATCTTTAAGAATGGCTCACAGACGTGTGGTTTCTTTTTCAGAATGCACAGAATGAGACTTGGTGACTCTCCCTAACTGTGCATTACTCTGGGAATATACCTCAGCGGTGGATTTATACACATTTGGTGCTCGACAGACAGAGACAGAGGTCTGTATATCAGATTTAATCTCAAGGAACTACAATGTTTAAGGCCACGAAGTCAAACCCAGTGCAACAGTGTGGCTCACTGACGTGTTTTTAATAGTTTTGGACAACAATCGAGCCCTGATAGTATCTGTATGTGAATCAGTCATGTGCTGGTTTATGGTCTGTTCATGGAGTTAAATGAAAGTGTGGAATATCACCATCCTAATACATGAGATCAGACAGGTTTTCTTGATCATCAGTGGAGGACAGGTAAGTATTTTCTATTATATGTCAAATGTAGGCTAAATGTCATACGGAATGATTTGAACGAGGTTCCGTCCAGTGCGATGTGTCCTCCTGCTGTTTCGCAGGAGTCACAGGACTGCAGACGTGTTAAAACAACCCTCTCAGATTCTCATTTTGCGAGTTCTTAATCATGATTTGCCTTGATTCGTTCGCTTAGACAGTGAAATGTGTGTTATTACGACACAACATGCTCCTGTCCTCAGCACACAGGTCCAGTGGAGGCTGACACAGCACAGTGTTACATCACCGGGGCTGCAGCTGCAACCGTTACTTTCATTACGGATAAACCAGCTGATTATTCTCACCATTCAGGGTTTTGTCAATGAAATGTAAAATTTTTAAAAAGTGTAAGGTGTAGTTTCTTTTGTCCAAAACCCAAATACTCAAGGAAAAGCAGCGAATCCTCACATTTTAAGAACTGCAAAATAGTTGGCAATTATTCTTTTTTTTTAATATATGTATCAGCTGAACACAAAGATCGCAGCTCTCTGCCTCACACTCAGTGTGTGTGAGGTGTGTTTGTGTCATTCGGATCCACAGAGCAGTGAATTTTATTCTCTTTTTCTGTGATCAGCAAGAAAAAAATCACTTGTTCTGCCAGACTTCTTATCTCATCCCTTCTCCTTTATTGCGGTCTGCTGCTACTCCTAAACAAATGCAGTCACTGTCCTGAAATCATTTCCTTTTTCTTCAGATTAAACAGCTGTGGGCCTCAGGCTCTTCTCCATCCAAAAGGATGTGTATAATAAAATAATAATAAATCATGCAGTCAAACAGGAGACATGTCACACTGTGGATGTCCCCCTGAACTCTTCCTACTACTGTTCAGAGTGTGATAGTGCCTGAAAGCGGCCTGTTTCCCACCGAGCAGCGCGCGGTGACTGTAACCACTTCACGCAACATGAATATTACAATGGCTCTCGTCGCTGTAGCCTAGAAACAACAGCGGATCCACCTTCTCCGCTCGGTGCAGTCGCCCCTTTTAAGTGTTGCCTGGCAAACTGGAGGACAGGCCTGGTGCATTAGTCCCCCCCACCTCCACCACCCCCACCACCAGCAGCTAAAAGTCCTCATCTTGAATAACACTATGTGACTCCCATAATGGAGCCAGCGGCTCTGTGTGACCTCTGAGCAGAGGGGAGGTTCAGTTTCAATCTGAGCTCTGAGCAGATTGAAAGGTTTGCATTTAAACTTTGTGTTTTGTGTGTTTTTGGGTGACGGCGGCGCACATTTGGACCGATTCAATTAACTCCCGACTCGTTTCTCTCCTGATTAGAACGCAGGGAGAGAGAGAGAGAGAGGAAAGTGGTTTGATTGTGGAGCGTAAACACGGAGAAACTCAGCGGACTCCCTCCTCCTCCTCCTCTTCCTCCTCCTCCTTCACAGCTCGGAATACATCTTCATGACGAAAATGCATCATCATAAGTAGCGTCAAACTGATGTAATCTGTTTCCCTTCAGAGGGGAGGAGGAGGAGGGGAGGAGGAGGAGGGGGGTCACATCCGATACATGATATTATGAAACTGAGAGAGCCTGAGCCGGACCTCATGCTTCACTCCTCTGTTCTCGTAGTAAAGCGGGTCTTTGAACGCCGCACGCTCTGTTCGAGGTGAAAATGACAACACGGTGAGAATAAACGTTAGAATCCTGCAGTTAAATGTCAAAAGGTGCATCCGGATCAGGAGGAGCAGCGTCACACTTCAGTCTGTGAACTCTTGGTCCTGCCTGTGGAGCTGTCCGTTCAGCACCGCCCGCATCAGTCCCCGCTACCCTCCCGCACATCTCCTCTCCTCCTCTCCTCCACCTCTGCGCGTCTGACCCCGCTCAGCTCCACGCGCGCACTTGGGGCTGCGTGGCGGTGACGCACCGTCAAAGTTGGACCCCAGTGTGCTCCAGCTGTGTGTGTGTGTGTGTGTGTGTGTGTGCGCGCGCGCGCGCGTTTGAGCTACGTCACTCCTCACTCTAATCTTTTTTTTTTTTTTTGAAAGTGTGAATGTGGATGTTGTGCGGCTCCCTGCGGAGCGCTGCAACATGTTGCTTTAAAACTTTATGTGACCGCTTGAGGCTCGACGCGAACGTTTGCGACCGAATGAACATGTGCTGCCAAAGCGGACCTCTCCCCCCTCATAATAAATCATGTCCCGTTGCGCAACAGTGATAATCCCGCACCTGCACTGATCATGGCAGCTCGGCCGGACTGGTGTTACACACTGGGACTCACCCACACACACTGACACTTACCTATGGTGGTTATGACCGTGATGGCAAAGTAAAATGACCCTGCGAATTTCCACTGCACCCCGGCTCTGTGGGGCTCAGCCTCCATGATGATGGTCTCCAGCTTGCGGTAATCATCCTCGCTGATGTTATATTTCCCCTGGAGACGCTTCTCCTCGGCTTCCAGCTGCTCCTTCTCCCGCATCTCGAAGTCGGACTCCAGGGCGTCAAAGACGGCGGCCCCGACCAGCAGGTACGTGAACGTGCAGATGATCAGGGACAGGGTCCGCACGTTTTGCCGCTTCATGGCCAACAGGAACCGGCGACCGAGGGGCTCATGTCCCCTCGGAGTCCCCGGGAAGGCGCAGCAAGCGTGGGGGAAGCCGTGTGGACGGCGCCTGGAGGCGGAGGCGCAGAAAGGTGCGCTCCGGTGACGGTGGCCGCGGTGGACGCCGGAGTCGGAGCAGCGGTGGTAACCCCCCGCCTTGTGGTGATCCCGGTGGCAGAAGCCCAGATCCTGCTCCTGGTTTGCGGAGAGACACAAGAGACTGCTCGATCGCCTGGACCAGGAGCCCTGCAGCCGAAAGACCCTGCGCAAGACCTGCCCAAACCAAGTCCTCCCGGTGCGCAGTGCCATCAACAAGCTGCTTCCAGGATCGCCTGTTGGTCTCTATTCCCCTCAAGTGAACAGTGCTGATCTGAGTGAATTCTTCCAACCAATTAAATAATCGTTAATGGATCCTTTTTTTTTTCCTCTTCTTTCCTCTGATGCTCCACTCTCACTTTGTCCGTGCTGTGATTTAAAATGTCCTATCACTGAGCATCCCGGCTCTAAGTTTCAGCTAAACACCAACCTGTTCATTGTAGCCTCATCAGCAGCCAGCCAGCCTATTTTTAGCAGCCATCCCTCTCGCACAAAAGATCCCATTTGTGTGAAATCCTCAAATCTTCCCCGCGAACGGAGGACATCCTCGTCAGGAAAAATGTGCTGAGTCGCCGATATAAGACGGGAGGGTCACGGAGCGGCGCGGAGGAGCATCAAGTTGTGAAATGTTGCTCTCGCAGTGCGCAGATCAGCGCATCCAACACCTGGAGCACAGCTTCAGTTCCCTTTTTCCAGCTTGCTTTGCTCCTGGATCAACTCACCACTTGTTACAGGAATAAAGAAAAAAAAGAAATATTCCAAGGACGCAACAGCTCGGAACAGGACAACAGGTTCCACAAGAGTTTCCTCCCCAAAATCTTTGTCTCTATCGGGCTGTGAGGAGGACGGAGGATGAGGAAGAAGAGACTTTACAGCAGGAGTAAACACGCGGATGAGAGGCTACAGCGCGCTCCGTGCCCGCAGCGGCACTCATGCTCCGTTGCGCACATCCAAACCTCCTCTCCCGCACTGTCTGCTCATCAGTCTCAGCTCATTTTTGGAGAAAGAGGAATAAGAAAAAAAATAAAGAATACATGTGTTTCCCTCGTCGTGCGGGGGGCCTCTGAGTTTAACCATGCGTGTCACGAGCCGCTCGTATTTTGAAGGCTCCACATCTTATGTCTCCACACACTCCAGACTCTAATCGGTGGGCGTTGCTCCTCCGGTCTCTGCGCTCTCCTCTCTTTCCAAGTGTCACGAATCATCCAGCTTCTGGCCCTGAGTATCTGCTGCTGACTCTGGGAAGCTTTCTCTCAGGGAAAAGAAGGAAAAAAAACAGAAGAAGCTGCTGGGGCGCAGCTGACTGACTGCATGCCCCCCCAACAAGTCTGCACACCGAGCGACCCCTCCCACACTGACCACTCCTACTCAGTGCATGGACAGAGATGAGTTACTCAGGCTCGGATGCTCACATTAGTGTTTTTTTTTTTTTTTACATTCCGGCAGCAGAGAGAGATCAGCGCTCCAGCTCAGCCTGAGATGCTCAGACTGCTGCGCTGTCCGAGGTGCTGAAGGCGGATGGACTGAGGCGCTGCTGCGCAACATGAAGTCTCACTTGTTGTACACACACACACACACACACACACACACACACACACACACACACACGCATACACGTCAACAGGGCCAACAGCGCACTAAATTTTTTCGACCTCTAAGAGGGGACCACTGTTTGTGGTCATTTTGAAGACATAAAAATAGAACAGAAAAACTTATTTTAAGGTCTTCTGCCATAATATTACTTCAAATGTGTTCTTTTAATTTTTTTTAAAGAAAAATCAAAGAGGGGACTTGAATCCTGGAAATACATTTTAATAAAAAGAAGAAGAAAACGGAAAAACAGGAGTAAGAGCCTCTGAGCTTCAGGGGCCCCGAAGGTTCACTCTAAGCTCACAGCGTAACAAATACCTTGTGGAAATTGGAGTAATTGCTAAATTGTTTGTTAATAAAATAAAATTCAGTCGTTATCTGCTCATAAGCGCGCTGATAAAAACATCAGGGGAAGTTCTGTAGTTTAGTTTTTTTTTCTTTTGTAGTTTTTGACGTTTTAAAACAAGTCCCCATCTGCTACAGTTGTTTAGGAGAACGCTGCCACGCTGTTTTCGCGTGAATCTCCAGAAAAACATTGCGGCCTACGAAACTGACTTTCCACGCAGATGATGACTGAATTTTTTTTTATGTTTGGATGAGCTGTTCCTTTAAAGAAATCTTAAATCCTCATCTTATCGGGGCCCCAAAACCTATTTCTAACGCCTTCATGTTTTCAGTTTTATAGATGAAAAATGTAACAACGCAGCTGCTGATGCAATAAATCCTGCCGTTCCAACAGTCTAAAATGATTTGTGTTTTATTCATTCTTGTCTGGCCTAAAAGTTTTGGATTTTAGAGTTTTTGAAGTGTTCCCCCTTTTTTTAAAAAAAAAACAAACTATATTATATTTGTGCTGGAGGAAAAACTATTAAAAATTCATATTGGAGTCAACCTTATATTTATAGTTCAAATGAGTTTATAAGGCCTGAAGGAAACCTCCCAGCATGCACTGTGGCAACAGACTGATAAACAAGTCTGGCTCTGTGCAGGTTCTTCCTTTAGTATTATTGTGATTTACACAGAGTTCTGCTGGTGACTAGTTCTCGCCCCAACTCACCCACCTCAGTGTGCTGAGGGCCAGAGCCTGTAAATCATCATGATACAATAATACACTCTGTATAAGTATGAGCACAGCTGAAAAAACAGGAAATAATCAGTACGGTAATAATTAATTTCACAGTTTATATAAATAGTTTGATTTGCATAAATGTTTCATTTGTCTGAAAAAATGCAAGTCCAGTTAAATGAATGAAAAAGTGTTGATTAAATATAATATTTAGTAAAACTCATTACCTCAATTTTTAAACGTTGAGTTAATGAAAAAAAAAAAAAAACTACTGCATATTCCTGAATAAAATAGATCTTAATCAAGTTAAAACCAAATGATTACAAATAATACACACACACAATCCACACAGTATGGGAAGTATAAGGCGCCAACAGTTCGTTTTGCCTCAGGGGCTCCACAGGAGCCGCAGAGAGGAAAGGACAGCGGGATGCAAACGTGAAGAGCCCGTTCCACAACCAGCTTCCAAACCTCAAAGTGCTCTTGAGCAAGGCAGTTAATCCCCTGCAGCCGAAGCGCTGCCGTTATGTAACTGACACATGATCGTGACTGCTGAATTTTACCTCCTGGCATCAGCAGAGGACAGCATGATGACAGGAAGGTTTCAGGAAAGGTTTGAAAAGGCACGCTCCCTTCTGCTCAACCTAAAGGCTCAGTGTGTGCAGTTTAAACAACCGCCACACTTATTCTATACATATATATTTAAATAAGTCTAATTCTGTTTCATCAACATTGATTTTTGTGCTCTTACTTCCCTCTGACAGAAAGTCTTGTGTCTGTTGCGATCACTTGACGTTGTGAAGCGTTCTGCTGAAGGTCAAGTGCTTTGACTGAAAGCTACGAGACAGCTGCTAAATGAACAGTGGAGGGAGGTTTTATTTCAGTGCTACATCTTGTTTTGTTTTCATAGTTGCATTCATTCTGCTTAGAATCTGACATTACAGAGAGCCTGCCGTACCTCGATAAAGCCTTATTGATCCATGGAAACCAAAGATAAAACATCAATATACTGTATAGTACATCCACTTTACATTTTAATAAGACATTATAATTATAATAGGATATAGTTTCAGCCTTTTAAACAGGGAAGAGGATTATAATTAAATGAAGAATCGCTCTCCATGATTTCCTGTTGCAAGTCTTTAATATTTACCTCCAGTTCTCTCCTCATTAAATCTGACTTGTGAAGCGTATTATTTGACTTCTGGTGTAAATCTTAAAACCTTTGCATCTCACTGATGGAGCTGTTTGATGTCTGTTCACTGCAAAGATCAAGTCATCAGGATCATGACGTCATTTGCTGTTGAACTGCCAGTCATGTTTCAGTTTGCTGTTCTCTTATTTCCTGTTTTATTTTGAAGTTTTGCCCTCATGTGTCATGTGTTGATTTTCATTTCCTGCTCTCGTGTGATTTCCCGCCCTTTTCACTGCGTTGGCCTGTGTGTTGTGTGTCAGTCAGCCGGTGTGTACACAGTGTGTGTGCTGCCTGCTGTCTTTGTTAGCTGCTGTGTTTTGTTCCTGAGTCTGTTCTCGTGTCTTCCTGTCATGTTTTTTTTTTTTGTTTCTCGCTTTACTCCTCGTGATTTTCCTGATTCGTACTTTGCTTTTGGTTGTTTTAGCTTTCGTGTTGCTAGTTTGTATTTTGGAATTTCAATCTTTTTTATTTGGACGCAATTATTTTCATATTTCGGCTGGTTATCAAAGCTCGCACTTTGTCCCTCACCCTGCCCACTGTCTTCCATTTGGGTCCTCACCATTTGCATTTAACTGATCTGAGATAACCATAATACAGTACTGTAAGTGCAATTATGAACATTAGGCAACAAAGCTCCAGATATCATAATAAATCTAACCTTGAATATTTTTTTAAAAGCTTCTATATGTAGATTCTGTCCTCGCCATACATTGTGCAGGTTTGAATTCAACATTCAGTGTGATGAACAGGAGGCTGTCATGTTTGACGGTGAGTATTATCACAACTTAATTCTCTATTGTGGATCTTAGTTCTTTGAATTTAAGTAAGACCTTGTAAAACTCATCCTAGGTGAGAAGGAGAACCAAACCACAACGGACTTTTATACTTCGGTCTCATAAATTAAAGTGTCTGTAGCTAGCGACAATGCTAATCAGGTAACATGACCAAGTTGTTGTTGTGTTCATCAACCTAACTAAAGTTGACTTATTATTTTAATCCATAACAGACTCAAGTAGTTTGTGGTGCCTGAACCTAACCAAACTGCAAAAAAACACAACAATATGACAAGTGAAGTTGACAAAGTCTTAAAATAATAAATCAGTTTTGACTTTTGGCTTCAGGTCGAACACCGGCACCAGTTCCTGTGTTTGACCCATTCACCTTTACCAGCATTATCCCTGAACTTGTCACAACTGCTCTTATCTCTACCTGGGACTCACAAGGACGCATCAAGCCAATGAGTACAAGCCAATCATAGCACATTAAGCTGGGACTTGGCGAAATACTCTTAGGTGCTCAGGTTTAAATAGCTAGATAACTGACTGCCATTTGACTTTTCTCATCTGGCTGCAAATGGACACTCTGTTTTCCGACTCAGACTAAACTCATCACAGACCTGTCAATGAGTTTAAAAAGGACAAAAATCAGGACCTTTAAAAGTGTTCATAAGAAAATCATCTAGAAGAGAAGTATCTATAATTCTATCTATCTATAAAACCATGTTACAGATTATTACAGGGGACAGGGAGAAGTTCCCATACTCAGTATTTAAAGTACCAATGAAAAGTGCATCCATGAATAATCCACCTAAAATATTACCATCCGGTCTCCATTGTCTCCTTGGACTCAAGGCAAATGTTCAACTACTTTCTACTTTCATTTTTACCATGAAATCATCAGAGAATCAATCCATAAAACCAAATCCTGTGCTGGTCCCTTTTTTTGCACTCAACTGGGAGCTAGAGAGCCTCGGCCTGAACCTCAACTCATCCATTAAGGGAATGGGACAGAGTTGGGGGGGAAACTCATGAGAAAAAAAACCTCAAAGATGTTATTTTATTAGAGCTATTTAAAGGTTTCGGTCTCCCTATTGGTGAATAATTTGTCTCTTAACGTAAACCAATCTTCCTCCAGAGGGAACCCAGTGATTAGGAAAGCAAATGTAAAAGCTTTTATCAACTTCCCAATCACTAATGATGTGTTCAGTCTTTTTGTTCACATTGATTTCCACTTCTGTAGCTTTTATTTGCCACAAAAGACTTGCGGGAGCCATTTTTTTCCTGCCTGGCTAATTTTAGCTTTAAAATTAAAATCAGCAAATTGTCCACCCTCTGGATGAAAACACACCCATGTGCCCAGAGACAGACGCAAACAGGAACAGGCTGGTGTCAGTAAGACAGCTGAGTGCACGCAGTAGCCAGATCATCAACCACAGTGTTTCATAATCGCAGCCATTTAGGAGTCTAAACAGCTCCACTAATCAACAGCGTCTGGATATGTAGCCGTGCTATATTTGGCTCCCCCTTTTCTCACATCTCAAGTTCCCGCTCAGCCCACCTACAGAACTCCTAATGCATTTCTGGAGAAGCTCAGAGAGAAAAAAGTTTAATAACGGCAACTGTCTCCATGGCAATGACACCGAACTTAGAGTGCGATCGCGCCGCTCATCATACAGGCCGGCGCAGACACAGAAAGAATCCTTTGTGAAGGCTGTCTGATGGCACAGTTTCTCCACATATGATCTGATCTGACAGCAGCCACATCAGACACGCACAGTTAGGAGTGATGAATGGGAGAAGTCGGAGCTTAAACGCAACTGGATTAACTGACTGACAGCTTCGCTTCAACTGATAATACCGACCACAGTCTGGAGATGAATCTTTCACTTTTAAAGGAGACATTTTTTTTTGTTTCATACTGTCTACCAGAAAAATGTTTATATGCTTTAATATTCATAAAACACATCATTATTGTCATAAGGTCCATTTCTGCAGCACCTCGATTCACCCTCTGTCTGATCACACTTTTAGTGCCTGTCTCTTTAAGGCCGCCCTTCCGAAAAGCCCAGTCTGCTCTGATTGGTCAGCTCTCACAGGCCTGAGTAGGCATCAGCTCTGCATGTGATATAACGACCCTGGTCATACCGGGGCCGCGGCTGAGGACAGTGATGGTATAGCTGTGACATCACAACCTTACAGAAGCCCTGACAGCTGGTTTGAAAGGCACAGTTTGTGGATACAAGCTTTGTAAATTCTTTTGTGGACTGAGCTTTTTGATACTTTCATAATATTCAGATCTGCTGTATAATTAAAAAAAAAAAGACAGGAAATCTGTTTCTGTTTGTGTTTTTTAACAGTTGTGAATTTAATCTGTTTTCTGGAGATGTCACCAGCGTACGATCGCCAACTTAAAGTCTGGAGTATCAGCGTGGGAGGGCGGCCTTTGACAGTTGCGTTCAAAAATGTTTGTGCGCGCTCACCGATGCCAAGTGCCTTCAGGGGTCACGGTTCTGAAAACATTCAGACTTTTGCAGTGAAATAAAAAGCTTCTTCGTTCTGTAATTAACATGTCAAAGCGAAGACATTGGAAGAATCCGCGACAAGAGGAGGAAGAAGTGCACAGAACAAGAGATGATTTTGACTAACCAGCGTGCGGGATAACAGACTGTAATCCATCATGTAGGATTAAGTGGCATCTGATGGTGAGGTTGCAGATTGCAACCAACTGAATACTCACCCACTGAAACGTGGTGGACTCCCTCTGTAGATATGAAATGCTCATTCTAAGGCAACCAAAGCAGACTGATTCTTGGTTTTGGGTGATGATCAGAGGTGGACAGAGTACACAACTTCACTACTTGAGTAAAAGTACAGATACTCCTTGTCAAATATTACTCCAATACAAGTAAAAGTAGCTTAGTCAAAATATTACTTAAGTAAAGTACTAAAGTATTTGCTTAAAAAATTACTTGAGTAAAAGTATTTTAAAAATATCTCAGGAAATACAGGAAAGAAAAGTAGCTTTATTGTCATTATACAATACACTGATGCGATTCTTTGATATGAATTGTATAAAAAACATGAACAGAAAGTCAACTTAATCATTCGACTGCACTGCAACAGTTGCCATATTTTTAAACCGTATAAAAATTATGATACTACAAGCTCATCCAGTTACGTTTAAAATGTTCATCTGCCATTTAACAAACATTAAGCTAGCTAACGTCAGTAGCTACTTTACATACTGCAACGTGCTTTTTCAGGTTGGAAGATGAGTTTTTGTAAGCCATGATACAATTTGTTCGCTGTAAGCACAACAAACATTTAATCTGAAACAAATAAGTTTTTGTGACAAAAATCTCAAACATGGGTTTGAGATAAGGCCACGGGTGCTTGGTGGGAGTTTCTCCATGTTTGTTTCTCCAGTTTCTTCCTCCATTGTATGGATTGTATGACGCAGTACAGGTACGGCAATACGACTAAGACAAACCATACGCGAATCAGCAGAAACAGTTTATTTTCTCAGAATATTGAAAAAAAAAATTATATAAAAAAAAAAAAACATCAGCTGACGTAAGTTCAAAAGTAGTGAGTAACGAGAGCATCAACAGAAATGTAGTGGAGTAAAAAGTACAATATTTGTCCTTCAAATGTAGTGGAGTGAAAGTAAAAGTATCCCCCAAAAATAATACTCAAGTAAAGTACAGATACTCAAAAACTGTACTTAAGTACAGTAATCAAGTAAATTTACTTTGTTACTGTCCACCACTGGTGATGATACACTAATGAAAACATAATGCTGAATGTTATCCATTTCTGCCAGTAGATCCCCCGAAATCCTACATACTGGATTCTAAATGAAGTTAAACAGCAGTGGAGGAAGCCGCCTGTTTGACATGCACTGCCACATAAACAGCAACTCAGACAAACCTGAGAAAATAAGATTCTCTTTTAAAGGCCCCTAAAAACTTTAGGTGAGACCTGGGGACTCTTTTTAGATTCATAGACACACTCTCCTGATGACAGTGTGAGCTGAGTCCTCGCCCAGCCCCTCCTTTTCTACCTCTTTTCTTCTGATTTACTCATTTGTTTATTTCATGACTTGATATTCATTTAACTTGTAGCTTATATGAATATACATGTGTTTGCATGTTCTCTGCTCATGTTCATGTGCCTTCTGTTTTGTTCCTTACTGTTTGGGGTGCAAGATCTGGTAGCTGGGAGGGGCTAGTGGAGGTCTGACTGGACTGATGTGTTGGTAAGGTGAAGAAATTTTGTAATGGAGTTGAGATAGAGGAAGATGATAACAGATTGTTATTTCTCAATTTTTTACATAAAAATAAATAATGAAGTTTTAACTATTTCTCCATCGATGCTGGACGCTTGCCATCGAGATATTTGCCTGAATATGAATTCAAGGGTTCTTTGCCAAAGTTCCAGCGACAGCTTTCGGCATCTCCCGTCATCACTGATCATCCGAACAACAGTGACTTTGCTGTCCCTGGACATGAGTTGGCAGATCCATTGGGTTATGATCTCCATGTTGAACTCAAAGCCACGCCACCTTCACGTCGCGACAGTGTCAACTCAAGGTAAAATAAAACACTACTTATATTCCTACTGTGGCTCGTGAATGACAGCAAACACTCCGGTCATTAATAGTTAATGATGAATATGAGGCGTTTACCGAACGTGCACTCGAGTCCACACATTGTTGTGTTGTTTGTCACTATGTGTTGGCTTTGCTTGCACGAGGACATGTGTCAGCTGCTCGATGGTGTGTTCTTTGGTCTGGTTGGTTTTTCCGTCGGCTTTGTTGCTGGTCTGCACATCTCAGCTGTCCATTTTTTCTCTGAGAGCTCATCACGGTTCTGCCTGCCAAGTGCACGTTACAGCCTATCACATCAAGCCTGTGGTCACAATCAATCTGGTGGTAGCATTGATTTAAAAAAGAAGAAGAGGAAATATTTAAGTGTGTAATGTTTTTTTTTTTTTGGTATCACCTTAGCAGATTTGGAAATAGAAAGCGAGTGCCATCCATTTTCCTCACAGTCCTGCCCGATGTCTGGTGTCCCGCCCACGCCACAGGCATGTTGTCATATATAATCCACACATCAATACCAGCAACACTAACAAGGTATCGGCTTTAATGATTCCAATGAATATGGCATGAACTCCTTTGTTATTCTAAATTGAGTCTGGACTTTATATAATTCTTTCATTGGACGACGATCAGTGTCTTTATTTGATTTGACTGAACATAACTGCATCTGTTAAGATGATCTTAACGAGCCTTCCCATGGTCCCTGACTCTCATTTTACATATTTACTGAATTCTCTGCGTTACAAAAAAGAAAATCAATCCCCTTTAATGCATGTCGGTCACGCACTTGGGTAGAGATCGAGAGGCAGAACACACTGATTGTCTGAATTACACATAAACGGTGCGAGCAGAAAACAGCAGCGTTCAGGGCTGAAGCTACAGCGGAGGACGCCGAGGTCAGGTTCTTATTTCATTTCTGGGAATTTGGGGGGTTTTTTTGTGAGTATTTTAATGACTTGAAGAGACGGAGCGAATAATCTGCGAATACAAATAAATGACTGATGATGATTTTTCTGTTTTTACTCCTTTAAGTTTCAATATGAAAGTTTAATCTTGACCTTGGCTGGTAGTTTCACAAAATAACTCTGAAACGAGATCCATGAATAGACTTTTCTTGAGCTTTCAGTTGCATCTCAAGGTCTTTATCCAAAACAACTTAATATTAACAAAGCACACACTGTCCACTGATGAAGAGCATGGGATTCAGCGAGAAGCACTAGAAGAAGCTAGAAAATATTAATGAAGCTCTGGTCAAGGTGTTCCTGGGTCAGACGTCAGGTTAAGAAACACATTTTAATCCATTTTGAGGATTTGAATGTGGCACATTCTGACATGGAACGTCAGAGAACAAGGTGAGAAAAAAGTCATTTTTTCATTTCATGGGGACTTTAACTGGGAGGAAACATAAGCTGCAGTCGCATTTCAGACTTCAGGTGGGGTTTATTTCACACGGAGCAGCTCGTGTGCCGCGGCAGATAGAGCATTAATTAAGTCGGAGAGTCACAGTGGATCAGTAAACATACGGCGGCTGAGGATTCCTGTGCGTTGCTCTGCCAGGCTTCCTGCCTGCGGTGCTACGGCGAGAGTGAAAGAGCAGTGCAGGTGTCAAATCGCTCGTCTTTCTTCGGCACACACCCTAATCCCCCCACAGCTCCACTCCTGACATCATTTACATATCAAGGTTGCAGATATATATGAATGGACACGACTTACCACTCAATACTGAAAGAGAGGAGAAAGGGATTTAATTGAACCCTGGCTTCTCGTAGATTCATTTGCATGAATGTTTTCATGCAGAGTGAGGCGCCGTACTGTCTCCAGCAGAGCTCTGGGGGGGGGGGGATTTTTTTTTGCCACTAAACGAAAGGCTCTTGTTTGCTCTCAAACAACTCATTTTCCTTCACTGTCCTAACTAGCAGCTCATATCAGGTGGGGGAGAGCAGATGCGTCAGGACAGATTGATGGGTGATTATGCGGCTGATTAGGATCAGAATTACAGGTTTGCTGCAAGGTAATGAAGGTTGGTGGCTAATAACGCGCGGTGGATTTTCTGATAAGGATCCTCATTTAAACTCCAGACAGGATGCTCAGTCTCTTCTGGGTGTCCTCGGCTCGGGGGAGGTCAGACATCTGTTCAGGGTGGTGATGTGTGTGAAGATGCATCAGATCTGGCGCACACTGACACTCCGTGTTTCCACTCATGAGCATCTTTCTAACAGACAACTTTAAAAGCTGCTCAAGAGGTAATTAACGGTGGTAGAGGTATACTGGAAACCTTTAGAGGAGTAAAAGTATCGGGTAGAATACTCAGATAGAAGTCTTGCACTCCAAACTTTGCTGGTTTTAAACATCAAGATCAGCTGACTCATGAATTCTCCTCAGGCTCTGAAAAATACTTGAATAATGTCTCCTGTGGCTCCAGAGGGGGCTTTTTTATAAAGTTTCAGAAATGAACCAGGTTGAAACCCAACAAAAAAAACTATAACAGAAGGGCAGTATTACAAACTGTGTATGTGGACGAGCTATGAATGTGTCATACGAACTGGATACTGGACTCACAGATGGCGCCCACTGTCTCTGGCCCTGCTGGACCAACACACAGATGCTCCATTGGATTGAAAGTTTTATAGATATTCAACCTTCATGGGTTACTATATATATATTTTTAACATTACATAAAGTTCTTTAGCAGTTTGAGTTCAGTCATGAGTTCTGCAGTCGTCTCTTACAGCGCTCTATGGGTTGTTGGTTTTCTGTTGTTGCAGTATCACAAATGTCCACTAAGGCAAGAGGGCAACAAGCCTGACTTGGCGCACTGTGTCTAGTTCTATCCATGCATTTAAAATGCCAAACTATCCAGTTGCACTATGGGAAGTGTAGGATCCAACAGTTTGGGAGCATGTCTAGGAAAGTCAAAGTAAATAAATATGGTTGATAGTTAATACTTGGCTGCGAGCAAACGCCCAAGTTACTGTTATTTGAACTCTGTTAGAGACCCATTCAAAATTGCTGTGGAGGAAATAAAACATTTTCTTTTCTTTTATTGAATCAGCGGTAAGAGGAGTGAGCTTGTAACCAGAGCTTCTCAGGTTCAATCTCCTGGACTGGCAGGATAAATCCGGGGTGGGGAAAGTGAAGGACAACGCCTGAGGTGCCTTTAACCCCAACTAATCTGACTGTGGTTGCGCTGAGCAGCTTCCATGTGTTACTGTGATCAAGGCCTTTGTGAAAAAGAGAGCATAGTTATCAGTGAAACTCACCTGAATATATGAGGGTTCAAATTAATCTGTCCTACCTACTTTGTCCCTGACATAAATGTTATTTTGTAGTCTGCAAATGAACCGATAACTAAAGCCAGGAGTTACGGAACGTTTTCCAGAATGGAAGAACTCAAGTAATCAAAGGAATCTGTGCAGTAACTGAGTGAACCCGCCCGGTCGCTTTAATCTGCATACAAATAACCTGCAGACTGTAGACTAGCATATGTCATGCAGTACACATGCCAAAGTCAAATTTGCGTGCAGGTGTTTGGCCGGTCCTTACCGCTAAGTTCTGTAGGGACAGATTTGTCCAGACCTTACACATTAAGTAGCCAGGTGACAGAGCAGAGCCAGAAAGTCCAAGCAGGGTGGAGGCTGCAGCTGTGGAAAAACACAGGACTTTGACCCAGGGGACCAGCGTTTGTGTCCTGTTTGAAACCAGAACTTGTTGACTTGTTTCAGCGGACATATATAACTCACTTCACCTACAGAACTTACAAACCATGATCTTTACCCTAAAACTGACCAAACTGCAAACGTTCTCCTGTTATTTTTGTTACTATTCGGACGAAGGTCACCTGACCTCTGCTCCACGCAGAAGTTAAGGGGAAGGATTAGCTTATCACCTGCACGCAAATTGAAAGTATAAAGTCATTTGTATGCAGATTGATGAGGCAGGGTTGGAGTAAACATACAGTACTCCCCGCTCTAACCGGTCTGTTGGTGGCAAACTGTAAACTGTAAAGCTCATTACCTTAATGTTTGTCATGGTTATCAACCAGGTCACTCTGTGATGCTCTAATGAATCACGAGGAGAGAAAAAAACACTGAATCCCTGATCAGAGGTCTTACCTGCTGCTGGAGACGGGTTTGTTTTTTATTTGCTCTGAAGTCTCCCCGAGTGTCCCTGCCAGACCCTTAAAATTTAATTAGTGTGACTGAGGTGAATCTACGTTTCGATAAGCGAGGATAGGACGCTCTTAATTGCAGGCACACTGTTATTTAGCTCTGTAAGACGGAGTCACCTCGACTGGAGAAGACAGTCAGGAGGGGCGGTAAACAGCGTGCAGGAGACGGAATTTGCATTTTGAGAGGTGAGCTCACACAGACTGTTCGCGTCACGCAGTCCAGCTTCATTGTTGCACGCAGGAGTCTGCTCGATTTGAGTTGCTTTTCATTTTTAATTTGACTTTTCAAAGCTGATACACACACAAACACACACGCGCGCTCTATTCTTAATCAATTAAATAAACTGATAAACAAATTAATCAGCGTTGAGGGCATGACTTTGGAATTGTTTGCGTTGTATGCATAACTGATGAACTGTGTGTATTCACCGATGTATTATTCGCTTTTGTAAACCAACACATTTGCTCAGAGCGGGAAAGCTGTTTTTTTTTTTTTTTTTTTTTGTCGCCGAACTTCAAATGCGACCTTCACGGGGGGGACGTCACGAGTCAGGAAAAAAACACGCTCATCACTCCTCGCGCTTTCGCAGGGATCAAAGACGCCGCTCGCGCCAGAAATTTCTGGCATTTTCTCCGAGAACGCAGACAGACGCACTCTACAATAACAGCGTGTTCTTCACCGCGCTGTCTGAGCTGTTATTTTCAATAGATAGGAGCTCGTTCCCGGTGGAAGGTTAATGGTCAGGCAGTGTGGATAAAAAAGAAAGCACTCTCTGATCCTCTCGTTCCACGCCAGCCCCCCCGACATACAGTAATGGCCGGTCAGGAGGAGGGACGTGAGCTGGTTTCACCGACGCTGGACCGCCACATGCTGAGCGTGTTTTCAAATTCACTGATAAACCTCCTTTCAAAGCCACATGAAACCCTCAGGCCTCCCAATGCCCCCAAGACATTTTAGCCGTTGGACAGGGCTAATCTCCCCTCAGCATCTCCTTATCACCCAGCTCACATTCGATCCACCAGCGAGGGGGACGGGGGAAGGGCCTGCAGTGAAGGTTCAACACGTGTCCCATATAAGCTGCTGTTGGGACCAGTGGTAACCTGAAGGCTCGGAGAGCGAGATCGTTACCGGAAGATGGCTGATTCAGGTTCCCAGATGGAGAATGGTGAGTAGTTTTCCTGACGGTGCTGTGGGTAAACTGGTTAACTCTCTCTCGTCATGCACACTGTTAAGTGTCATTTCATAGTTTGCGAGGTATCATGTTGTTCAGCCGCCCTCCCCTGTATGAATAAATGCTAAAAATGATTATTAGTCAGCAATGTTTTCCTCGGTAATCACTGTTTATGGATTTTGGTGTTTGTGAATGTCAGACTCGAGTTTCTGAAAATGTTGAGGCAATAAAGGTCACCTCAGGAGGCAGAAAACGAAGGAGGCCGCAGAGGTATAATGACTGCGGCAGACGGATACAGAGCTGGAATAATGAGAACATGAACAAATGTCGAGTTCTTTTAACATTTATTTACAACAATTATAGGTCACACATGATGAGGGGCTAATCTAACACGGTTTCATTCATCAGGTGTTCAGTGTTGTGGCACAGAGGTAAGAGAGACTGTCCGTACAGCAGTAGAAATAAATACATTTAATTGTACACAACTGGCTTCTTGTCCTGGCAGATGGTATCCAGGGTTGGTGTCCAGCTCTTCCTCACTAACGACTCTGAGGTCTTCTGCCCGTTTACGCTAATTCCTCTGACTTTTTAAAGAGAAGATCTGGTAAAGACTCCACTGAATTAATGGCACTGTCATTCAAAAAAAAAAAAGACTATAATATGAGTGTGTGGTCACACCAGAAAATAGACATTCACATATTCTTGCAACAGTTGGTACTGAAAGCTTGGTGACATATAAATCAGTTGAATTTCATGGCATGACTACCATTTGTTAAGATTAGTCTAGCTAGCTGGCAAAAGGCTACAGCTAGCCAGCCAAAAATGCATGTTAAAGGTGCAATATGTAGGAATTTAGGTCCAAAGATGAACTGAAATGATCGACAGAATGGGAGAAAATAAAAAAAAGCTTAAGGCCAAAGATGTCTACTTATTGTGTTGCAGAGATATCAACTGAAGTTAGCATGCTAACCAGCAAACCCGGGCCCACCCTGTCTCGTAACACGGCAGGTACAGTTTCTATCAATGTGCAGTTAGGAGTGACCTTTGACAGGTGAGCAATTCTTACATATTGCACCAGCAGTGAAACGTAAATAAAATCACAATTTCATGATCTGCAAAGACTTTTTCAACCTATATGCAGTTGAATACAGTATTAATACAAGATATTTAACCTTCAAGCTGATTCATTTTATTGCATCCTGTAAATATACACTCATTATGGATTTGATGCCTATGACAAGCAAAGTAAGAAGAACAGGAGCGTCCTAACTCTTTTGGAATTGGGGCTGCAGCAGGCTGGCTAGCAGAGTAAACCAGAAAATATTAAAGAAAAGCAACTGTAGCATCAATTATTGTCTAGCAGCTGAACTGCACTGTAGAGATCAGTGTGTGTCAGTGTGGTTTTCTGTTGGTCATGTGTCAAAGTTAAACTCAACACGAAAACATAACTTAAATCTACTTCAACAAGTGAGTCCACTGAAATTAACCGATTTAGGTCCGAGCCTTTAAGATGTGTTCAGAAAGAAGCTCATTTTGCCTTAACATTGCACACATAGACACACACACACACACTTGTCCACTGGGCAGGTTTTAATCACCCCACACAGCCAAAGTACGGATGTTAGCCGTATCATTAGCTACATCTCAACACATGCACTGAGTGTGTGCAGGAGTTTGTGCTCTGCTCAGACTGATATCAAACTCCAGTAGGTTCTGTCAGTCCGTCCAGTGTCTCTTTTTGTTCCTCTCCTCTCTGTATGTTTATGAAAAAGACCTGAGGACAAGCTCTTTTTTTTTTTTACCCAGTTTTAAAAATTCGCTTTGAGTTCTGTCTGAACACATCTGCAGACCGAGACATGTAACAGCACTCAAGTGTTCAAATCCCATCACACACACCTGCACACATGCTGTAACCTTTGACAATATCATATTTACATGTGTGTATTTACAGAGAACATCCACATCAGATCTCCCCATCCTTCATTCAGAACTAAAAAGAGGAAGCCAGCGGCGCCTCACGCCCCGGCCTGCAGCGGAGTGTCCAGGGCCTGGATGTGGACGCTGGGCAGAGTGAACCAGGCTAGAGGAAGCTCTCGTCCAGCGCTGTCGTCCTGGAACTTGATGTTAAGGTAGAAGTCTCCGGTGTAGAGGAAGAGCAGGGCACCCACACAGACGGAGCTCTCTTTGGGTTTAACCTGGTGAAAGCAGAGACAGAGCGCAGGAGGACTCATTAGCAGCCTTCATAATGAAGCTGCACACTGTCAGCCACAGGGAAGCCAGCAGGAGTGAAGTTTGAAGCTGACGGTGGCTTTGATGGAAAGATATGAACAAGTGCAGCGTTTCCCCCCGCCAGTTGAGAACAATTCCCAAATTGAAGTTGTTTTGCACATTCAGGAACATGGGGAATTCTTTCATCTGCTTTTCAGACTATAAACTCTTTGTTCTGGCATCAACCAAGTCGATTTTCATCGCCTTCAGCATGTTCAACATTCAGGAGGGAGAACTGTTACAGACAAAGCCTCTCCTCTGATCAGGCTCGTTTTAATTTAAAGATTTCAGTCATGACCTGTGAAGGACCACACCTGTCTTTTTGTCTTTTTAGACTATTCAGCAGAGGACACTCTAGAATTGTATGTATTTCTCTCCTGCGAGACAGTCACTAGTTCTCTTCTCGTCATTTCAAGTCCCACTTTAAACATGCTGCAGTTATGTAATCCAGCAAACAGCACGTCTGCCTCCACTGTTCCTCCAGGTGCTTCATGTGTATGTTGTTCTGTGCTGTGATGAAACACAATTTTAATCAACAAAAAGCAGCCATGATTATGTAACTGATGCTAATTATAAATCTTAACAAGTTGAGCATCATATTGAGTGGAAACCGCTCTCTACTCTGAAGGAAGCAGCTAATTCACGCTGTTAGAACATGGTGTTTCAAAGTCTGTTCAAAGTTGCTGTTTCTGAGCTATTACGTTGAAAAGGGGCCATACACATTGTTTGTGGAGCATTGTGATGTGTAGAGGATAAACATGTCATGTGAAGCTGACCTTTGACCTTTCTAACTTAAACGTCATCACTTCATCGAATGGCATCGTAATGGCCGTCTATAAAACACCTTTTACAAGGTCTGCTGTTCCTTCTCCTGCCATCAGTCCTACTCTTCTGAGGGCCATGGTTATTACAGCCTACATGTAGATGTGTTCAATAACCTGTGTTTAAGACGATTAGCTGGAACAAGCACCGAGCTTGGAACTCGCTCAAAACAGCCCATCAGCTGTAAGCAGAAAGATTCCTTTCTTACTTTTTGAGCCTTTTCCCATTACAGCATGTATTCTGGTTAACAAATGGGATTAACTATCACACTTGTCCACTGGAAGAGTCCGACAAAACCTGGCTTTGATGATGGTGAAAGTTAATGATGGACATCGCCTCTTTCCATTAATCGCAAGGGCTAATAATTAAGAAGGCGAGTTTCAGGATGTCTGGTCCAACTCTTTAATCTTCATAAAAATAAAGGAATCAAATATTTCTACTGTCTTACTTTGTTTATCTTGTACTTGTGTCACATTTTGGTTTATTTACACGTTGTCTCCTGTTTTTCCTCTTCATCAGTGAGTACTCTGTCCTTCCTGGTTCCCCTCTCGTGATGGACTGGTGCCTGAATCTCTTCTGTTTGCTTTGTCAATTTTTCTTGTACTCATTGTAATGTTCTGACTCACATTGCATTTCACTAATTATAAAGTTAAGACATTAATACAAAATGTAATTACGAAAAATGTGGTGTAACTATGTTAAAACTAATCATTCAGCTCATTTCCTTTATTATCAGTGCATTGTGTGTGTGTGTCTGTACTGTGAGCTCCATGCTTTCAAATAATTGCTCTTTTACCTGAAAATAACTTTGGGCATATTCTGCAACAACCTGAAGCATTTTTTAAAATACTACTGTCCTTTGGCTACTGTGGCGAAAAATGTCCCCGTTTGTGGGACAGTAAAGGAATACTGAGTCGGATTCTGATAACTGTGCTAAATGTACAGTGTATGTCTTTCCGTTTGACGGTAAATCCTCCAGCCCTTACTGACCGTGTCAATGTAGAAGGTGTTGGAGCCGATGAAGGTGACGGCCTCCTCCAGATCGTAGTTCTGGACTCCGTTCTGGAAGTCCTGATAGGGCACCACAGTCAGAGCCAGGGGGCCCACCGAGTTCTTGCTCAGATTCGTCAGTTTTACCTCCAGGCTCACAGCGTCGCCCACTTTACAGTCGGCGATGACATCACAGTCACATGGCTTCCCATTCACCGACACATCTGGAAACAGACAAAGGCAGACAGAAAGAAAGAGGGGATTAGCAGGACTCTTTTGTTATTCATTTTGTACAAAAATGAAATTCTGAAGAAATTGTTTCAACATGAATACGACACTTCAAACCAAAAGTTAAATCTGGTGTGCGGTCATTCATGGGATTCCCGTCCAATCACGTCTTCATTTGTATTCATCAAGCCTCGACCCGAGCATTAATGGCCTATCATACAGCCTCTCATGGAGGATCAATAGGCTTTGTTTGTCCTAAAATACATTTTATTGACATCAGAGGAGAGTGCTGGAGCTCGGGGTATTAAACCCAATTCCCTCCTGTTAATCTCATGCATGACTAATTTCTGTCAAGACTGGACGAATGAGATTGCTGGAACAATCCCAAAGTGACACACATGAACGCACACACACACACACACACACACACACACACACACACACACACACACACACACACCCCGCCCTGAAATACATTTCTCTTCCCTCACACCTCTCCCCCTCCTGTCACAACCAAACAAGAGACACTGAGTGAGTTCAATTCAATTCGGCTAATGTGGGGCCAGTCACTGCTGATGTGGCCCCTATTTGGCTGAGGTGCAGAGGGAGACGCCGTGATTTGTTTTGAACAACGAGCGCAGTGAACTGAGCTCCCGCACGCTCCTGAGGAGGGGACCGACTCCGAGCGCGGGGGATTCAAGAGCGCTCGAACAGATCACCCGGGTAATGAGTCCTACGAGAGAAAACAGCAGCGTACAGACACGAACACTCGCGCGCAAACCGGTTGTCATACGCTTTCGAGTGTCACGCCCGCGGCTGTGATAAACACTGTGAGTCAGGGCGGCTGTGTGACAGCCTGATGAAAGAGGCGAGCTGCGCTCGGTGCCGCCGGTGTGCCGATCTGTTGCGCACAGCGAAGGGTGGGGGTCAGCGGTGGGGGGAGGAAGATAGACAGACAATCCAGCAGGAGGGAGCGAGGGGAGAGGGTGGGTGTGGGCGGCTGAGGCCGTGCTGTCACAGGCAGTGGGAGAGCCCCGGGGAGGCTGCAGCTACAGGAGGGTGACATTCAGCTCCACGTCTGTATTAGAAGCACACTTCAGTCAACACAGACGACCAGCAGCACCACCGAGGGGCCCCGAGCAGCTCCATCCCCCAGAGTCTGGGGATGGAAATACATTAAAAGATAAAAATAAATAGATGGCCTTTTATTAAAAGGTTCTTTAATAGTCAGTAAATGTTATTCTCCTCTGATTACGTCATGTACATTATTCATTATACGAGTTATTTATAGGGAAAACACAGATTCTACTGTGACGTTTTGGTTGAAGTCATTTTGACACATTTTAATGCTGAACTGTCTTTAACTATTACTCTGATATAAGCATAAAACAGTGTAAAAGTGATGCCAGGCATTATACCTGAGCTACAGTATGATCACAGGATTGTAACTGATCATATATCCAGGTACATATTAAACACTGCAGCGTGCTGCCGGTCGTTAAGTTTCAGGTCACATGTGACTGCAGTAACAGAGAGGAATAAAGCACCGCTAACAAAAAAAACAAAACAGTTTTAATTAAAAAAGATTAGTCCCTGTTGTGATTCATTTTAACTTCATTACAAACCCTGTAAGCTGAATAAAATATCACATTACAGGACACCAATTTATCATTTATCACTGAGGGAAGCATCTCACCTTCATTCTGTCAAATAGTGCAACTCCACAGCTCACGCTGAGCAAGTTGAGTTATCCTTTTTTGCATTTTCAATATTTTTGGTTCCATTTGTTTTAATGAAAAAAGCATCCACACGCTCAAATCTGTGCAAAAATCTTTTAATAAGACTTATCGCAGTATGTGGATCCTCTTTTTTCATTTACTTCAACAGTCTGTATCTCCAGCAGCTCAGATATTACCGGTTGAGTGCCGGTGTTTGTTTTCTGCGGTGGACGATCTCCTCAACTTGTTCACTGGTTGATTGAGATAAACTTTGACTATGAACCAATCTGGATCAGAACCAGACCGATAATCGCCTTTTGGAGCTGATGCCAATAACGATATTATGGGGTAAAAATTCCAATACTGCTATACTGACCTTTATACACACATTGTTTGGCAAAGATTCCAGAACATTTTACAGTTTACCAATGAACTGAAACAGCTCTAATGAATTGAATGGTTATAAACTATCCCAAGCATCTTTGTCTGCATTATAATCTTTTCATATCGTTGCATATTGGCTAACATTTACGCCAATCCCGATATATCTTTGAATGGCCAATATCTGCTCAGGCTCTATTACAGATGTAAAAAATAATAAGCACTTATGTTTATTCATATTTATATACGGCAGGGAAGAATTGAAAGGGAAAGAGACAAAACATTTTGGACAAGAACAAGCTGAGAGAATGTGTGTGACTGTTAGCGATGCTGCTGGATGAGCTCTTCTTCATTCTCCTTTCCCTAGCTGGGCTTACTTGAAATCTCAGGAACACGTCGGGCCAATTCCTTTCCTTTTTTTTTGGGAATGTGACCAAACCGACTGTCTTAACACCCAGATGAGATCCAATTACAACCCACACCAGACCGTCTCTACCCCCAGGTTTGGTTGATGTGATTGCTTTCTGCACATGTTTACACCTGAAATAATGTGTGTTTCCCCTCTTCCAGATACAGATCACTTGTTACTGCAAGGTGTGAATGAGGCTTTACGGTGCAATAACCTTGCTAGCAACATGTATAAATATTGTGTTTGGACAGTATTGGTATTAGTCAGCTCTAAAAGACAATACACTTCAGGTCGTAAAATGAGCATTTTGCCATTTTTGTTGTTGATCAAAGATAATTCCTGCTGCCTCTCCTGCAGTGAGCTGCATATGGAAACTGGTGCATTTTGCTTTTTCCTGGGAGACCTCCGGTGATGAGACACCCCAACCCACATATACATACACACATCTATAACACGATCCTCTCATAGCCAGCAGCGCTGAGCATATAGTGACACCTTAGCATGTAGTTATATTTAGTTTGTTCAAAGTCTTGTTGCTAGGAGATGGGCAAATTATAGGTAGCCTACATTGGTTTCTAAAACTGGAAATAAATTCTTTCACATTAAAAGCGAACAAAAGAGAATGGTTAGTCTGTAATGAGCTGATGAACTCCCACACACACACAAGCCTCAGTCACACACACCCACAGCCTGAACATTCGCTACAGAGTTTCTCCACTTTGCTATCCTGGATTGTGTATCGGCGCTCAGGCAATCAGCTCATTCGGATAACCAAGAAAAAGCAGTGGGAAGAACTGGTGACGACACCTACAACTGCGTTCAAAGACATGTAATTGTATATTAGAATTCTTTTTATTCTGAAAAAAATAAATAAATTGCAATTGTGGTAAATTAGCACTGATGAGATGAGATGGGGTGGACAACTCATTCATTATGTAACCTTCAAAACAAGCAGACCAGCTAAGAATGAAGAGGTTTTTGTGAGGCTCTCAGCAAACATCTGTGTATCTTCACAGAGGACGCGAAAGGGCGTGACAAAACGCTGCTGCTAAAAGGATCGGCGGAGCGTTTCCTGTCGTGCAGAGCTGAGTGCTGTAGTCATGCTGCACTGATGCTCTCTAGTTTACCTCCACAGTGCTTCTGCTAAGTAGGTATGTCGAGGAATGCAGTGTGCACAGGTTACATCACTCAGGCTCTGGCTGCGATTGCTTGGACCAAAATTGAGCCTGAAAACGATAGAAATTAAACCAACAAACGTATTTTGCTTCTACATGAATGCTATCAGATGAAACATTTCTGTTGTTCTGGAGGCCCCAACAGGTTTATGTTTTTTAGACTAGTCAGTTAATCAAAGGGGCTCTGTGGAACAACTGTGTTGTGCAGGAAGCCATTGGACTCCATTTGTAAACCAGTGTTAACTACTGTTGCTCTCTGTTAGCAGGGCGGAGAGAGGCACCGAGACAAGACACTGGAGACCGAGCATAAAGTCACAGAAAATCCGACTCGAGTCCTTCACAAAGCAATCGTTGGTCCAGCAGCATCAAACAACGTGAACAAATCCTCCACATGTTTGCATAGGCGTCTTTAAAGTACGCTTGGCTAGTTATCTATGTGGAAAAGACCAGTATAGCTCACATTAGTGTTAAGTCTGACATTATTCAATAATAGTAATCTAATCTAATTATGACAGCTTGCTCAGCTTGCTACATTGACAATGGTTTTCCAGACAGCTCTGCACTGTAGCAGCCTACGCTAAAGTTAGCTTAACAGAGACTCCGCATTATTGCCTCAACTAAGGCTCATCTTTATGCCGCCTTTGTTCGTTCACACTGAACCAAGCATGCCGGCGCTGCTGAACCAAAACAGGCATGACGTTAACACGTTATGTATTTTTTTTCCCAACGTGTTTCCAACCGGTATCTGAACATGTATCGCCGACTGTTTAGAACATGGATGCAGATAACGGATGCTGTTTTCTGGGGGAAAGTTCACTGAACTCTAACTGTCATGGGGATTTTTTTCAATAGTTTCAATAGACAGTAACTACAACAACACAATAGTGGAAGGAGACAAAGACATGATGAGTTAAAGTTTTTTTTGCTGTGAATCACATCACATAATCAGCTCCAATCAACTGCGGGAGCCGCTTGGCTCTGCTGCCGGGGACAGATGCTGTTTGTTGGGCAGAAATGTGAGGAATGAGGTATTTTTTTCCTCATATAAGTTTCCAAAGACACCACCAGTTACCACATTACTGGTGTTTGGTCGTGTAACGTTGCTTTGTGGGTTGAAGTGTGGGACATTTCTCTTTTATTTGATGAGTGAAGGATCTTTTTAGCTGTCAGACTTCGAAACACCGCTGCCGGCTTTTCCATTCACACAGACACCGGCTCGCCTCTGCTGAGGCTCTGATACTACCCCAGGAGGCGGATCAGAATGGGAGCGAAACTGTCAGAGCATCGGCACATGATTCCCACACTGAAGGGCAGTGTTAGGCTACAGACAGCGCCGAAGCTCCAAAGGTGAAAAAAACCTACAACAATGACACAGGATGTGCAAAGGATGTGCTTTAAAGTTTAACAAAGAGTTTCTGACAGTTCTGCTAATCAGCTGCTTTGTTGAAGTAGTGGGGACTCTTTGTTTGTCTTGAATGAACAGCAGAAGCACACAGCTCACTTATTTCCAAACTTCAAAAACCAACACATAATGTTTTTTAATGACACAAAATTAACATGAATTAGCTACATCTGAGTAAAGTTGCTGCTCTTGGATCTCAGTATTACACTTCCATTTGTTGTAGCTTCTTAGGACACTTCCAATTATGCAAATTGCAATCAAAATCATGGCTTTGAAAAAGAAAAAAAAACATCATTGTTAACATCCTGGCTGCAGCCAAAAACAAGAATAAAGTGTGGAGTTTCTTCACAACCTGATGATGACATTAGCTCGAGAGTAGAGGCAAAGGAGGGAGAGCTGGAGAGGAGCAGTTTGGCCATTTAGAAGAATTGGGCTAATAAAACAGACCACAAAACACAGAGTAGGTATCTGTCATCATGAGGGAGGATGAGGAGTTGGAGAGAGAATTATCGCTGCGACAGAACGCCGCTCCAACAAGTGCTGCACCAGCAACAGGTCCACCACAGGCTGAGTGTGGAAGAACGCCGCTCGCTCAGAGCTGACCTGGGACTCTAGTCAGCTCATTTTTTAAATGAATCGAATTGCTGTGTTGTGACGGGTTCATTAATAAACTGTAAGGAATAAGAGGAATTGATCTGTTTATTAATGACCTGCCTGTTCTGATGTGCGGGCACAGCACTCGCAGCATGTGACGCAACACGTGTAGCTGCGTTTGGCTTCCACATTAGCAGGCGCGCAGCTGCAGAGTCTGCAGAGGCAAAGCGCTGCGGCAGGCGTCGCCACAGCAACCAGGAGAGAATCAGAGAGAGAGAGAGAGAGAGAGAGAGAGAGAGAGAGAGAGAGAGAGAGAGAGAGAGAGAGAGAGAGAGAGGGAGGGACGACACCTTCCCTCCTGTATGAGTATGAACGCCACAGATCAAACTACGACTCAGAGATTAAACAAGCCTCTCCGCCTCTCGTCATAGCGCTGTCACCCATGAAGATAAAGATGACGGCCGACACTCAGAGGTTTGCCGGTGTTTACAGGATTATGCCGCGCTTCACACCGGTTGTCGATTCAGCTCATTAAGATTCACTCACAATATTGTGCAACAGGAGGGGAACGTGGACAAATCGCAGCCGAACAAATACAGACGTCATGTTCATCACACCTCATGAAAAATGACATTTCTGGGTTGCGTGTTGGAAAAGCTTATCAGCCAAGGGGGGTGTTACTCTGCTGCTGTAAAACTGATTACTTCAGCAGTATGGTATATTTGAGGGCAGGCTCTCTAAGTACGGAAGACCAGACGGTGCTGACACTTTTTGTCTCAGCACCTGTAACTCACAGAATCTTTGCGGTCGAGTTCGCAAATTTTGACACAAATTGCTATGATTTGTTGACTTAAAATGGCAAAATTTCCAACTACCCTGACTATATCACAAAAGTCATTAACTAATGTCAAATATGAGGACTTTCATTGCTACAACCTGCTGAACTACAAGGGGAGGCCGTAACAATAAAGACTGAAGAGTGAAGAAAAGTTGCTGTTCCTGATTAATGGTGCTGAATAATGGCCTGAACATTTTTGCAGAACATCATGATGTCACAGTGAAGTCGACCTTCAACCTTTTGAATATAAAATGTCATCACTTCATCATTTCATCCTATTAAACATTTGTGTTTAATGATGTAATTATCGTGTTTGTTTAGTTAGGTCGCAGTGACGTTGACCTCGGATCACCCAAGTCTAATCAGTTCACCCTGAAGTCCAAGCGGACATGACAACGATGGAAGCATGATGCCTCCAGCCACAGCTAAAGAAGGTGACTGCGCCTGAGAACCGATCAAGAACTCTATATATAGGCTGCCAAAGACACTGAGTTGCATTGCAAGCTAGCGTCAACAGCATCGCTAATGATTTTCCTATTGTATGGATTCCTAGTGGCATTTCTGTCTGTATGGACTGACACAAGATATACGTCATGTGATCTGAAATCTTAAATACAGGAACACTGTAAAATAAATTGGTAAAGATATGATGATATTTTGCCCAGAATGCTTTAATAAATAAAACATAGCAGTGACTCAATCACTGGGTGGACAGAGATGACCAGCCAACTCTGGAATACAAAGCACAATAATGCGTGAGTGTTTTTTTTTTATTTTCACTGCAATGCGCTATCATGAATACTGTCAGACAGATGTTGAATTCATATAAAACAAACCTTCAACATCAACAACTGTTAAAAAAGTGGCTTCTAGCTTTAAAACAGAAACAGAACTTGCCATACATTTAAAAATAAAACACTTCTATTGATGAATGTAAAGACAGTGATAGAAAACGTTAAATGTGCTTGAGTTACAGTGTCTGTTCTTGCAGGATGAACATTAACAAAGAGTTGTGGTCCGGCCCAGATGACCAGGTCATCAGGGTTTAACAGCTCATCCCGGCCAGCAGCCGATAGCCAGGCAGGGTCATTGATGAATGCTCTGATGGAGCCGGAGGATGTGCTTTAAAAGGTTGAGGTGCGCTGCAGTAAGTCTAAAAATAACCTGCTGCCTCCAATATCCCCCTAAGCCATCTGCCCCTTTTATAATTATCCCCATAACAACCACTCACTTGATATCTGTTGTCTTCTCCTTCAACAAACGTTTAAAGATTCCATCTGCTCTGACGAAAAGCAGCCAGGAACATGTCTGAATATTCTGCTAAGATTTAACATTTCCACATGCATCTTATACTGTAGACTTCCACTTCTTCTAGACACTTGCAGTCTAATAGATAGTGCACTGGTTGAGGTAATGTAAACTAACCAGACATTTGCAGATTCCCCCACTGCGGCATCTCTCTGAAAGGTCTGAGTAATCGCTGTCCATCTGTGCCTCTTCGTTGAGATCTAACACTGACTGTGTCTAATTATTTCACTGTTAGCAGGACATATTTAAAAAGCGTCACCCCAAACAAGCAGAACTGCTCGGGTGCTATAATTTCAATCAGCGGTGAGCAGTAGCCTGTGGCAGAAAGATTTCAGGGTTACAGTAACAGCAACAGTTTGTGAGCCTGGTAGACTAATATTGGCTCATCTCCTCACAGGACACCTAACTGAGCTGAGCTGCTCCCAGCCTGCACACACTCATGGCTGCTCTATGAGCATCATGACCGCTGGAGCCACGGCATTACTCATCCCAAACATCCAACATCCCTTTCATTCCCCACTGGTGGCTACGTGACTTAATGTTTACTCAAATAATAGTTCTCCTTTTGTTCAACCTCCATTCGATCGCTCTATTTTCCTGCGAGAACATTCAAGAACAGCGTACTGTGTGCTCTGCCGGCTCACTGTTTGAATGGTAGCGCCCAAGGTTATCGTTGTTTAGCATCCTTATCCTTCACTACCAGCTGCACTCAACAAGGCTTTTAAAAGCAGCAGAATACCGCAAGGATTCAAGCAGCAAGACACACTTATTGAGACGTTCAACGGTGCAACTTATTGTTGCGTAAGACCACGACAAGTGGGAATAAGAGCGCACTCTGTGGTGCTCTAAAAGGGAATCACAATAGATCTGAAGAGACTCTTGTATAAGTGAGAACAGAAGAATAATGAATGACTACAAATACAACCTGACATAGTGACCGAATCTTTATGAAGGATGGCTCTTACTGCCTGAATCTCACGTATTTTTAATGGTAAACCCACTTTTAATGATAACTGTCGTGGAGGGCCATAAATATTAAGAGGAGTCTCCGAGATTAATTATGAGATGCCAGCAGCAACAGATTTCTCGATGTTCGTACTAATAGATGCCTTGTTTGCTTAATTTATTGGTCCCAAGGATAAATCTTACCCCCAGGTTTGGTATAAAACATGAGAAAGTGCAACAAAAAACACAAATAGTAACAAACGACATGAAGTAGTGACGTCTGTATGCCTTTACTGGTAATGGTAAATAGACTGCATTTATATAGCACTTTTCCAGTCTATATGACCATCCAAAGCACTTTAGAACACAAGTCAGCATTCACCCATTCACACACTGGTGGCAGAGGTGACCATGCAAGGCACCACATGCTGATCAGTAGCAACAACCACTCATTTAACACAAAGATGGAGGAGCAACCGGGAGAAATCCGCGGTTCAGTATCTTGCCCAAGGACACGACATGTAGACTGCAGGGGCCAGAGAGCGAAACACAGACCTTCCGATTGGTGGACCGCCGCTCTTCCTCCTGAGCCACAGCTGCTTGTTTTTGGGTCATCAACCTCATTGGAGCCAAGGGAAAACACTGGAGCACCAATTCATTAGGATTCAATGTCTGGGGAACTACGAATGTCTGTACAAAATTTCATGGCAATCCATCTAATAGTTTAGATAATTCAGTTTGAACCAAAGTGGGCGATCGACCAACTAAATAATTGAGCAATATTCAGAGAGCCAAGACATTTATAAAGATTCCAAACGACTGATAAGACTGAAAGCAACAAAATGTAACTTCCAAGAGAAAGAAGCCACAGATCGTCAAATAGTGATGCTGTGGGTTGGCAGCTTGGGTCAAACACCAACTCAGGCTGCCACAAGTTTGTATACTACAAATTCGGAACTAGATCCAAAGTGTATCCACCAGAATAGAGCTGCAACGATTAATCAGTTTATTGAGTAGATGTCAGCCATTAATTGGCAACTATGCGGATAAATAATTAATTGGTATCTGTTGTTTTTTAAGAAAAAAGAAGTTTGTAGTAAATTGTAGTTTTTCCAATGTGAATATGTTCTGGTTTCTTTACTTCTCAGTGACAGTCAAATGAATATCTTTGGGTAGTGACATTTGAGGGGGTCATCTTGGGCTTTGGGGAACACTGATCTGCGTTTTTCACCTTTTTCAGAGATTTCATAGACCAAACAACTAATCGATGAATCAACAAAAAAATCTGCAGATTCAACGACAGCAAAATAACTGTTAATTGCAGCCCTAGGCAGAACTAAGAGTGGGGGGAAAAATGGATTCTTCAGCGCATCGCATTTCTCGCTTTAAAAACAGCACTGTGTAAGAATGCAGAAAAGTCAATAATTGGACATTTATAGCAAGCAGTTACACAGTGAGAAAAAAGTATAGAAAGTATAGAAATCCCCAAAATCTGATGCGTCGGGATGCATTTAAATCATTTTATAATCTGAAACCATGAAGCCATCTGAATTTGAATCTTCACGAGGTGCCAAAAACCATAGCCAATCCAACCCCACCTTTTGACCACTCCTATTAACAAGGTCTTTTTAATTGCCTCTGTATGTTTCTCGCTTTTTACAGTCTGCAAACACAAATTGTATAAGCTGTTGCAGCTATAAGCGCCAATAATCATTCCTTATTTAGACCATGTATCTTTTACATTTGAATGTTTAAGCAAACAGGGAATGAACCTGAATCTGTATTCTTTACATATGCAGCCACATAACTCAGTGCATCATGCTGTGTAATGAGCAGTGGTGCGTAATAAAGTGGCTATTAAGTCTATATTTCCATTTGCCTTTCTGCCTCTAAACTGGAAGCATTTAATGTCTTGGGGATTACATCGTGTCCACATACAGACTAACTAATTTTTCTCCATTTGCCGCCACCAGAGTGAAGAAAGAGGGAAGGTTTGGAGAGAAGAAGAGGGCGATGTAGTTTGACAACATTTTGAAAAAAGAACGTAGCCACGTGGGACGTTTCTTCAAGTTTTTCCACTGAACTGTGAGTTTGGCTGATCAGGAAAAATAACACTGTAGGCCTAGTATCTTTGCAACACAGCAACTTCCCAAAATAGAACAAATCAATAGTGTGGTGGCTGGGTGCCATTACACTTTAATGGCCCCGTACTGAGATGGCTGTCTTGGCTTGGGGCTTCCTGCTGTGCAGGCGCATTATTATTTGACCTGACTCTTTTTCTATACCTACTATTTTGAATACTCCGTTCAAAGATGAGCAATGCCTGTATTATGCAGTGAATATGTCATTATACAGGTGCAAAATCCATTTGTAAGAGTGGATGGAGTAGGTGTTTTTTTATTCAAGGACTGATTAAAAGGACTCAATAGTAGCTACAGCTGACGATACAACTTGGAACTGACCTTGAATGCTGATGATTCTATACAGCACTCGTGTTCATGAATTGTGGTTTGGCTGAATAACATGACTTTGTCTCATTCCAGATCTTCCTCGATTTCTGTCCTTTTCACAAGATGATCTCACATCGGCCTTGACACTCTGTTATCCTCTGCTCTGTGCTGCGGCTGCTAGTCAACTCTCACTTTTTGTAAAACTCTCAGAAAGTTCTTGACCTGTTGCCCGATCTAACTGTGGCTAAAGCAGAATGTAGAAATAGCCCATAACTCTGTTTTTGTGTGACCTCTACAGCACAACCAAAAACAAAGTAAAAACAGATATTTGACCTGAACACCCGCTGGAAGCCTCTCCAAAGGCACAACAGCATCCTTACATGGAGCCAACAAAAGAGAGCTACTAAACTGTACCAAAAGCACCTGGGTTACAACATCAATGCCCCTAGTACAGTGTTTTTACAGCATTCATGCTTTGTCTTAAAGGCAATGTGCAATTTACAAAAATATGTCACCATTTTGTTTGTATATTGCCGACTAAACCTACTGAAAGCATTTAATAAAGTCAAATCCTTAAAAGATGCGTTGTCTTGCAATTTGTCGATTGGATGAAAACAGAGATAGATAACTTTTTTCTAACAACACGATCCCGGATTTTACAAATTAGACTTCAGCCCCAACTATCAAGTGACATTGCGTGAGGCAATTAAGGCTTTTAACAACTTTTTTTAACACATGCATTAGTACTCCCCAATTGAAATTGCAGCAGTTCCTTGTTAAGAATTAGGCACATTAATATTTATATTTGAAAACATCAAAAATGTGTTTGAGACCTTGGAAAGGCAGCTCTGTTTTTGTCCACCAAGCTCGGGAACATGTTTTTAATTGTGCTGGAAAGTGATGTCGCCTTTTCCTGCAAACTTTAGTTTTTATACTTGATGTTCCAGCCTTTGAGCAGCATCCTATCAACCCAGCAACCTGTAATCTTCTCTATAATTTCTGGTTAAATTGAGGTCCCCCATTAACTCTGCAGGAATGGGTTCTTTAAAATCTTGCGTTTTAGTACAGATGCTTGTATAGCAGTTTGTGGAAAGTGTCATAGTTTTTGAGTGTTTTGCTGAAGGTGATCTTCAATCTGTTATGACCAGGAATGTGTTTATCTGCTTCATTTCATGCATTAGCCCGTAAATAGCTTCAGTCAAATTCATACTTTTTAACTAATTCCGCAGAGGTTTAAATGTCAGTAAGTACGAATTAAACCCGCCGCAACCATCCACGACTTGATATTGCAGATGTTGACACAGCATTACTCTACCGGACACTTTCACAGTATTATGGCCAGTATGCTGATGGAATAAATGTTCAATTAAACTTCCATAAAAGGCAGAAGTTGTGATTGGACATGACGACTCTAACTACCACTAATAAGAGCTCTGGATGTAAAGGAAGCCACAGTATTTTAAAATGATGCTTCCTGAGTTCTGACAAGAATAAATCAATGTATCATATCTAAAAAGAAAATAAAATAGATTTTAAAACACAGCACTCATTTAGATTTCATCCCAAATAGACCATTATGTTAAGGATTATCATTGTGTTTACTCAAGGAGATCCATTTCTGTGGCTGTATGGGAGGTTCAACTGCATTGGAGCTCAATTCCTTTGAACTCAGATCTGGATGACATAATTATGTGCAAAAGCTGAGTTTTGGAGTATTTATAAAACATGCTACAGTACATGCTGTCAGTACAAAAGTCATTTAACCTAGGGAAGAGAATCGATGACAATGACAGTTCCATAACAAGACTTTAAGGGCTAAATATCTGGCAATCTTTTTTTTTTTAATTATTGGTGATAAAGTTTACAGAACAAACCAGTGCAGACAGAACAACAGAAGCAAACAAACAAAAAAAATCTATCTATCTATGTACTTGGGAAATGGGTGGTTCGCTGGTTGAATTCAGTTGTTTTCAATGCTAACATGCTCCCAATGACAATGACCGGATGGTGATGCTAAAAAGGACAAGTAAAGGGATCAGCAAACTCATTGCTGTTCATTCTGAGCCGAACATGAATATGTGTATCAATTTTGTGCTAATCCATGCAATAGTTGGACAGTTCGCTAAAAAAGTCAGCATGATTCCTCCCTCCCCAGACCCTGAATGCGTGAACAACATTTTCTGATGACGAAATTGCTGTTGAGATATTTCAGTTTGGACCAATAAACTGAGTGGCTGAGCTACGTCGCTGTCCTTGCAGCAATGTTGCTAGCTTGGCAAAAACAAAACGCAAAGCCCTAGCATCTCATACGGTAGAAAGGAAAGGCCCTCCTCTCTGCAGCTACACTAAGAAACTGAAGCCAGTAGGCTGTGCATATTTTTACATAAAAACCTAGACTTGTGCAGCTATAATTTTGTGGATTTATTGTTCCAGGAGTCCCGCTGCTATGTGAGTTCTTATTCCCTCTCTGCATATCTCCCCAGTAAACATCATTACACATCAGCAGAATATGAGCCATGGGTTTTGACAATCCGTCTTATCTGCTTCCCTTCCCACACGTTCACCTGTAACCAAACAGCATTAACACTTCAATTATCTAATTTTTCTATTTTCCAAATGTAATTTATCGCCACTTGGCCTTAATGAGGGAAAAAACACATTTTTGTTGCCTTCAGTTTGGGATTGATGTCAGAAAACCAATTAATTAAGACTAATCAACAAAGCAGCCCATACATGCACTCACCTGCTTGAAGGAGAAACAATTTCATATCTACAGTACATAAGAGAAGGCAAGCCAAAAAGTAGCTCTCCTTGGCTCAGTGGTAGCTTTCATGATAAATGGAAACAGCAGTCCTCCCGGCTTATTTGACCTTTCCAACAATACATTTCCAAATTTATGCTGAATCTTTAAAAAGCCTATTACAACAAACACAAAGTTGCTGAGACGAAGTTACAACTAAAACACTGTTAGTCATACTTAATGCAATTGCATACTCCCATATCCCCATGGAAGCTTGAAGCACAGGCAGCCATGAGCTAATGGAGCGAGTCTGAAGCTACTGGTCTGTGTCTGTGCTGGCTTGGACAGGAGATGAGTGTTCAACAGGCCTGGCGACTGAGCATTTAAAGGCAAATCTCTGTTAATCACATATGGATGGAAAATAATTAGGGCTATCTTCCCCCGGCAGACGTCGATAGCCTGGGTGGTGAAGCAGGAAAAAACAGCTGCTGCAATAAATCTGATCTGATAATCCAGTATGCAGATTTGAACACGACCAGAACAGCTATTCTCACGGTCACTGGTGGACTGTAATTTCACTGCTTGAAGATATCATTTTTACTCAAAAATAATCATCCCGTGGAGTAAAGCGTATGTCCTCCCTCACTGATTACCTTATTTGACCTATGTAAAGACAAACAAACTCTATCCAAGGTGATTTCCAAAAAATAGGATCTCATTGTCCAAATTAAAATTGTTTACTCTGACTTCCAAAAAAAATCAAGCTGACTGGGTGTAGAGCCACAAACAAAAACTAAGTACAAAGTTGTGCTTTTATTGACTCTGGCCACTGTCACAGTCCATAAACTCATTCATCCATGTATTGTCAATAGAGCGATTCAGAGAGTGTCTTCTCATAAAGTAATGACTTTGATGATTGATTCGTTGGCTTGGCATTTGGGGAGGATAGACGACACTCTTCGTTAATAGGAAGTGATTAAAATATACTGGTTTTTTATTTGATTAACGAGAATCTTTCCAGGAATATATCAACATTTTAGGAAATACAATCATTTCCTCTCGTGCCGAGCGGTAGATAAGAAGATTAATGATAATCTCATATACACTGGCACGCGACAACCTTAAAAACATTGACTGGTGGAATGAATAACATGGATCGTCTCGTGACAATCAAATGTTCTGCTAGAAAACCTTGGGTCCTGGCATTCATGTGGATGCCACTTTACAAGTACAACCCACCTAAACACCACTACAGACCATGTACACACCCTCATAGCAGCAGCACCCCACCAACATTGACCCAACAGGACAATGCACACTGACACACCGCAAAAACTGCTCAGGAATGCCCAAGAAACATGACAAAAGGTGACAAGGTGTTGAAATGGCGATCGAGCATCCTTGGTACATCCCCAAACAAGTCCAATCCATGGAGGCACCCACCGTAGATCATATTTGGCTCCGATCCGCTGAGGCATGGAAACAGGACCTCTGGGGTGTCCTGTGGTGTCTGGCACTAGGCTGTGCCATGGATGTTCGATTGGTTTGGGGTCCAGGAAAACTGGATGCCACCTCGATGCCTTAAGCTCTTTGTCATGTTTCTGGGCCACTCCAGACCAATTTTTCTCAGTGTGGCAGGGAACATTGTCCTGCTGGGTGGGCCACTGTCATTGGTGAGTGCAGTTGCTAAGAGGCTGCAACAGTGTTTGGGTTGGTCCCACGGTTTCCCAGTTTAATGTTTGCTTTAACATCTAGCCAGTATATAAAAACTATACATACTCCTCTCAGTCAAATAGCCTAGGGCTAATGAAGACATAGCCCGGGATAATCTATCCTTCATTATCTCCTCCAGCTCCACTGGGAGATGTATCTCTCCACAGGGGGCTTCAAGCACTTTGATTCTTTTCTTTCTGCTCATTTTGTAAAGCACTTCTTGAATATCAAACTCTCGACATACAGTAATGCAGTTCCAAGTAATATCAGTGATTACAACTCTATGCACATCACATCTAATTAAATTTGGATTCCTTTTTTTTTTTTTTTTTTCTTGAATAGCAATTTCTTGAAGGTATCATTATAATTAATTGGGTGCTATCTTGCTCATTGACGTAGAAATAGACTAGACATATTCCCGGGCTGTATGGGGGCTCATCTGGTTTGATAAATATTACAACACCACAACTGGCCTGGCAAGCAGTCCCCAGGGTGCATGTAATTGGCTTGAAGCTAATTAAAATAAAGAACACATATCACAGTATATAAAACTGAAAATTGCTTTGATTATTTTGTAATTGATCATATAGGTTAATGTGTGAAATAATGGTATGAACTGGGCTTAGAAACCCAAACAAACATAATCTATGTGGAATCACACAGTAAAGGGCAGTTAAGTGTGTTGACCATGCCAGAACAATATCTGCAATGGGGTGTGGACGGCCATCTGGAAACAAACAGAGATGCAAACAAACTCAAACGCTGCACATGAGGAGTGTGCTCCCCGAATGGTTTCAATGGAGTACAAAGGCTCTATCACCATCAAATATTTGCTCACTGGGATGGTATGGTCCTGCAAAGTGCAGGGAACGCGCTGCACTGTAAAGTATCCACCTTCTCCTCCTCTGACATAATCTCCAAGAATGGAAAACCAAACAAGGCCACCATACAATAGCTTGCTGTGTCAATTCCTCGCTCAACACTGGCACAACATCAACAGGCAGCGGAGGTGCTTGTTTGAGGAGGACAGATTCTAAGTGGGGGAGTTGAAGGAGGCGCTGGCGACTGTTTTGACTAATCTCCAGAAAAATCATTAGTCATAAGTCATTAGCAAGCCTCCCGTGAGATATTCACTGTAGTGAGGACTAAACATGGCTGCTGTCATATGCCGCGCTGCACACTTTACTCCCATTTCCCCGCCTCATTACTATGCTCTGCCTCCCTGCCTTTTCTTCCTCTAATTATGCAAATGAATCCACTTTACCTTCGACATTAAAACTCTAATATGTGTAGATACCTTCAGGCGTAGTGGTGGAATTCCTGTCCAAGTCCCAATCCCAAAGTCAATTGAACACAAGTGAGAGAAGATACTGCTCCTGTTGTTTTGCTGACATCCACATTGATCTCTGCTTAATGAGGCACAGCCTACACCAACATGATTAGCTTTCATGAGATTGATCTTTGAAAAGACAAACTCCATGCAACTGTGTAAGACTCTCATTCCATATATTGACATTGTAAAATCTGAAATGACGGCTAAAACAAGTGAGAAACATTTCAACAGGTGGTAAAAATACTGGTTCTTCACTGAGTTTGGTTTTACAGTTAAAAAATGTTTGTTAGAACAAACTATAAGAGACAAGGTTAGTCTGACTATGAGCTGTCTTAAAGAAGTCAGGGGAAGCACCTCTGTTTCCCAATCCGCCTCCTCTTTGCGTTTCAAGCTTGCCATCATGTGGGAAGTTGAAAGCTATAAAAATTGCTCCTGATGACGCACACACAGCATTGACTAGAAGAGGATTTCCCAGGAAGGAACCAAGGGGGTGCTGCAAAAGGGAATGTCGTTTTCTTATGTAAAAAAAAAGGAGAGCACAACAAAGCCCTGCCTGCACACCCACACACAATCTGCTGCTGCACGATGTTCCTGTTGCTGCTTTTTTGTTTCTTGAGTAGATAATAGGACACACAGAGACACTGTGGGTTACAGTACTTTTATGTGGCAATTATGGCCAAGACAAACTAACCCTAAGACACTTACAGTATAAAGTCTATAACGACTGTTTGTACTTTGTAAATTGTCATGAAGGAAAATGTACAGCACAGAAAGTTTATGTAACAAACTTTTGGTTGTGTTTGAAGAGCAGAAGAGGGGAGGTGAATAGAGGAAGCAAGGACTCTTTTTAGGGTTAGAGTACTAGATGCTTGTTTGTGATTGACTGGCAGGTGCCATCTCAAATCATATAGGTATTCCAACATTGATAGAAAAGATAGGTAACTTCCAATGTAAATCAGTGCATAATACAGCCTGACTGATAATGGATGTGTGAGATCAAGATACATACACAGCAGGATTTGTTCTACAGGTGAAAAACAAAACAAAACAAAAAACCCAGTGAGCATTTTTCAGTGGTAAAGGTATTAACAAAGATGTTAGGAACAGGTTTAACAATATTTTTGATAAATTAATACAAAAATAAAAAAAATAAAAAAAGATTGGTCATAAAAAAAGGTTCAAAAGTAAAAGTTTTTTCACCAACTTTTTCAAGATGTTGATTACACATTGACATTCAGAAAATATTTCACTGGGATTATCAATACTGGCTTTCAAATTAAACATTTCGCCTCATTCAAAATAACAATAAGCGATTTCAGAATTTCAATCTCACCTCAAATCCATCAACTGTGTCTGTACTTTGGAATTAAGTAATTTTGGTGCAAAAACCGCTGTAGTAATGTTGGTATGACCTGGCTGTTATCTGTCTGTTTAGTGAAAACCAATCAACACGTTTGTGTCTGAAGAGATAGGTCCTTATCGTATTATTCCATCAAACATTTAAAATAAAAATTGATTATTTTGTAAGAATCACTTTTAACAACATGAATAAAGCACAGTTTTTGGTGGAAAAAACAAACAAACAAACAAAAATAAAAACCGAGTTGCATAACATGCCCGACTTTCTGGGTGAAATTGTCAATGGGAAGCAGGAACACTAAGGTAATGAGCTGTCGCTACTGCACTGGGGGGCAAATCAGTATAGACAGCAGAGCTGCCTGCAGGGTTATTATTTCTTTCACAGAATGAATGGCAATCAATGTCTTAGAAAGTTACTTCAGTCACCTGCAGGGGTATCAAAGATTCAGCAAGGGCTGATGTAAAAGTCGAGTCCTCTCATTTAAGACTTGCTCTACCATCCCCCTTACTCACATAAACTCAGATCCACGGAGATTCTTTATCTTACTTTGTAAACAAACTCTCATTACCAGAGAAATATACTACTTACAGGGGTGAGTGCTGTGTGTGTAAGAATGAATAATGAACTTCAGTAGGTTTGACAAGGCTGAATGTCCAAGGTTTGAAACTAAAGCTGTGGGTCATTATTTGTGCTTGTGTGCGTATGTCGTCCCTGATAAACCCAAAGGTGAATCAGATGACCAGGTTCAGCCAGAGCTCTTGTCTCTGTTGTGATCTTTGAGTGATGCTTCACCGCAGCTCTCGTAATGACTGCACTGTTGTGTTTTAACACATTTTAATTACCACCCTTCTCACCACGCTGGAGATGAATGCACTTAATTTCGGATGTGAGACCGCCAGCCAGCATACAGACAATAATGATCAGCATCAGGTGTGACTAAAGCTGAGGAGAATGTAGATCTTGTGTATAAAAAAACCCCTCTGTTGCACTCTCTAAAGGATTTCAGACTGTGTGTGCAGCGTTTAAGCCTGGACTGTCTGAGTGGATGTCAAATGGGTCCATTAGTGCTTTTCTAGGGAATCACTGATGCATTCGAGGAGAGGAAAACTGTATAAACAAACACATTTTACCCCCGGTGAGTACTCCACAATAATATCAGAATTGACATTCAACCTATTACATAAACCACAGAACTAATTTGAGTTTCCATAATGCTAAAGAAATTAGATTCATTAAAGAAGTACAAAACTGAACAGAAGGGAAATAGGGTAAGAAGGAACTCTCCTTTCATCTGGGCTTAACTGTGTCAATGATAAATATTTGATTAGTATTTCACTAGAAGTCAACTTCAAAGTTTTTCTAAATCCAGAAAACCAGACCAATTCATTGTCGTTCAGATTTGTTGATAATAAATACATCATTGGAATACCTTAAATAATTTTTCTATATTGGAATCCAATCCAAATTGATTATTTAGTGGTGACTGCAATTTAGTGATGCACTAATAGTGAAGACAAACTGCTGGTCTGATAGTCAAAGCTGATATATCCTCTAAATTGATCCTGTCGACTGCTCTTAGTCTGCTAATGTTAGCTAGCGTTAGCTAATGCTGCAATTTATTAGGAGACAGCGACATCAGAAAACAGAGTGACGGGGCATGTGATTGTGACTATTGTTTAATATGTATTAACTGTTCACTATCACTATCCAACTGCTACCTGGCTAACCTACAATACAAAGGTCTATAACATGCGCAAGCAGCTAATGCAGATCATTTATTGATGCATCACTCTGCTAGCAAAAACATGGACTCAATCTAGCTTTATTTTGCATCAAAAAATTAATTTCACTCCCAAAAGTATCTTCAGCAGAGGTTAAAGAGTGTCCTGCAGTGCACTCTTACTGGGCAACAGTTTTCATATTTTGTAGTTTGTCTAGCTCGCAGGGTAAATGTTAACACAGCTTGCTAACAGCGCTGACCCTGAAATTAATTGTGTGGGGTGAATTGGGAAGACATATCGACAAGGCGCTCTATGTTTAACAGGGTTATTAAAACGGTATGTAATCCTTTACACATGCATCCAGTGGCATCCTGGTCTATATATTTTTTGGCCTTGGTCAAACTAATGGAACACCTAGCTGGGATGATTATCGACATCATCTTTACCACAGCAGGGAATGACAGCTCTCAAATCACTGGAGTCAACTCAATCCAGCTGAGTGAGTTTACTCAACAAGATTAATGGGGAAATAATGTGAAAACTCTCTAACAGGCTGAAGAAGGTCAAACAGAATTAGCTTATGCTAAGTGATCTAAGTTCCTAGCCTCTAAATTAAATCACCTCGAACTGCATTACATCTCTAACCTGTCCGCCATCAATCACCCAACTAAAGCAGGTACCCAAATGCACTCGCTCCATCAGTCTGGGCTCTGTCTTCCCGTTGTCTCCTTCTCCTCTCCTAGATCAACCAGTCAGCCAGTGAAACTCTTCCATACCTGTCCACCGGCCACACTCCGTCTCCATTCCTCAATCTGTCACTTCTCGACTCTATCATCCCCTCTCATTAATGCTGTGGGACTTGCTTGTCGTAGCTATCTTCAGTCAAAGATAATTCCTCCTCCCTACTCTTTCTCATTCATTTTTATCCCTGAACCTATAACCTCCCTCTGTCCTCTTCTAACCAGCTTAATCACTACAATCTTTTTCATTTCATTTCCATTAGTCATATCTTCTCCCTATGTAAGACTTTGTTACATTTGGTGATATCTTTAACAAGCTGTTACAAGTGCTGTTTTTATTTATCAGTGCAAAAAACACTGATTTGAAGACCGGATGATTTGGCTGGGATGATCACTCATTTGTAAGGAGCGGTAAACTGAAAAATCTGAAAACTCTGGTGCCAAATGCTCACTGTGGAGGGTTAAGGTTTGTGCTTCACTTCTCTGACGTCATGCCCTTCTCTCTTTATCCAATATAACCTGCTGTAGCTGCTGAAATAATAAAACACATTACTTCCTCTACACCAGATTTTTTACCAAGAACACTCAAAAACTAAAAAGGTTTGAATTGTTTTATGTTAATTGGCAATAAAGACAATGAAACAGACCATTATACTACCATTGCAGAGTATTTACTTAAACTGGTTAACATAATTTGAGAATTTAATGACAATCTAATATGGAAAACATAATGAATGCTGGGAGCTATCAATTATTTCTATAGTAGATAAGTGTGGTATAATCGCTCTAGAGGTCATCAAGCCGGTCATCAAGAGACAGCCAGGGGTGTAATAAATGTCTCTGGGTTAATAAGAGTTTCAGACTAAGCCACACAGCAGTGTTCAGCCTCATGCATTACAGGACACTTGAAGTTAATAGATAGGACAGATTTCTATCATTTGCAGCAAGTTTTTCTCTTGATGAAACAAGCTGGTCCTTTTCAAAATGAAAGACTCAAGTATTTGAAAATAAAAACGGGTTAGTGTAATATGCCATCTCACCTTCAATTGACCCCTGCAGCCATTATAATGTTAAGCGTATATCAGACAGGGACCCTCCAATCCAGCATTTATTAATTAATGATGGAAAGCTCTTAATTAAACCTTTACACTGGGAATATATAGTTATAATCCGAAGATATTCATGAAATCAAACCCCTATTCTGCTACTATTAATGCTTTTTTCCAGCAATAACCATTTCATATATTAACATTCTGTTACTACTTCTCTATATGGTAGTTTTCATTGTTGGTGGTGGGGTCTGCCATTCCGGCTCAATTTATTTTTGTGACTTGATTGTTATTTATTCATTTGTCTGTATGGTTTTTCCTTTTGTGTTTGTATTTTAGGGAATTAAAACAGAAATTGCATTATACAATCTTGTGTTGCTTAATGACAATTACATTCATCTTGAATTTTGATTAAAATTGCCTACCTACCAACCTATGTAACACCCTGTTTCAGTTTACAGCTGTATGAGAGCTGTGTTAAGTTACTGCTAATGTAAACAGAACATTTCCAAACATTAAACAACACTTACTGTTTCAAACTGTGGCCGCAGATGCTACCAATCAAGCAGGTCTGAATTCAATTAAAGACCTCAGTTAGGTCTTATGTATGCAATCAACCTTTTCCCTGGGTGCTCAGAACGAACATTTATATCCTCAGTGAAAAAAAAGCAACACCATAAATCAAATGTAATGCATTTTTATGATCGTTACAGTCAATCAAGATGAAGATAGGGTACATTTTCAGCCATGTGAAAATACACAGCTCATCAAATGGTAAAGAGCTGCCAAACTGGAGCTGAATCTGGTCAAAATTCCATGTGCACTCCTCAGCTGGGTGATGAAAGAATGATGACAAATGAATAAATCCCAAGGTTAATCTCAACATGTATTATACAATACTGCTGCTGACCCTCATGTCCTTGATGTTAAAACTTCAACAAACCCCTTTCCAGATCATAGCCATGGAAAAACTAATGCAAAACAATTCTATTACAAGCTCTCATAATTCACGGGGTGTTCTGCTTACACAAAAACAGAAGCTGAATAAATCCTGTGTTACAAAGTACCAACATCTGGCTATATTATTTACCATCTGCATGGGCCAAACTGGTGTTCCAGCTCATGGGAACTTGTTATGGCTATTGCTGAACACCTGTACAATGTAATGCAATCCAATGCAATGGCCCTGCAATAAATGAGACATTTGTTCCAGCTGTATCATGATTTTTAGAGCTGTAGTAGTTTCATTTGATGGTGCTGGATTGCACTCTTTTCCAAGGTTAGTTTGTGCCTCTAAATACAACGGTGAGTATAAAAACTCTGCTGGGTATTAAAACTCTCATGAAGAAATAGTGTATGGATGCATAGCTTTGTTAAAAAAGCACTGGTTGGTTTCCATTGATAAGCTACAGTATTGCACAGGTCCTTTGCTCCTTTCTAATTACTAGATAACTTTAGTTACTTTGCAGATTCAGACATTGAGTGATACCACAGAGTGGTGACTACAGACAGAGAGAGAATGCTCCATCAGAGCCAAGAAAGCACATTTCTAAATGTATTTTATTTTATTGGCTGACAATCTGTCTATCCCCATAAAAAAACTCTGCTATAAGTAAGTCCTGCGCTGGAAATTTAACGTAACTATTATCAGAAAATTGTATTTAAAAAGATCATATTAGCAGCATTGTATTATTGTAGTTAGTCTAAGTAGAGCAAATTCTAACTATATATTATACAGTTTGGTAGTTTATGTTCAGTATGACAATTTTGTGACATTGCAGATTTGTTAATGAAAAATGTTTCCTCATTATGTTGATAAAAAATGTAATTTGGGTGGCATTATGGTTCTCTTGAAATGTACGAGTTGTACACGAGTGTAATTTTTAGGAGACAGGGTCGGTGTAACAGGTTGTTGTGACCAATAATATCAAACCATTGCAATACTCTCATCATTTCTTCTTCTGATCAAAAGAAGTGTGAGACTAAGGAATGGTATCACCATCTATGATATAATGTCACAGAAATCATCAAAGTCTCACTTTTATATATGATTTCGGACATTGATAACACGGCCGAGGAATTAATGCAAAAGATTTATGAATATTTTAGTGAAGATAGGATGAAGAGGTTTAACTGGCCGACTGAGCTCTGCTGCCCTGATCAGAACTTAAAAGCAGGGGGAGACTTTATAGTCTAAATGTCAATAGATGGTTAACAAAATCTTGTTAAGGAGTGAATATCAGATGCAATTACACAGGAGGCTTGAGAGAGACCTCTGTGCCTCTCAGCCAAGGTCTAATTACGTAGAGCAGGTTTGCCTGAGGTTGATATAATTAAGAGGTAGAGGAGAGGCTGTGTTACAGACGAGGACCAAGATGAGCATCAGGCACAACCTGTTGATCAAGTACCTTCATCCAAAACACTTCACTATTTTATTTTGGTAATTTGATGCAGACAATCATGTCTGTAGACATTAGAGTGTGTATGCAGATGCTGCCTTGACTAATGAGGGATGAGGCCAAAACTTAACAGTATATATATTGAGGAATGTAATTTTCCATTTTCATATAAGGAATATAAGGAAAATTTGGTCAACTGTGATGAAATGGTTACCATCATTCACAAAAATTAAATAAACATATACCACTCAAGCTGAAGGTAAAGGATAGTGAAATACAAACTTAAGAAATGAAAATCTACATAAACTCTAATCTAGGTGAAAGACCCATCAATATCATGGAAAAGAAGTGGTGCATAAAAACAAGTTATTTCTTCATTCCATTTTCCTTTCGCCCATCCCTACTTCTCTTGAATTATTTAATTTTAATACAAGCTGTGTAAGTGCTGGCTCTGAAATAGCTCAGACTTCTAAAAACAGCCAATGAGGGCACCAAGTTACCAAAATCCACTGAATGATTTATGGGTTTCTGTAATAATAAACGCAGGCTGATGTATTTTGAGAGTCTGGATTGAGACACAAAAACACGGCTGTAAAAGTGGTCCAGACGGAGGTTTTCAGGGAGGTAGTCAAAAGACAAAACATAGGCAAATAGTAGTTGTAACTCGAAACAACCTTTAACCTCTACTGAGACAAATACAATACTGGAATACAGGAGGCTTGGTACTCTTCTATTATTCAGTCAGTGTGTCTATCCCCCCTTAACTATCATTGTATCTTCATGCTGGCTTACCATTTAGGCACACGTCAATGAAGAATAGAAAATTGGGCTTCATCTTAAGCACTAGCTCTGTCAGAACATATGAGTAAAGAAACCCAAAGCTTCTGTGCTGCTGGGGGAGATGGGAAATTTCTTCCAAACACTCAGAGAAGGTTCCCATTGTGCTTTGCACTTCTCAGGCAGATATAAATATCTTTGTCTGCACTGGGAGGTAGAGGATGATGGTCTCACTGCAAATGAGACAAAGTCTGAGGTTAATTCACTGCTTTGCCTTTGAGTTTTAAATTACTTGAATAGTCTTCAAATGTCAGAAGAGAAGGAGTTTAGTGTCAGGCTTGAGGAAGCTAACAAAGGCACAATGTTATTGATACAAGTCATCAAGGCATTGCTGTTTTCTAGACTTTTAAGACATTTATGGTCACCAAAGGATAAATTCTACTGACTTTGAGAAAAGGCTTGACAACAAGTGGATGGATTACCATTGAAATTGGTACAAACATTCATGAATTGACAACTCTTGTCCGCAAAACCAATGACATTGCCGCCAGCCTCAGCTGTACTTTTAATACTGATTGTTTAGCCCGGTAATACACTAAACTAAGATGATAACATGGTAAACATCATACTTGCCTTACAGTGGCAAGTTAGTATTGTCATTGTGAACAAGTTAGCATTTTGCTCATAGCACCACTGTGCCTAAGTACAGCGTCACAGAGAGAGTAGCTCAGCTGCAGACTCTTAGTGTTGCTTCCCCCAACTCACTTTATTATACAGTGATTGCCAACACAAGAAAATGTGGCGTGCCTTGGCCATGAAAATTCTCTAAGATGGTATAATTAAGTGTATAATAACTTGAAAAAAAATACATGTAAAGCATACTAATAAATGACTCAATCATCCAATCAAATGACAAGCGTGCCTGTGGTAAGATTTGAACCTTAATCACTCAATTAAAAGTCACTAATCAAGTCCCTTCGCAATCAGAGTAACAACGAACCCCAGTTTATTTTAATACTACGTAGGTCTGATGAAAAGCTAACATTTTATTCTATCTGTGGCAGCAGTTTCTCTGGCACAGACATACATGCATAAACATATCATAGACATAAACCCATCAGTTAGGTATCTTTAGTACCAAGTAGTAGAAATTTGTATGTAGCAATGTCCTTGCCAATAATGAAACCAAAGAGAAGCTACTTCACACTGAACACAATCTTCAGCCTGCTAAATGTGAAAGAAATTGTGAATTTGTGAGTTACAATTACTGCTTCAGAAGTGTTTCACATCGATAAATCATTACAAGGACAAAGGTAAATAACCCATTACATGACGTAGGAGGAAAGAGCCAGAGGACACTTGAAAATCTTACAAGAATTAGATCTAGCATTTCCAATCTAATCATATACCAGCCAGTTCAGTTCAACTGGTCTCCCTTTCTGCATGTCAATCTAATAACCCGGGAGAGGGAGTAAACAGTGGGGACACTGACCCACTTCCTACATATCTCTTGTGTGATTTGGACTTGTCTTATATTTTCCCATCATCCAAGACACTGCTTTGACTTCAGTGTATTGTGAGATGGTCTGACTGGTAATGCATATTAAGTTCTGCATGGATGCCCCTGCCCATTCAGCATTACACCAAGACATGCAGACATGCATGACAGATGAGCACAGGAGGAAGACGCAACTCTCTCTGACAGCATGTCAGCCAAGTCTACTGAGGGCTGACAGCAGAATCACATTTGTCAATGTGGCCTTAAGGATCGCTTAAGATGTTCTATGTCTCTTTGTGCCCTTTGGCTTGGCTTGCAAATTATCTGGAAGTTTGGGTTCAGTCGAAAGCAGCCATGATGGCAGGACTGACAGGACGGACCCCTGTAGTACTCATGATACTAACACTGCCTCGAGACATGTCTGGATTACACACAGGCAGGACCAGCAGCTTTCCAGGAGAATCTCTGCACGAAAGGGGCAAGGCCAAAAACCCGACTGAATAAAAGATATTACTACATGGGCCCTGTGAACACTTCAAAGCACCATTGTCTGTCTACGCAGTTTGTCGCTGGATCTAAAAATGCAAGTTAAGACTCTAATCTGTTATTTGAAAAAGAATTGCAATACTTTGCATTCTGCTTTTCTTCTTTTTTTACATTTTACACAGCGTGCAAGCTTACTTGAAATCAGTAATCTTTACCTTTCTTAAGAATGGATCAAATTACTACATGTATGCAAAAAGTGTCACTTCATATATTAATTCACAGAGAATTACAAGTCATTGTTTTGGTTTTACAGCCGGGAAGTATTCGTTCATCAGTTTCTGGCAAATGTAAACTAGTTGGTATTGTACTAAACAGAAGACAGACAAAATTAGCATTTAGCTGATAAAGAGTCAGATATTTCGTGAAGTTGGAGGAGACCAAAACAGAGCTAAAAGGACAGTGATCATTAAACTGAAACTCATCAGGGAGCCTGGAACACAACCCCCAACGAATGCTAATGTTGCTCAAAATCTGCTGGGTGTATAAACAAACAAGTTTTTGCAAAAAAGTTGCCTTGTCAACTTAACTATATTGGTGACCTTTGAAGACTAGTTAAAAACAATGCTTGGATCTCGTAGGCTCCCAGATTCTTCATAAAAATAGACATGAATGTATTTCAGACAGGGTCCAAACTGTGATACTGACCCTGGATTAACGAGCACCATATCTCAATAGAAACATTTTTAATATAGTCCAAAAATGACTGACCTTGCATGAGAAATGTTATCTCCTTTAAAGTTTAAATAGTTTTGTTTGTTAGAATATAAACTATTTCATCAAAATGCTGCCACACATATGGTCCTCGCTCACTGTGTAAAACCATTTCTGTATTTTAAAACAGTTGTTAGTGACTCAGTTCCACTGCCAAGATTTCTCCGTCAGATCCATGGGGTTAAGCTCCTGACCTTGTGGTCAAGCTCTGCAGAGACCAGAGACCAAATATAAATACTTGCTTGGATCTTGCTCCTGTTGCTGAATGCAACTGAGTCCTTCGTAAACACCCTGGGAAAACTAAGCAGCAGATTCTTTCCTTCCTATTGAAATGTGTCTGCAAAAGGCACAGCATTTTCCACATTCTGCCCTGACTGCAGGTATGTGAGCCCATTCAGTAAAGACACAGTTACAGGCTGAGAAATGATACATACACAGACAGACTCATAGACCCGGTCGCTGATGTCTGAGTTGTTCTTTTAATCAATGGTGACGACAGATATCTGGGACTGCTCTCGAACCAGGGAGAGACACAGAGGCACAAAAGGAAACTGAGGGAGGAAACGCACCCAGCATGATGAATGAGTGAGACAGGAATGAGATTAGGAGTAGTCCACTGAATAAATGAACAAATTAATGAAGTGAGAAAAAAAGAACAGGCGGCTTGACGCTGCCAACGACGACATGTTCTCTCCTTCTAAATAAAAAGTGCTGCCTCTAAGAATAGCTGCACTTGCCTCTGGTTACGGGCTGCGATAGCCATCATCATTAGCACCCTCGTGGTGTGATTCTCAACATAGCACAAGTTGCAATGTGACTGGGAGATGATGGTATGGTGTCTTGTTCACAAGAATCTGCGATCGCTATGGTAATATTTTAGTACTTTAATTGAAGCTACTTCATGTAGTGCTTGGAACTGCATTACAGATGTCTAGCAAATGTTCCCTCTTTGTACCTGGTATTTAAATGCATTATGGGTGATTGGATAGTGTACCAAAAGCTCAGAGGTAGTCAGAGTTGCTCCTGTGTAATGTTTCACACACCCTTGAGCACTGATATGCAAGTGCAGGTATGGTGTGCTTGCAAAAAGACTTACAATAACAACTTGTCACTGTGTGCTGTGACACGTTGTCCCAATTAGATGTTCTTTTTTCCAACCACGGTTTGCGCCTTTGAGGATATAAAAGGAATGGAGCAACATTTTGGGAAATACACAAATGTCTTTTCTCTCCGAGGGTTACATAAGCAGACAAATACCATTCGAACGTCTACACTAAATACTGCATGAAGCTACAGACAGGAAACGGTTAGATGAGCACCTTTATAATTTAGCTATCATGTTTTAACTTAACTATTAAATTACCTCAGTGATATATCCGACAATATTTATGTATACTGCTACCGATCGGGGTGAAGCAGGGATCAGTCAACATAGCAGCAAAACAGATCAAATGAGTGAAGCAGACGTGACCAAGAGCTAATCTACTTTTTTTATTTGGAACAGTCTGCAGCGAGATATATATGTCTCTGTCTATGTTACTATTATTGTTACTGATGCAATGATAGTGGATGGGTTGCGGCACTTGGACACTACTTTAGATCAATCATCCAACAGATTTAAAGTCCTGTTCAACCACCCATCCAATGACAATTGTGCACGTATTGGAGGAGGTTGACTATATATGTTTGCCTTGTGGCTTTGTCCACTTGGAATCTGATGAAGACACGTTAGTGCTGAAATGTTGCTCTGTTTGCACTATTAGAGACTGCAAATCAATCATGCTCCAATCCCTTTTTCCCTTGACCTTACTCTGTTTCAACATCACAGAGTCTGCTGCTAGTACTGTAATATCGTGTCATTACAGTGGTGTAGATGGAGGTAAAACATATTTATTATGCCTTCTTAAAGGCCTTTCTAATTTAGATACAGGGTCGCACTAATGATACCTCATGAACCAATAGAAAATTGGATGACAGATGTGTGTGAGCTGAGTCTGGAGAGCAGAGCCAACCCCAGCACCACCCTGGAGTTTGGATTATTATCAGATCAGCAGTGGTGGTCGATTTCTGCAAGTGCATTTGTCACTTCTTCTATCCTTCTCTTATCAGTTGGTGACAAAACAGAAATTCAGGTAAGTTGAGCACAGGCATTTACTTTGCTCTTTAAAAACGAACATTTGTGATAAATCATTCTGAGCTCAAATTTCACTTACTAGCTTTTTTATGACTACATTTGAATTGTACTGCTTTGACACACACAAAACTGAGCAAATGTGGTTGACACTACATCTGGGACTTGGTCAGGACCATGGACAAGAGCACCAGGGTAACACCATGGAACAGTAGTCAGTATGAAAGCCTCTAAGTAAACCTTATATTATAGATAGAATATTTCATCCCAGATTCAAGTTATTGTAGTTATTATAATTAAGTCCAGCAATATCTGTTGTAAACTTAATAAACATCAGATTAGATTGAGGATTTAATTCCACCAAATTAAACAATAACTAACACAACAGCACGATAGATATGGGGAGGTGTTGATGTTTCTGATCCTTCCTCATCAACAGAGGAGATGAAGATGATGGTGACGCAGTCGTTCATCTGCTCCCAGATCACCGCTTGTCATGCTCACATGGCTCATAGCAAAACCAGTTGGTGAGGCCAGAGTATCACTTGGAAATGTGTGTCAGATCTGTTATCTTTAGCTCCGACTTACTTTAATAACAATCTATAAAATAAAGACTCCAGCCATTGCTGGTTGTAATAATTCAGTAGTGTAAGTAAGGAGTAAGTTTGGAATGAAGAAATATTGTTTTTTCTATTGTGAGTAATAATCCACCTTTACTGAGCCTCCTAAATGTCATGGACTTTACTACAGTGGCTGGTATAAAAGCTACTTTAAGTTGTCTCACAAGACTAATATGTTTACTGCTCAGCAAGGTCCCTAAAGGCACGGCTGCTTATGTCAGACACTTCCTTTGAGTTACACACACTGTGCCAGTTAACATTTTCATATCTCTTTTCAAAACCCTGTTCCAGCGCTAATACTGATTTGTTTGTCGTGTCTCCTGTATCCCTACACTCCCCTCAGTATCACAGAGCAGGTCTCACAAGTCTACAACATGGATATTTCTGCATAGATGTAAATGGTGTCCTTGCCATCAACACTATGCTGCTTATACAAAAACATGACCATGTTGGCAATGGTTATTTCAAGAGTGTGGCGTCAAAGGCAGCACTGCCAATAACTGCGACAGTGGAATAATTCCAGGGTGGTGTTAGGTAAAAATACAGCATACAGCAAGATGATTCATGAGCTAATTAGTGCTGGTCATTAAAGGCTGGTTGACAGTGCTAACAAGATGCAGTATATTTGTCAGGTCTGACAGTCAGTCACACAGAGATTTAAAACTGGCTGATGGCATCCCACTATTGGTTTGCCGACATATGCTATGCTTCTGAGTGGTATGTTATGTTGACATGTAGCTGCTGTCACCCCCCCCCATATATATATATATATATATATATATATATATATATATATATATATATATATATATATATATATATATATATATATATATATATATATATATATGTATTGGCATAATACAGTGGGTCAAAAAAGTATAAAAGTATTTTTATTTTTAAGTTCTTCCACTTAAAAAGAAGAGGGAGGCCTGTAATTTCTATCATAGGTACACTTCAACTATGACAGACAGAATGGGGGGGAAATCACATTGTAGGATTTTTAATGAATTAATTGGTAAATTCCTCGGTAAAATAAGTATTTGGTCACCTACAAATAAGCAAGATTTCTGGCTTTCAAACCTCCTTCCATCAGCAAGGGCATTGAAGATGAAACGTGGCTGGGTCTTTTCAGCATGACAACGATCCCAAACACACCACCCGGGCAACGAAGGAGTGGCTTCGTAAGAAGCATTTCAAGGTCCTGGAGTGGCCTAGCCAGTCTCCAGATCTCAACCCCATAGAAAATCTTTGGAGGGAGTTGAAAGTCTGTGTTGCCCAGCGACAGCCCCAAAACATCACTGCTCTAGAGGAGATCTGCATGGAGGAATGGGCCAAAATACCAGCAACAGTGTGTGAAAACCTTGTGAAGACTTACGGAAAACGTTTGACCTGTCATTGCCAACAAAGGGTATATAACAAAGTATTGAGATTAACTTTTGTTATTGACCAAATACTTATTTTCCACCATAATTTGCAAACAAATTCTTTAAAAATCAGACAATGTGATTTTCTGGATAAAAAAGTAACATACAATGTTGATAGTCAGCAATGACAAATGACTTAGAATTAGCACATTACTGGTGTCACGTCCCAAGGAATTCTAGTGTGGGGAGTTTTTCCTTATCCGAAGGTGAAAGAATAGGGAGGGTCATATAGTGTATGTGTCCATGTAATTATTGTAAAGCCCTTTGAGGCAAATGTGTGATTTGAAATATTGGGCTCTATAAAGAAATTTGACTTGACTATTTTGACTGGTCGCTGGTTCGATTCCCCTGGTCTGCATGTCGAATTGTCCTTGGGCAAGATACTGAACCCCAAACTGCTCCTGATGTGCTGGTTGGCACCTTGCATGGCAGCCACCACCATCAGTGTATGAATGTATGTATGAATTACTGTAAGTAGCTTTGGACAAGAGTGTCTGCTAAATGCCCTAAATGTAAATGTAAATGTACTAAGTGATTCTTTTGCCCATTGGTAGAGATGGCACATTGTGAAAACTGATGGATTAACTCTAAACTATCCTTGTAAATAGTTCCGCATCTTTCTGGGTTATATTTTGAGTCTATCACAAAAGTAAAACAGTTTCAACAACTAATATAAATAAGTGCTGTGAGTGAAATGCTGACATTAATATACTAACATGCTCCCAATGCAAACCGGATGGTGGGTAGCAGGTGTAATGTTAGAACGATAACTTTGCAAATTGGCACTGAACAGAATGTACAGCTGAGGCTGATGGGAATGCCTTTGGTTTTGCAGTTAAATGTCAAAAACAGCTTTTGCTGCAATGATGTCAATCAACGCCACTGTAAACTACAGCCTGATGGAGGCTAATGACAGAATGCACCTCAATGACACATTATCAACAAAACTGAATAGGACTTGCTTCACAGACATAACATTGTAGAGCTTGTTGTAAAATGTTTTCTTTGTACTATTTATTATTATATTACCTTTAAATGTCCCCAAGAAACAGTACATTATGTAGCATTTCTGCATTAAAATGTCTAAAAACCACTCAATCTTTGTTAGATATTTTGTTGAGTTGTGTACTTAGATTTTCCTGAATGCTTCCAGAGATGTTTAAAACCCAAGTTGGTGAACAAGACTAAACGTAACTTGAAAAAAACTTTAATACTTTACCTTGTCTGTGAACATTTCTGCGGATAGATTTTCAACAGCAATGGTGGTTGTTTAATGATGAGGACAACAACTCCCATGTATCCATGCTACTTTGGTCTTTTGTTAAGTTTTAAACACAATTCAAACATGTTTAAAAAAGTAATAATAAAGTAATACATTAAAGGTTCAGTAGGTAATGGTTGGAGTATGAGCCATGGCAAAGTAATTCAGAGGTTCTCTACATGGTTAAAATTAATCCTGCAGCCATGTTCTCACTCCTGACATCCCTGAAGATCCCCTAGAGTCCCCTCACAGTACAAGGCTGGTTATCTCACGCTGCATCACTTTTCCCACTTACCTCCAATACAATCATGACATAAAAAAACAAGCAAGCAAACACGTAAATATGCAGGCAAACACAAAAATCTTTGCAGTGCAGACTACATATTTCCCCATGGCATCAGTCTCATAACAAAATGAGCTCTGGTGCTTGCTTCTGGCTTACATATGTTGAAGATTGAAAATAAATACTGTAGAGAGAGGCTACATTATTGGAAAAGGCTGCACAACGAACTAATCAGGACCAGCGGTGCAAAAGGAAGCATAATGAGCTGAACACATGGTAGGTGAGGTTCATTCTCTTCTATCAATTTCAATAAAACGAAGAAGTTTTAAAAAGAAGTGATTTTCATGAATCCCACACTGGTAGACATTCCCATGAACCCACAGACTTCGATCTAACAGAACAGAAAATACTGCAATTTAAGCTTTTATCTGATGCTGACCAAAAGGCCAAAATGAGAGTAATCTACCACTGGACTGCAGTCTGCACTGCAGTAAAGCAGTAAAACATTCTGTTAAATCAACAAAGAATGATACTGAGGACATTTCATTTCATAATCGAGTGACTGTAGTACTGAAATGCTCTCTCCAGCATCACCCTCCTCTTTTGAGGGCTTTAGATCCAGGAATAATTCCAGGAATGAAAATGGCAGAGCCAAAATTAGATTTTTTCTTATAAGATAAAAACAATGAATGTCGGACAGAAAAAACACACTTCTCAATTGACACTTTCTACAATGCTGGTAAAAATGAATGGATGAATGAATCAACACGTCCAGAAAATGAAAACTTCAAGGAGGATTTGCAGAAGGAACATCTGCATTATATGGCTCTAATGACAAAACCAGCCAATGCCTGTCTTTCAAACACTTGAGTCAATGAAAAACTGGGGCATTGATAGTATGCCACCCAAAATTTGTGAGCTGATGCTTGAGATGCCCCACAATCCCAGTGCTATTAGCTGAGAGTGACAGTTGAAATAGAATTTTTTTAATTACACCTAAACATGAAGAAAAGCAAAGACTCAGGTGTCAATAGAACACAGTGCTGCAAATCTGCATGCAAATCACTCTAGATTGGAGCCCCTCGATGCCTCCTCTGTAGAGGAAAACATGCCACTAATACTGCATTATTCTGGTACACTTTCTACCAGATTGATGAAGTCTGAACCTCTATAATCTACTTTGGGGAAACTGATGTAGACATTCGAACCTACCATAAACAATCTGTTGACACTGTGCTGTTTTTCCTTAGATTTGTTTTGAATTTTTTAACCGGTAACCTCATGAAAACTTGCTGATACAATCCAGTTGCCAGGGACAATGGATATTAAATGCTAGTGAATGCTAGTGACTTTGGGACAGCTTTCCTGTTGTAACTGTGAGACCGTGGCATAATTTAAAGCCCTGTTCTGTAGTGACAAATACCGGTATATAAAGCCATACATGATTTTGTCCTAACCAAGTTTTCTTTGTGCCTAAACCTAAACAGTGCATATGATGAACTGAACCAAAAGAAACATAAACTTGCAACTAATAGAAATGTGAAGTTTCAACCAATCTGTGGTTAATCAAATGTTTTCTGCCAACTTTCCAGTTCTTGCAATTTAGTGGACAGATGCAGCCGTCAACATCAGAATAACATTATACAATCCCAAATTCAATGGTAAAAATAGGCTAGCCAATCAAGCTACCATATATTTGGCCTTTGCCAGTGTGGGAAAAGTAACACATATAGCTCTCAAGTTACAGGAGTACACACAGTTTGTTTAATGAGATGGCATCCATGCCCAAAGTGTATTTAGTAAGATTTTTTCAGTAAAAATACATTAAATTCTAAAACCAAACACACAAGAACAACATCAAAATGCATTTTATTCCAATGATGGCAATATTGCAACTAAACATATAGATTTATGTTTGATTGCTTCGAGAACCTCTCTGCCCAACAGCTTGCATGCATGAAGCCCTCTGCTCTCAAGTGATTAACTTTCTTTACAGCTGGCAGGTGTGCTTCCATCTGCAGTCTTTAATTTTGAGGGATGCGCATTGTAGATACGGGAATACATACACCAGATTAATCTAGTTATCTTGATTGAACCCTTCTCAACCAGCCCCATGCTGTTGAAAAGTAACCACACAAACCTGTAGCTATGATGAAGAGCAAGATGTAGCTAAATGGGACAAGGATTTGGTCACATGAGTGTATTGGTTAATTTTCACAGGGACAGAAATGGGAATATTGGCATAATTTTGCCAATATTGGCATAAAATATTGGCATAAACTTCCCAAAACTAGCAGTATTTTGGAATAATGACAACACAGGAGGAGCTATTGGGATTGGGAATGACTGCCCCCAACACACCAACTAATAATATGAGATAATGGATTACATCTAAACCCACCTTTTCCATGTGAGCACCAGGTGTCCTACATGCCTACAGCCACAAACGATATCCAAAGTTAACTGCCCATCTCTGCACACTGTGCACTTACCTGTTCTGTGCACCCTGCATTTTGATTACTGTAATTAACACCAACACTCTAATTTTATCCATTTCAGGAACGTGAAACTTTTAGGTGTCTGTGAACTGCACCATTTGAGCTGACTCAAGACTACAGAAGTGGCAACAGAAAATCAATGAATAGCTCACAAAACTCAGAACTATGCTTTTAGAGAGAGAACTTTGGCGATTGCCAATGAAAATAAAAAGTGGCGATCACGAATCAGCAATACAAGCAATATGACCTGTCGATATACTGTTTGGTAGGTTAATCTGTAACAATGCATCATATTCTAGTTTATAAATGAATATAATCTTAAATTGATCTTTTTGACATACATCATTTCAAATATTTTTAGTTTGCTACCCGGCAAAAATTTTGTTGACAAAATAATTCTTTGCAGCCCTGTAATAGTGTACTTTGCTGTGCAGTCCCAACATGGAGCCAATTAATTTTCCTGATTGTAACTAGTCCTTCCCCTGCTACAGCCAGTTTACCTTCTTGCTGGAAATGTTGCATAAATGCAACAGGGCTTAATTAGCAACAATATGGGCCTCCAACAGGTGTTGGCAAGCTGCCTCATGATATGATGTGGAGAGGAAGAAGAAGAAGCATTTCTGGCAGGCGGCTGCGAGTCCCTTTGTTAGCGCAGAACAGTCCTGCGGCACTCATTACTGCTCGTTTCATCACTGCAGTGTCTGCAGTTGAAAAAGGTCTCCACCTTGAAACCTATGGAATAGCTAGAGGGGATGGGTTGGTGGTGTTCAACAGTCTAGCCACAGGTAGTGATGCGGTCATAGTCTGATGTATACTACTTTAACCAGTTCATGATGGTAACTGGCACAACATTGTGGCCACTTGTTTATTTTTTTAGCATCCCCATTATCTGAGCCCTAACGCACAGCTAGTCTATGACTTGACTTACTTTTTCTAGTATTCTGCTCTATATGTAAAGATTGTGGCAATATGCTGTCAAACTTTCTGCTCATAAGGATTCAGTGCCCCATCTAAGATTCAGAGGTTTGTTTTTATTTTCAACATGAAGATTGTAATCTGACACTTTCCTCAGTGATTTAACATATAAATGAGACATTGAATTAACAGCCAAAGCCTAGCAAATCTGACCCCTAATTTTTAACAAACTACTTGATCCAAATATTGTAATATACTATGCTAAATATGAACTTCATAAGATTAAATTACTAATATAATATGAATACATGTTTAAAATGGAGAATGCAACACTTGAACTGAAGTTGAAGGTAGAGAAGTTGTTGGAACAACAGAAATACTGGCTCTGCTGGCAGGTGTGCTACAGAGTGGATCTTCTGGACGAGTACAGACACTGACTTGCAGACAGCAATTCGACCACACAACAGACAACTTTATTTTTGTCCTGTCATCAAGTTGTCAAAGTGAAGGTCAGCGTTGAATAAAAAATAGAAGCTGCTATCTGAATGTTTTAAGCAATGCACTTTGCTAATGATAATTAGCGTTGGAGGAAGGTGAATGCATGTATTTTTCCAACCAAGGCATCAGAACAGGGTCAATCCTCCCAAATTCAGATGACATACTTTCTGTGTACAGGGTGTATGCTGTGTTTTTTTTTTAGTAGTGTACTTAACTGTTACTACTGCTTGTCAGACTAGCTTTATAAGTATGTATGTTTTGGCTTTTCTGCCTTTTGTCACTTTCCTATGGTGAACACGCCACAAAGGCTGCTTAGATTTAGCATGTGGTGTAGAACTGGGAAACATCTTTCGATACTATATTCTAAAACTATGGCCTGTGTTCTGAGGCAAAACTGCAAGAACAAAGTTTTTGAATTTCCTACAGCGCCACTTTATCTTTTTATTTATTTATCTGAGTCAGAGGCAGGTGGCCATAATAAAAATGTCATATAGTTATGTGATCTGTTAGACTAAATTCTGTGTTGAGGAACAAAAAAGACATCTGTAAAAGAAAACTTTGAAAACAGGAATTAAAAAACTTCCATTTTCCCATTTTCCAGCTCTGTCATGCCTTATTCAGATTTCTTTCTGTGGGCATGCAAATCAGATTTTTTTTTTTTGCATCTCTACAGTAGCATTAGTATGGCTCTAGTTTAGCCTTCAGTTTTTGAGAGGACACTCTGGATAAGTGAGGATAATACCAAAGGGCCCGTGCTTCATCCCCAGTTCCCTGCTTCTGCAGCACCATAATTACATTTAGCCCCAGCCTCGACTGGAATTAGAAGTAAGACTTCGAGCACATACCTGAAACCCTCTCCCTGGCTCACCTTCACTCCTTCCCTCCCTGACTCTCCTCTCGCCCAAGATGACTCAGTAAGCACAATCTTCCCAAAAATCTCATTAAGGCCCCACCACAGCCACAGAGTGCTGTTGCATTATTCATGTGTTTTTCCAGAGCACTTGCAAAAAATGGGTGAATAATTCCATCTGATGTTTAAAATGCACAGCGAGAAAAATCGGCCAGGTTACATCTGAGCATACCTTTAAACTAACAATACTGTGGCCGGGCTCCGAGGAACTCGTGGAAACTCATCCAGGAGAAGTGACCCGCAAGTTACTCAGGCAGCAAAAAGTCCAAAATATATGTAATTTATATTATAATCAAGGTGCTTCTTGTTGACATATTGAATTATATTCAAATCACTTAAATACCATCAGTCTCAGACCACGTGTGATTCATCTCAGGACTGAGACATTTCACTGGGACTCATTAGCTTGCAAACACGAGCATTTTATTTATGCATGGCCTGCTAATCCTCCAACACTGTATGTCTTCTTAATGCTCCCTGCAGAGCTATTCAGTGTATCCATCAGGACAGCTAAGAAGATCTGCATAATTCTTCAAGTGAACCTGCCAAACTTTATTGAGAATTTGTCCTTGTGCACATGCACAGAGATAAGACTGTTTGGATTTCCCCGTCTGCGTGGTGTCACAATATGTTTATGTAATTGCAGGGGCTGGCATAAATATACTGAGGATTTTTTTTAGGTACAACTATAGTACAGTGAGTTGGTGAAGTAGTTGTGTTTTTCTTTCCTTTATTTGCTTGAGAAGATAAGGGATTTATTAAATATCACACAGCTTTGAGCGGATTGTTATGATTGTCTGACCAGCACATATCTGTTATGGTTAAGTTCCACGGCTCTCAAAAAGTCCTCCATATAAAAACTGTAGGAGGCAATTGAAGCCTTACTTGTGAAACAGAAAGAGGAAGTTCACGTGAAAGAGCGCAATATCAAGGCAGCCAACAATGTGTCTCAAATGGGATGATCACGTTGTCCCTGTGTCTGCAAGATGTGTAAAGCAGTCAACTGTCTGCCAATGTGCTGTTACCTCATTAGCCAAAACAACTTGACATTGCAATGGTATATGAGGGTTAACTAGGCTTACGGTTTCTATGGTGACAACATCTTCCCACTGGCTAATAAACTTGCAATAACTCCCGTTGTATAGAACAAGAAGGAGCTGACAGATTAAGAGCTGCAGATGACAGGCTGCATACCTCCAACTTCTCAGTGAGGTAACTAACTCCCTTCCCCTCATGAACTTGATCTGGTTCCCTATTTGCATTGGGTTTCAATTTGAAAAAATTGTCAAATAGGCCCTTTTTTCGCTTCGATGACAAATCCTCCACTATTATTTTGTCAGTCAACTCTCCTTACTCACAATTAAGTGAGATGGGACTCCTGATACTCAGTTTATAATTGTAGGGTACTGATGAAATAAAAAAGCAAAGCCACTGTGATTCATATAGGTTTAGTGTTGTGTTGATTGAAAGTGTGAGAGGCAGAAATATGGTTCATGCAAGTACGCAGTTACAGACACTTCCAACTACACAAGGTCTATTTCAGCCTTTGTGTGTGTCCTGTTGTTGTGGGTTGCAACAAGAGAAAGCCGACCCCTTTGGTTTAGTTCCAGATTCACTGGCATACGTATGACACTTGGTCACCTCTTCCCTCTATGTCTATTCCTCTGTCTTTTCCTTCGTGCCACACATACTGGAGAACACATTCCTCTACGGGCAACATGTTTGCTTGCTGGTTAATTCTACAGTTAAAAACATGAAAAATAACTGCGGTCTTCAATCTTTCTTAAAAATGATAACTACATTTAGCTGCTCCCCCCTTAGTTTGCTTGAAAACCCGTTTGCAGGACAAATAAAGGAATTCTGATTCTGATTTACTTGAGTCATCCACATCTGTCCACAGTTGATATTACAGCTGTTGTTATGTTTTTGTCTAAATCACATAATGTTTACAACCAGCTTTGGCAGGGAATCACAGAATTCATTCAGTTCAGAAAATGACAGTGGGTGTAATACAGTAAATAACCCCAAATGATCACTGTTGGATTGCTTAAACCTGATAGGGGTTTGGGTGCTAAGAGTAGAATTAAATCCTACATTGATCTAAGAGATTACCATCTTTCCGGCAGCAGATGTAACAGCACCTCTGATACAACACTGGCTCAATTAGTGTGGACATACGTTCAAACGTCTTCCAACACAAATTTACAGTGATGCAGCAATTCTTCGCCGTCTTCGCCGGGGTCTACGTTTATAACACAGCGGAAAACACTGAGTAATAAGACATCTCTCTCCACTGCTACATTTTTATGCATGCTGGGGAATCTTGTGTGAGTAAGTGAGGATGCAGTATCCCTGTGATCATTCAGTTTTACCTTCACATGAGACATATGCTGTAGGCAAGCCCCAAGGAGGGCAGGAGATTCCACAGCTGTTGCTGTTAAATATGCAAATTGGTAAAATATGGTTCCAACTAAATATAACCCGCCATTAAAATTTTACTGTTGCATTAAGTGGGAGTATAACGCAATAATGACCCCACTGAGCCACAACCTCAGGATGATTTAAGCAACCTGTGAGTGTGATAGCTGAGGATGGGGAGAAAGAGAGGGACGTATGAATAAATATGTGTACATCAATCTAACACTGATGTTACAGTGGGGTGTTGGATGGCTGTGTCTAAGTGTTATGGCTTTTGGCAGAGCTGTTGCTTGTATTGACTCAGCCAAATAAAGTACCGAGCACTGCAGGATTCTGCATACACACCAGCGAGTGCACTGTATCCGAGTGAAAGACAGTCGGGACGGACGAGATGTGAGTTGGGCTCTAGTTTTGCTGGTCTAATTTGCATGGAGAATGGCGTTACCTACAAACTTTACTGCAATTTCTCGCATGCATGTAGCTTGGCGTGGCACGTTTCCACAGCTCCTCGCTCCAAGTACCATAAGGACGAGTGCCTCTCATCTCCATGTGCATGTGCAGTGAGGGTGGAGGCTAACTCAGACTGGCAGATGGGTAGAGGGCATCCAGTAAACAGCCACACAGGTCAGGGTGACATTAAAATGTCTCTCAATGGCCAGCTCATTAAAGAGGGGAGCTCTCACATATGCGCAGGCAGCAGAGACATATTCATAATGTCGTATTGTAGCTTCAAAAATGTGTTTATTATCATTTTTGACGCATATATTTTACACCCATTAGCTAAAACATGGGTGTATCAAATACTGTACACTTTTCTTTATCTCCTGTTGTCAGGCCCATTGGTCAGCTGTAAGCAGTCCAACTCTGTCAGTGCTCTGGTGGGTTTCAGTTGGCAGCGCCAAAGATGCCCAGCATGCTGTCAACGTCACATTCACACTGACCTCAGACCAGCGAAACACAGCAGACCGGGACATCCTGCAGTCTGCTGAGCACAGATCAACCAACTGGCCGTGACGCAGGAACATGGTTTGTCAGAGAGCGACCCGACCCCCATCCCCTCCTTTTGGGACCCGACATACACAACATACGCACAGCAGGGAGGAGGGGAGTTCTTCCCTGCCCAAGCCTGAAAGATCTGCTGTATATCCAAAACTGTTCTCTTCCGAGGCTGACCATGTTAGAAATTACTAAAGGCCTTTTTTGTTATTTAATGTTCCAATATGTCAAAACATTAACCAGACAGACAATTCTTAGTCTTCTGTATGTAAAACATGAGGAGACTCTAACACAATCCAATCCATGAGCTGTCATTAAGTAGGAACACGCAATAGCTTAAAGACCCGGTCATACCAGTATTCAAAATTATGAAATTTCAAAGCAATTTCAACTAATTTCAATGGAATCGCCATTTTAGTGGATTTGAAATTAGAAGACATTGGAAATTTACGTGAATTTCTTTGCATCAAGTTCCACTTTGGTGCACCTGCAAATTCATACTATGGACAATAGCAAGCTGTCTTGATGGTTCTACCTTTTGTGGTGATGGAAAGTTGGAGAGTCCAAAATGGAAATGGCTAATGTAGCTCAAATGTTCAGCTTCAGCATATCTGTGGTCTGCTGAAATGCACACTGCCAACATTTATTCTGGTGGCTGGGCTGGACTTCACACAGCTCCATCTGGAGACATAAAATGCTTTATACAACTATTGCGAGGCTATGCAGAAGTACTCCCCAACACCAGTCAACACACTTTGTATTAATTCAGGTTGAGTCCTACGCAAGCAGTCTAGTTTCATACATTAAACTGTATTAAGCCCATTTTATCAGAGGACGGAACGTACACAGTTATCATTTGAGTTTAGAGGCTGATACTGGCCCGATATTTTGGTTAAACAACATATATCAGTCTTGCTTTAAAGGAGCCCACTGACTCTGGTATACTGGAATCTGCGGCACGCACAGATTGAGTTTATGTGTATGTGTTTGTCCCCACCTGTTATGCGACCGTGTCCCGCTCACGCCAGACTGTCTGAATCACGCTCGGGCAAGAAGGCAGAACTAAGGCCCGTCTGCTTTCATTTATAATTCAGAGCAACACCACATACCATTTGTCTCCTGAATTACAATTTCATATCTCCTGTTTCTGGGGAATTGCTTTTCGAAATAGAAAAAAAAAAACGAGGGCACACACTTATTCAAGGTTTCAGGTGTTCTTTTGTAAGAGCTCTTTAGGGAATAAAGCAGTATCATGTTATGAAATTTATCAGCAAAAAAGATACAATATGAAAGCAGCGAGAGATGCTTCCTGACAAAAGGCTTCTGAGGGATGTATATATCCATCAATGAGAAAATCAATACATATGCTCCATGTTTGCTGCATCTCATCTTCTGTCTCTGTTAAAAATAATATTTAATCTCTTTATATACAAGTACATATTGTTGTGAATGTACTGAGCTTAACACAGTGAAAACATAAATGGCTTTGCAGCAATGTGCAAGGTCTGGGTGACAGATTATCCACAAAAGACAACTTCAGTATCTGCAACGTCTGTGCATGTGATTTTACAAGAAATATTATTAATCTATCAGCTTTACTGACAAATACTAATAGAAATATTTGCACTTTAACACATGAAAGACGGATGAACATTTTAGAAACAAAATATATTTTCTTGAGTTGAGAAGTCATTCTTGACCTTGAAATTATTTTTTGTGTATTTTGCAATTCCTCAATAAATGTTTTAAATTTCAAGTCGGTGTACCTGAGTCTCCTCTGTTATGGGTCTGCCTGCTGAAGTCTGAGGGAAATTTTTCAGGGATTGTAAAATGTGCTTGGTGAATCCATAATTAGGATAAAGGTCCAATAATAAAGCGCTGCTTGGGTTCAGTCTGAGGAAGCTTTTCTTTCCAATCAGGCCCCTTATAAATTTCTCCCTTGTGACCGTTGATGTTAATTCTGAGACTCAAACATTGCTACAAGAGACCCAGTTTCATTTGAAAAGAAGCTTCTTGTAGAACTGGATGTGTCTGTATTTCTTCAACAGAAAGTCCCAACACTTTCACAAAAAAATGTAGGACAAAAACATTGTCTTACAAAGTGAACACAGAGGCCAAATCAGGTTCAGGTATAGGCCCATGGAAACTTAAGAATAAATATGTTTTTTCAGGTTGAGAAAAATGTATTGAGATTTTAAGATTTAGATAATTTTCTTAATCCAGAATGTGTGGGTATGGTTTGATCAGATTTGTCCGACAGTGCTGGCAACATATGTAAGCAACCACTCAACTGTCTTTAGAATTTCATGCAAGAGTTGCTAACTTCTGTCTGGCACAGTAAAGGTATGACATCACTTACACTTACTACAATACAATTGAAACCCAGCCCACTATAAATGAGTGAGAAAAACAAGGGCAAAAACACAAATGGAAACACAACTGGAAATACTTTAGGTTAAATAACTGAAATTGTTCCAACTATGGAAGAAAAGTGTATGTGTATATGTGGGACTTACTAATCTTAAGAAGCTAATGGAGAGAACAGGTTTATCAGGCCCTGTAGAATAAATGTTTTCTCAGTCTCTATAAAAAAATAACAAAAACATGATTTTCTTTTTTTCAACCATGACTTGCATTCCTCCAGATACAGAGAGAAACTACAAAACTAAAAGTCCTAATGTCGAGTATAACTATCTGTGAAGTGCTCTGTTGATCTGACCAAACAGCTCAGTAACACAACAACAGAGACTTTTGAAATAAAATGCACACACAGCAAATAACAGAGTTATAAACCCATCATTAAAACCACAAAGTCAATGTCTGTATATATCGAGGAACGATTTATAGTTTACAGAAACACTGCACAGAAATCCAATAACGTCCAGTGAGCTGCGAGAATGACAGTGTGTGTGTGTGTGTGTGTGTGTGTGTGTGTGTGTGCGTGCAAAGTTGTCTCATCTGCTGCACAGAGCGTCGTGGCAGCCTGGCTGGGACCCATTGGTCAACCTGTCATCACTGATTCTGACTCACCGCTTAACCTTTGTGAGCATACGCTGTTATTTAGTACAACACTGGCCCCGTAGGGAGAGAGAAATGGATAAATGGATGGGGCTGCAGCAGGCTGACCACCCCCCACCCCCCCTCACACACACACACACACACACACACACACACAGTGTACATAAAACACACTACACTCAGCTGCTCAGTTTCGACAGAGAAGAGAGAGACAGATTCATTCAAAGTCCCAAAACCGTTCAGAATGAGTTGGGAGCAAATCTACAAAAGTAAGGCTATTAATCCGAAACAATTGAAGGTTTAGTAGGTAAGAACACCAGGCTAAATTTATCAAAAGATGTCAAATGTTGTAATCTAGGGATTCTATGTCAATCCCAAGACTAGGCTCTATACCATATTTGGGAGGAGGTAAATAATTTCAGGTGTATGAATAGTTCTTCCTCACAAATATTTGTATTTTCATTCATGCTAGCTGCATGGCTAGGGGGGATGGCGATGTAAATGTCCCCAGTGGAGGAGTTGACCTTCCTCTAGTGCTACCGTTACTATTGGATGGATTGTGATAAAATATGATGCACATTAACTTTCCCCACATGCTAAAATATAGAACCTTCAATGATTTCTTTACTGTGTGTCTGGTGGCATTATCAGGTAAAAAACATTTTTTTATTAATTTGTCCATAGCCATCGTGAAGATGTCAGCATGTTGATGCTGTACCACTGTGTCTAAATACAGCCTCAACTACAAAGCAGCTACAGTGGTTGTATACCCTTTGTCTTGTTAAAGGTGCTATTTGTAAGAAAAGTTGATTTTTGAGTCTCATTCCTAATTCATAATGATGCTTTGGGATGGCGGCTGATCCATCCTACAATCCCAGACAACAAGGTAATTCAAGTTTATTAATTGCATGCCAAGTCAAGTCCAACTTTCTTCCTCACTTTGACATATTAACAGATTTTTTCCTGGAAATTATAGTGACAAGCGACCAAATGAAACACAGTGTTTCCTTGACAGACAACTCATTCAAATATATAACAAATATCTAGTCATTTGTAGACAATTCAATGGGGAAATGTTACATATCATATCTTTTCATGGTTAGTGTCGCTCAGTTACAGGGATCTGCACTATATAATATCCAAAAGACAGATATGCTCAGAATTTAGAAATCTGTCCTTTAAATTTAATATCATCTTTACAACACTGAAAAGATCACTGTTTCACAATCCAGAATTTAAAAACTGAGAATTTCCTTCACATGCTTTAAAACACTGAAGGTAATGGGATCACATCAATTCTTCTACACCATCTCTGTTCTCGCAGTACTGATTGTGTCCCAAGTGAACAATTCATGTTCAATACATAATGTAGGCCTCTAATTTGCTTTCTACTGGAGCAAACTGACACTGCTATTTCCAACTGCTGTTGCAGAAGACAAACGGTGTATTTCATGTGGTAAAGAATAGAAACCATTTGAAGAGTGTTAGTCAGACTCGAGGGTAACTCAAAAACAAACCATGATTCACTTTCCTCCATGCCAGAGGTGGTAGCTCAGAAGAATACACTGCAGCTGATGCAGGTATTTCGGCTGGCAGGCACTGAGGTGCAAGTGTTGGACCTCAAACTCTTTGAGGTGTGAGTTACTGTTAGATATTTTTTGAAATGGGAAAGCAACCAAAACGCCCTGAAGGACTTGGCAGTAATACCACCAGTGTTGCTGGATAACTTTGCCTAAAAATTCTCAAACAGTTAAAATGGTACAGTGTGATTCAGCAGAACAAACACAAGCCCTCCCCTGCTGTCTAATCTTCATAACATTAAAGGACCAGCCACCTGTTACAAGGAGTTGTTGCTTCCTCTTGTGATCGCTGCATCTGAGAAAAAGACTGTGGTATTATGTTTGCAGACAAAGCCAGCATTGAAAATAGAGCAGCAAGTGGGATCCCTGGAGCTAATTACTAGCCGCGCCATGATTGTCTTTAAATACCAGGTGGGCAGAACAATGGCATGTCCAGACAAAAGAGGAGAACAAAAGGCCATCCCTTTTGATAACAGGAGGACATAAAGTGAATCCGCCACAAAGAATACGTTACGAGTGTGTTGTGTATGGGTTTGTGTGGTCCGACTATCCTAAGAGATCACTGAGAGAGTTATGACATCCTGTGTTGTGATCGACATGCAGTCTGGAGTGGAATGGTGTTGGTGCTTTTCAGAGTAACTGTGTTAGTAGCCTCATTTCACCATCATTTTCCCATCTCCGTCATTGTGACCCCGCAGTGGTAGTGGCACTCGAAGAAAATCTGCACAAACCTGTCAATACATAGCGCCTTTCCGTTCAGCTGTGACTGCAATAATAATGAGGAAGAAAGGGGATAGATGCTTCCACGTTGGCCTATACCAAGCGTTATATATGAGTCCTGTCAATTGATTCAACCAGGCCCGTAAGCCAATTATTTCACCAAGCCCAGAGACTTCATTTTAATTACCCCTTCCAGTGAGCATTCCCTCATACATTCAGGGTAAGGCCACCTAATGGATCAGTGGCCACCGTTTTGAATCACATGTCATATACCATTCAGAAGACAAGAGGTGTTTATTTATGGGTTGGCCTTAAGCTGGCAGATAATTTAGTTTTTTTTTTATTATTATTATTAGGTTTTTTTTCCATACTCTGTCTTTAACTTTGATTATGAGTCTGGAAATATGAACATTATCCACTCATCCTTTGGTGACTATCCAGTATAAAAGGCTTTGTTGCGAAAAGGGTTTAAAGATAAACTGATATTAATCAGAAAACAAATATAAGAGTCAGAATACTAGAAGTAAAACCAAATTAAATTGTTTGAAATGTGTTTTCAAATATCAATATGGATGAAAACTCACTTGCTATGTTTCCCAATCACATATCTTCTTAGAGCCATTCATGTCCCGAGATAAAACCCCACACAGGGAAAATGTCAGACTGTACTGTGTATAATAAGACTGAAAACTGTTATTGTATTAGCAGGATGCAAAAAGTTTTTAAAAAATAGCTTGAAAAACCTTACTTATTTAAAGCAGCTAAAAAGAGCTTTCATTTTGTGTTGATTCTGACGGCCCCTGTGGAGAAAAGTGGAGAACCACCACCTTCTATGGTGAAGATCCTGTATGGCGATGAGGGGATCATGTCTGTTTGTGGCTATGTAAGATCAATACTAGTATAATATGACGATGGTGAAACAACCATAAAAGATTGTTACAATATTATGACTTATCCGACCTGGAGACGTTTGAATCCAACTTGGTGACAGACATTCATAATTATAAAATCTATGGAGTAATAGACAAACTTCCCACTGTTGGTCCAATTGGAGATGGACACTGTTTCAAAACCTGTTAAAGTTCCTTTGTTGTACGTTTAAAAATGTGTGTACACCACCATTAAAGTGGCCAGCAGGAGCAGTCAACCTGAGGCAAGCAATACTGCTACTAAACTGACATTAAACTACTTCAAAGCACACCGGTACCAAAGTCCTCCCAGATGAAGGTAAATACTGAAAGCGTGAGATGTTTTATTAACCAGGGCAGGCACACATATAGTGCTGTTGAAAATACCACTTATAGATGTGGCTCATGACTTCACTGTTTGGTTCACTATCACTGCTTTCATCAACCTTGTATGCAGCAGCACCAGGCTGTCGTTTTCAACAAAAAGATACATTTACTGTTCACTACCAGCCTGAAGCCTATTGGTAGACAGACAAAGTTAGCCAAAAAACAAAGTGGGGCATTAACCAGATACAGAGCCAGGAATTGGTGGAGACCAAAACAGAGATGAAGGCAACTGTTTGCAATCATGTTGGCCATAGGAACTATATAAAGGTGATAATATGTCATTGTTTCATTTACAGCATGTTGTGCCGCCCCCATGTGTCCAAAATATCAATTATATCAATTAATAAAGGTTTTAAATTGTATTCAAATTGCTTTGAAATGCAGTGTTTGTTATCATTACTAGTTTGTATCATTTTTAACAATGGTTGGTAGGACCATAGATACACAATGAATACACAATGAATTGTCTCAGAGAGACAGATGCAGTGCACACCCTAGGAAATGGACTACTGAAACATCTAAAACATGGAGCGCCTACTTGAAAAAGTCCTTCCCATTTCACTTTTGTTTCTCTGCAAACAGACTTTTGGGCCCCACTGTCAGCCTCTACAGATTTATTCAACAAAGCATGTTGATGAATGCTCATTAAAACCCAATCTGTTGCAAAACCAAGGCTTTTCACGAGCCGCTGTTCTCCTGAAAGAATTTGTTATTAAAGGCTTATGATTCAATCAGATTGGAAAATGGAAATCAGGATATTCTGCTCTGGTTAGGTGTTTTTAATGGGGTCAGTTTAATTTGAATCAAACATTGTGTTGTTGAGCTGTTTGATTGTATCAATTTAACCGCTTCCTACTGGGACATTTAGACTTTATTAATATTCTATTGTGAATCCAGTGATGCGCCCTTGCTGATAGCTATGAAAGCTGCTAATGAGTGACAGTTAGGCCAACAGCTAATGATAGCAGTCAGTGTTATGTGGAAAGGAAACTTCATGATAATCGTTCTGATTGATTTTTGATGTTGTCTACTGGCAACACTTTTGCACAATTGATCTGTTGTGGTGCAAAGCTTCTCTCTTTAGACAAAACCAGTCACAGCAAACATACTTCATCTGACCCCAGTCGTAAAAACCATGAGTGGAAATGATGGCAGTTTTTAAACTCTGTGTCAAATTACTTTTTCTATGTGTGTGGGCGTGCGTGAGAGAGAGATCGAGAGCAGGAGAGTGAAAACAAAGAGAAGGGAAAAGGGAGAAGAAGATAATGTGACAATGTGACAGTGTATTCTCGTCAAGTGTTTCCCAAAATACATCCCCTGTGCTTTTCATGCACACTGGGATGCTGCAATAATGCCCTGTGGCCCTCAAAGTCTCCCCATTATATGCTGTCAACCAGTCACGTGTTATTCTTACAGTAAGCCCTGTGCGCACTCTCCTCTCGCTCGTACTCCAGGGCAGAGGGGAATGACAGGCTAACAGTGTCCGCTCAGTGGTTCTCAGTAGGTGTCCTGATGGCCTCCATGTGTCAGGGCCAGAAACCTGTCAGCAGTAGGAGCAGGATCAGTCTATTGAATCCTAAAAAGTGTCAGTTACCCACAGGGTTGACACACACCTGTCAGCAGGCTGCTGTTCCTGTGGATCTCTAACTGGCCAACATATGATGCACCGCAGTCAAACATGACGGATCACCTGCTACATCTTCTTAGCAGCCACACCGAATAAGACGGATGGCACGTCAGAATGGGGTAAAGATGGACAGCGATGGGACTCAACAATGACAGGCAAAACACATCTCACTAATAATGCAACAATTCCACACAAGAACATCTGATCATCTTGACTTGGCTCTGAGCCAATCATAAACAATTTAAATTGTTCTGACCTGCAAGTGCATTACCCTTCTTGGGCAGAACAATGCAACGCTGAGATTCTTGTAATCTTGACAGTTGTGAGCAACCATATTCACCAAAGCTTATTAATTCATAACCCAATCAGATTTGTCTCATGTATTCCACACAATTAAACTCAAAATGAAGAAACAGACTGAGAACTTTCTATTATTTCCTTCCTCGATTTCATTGTGGAAGACGTAAACAGATTTGATGGCATAAGAAACAGTCTACGGGCGACATAAGGGCTGCTCCACTCATGTGGGAAAAGATCTGATTATGAGCCTGTGGCACCACAGCATCATTGAGGAGGATCAATAGCGACAGATGAGTGCAGTGGAGTGACTTCTCTCCCTCCGACTCCCTCCGTGGGGCTTTGTCATATTCCACCATCGTCAAAAAGACTGGCATGCTCTGCAGATGCCCAGGCAAACAAATGCTTGTGGACTGGCTCCGACCCAAAGCAACACATCCTGAATTCAACATGATAGGAGGTCACCAAGGACCAGACCAAAGGTTAACTGTGTTTCTACCCTTATTACTGCTAAAAGGCTTATCAATGTATAATAAGATCTGATTCGAGATGAGTACATCAAGGCTCCTCTAGTTCACTGTCTTTTCTAAGAATAAATAATCACGAGCAGTCTAGGTTTATTAAAGTTTAAGATAAATGGTCTTGGTTGCCATAATGGCAGCCCTTACTAGCTGTATTGTACATAGCAAGGCAAGGCCAAAAAACACAGAATCAATGAAGTACTGCAATGTTCTAATCCTTGACTGCAGTTTACCAATAATGCACGACTGCAAGTCCTTGACGTTCCACGAAAGCCGAAAGAGTTGGGTTGTTTGACTGCCTGATGAGAATCCTAAACCTGACCAGAATACTATGAAAAACAAACAACCAATGTAAATTAGACTGTCTATGTATGGCAATCACGGTAGTCTATTTTACATGTGCAGTATGCGTTTACCTTCTCCCATCTACAGCTGACTTCATTGACCTTACCATATGGTCAACGTAAAGTCACTGTTCCCAACTTGGTAGTTATCAGATACACTAGTTCTAAGAATTGCATTGTTGGTGGTTGCTCCATTTTGGTCCAGACTGAAATATGTCATCAAGGATTGGATTGACTACCACTGACTTTAGTTCAGTCATTCATGGTCCTCAGAGGATAAAGTCTTAAAGACTTAACCTCTAGTGCCACCACCCAGTTAATATTTTTGATTATTAGAGCTTTGTCTTGTCGAATAATAGATGGACTGTGCTGAAGTCTGGTAAATACCTTCATGTTCACCACAGGGCTTAATAATTTTGCAATTATTCAGTGATCGTGTGACTTTTATTTAGTACCATCATCAGTTTAAAATTCAAACTTGTACATTACTACAGTTTATATTTGTTACATACTGCCCCCCTGCTGGATGGGATATGTATAACCTGATATATTATTGACCATTTGCTTGTGCTTTCTCGCAGGTGGCCCTAATTTGATTGATTGAGGGGAGGACCTATAAAGAGGAAGGAATGTGGCTTGGTCTCCCCTCCGTCTGCTCTTTTTCCCAGCCTGAGCAGCAGCAGTTTTTTGTGTGCTTGATCTGCTATGTTTAGCTTTGCCTTTGTTATTTCTTTTTTGGTTGGCGAGTCCGGTAGTCCTGTTTTCGTGGCCTTATTTCTGTTAGGTTTAGTTCTTATGTGGATTTAGAGTAGAGGGGAGTGCCCAGATCCTACGGCCCTTTGTGGGTTAGTCTGGGTGTCTCCTCTTCTTTTTGCTCTTTTTGGCCGGTTCACCACCTTTTGTTTGAGTACCATGATTTGTGTTAATAAATTGGTTAATTATTGTAAAATCCTGACTGATTAATTGTGTTGGGCCTTTTCTAGATGAGCTGCTTTTAGAGGGTTGTAACAATATTTATGATTCGTTTATATGATAATTATCTGTAATAGATGCTCATCAGCTTCATAAGCACTTTGTGTTTTGTGCTAAATAGCAAACATTTGCATGCTTACACACTAAACTACCACGGTGATACAACCTGCTAGACATCACAAGTTAATATTCTTTAATATTGTGACCATGTTAGCATGCTCAGAGCAGTGCTATGCCCAAGCGCAAAAAAGCACCACACATGAGCTGGGTCTGTGAGCACAAATAAACAAAAAGATGAAGCCATGCATGGATGAAGAGGTTGAATGAAGAGGTTCCTGACATTAAGCTGACATGGCTGGTACACTGACAGCCAACGCTTCTCATTATATTTAATAAGCCCCACTTATTTTGTTCGGTACCACCAGCTTTACTAGTACCACTTTTACTGACTACTTGCACTATAAACAATGCTTAGGGCTATCACTGTCAAACTAAAATCCGTAGTATCTATGGTCGTATTACTGTCGCCAAGCTTTTAGATCATGATGGGATTTCAGAAAACCAATAAAAAGGTCAAAATGAAGACGCTTACTATAATATACATTTAATTGCACATTTCTTCCTTCAACACTTTTCATAAACTCTTGATCAAAAATTCAATTTCACCGCCATCTCAATGTAGCTGATTCAAATCATAATAGGTTTCCACTGCTGTGGAAGATAGAGACACAGTCCTCGCTTAAAAAAAAAGAAGAAAATCTTAAGAATGCATCCTCTCCTGATCTGTTTGTGCTCCCCGCAGTTGAGGATTGATGGTGCAGAGCCACATGTAATAACAAGGAAATGCTAATTTCTCTGTACTGTAGCAGGTGAAACAGCTGTGTCACAATATTATCTCCTTTAGTAGCATTTGAAATAGTGTGGCAAGGGGCTTAGGACATTCTCACAATGAAACCAAAGGCTGGACTTGCATTTAGAAATGTCAGGTAATCTGTCTTTCAGGGATGAAAAGGCAGCCGTTGGGGATACTCTTGTTTCCTCTAAAGAAATCAATGAAGGAGGTGGTTTTATTTGATAGAGGCAGAGGGAGGAACAGGTTTAAGCTGAAAATACATTTAGGACATGAAGAAGGCAGAAACATTGGTTCTCAGAACGAACAAGGTAACTAAATGGATGCTGAAGCCTCACAGTAAAATTAGCTTCAGAGGCAGCTGGATTTGCAATCTCACTTGATCGTGTGATTTTTGCAAATCTATCTTGCCAGACGTCAAGCTATGTATGTGGTATGGCTGAACACAGTAATTGAACCAAGCAGCGTCATATAAGGAACTACTAGCAGCTCCATGTGTGATTAGATGTGAGGATCAGCAACAGAAGTGACTGTTTGTGAACAACAATGGCGGTTCTTCCCGAGGTTAGCAGAGCCGTTGCCTTAGCTTCAGTTGTATCAGAGTGGAAGGGTTCATTTCATTGACAGAAGTTTATTTTGGCCTTCTCTGAACTGGCTTCGGGGTAAGGTCGGATTCATTCACTTGGTCCGCCGTCGGCAATGCTCTCCTACTGTTGATCTGATTGGCTGAAGACGGTGAGTAGTTTTTTTAAAGTGCCTACCCTTCTCCAAAGGTTTCTGGCGGTACTTTTTTCAGATGGTTCTGATAAACAAAATAAGGTTAACAGTGAAACACACCGGAAAGAAAAAATAAAAGTAGTCAAACTAAGGAGATGAGTAAAGTAGGTAAAGATGTATATGTAGTGCAGAATTCGGCAGTGTGTTGAAGCATATAGTACAGTACATAAGCACATACTCCTTTTTGGCATACACGACCAGAGTTAATGTTTTATTTTGCACATTAATCACTGGTACAACAAAGATCTCTCCACATTCTAACCCCCACAACTTTAACTTGTGCATTTCCAGTAACTGCAATTACTCTCTCTACTCAAGTTTCTTTTATTTTCATCTTTGTCCCTTCCCACCAGTCTCGATGGATGGGCGAGTGTGTGGTGAGCTATCTGTGGCGGGCCGGAGGAGTTTTGATTTATTTCCACAGCTCACCCAAACTGACGCCCTGACAGCCCAGATTGTTCTGTAGCCATGATAAATGCCCCATAAACAGACGCTCCAAGCCTGTTAAATGTGCTAACTCTGGATCCACACAGGGCCAGAGAGGGGGGAAAAAAACGCTAGATAGGCAATCATAGAGTGGGCCGCTGTACTCTTTGCTCTCATTTCCACATTAAAGCTAGCAGGGTGATAGGATAAGACTGGTGATTCCAGCCAAAGTAGAACAAATGATCCTTTCATGCTCGCTCCCCTAATGTGGTAAAAAATGTATTCGCGGTTTTGTTAAACAGTCCTGTGTTATGATAATCCTGCATGGCACAATGTGTAGAATTACTCATTACTCACATTCGTAATGGGTTAATTGGCTGGTTGAAAAACAATAGACAGCTCCGTGCAGTTCATCTCCTCAGACGTCCTGAGAAGAAGAAGAATCTGAAGACTCTGAAGGCTGCCTCATCACTACGCACTTATCACCTGTTTGAGTATCTTTGTCTCCATCCACACACACCCATCTTAGCCCGTCTGAGTCAGCACTGCCTGTGTAAATCACACGCACTGGCCCTGGGGACACAGTGAGCATCCCGAAAAGGTTCGTGTCGCTCTCCAATCTCGCTCTGGCTTTCTACTGCCTTCAATAGGAGACCTTTTGGACGGCTGACTGACAGAGTCTGGGCGACAGAGCTGAAAAACAAGCAGATAAATCAGCCTCTGCCTACCCAGTGCTCCTCCGAGTGCCCATCAGTCAGCTAAATGGGCAGCACCCGCCACAAATTTAAGAAGGGGGGAGGGATTGTGTGTGTTTGTGAACTGGGGGAAATGGAAAAGTACAAGCACAGATAAAGCACTGATACTGGACGATTCTGCAAAACACGGGACAATGTCCCATATCAGCATTTGACTGTATGGTTAAACACACAGTTAGAGACTGACTGATATGGCTGATATGGGCTTTTTCAAGACAGATTTAAGAGGTGAAAAACCACCGATTGCTGATATGGCAGCCGATATAATGAATGTCTGAGCTGAAGTGAAAATAGACCTTTTCTTTGTGAATTGTACACCGATTCTGAAAAATGTGGAGTTCAATTCAACTGATCTTATATTGTAGGTATAACATGTTGATCTGAAATGTAATTAGCAACTATAGCTGTAAAGTTGTCCCTCTCAAGTGGAGTGGGGTGGAAAAGTAGCAGGAAATGCTTATAAATTGTTAAAAAATAATAAATTGTGTAAGTTGTTCTTGGGGACAGTTTAGTCAATGTACTTAGTTACATTCCACCACTACTTATTCTACTTAACCACTCGTTCTCTATGAAGCTGGCTGTGACATCCATGCAGCAGCTTTGTTCCAATTCAAAACCGTTATTTCAATGATGCTAACTTCAATCAGAGAAGCTTTTTGTCATGCTTATCACTACATGTCATCTTTAGCAATATTTCACTGTTAACGTTTAGCATTAATGAGTATGATAAGCTCGTTGTCATAGAGAGTAAAAGAGGGGGGGCCTTGTTTATTTACTTTCCAGCATCACCTCTCCCAAATTAGGTGACCAACGTAGCGTGAAATTAACACTGAATGGACTCAAAACACCACCGCACTGTCCTCTGCTGAGCTACAGGAAGATGCTCAACTTTCAATCTGCTCGGTAACTACTGGTGCTGACTAACTCTAGCTGGTGTGCTACCTCGCTAACATGGCAAACAGATATGTGTCAAAGGAGGGTAAAATATGGGCATGTTATTTATATCTGTTCCAGCATTGGGTCTCACCACCTAGCACAATCAGTCTTGCTCTACACACATTCTTATCATTACTGTTAAACAACCACCGCGATGTGACTTGTGATTGAAATGTTCACAACTGAGGTCGCGGATTGAAGGTTTATTTACATTGCCTAAGGTCACGTTTGCTGATCTTCTTCCTCACTCACTGACTCTCCATCGGAAGACAGGTGACCAAACGACGTGCACTGTTACCATGGATGAAATTACAAATTTCTCTGGGTTTGAACATATTTGGACTCTAAGTACTCAACAAAACATAGAACAAAGGGTCTTGTCGTTATTATACAATTCATGCGGAAAAGTTACATACTATATTTTTAAGGTCAGAGAAATATTGTAGACGTAGCAAATAAACTAAGCATAAGGTGTGATCAGGGTTTAAAACAAAATATATCAACGTGAAAAAAAAACATAGTTTAAGATTCTTTTCAGCAAACTCCAGTCTCCTGTATGAGTGTCAAACTCGCTACATACCCTAAACCATCCTGAAAGAAAAGCCTTAGCTTCTGTGCAACATATACATTTCGTCAAGTGACATAATTTGAGGAAGTTTGTCAGGTTATCAGATTTGGCACAGCTCCTCTGTGGAGTCACAAAAGGCTTAATACAAAGGTAAACAGACTCTGATGAGTATAGATGGTGGAGTTCTCTATTAATCAACTAAGTGGATGAGTAATCAAGTTGTGACCCTAAATGTATTAATATAAGGTGTCTACTAAATAGCTTCAGTGATGCCTAATGTTGATGTTACCTATAAAATTAGCAAAAAGTATACAGGTAGCTTGATAAGAGAATAGGAAACAAAAAGAAGAAATCGGTAAAACATAAATATTCTGCCAAATTCCATCCATAATCTAACCTTCTTGTTTCTCTGTCTTCTTGTTAACAGTCGACAGTAGAAAACCGAAAGACTCCTCATTTAGAAAAAAAGCACAAAATCCTTATGTTTAGGAAACTGAAACCAGCAAATGTTTGACATTTTGACTTGAAGAATTATTCATAAAAGTAATTATTATAATATTTACCAACTAATTCTTGATTCATTAAATTCGACGAATCGATTGATCAACTCGCCATTGCAGCAATACAGGTCTTTAGTCTACAGTATCACAGGGCTCAAAATATAATATTATCTGAGGATATCTATAATAAAACACACGGTACGTTTACAGCTGATGGACGAGCTTGCCGTCCCCGGGGCTCGGTGGCAGCCTGGACTGATGTCATCCCACACTAAGTTGAGCTTTAGAAAGGCTTACCACCATCTCCCACAGGCCCTATCACTGCTGTGCAGATAACTGCAGAGGAGTGTGGAGCTGATATATGCTCTCAGATGTGACATATCACCAGTTACAGGTGCAGTTAAGCGCTTCTCTTTTCTTCCAGCCATGCATGTATTCATTCCCATCCTCTCCCTCAGGTCAGTGGCTCTAATCATCATCACCACAACAGGACTTCAGCGTTTGGTGGGTCAGGGCTGTTTGGCAGCACCATTTATCAAACTTGCAGCACTCATAGCAACTGGGCACCTGACAAAAGCTTAAAGGCATATTATTCCATGAGGCGTCCCGTGTGTGTGTTGAAAAAGCCACTGCCTGTGACTGCTCCAAATGTCCATCTGTGTGTGTGCGCGGGGTAGACTCACAAATGTGACGGTGTGAGCCGGTTCAGAAGCGCTGTCTTATTAAATTATCTCTCCGCCTTTTACAGCGAGCCCCCCCCCCCCTTCTCTTTCCATCTCCTTCCTAGGCTAAACATTTGTCTTTCCATTCATGGGTGAATTTGTATACCATTGAGATGGGTTCCTAGTGGCAGACTGATGGTGGGAGAGGGTGGGGAATGGGTGCAAAGTCCTCAATCAGGTTAGCTGTTTTCCATCTCACTGCTTGGTTACAGCACTCAACAGACAATACTGAAAATCAAAGCCTGTCCACAGTTGCTCAAACATTGCTTCTGCAGTAGTCAATACAGTTCATTACAAGGGCTTGTTGGTGCTTACTGATTGTCCAATATTACCTAAAAATACTCATCATTAGCATTACGTTTGTCTTTAATTTCATATAAATTCATGTATTTTTTATTGTTATTATATTAAAAACATTTTAAAAAATGTCCTATTAAATCTGTCGCAACATATTCTACTGCTGCCATGATACTTTATACTTAATGTCTTCCAATATATCATAGTCTGGCTTTAAGTGTGCAGCTATTACCTTTATCTAACACACAGTCAGGTTTACTTACAGTAAACTACAACTGTTTGCTGTTACAAGAACTCAATTTCCCTCACGGGGATCATTACAAATTTCCCCCTGTTTAATCTTATCTTGAAAGTGTCAGGTTGCTTCCTGTTTGACGCTGGCCTCGCGCTCTCCTTCAGCACACTATCATAACCTGCTATGACGGTGTCAACCCCTCAGAGAGCTCCGTCTGATTGGCCAGGTGACTGTTTATTTAGCAACACTCCATTAAGTTGACACAGCGACTCCTATCACGAGGTGCACCACTTTGGCTTTAATCAAATTGACAGCTGAGGAGCTGTAATCAATGGGGCCATTTACATAATGCCAGGCTGCAAAAAACAAAACAAATGATACCACCTGTTCTGGCGTTAGAACCACTGTGGAGGCGAGTGGCAATTTCCACCAACGGGGTTAGTCTGATGCGGACGTTTGAGATCTCAACAGACTTCCCGATTAAATAGAGGTTAAATACTGTAATAGATGTTAAATTTATGAAAAGGAATCAAGGAATCCAGTGAAACCTTGTGATGACATATCAACAATCATTTACTAAAATATCTTTTATACTAGCTTGAACACAGTCATTGAATATGAATGACACTGAATATATACTGATTTTTTTTTCAATAAATAAATGAAACAAGAGTGTGTAAATGTGTCAAACAAATTCCTATTTATTGTATTGAAGGATACTCTGTGGGCTTTTTGACCTCTATGGAGCTACTAATATTCTATCATTTGTACTGAGTTAAATTCTGGTGGCAGTTTCTCACTATTCCATTATTTGATAGCTGGTGGCAGTAATTTGCCATGAAACAAGGAAAACAAGTCGAATACTGCAGGCTGGGAAACACAAATAAAGGCAGGTTTCAATAAATGAAAAAAAGCTGTTTTATAGAGAAGGTAATGCATTTAAAATGTTTGTTGGGCCTTAATGAATTCCACAATGCCTTTTGGTGAGAAGGACAAAACATATATATAACTTTATTATACATAATATATATTATATTTGTAAAAAAAAAAATATATATATATATATATATATATATACCTTTAACTGTATCATTCATTCAATCATTGTCAACCGCCGAGTCCACGGCCCCTTTATCCCTTTTTCAAGGGATTGCGGGGGTTACTGGAGCTAATCCCAGCTGTCTCCGGGCGAAGGTAGGGTACACCCTCGACAAGTCGCCAGCTCATCGCAGGGCCCTTACTGATGGCAGAGGCCGCCCCGCAAGGTGCCAACTGCACATCAGGAGCAATTAGGGGTTCAGTATCTTGCTCAAGGATACTTCGACATGCAGCTCAGCTCTGCGACCTGCTCTACCCGCTGAGCTACAGCCGCCCCCCTTTAATAATAGTACTTGTAAAATGTATAATATACATTTGGCTATTTCAGTTAGTAACAAATTGGGCATTTAATCTGTCGGCACCTTCTTAGACCTAATTTTCACTTTGATAAGACCAAATTCAGTAATTCTGTTTACGTAAAAGGTGCAACATGTAAAAAAAAACAGGCCACCTGTGTTTGGTCACTCCAAACACTGAGGGGGCAGAATATCACCAGAGTAACCGTTAACAGCTGCTCACTTTACTCTTTGCTGTAGCTTTCTTTGGCTGTCTACTACTAGCTACTAGCTGCCATTAGCTAGTTAGCTCATTTAGCTATACAGCTATGGGCTCTAAGCTAACTTGAGGTACAAAGTGGTATTACAAGACTGGACACGCTTGGCCTAGGTGGAAGTAAATATCTCTGTAACACGCACAGACGTCTTTGACACAAGGTCAAAACTGTTATTTCTTCACAGTCTGTCGATATGTTTTTTTTTTTTTTTTTTAAGTTTTAAAATAAAATTTCAGCCATATCGTTGAATCTCTAAACAATAGGGACTTTAAGCAGCGACGGTTGGAGGGACGGATTCAGCATTCAAGAAAAGAAGCTGCGCATGCACGATTGTATCGGAACACTTGTAAGAGGGTAGTTACAGAAGCAGTAGGAGTTACATGTTGCTTAGTGATATTTGTTTTCTTCTACTACGGCAAACCATTGAAATGTTTAGATGATGCCGTCGCTGTCCCTCTACCATCACTACTTAAAGTCCCTAATGTATTGTCAAGTTGATACTCCATTATTGAGGAAATTAGTGATAATATGGTTGGATTGAAGCTGGGTAAAACATTTCCTGTGGAAAAACAAAAGCTGATATCATCCTAATTTAGTGTGTTCCGTCCCGCAGCACCCCGTCAGACTCCTTCCATCTGAGTTCTTCAATTTTGAGGATGACGAGTACCCCTTATAGTTTTTTCGGGAGCGCAATACAATTTTGTCACAGATAATTAACCCAGTCAGCCAGTAACCTTCTGAAAAACAATAGTTGAGAATCTCCAAGGCTGCTGTGCTGACATTTAGACTGTTTGTAAAGCTGTCTACCCTTTTCAACAGCGCTACAAAATCCACAGTCAACATATATAGTTTAGTGGACTCCTTTTTCAGAATGACAGAACGGCTTCCAGACAGACTTTTACTGCTGGAGCAGAAAATTAGATGACCATGAAAAGAAACAGAAACTCAGTAGCAATCTTTCGGAATTGGTACTAACACTCAGACATATCAATCCAAAGTTATATTAATGCCAATTGCCAGAATTTTAGGCCTAAACGCTCTTATTTACAATGTTGTTCCGGGTCTATAAAACCTTTCAATAAAGTGATTACGCTGCAAATGTGCCTAATATCTATCAGTCACAGTAGATGATCTTATAATTAATTTCATTCCAAAAAAAAAAGGCTTTTTGAAGAATTGTAACCTCTGTGAAATCAGGCAAACACAGGCAGAAAATAATGTTCAAGCAGTGTACTTATTTATGGAAGAAACACTATAAGAGATATGCTCTCTAGACAGTGTAAAGAAAGGAGAGAGAAAGGAAAACGCAGACCACTCATCTACGTTTGTGTTTATTTCATCATACATGATCTTACATTATTGCAGCGGGGCATGACTCTGCCCAGAGGTAGAATCATTTACTAATGGCCTCCGTTCGCTCCCCATTCAATAATAACAATGAGCTTGTAAACAAACACGACGCCATGAAACAGATTCTGGCAGTTTCCATGTTCTCCATTTACTGGAACCTGTGTGATCAAATATTTATGGATTTCTGTGGTAGCAAATAATATAGAGGCATCAAGTTTCTCATGACGAGGTCTCACTGTTGAGGTTTAGCTCATGTATATTGCTCATTCAATATTTCCAATCAAAGTGTATGTAAGAGATTGAAGTGAAAATTTTCTCCATCCATTTCTCAGATTTAATATTTCTATTTTGTAAGTGCATTTGAACAAGGTAGCCAGTAGAATTTAGGGAGGTCTACTCGCAAAACATTTTCATTCATGTATTATTACCTGAAACTAAACGCTGCTGTGTTTCTGTTTCTTTAGAATGAGTCTTCTTTATATGTGACCATGGATGATAATTTGGTATCAGTGTCTTCCACCAATAAAAAGTAATCCAGTTGAAAAAGTGGCCATCCAGATGAGGTGTGACGACATGTGACAGCTGTTCCCATCCTGACATGAACTACGCTCGGAGTACCTCAGTTACATGTATGCTTCTTCGGCCACGTGTGGAGGAGGGTGCCCCGTGCTCAAGTACTCTGAGTGAGAGCAGAAGTGGAAGCGATTCCAATTTTCTTTAAATGAGTACGTGGAGGAAAGCAGGAGAGCTGCGAGAAAGCTACAGAATGATGGTCCTCAAGACATTAACTGTATACTTGGCAGCTGGATGTTAACTGTAGAGTGGCAGTGAAGCACTTCTTGGATTAACTGAGGAACCATCAACACAGCCAATCACACATGTGGGCTTGTGCCATATACAAACCAGGAGGAACACACTCATACAAGTGCATACCCACAACATGTACTTGTGTGCTGCTCGTGGAGGAGATTTTTACTCCCTGTGTGATCTTGAACACACACACACACACACACACACACACACACACACACACTAAGGCAATGTGGAGCTCCATCAATAATTTATCTTGGCAGAGTTCTGTGTGCATGTTCATGCCATGCTGCCTAGTTTATAGGCGAGCAGTCGGGGTTAACGTGCAGACACTGCTCTGCTGCTCAAAATATTGTGACAGAAATACAATACTCTCTCCACCCTTGGAAACATGTCATGGTGCTACAATGGGTGGCACTGGGGCGTAATGACCCCCCTGACTGATTTCGGCTCCAGAAGAGCAGTTAATAATTTTTGGAACTCATAAAGGATATTATTAGGTCTAAAACACTTTTTTTCCCCAACAGCACAAATCTCAAGCGGCATTTTCACATCTGCAGTGCAATAATCTAAAAAGAATTCCGCTTTTATTTTGTTAAACAAGAAAACAATATTTGTGTGAGGGATCCCTTTTTGCAACCACTATCAAGTCTAATAATGGAGAAAGGTAAAAAGTGGTATAAAATAAAGTCATCATCACAGTGGTGTTGTCTTCCTACAATACGCACGACTGAATGTAAGTTGTCCCAAGAGGTGAACAATTTTCTACTTTTACCCGTACTTTCTTTGTAACGTCACTTTGGAAAACAAGGTCTCTGAAATTGGGAAACTCACTGGGCATCCAGAGGACTGACATGTTTGCCAGAAGAGGATCAAGAATATTATAATTATGATTATAATCATATCTGATTCATTCATATTTTTTGTAACTGTTATTATGAGTGACCTGTTAGGTAGGTCTAATTGCCATTCTGTTGCCATGCATTCCATAAAATAATCTAGAATACATATGAAAAGAAACACAAAAAAATATGATCGTAACTTGTCTGTAATGATTAAATGCAGCTCTTACATGACTACGCTACTGTAGCTACTGCAGTAATGCTGGTATATTACACAGTACCTGACTACATCATTTAAAATGTGTTGGATGGTTTTCGCTATTCATCATTCAATCATTTATTCAGGTTATTGTCGTAACCAATGTCTAATGTGTAAAATCTGAATGATGTTAAGGTCACCATCCATTTATGGTACCTTAATCCAACTCCCTGTGCTGCTGTCACTGTCAGAAGGCAGCAGTACACACCGAGCTGCCACCGCAGTATTGGTGGCAATGCAAGATGGCAGAGCACACAAATCCATTACTGGATTTGTCTATGGTAGGCAAATAAAGTAGGTGTGACAGTGTCTTTCTTTTTAAAACTAAAGAGAGAGACGGAGATTTCTCAGTGATTCTTTACTGATGAGACCAAACTGGGACAATCGTCGCAACCTGTTAAGTAATGTGTTCTGGGCAAAAATGGGAGTTTAGGTTAGGTTAGGAACATTTGACATACATTTGACATTGCCTCATGGAGGAGTTTAAAGTTTCTATAAAGTAATAAAAAAAGAAAGAAATGATCAAGTTTAAAAATCGTCATAACACGATCTGCAAAAGACTGAACCAGCTTCTCCTTTCTATCAAAATAGCGGAAATCCTCTGTCACAATGGCAAGAGGTTGAAAACACAGCAAATGGGGGTTGACTGAATGATTAACAATTTCAAAGAAAAAGAACCAGGATTGTGAGCAGTGGTGAGTTTAAAAAAGCTGTATCTTCTGTCATTTTAAACTATGTGATTAAAGGGAAACAAACAAAAGTATCCACAGTCTCAATCCTTAACATGGCAAATGGAACAAACTACAACAGAACTGAAAGCTTTGGGCACACACACCGCAGCTATTAAACACGCCAGATTTCTCAACAAGCAGGTTATATTCATCTACAGTATCTGTGTAAGTGTGAGGCTCACAGAGACGCAACAGTATTAAAAGCATCCATTTGGACTAACGATTTTAGACACTGGGGAAATGCTTGAACTATACCCGTAATTGAGCCTGTGATAGTCTTTGCAACCCTGATAAAGGCATCCTAATGGGCTAAGGCAAATTATCTGGATCATAATCAGCAAGGCTTGCAATGAGCTGGACTGGAACAACAAGACTAGCTACAGAAATGGAGACATGAGAAAAATACCACAACCTGCAATTGTCTGCACCGAGATTACACACCAAGTGTAGAATATCAGATGAAAGAAAGGTGCATCTCCAACATCTTCATAACAGCTTTTTACTCTTGGGAATGTTTCCTCACAGAACGGGGTGCATGTCAAATGGCAAAAATATCTGAAGAAGAGCGAATCCAGTGAAGTATCTGCCTTGATCCCCCCCCATTTCTGTCTCAATAGGTTCTTACATTTCCATGCTTGATCTGCTGTCGCTTCATTTTGCAGATTGCTTTCTCTTTGCAAAAGCAGGACAGCCCCAGCTGACTAATCAAAATGCTGGCAGTGCCCAAAGAGAGACCGGGATCCTCAGAAAACAAACATCCGCAGTAAATCAAAAGTGATTTCAGAGGATGATCACAGATGGTGCGACCGAAGAGTGCTCCTACAAATTCTGTGCGTCCCCGGTGATTCACATGTTTCCCAAGCTGCTGTCTACACTTCTCCAAAATAGCCTGTAGCCCATTAAGAATGCAAATAAAAAACATGGCTTGAGACCAGTTCTTGAGGTTTATGCACTAACTGACAGGTAAAGAGATAGCTATGGAACCACACAGATAACGGTGACTGGCAGACAAATATAATGATAGAAAACGAGAGGTCTGAGGACAATTATATGAAACGTATAAAGACACAAGATAAGTTCAACTTTCTTTCCCGGTTAATTTTCTGCATATTGAACAGGAAAAGTTCACAAACTTTCAATCATGACCATAGAGGAAGTGTGTGATCACGACTCATCAGTTCACACACACGCAAGCACACATAAGAGACTCACCCCACTGCAACGGAGCGAGCTGTAGGTGTTCCAGGACCAGCTGGTTGAGGACTCCCTCCACACTGGCCTCTCCACGGCGTCGCAGGGAAGGGTGGGTAGGTTAAAGACAACAGCATGGAGAGATTTGGTGCATTTCAAGTATAAATTAACATTGGCCGACCAGACATAAATATCTCATAACGGCTTGATGGATTGATGACAATGTTGTACATTATGGTTGCTGAGGATGCATTTTAATGACCCTGACCTCTCCTCTAACATCACCAGCAGGTCAAAGTTTTCACTTGTTTTGTAAAATATCTCAACATCTACTGAAAATGGTTTGACATTTCAACATGTTGTACAAGCATTCATGGCACCCACATGACAAATCCTGATACTTTGGTGATCCTTTTGACTTTTCGGCACCACCATGAGATTCAAATCTTTGCATGCAGTATTTAGCATTTAGCTCAAAGTGTATCTTCATGGTGCTGCTAGACTGGACTTAGACTGTTGTTTGAGTCTTCTTCACAGATTCCCGACAGCAATAAGTTACAATAACCCAGCTGACAGGTGATGAACTTATGAACTGTCATGGCAACAGTAATGCGTTCAGATGCTGGTAGCTCATTTGTTCAGTGTTGTTGCTGAAACTCGTATTGCCTATGAGAAAAATACATTCATCTGCTTTGGACAAGAAAGTGTGGGTTTTGGATTAAGAGCAGTGAACTTTGATAAAATAGCTGCCAACAGCATCTTTCAGCCGTTCAGCCGGACCAGCCGGACCGCCCCAGGAAGGAGGGAAGTAAGTTTGGATAAGAGTCATGCTAATCCAGCGTGGATTAAAGGGTGCTCCTGGCTAATGTCTGGTCGCAGGAAAATTAAATGGACAAATGGGACTTGGCTGTCTAAGCAATGGGGAATCAGACACTGATGTGTTCACATCTTTACAGAGACCTGTTGCACTTGACAGGCGGACTGAGTCGACAGAATGCAGGACAGGGAGACATTGACTCTGTGTTTACATTATTGATGCTTGGTGCTTAAACACAGTCAAAGTTGATGGACAGTGTTAACCTGATGTTGAACTTGCCATCAATGTTACCTATGTTATCATCTCCATTTTGTTGATGTTGTTTACATTTACCCAGGTTCAATTTTCATTTCATCGTGCAACGCCGTCTCAAAAAGACAAATAAATTGACCTCAAACTTTGAATAACATTTTCCAGGTTATCGATAAGAATAACTATCTGATTGTTGACCTGTTTCTGAGACACAAACTGTATATTTCATGTCTCTATCTCAGTTGAAGTTGTAGTCAAAGATGATACCAAAGTAGGGTTACAGAAGGGTACAATTTATAAATTAATTGTACTTGCAGGACATCTGTTTTGAAAAATTCAGGATCAGAGGCTGGAGAGTCGGTTGTACAGCTACAATTAATAATACAGCACTTTGTGACAACTGATACTGCTTTGCTTCCTGTGCCTATTCTCCTGCCTCTTCGGATCCTTTCGACATGACTTTAACTCCTTTAAGTGCTTAACGCGTGCTGACAGTCAAACACCTTTAAGTGCAAACCTACATCCTCTGAGACTTTAAGCACTGACAAGTCTTTTTTCAGCAGACCCTCAACGGATGCGTTTTGCAACAGAGACAATATTAATTTGACAAATCATATCATCTTGTGTACTTTTTGCTCCTAACAGTGACTTAGGTTTAAAGAAAAGATGATGAACTGAATCCAGAAATTTTATAAAAAATACCTTGAATTTTATCTGAATGATGAGATTTAAAAAATTAAGCACTGTACAAAAAAACATTTTTCTCACAGGCAAGTAATTCAATCTAGTTACATCACAATACAGACGCTTACCTCTTAGTTTTATTCATGAAAAAGAAGATTAAAGAGCCGCACTGACTTTGTTTGTAAGAGAGAAATTGGTAATAAATGAAAGCTGTTTATGTAGTGTATACTAGATGTGTGGATTCATACTCCTCATATTACACACACCAGAAACAGCAAAGGTAAAGAAGGGATACCACTAAATCAGTCTTTAAGGCTTTAGTAGTAGATGAGCAATATGGCTAGCCACAAAAAGGAGGTCTCACTAGGGAATATAAAGAAAAATGCTACAAAGTGTGTAGGATGAGTTTGTTGTTAGAAATTCAAACTGGCACAGGATATGGCATTGATTTTCAGTTTACAGCTGCAATATGTGCAAATGGTGGCAATGAAACTATCTACAAATTAAATGTTATTTATCTAATGCATTCACTCGGATGTCAAAGGTTCACAGAGAGCATGTTTTCTGCAACCTGACTCTAATGGTAACATTAAACTGATCACAGGGTAGACTATCAATGTTTTCAATGCTGCATCAAAGCAAATAAGGCTGTCAGAGAGCAATTACCCAGATAATATGTGATGATAAGCTCTCTGCTGATCATTTACACAGCTGACATTTGGAATAATGGGTGAGATGCGCAGGGCCTGGAGCACCAAACCTGTGTCTATTAACCTTTGAGGCAGAGTACAGTATGCATGCGGAGGGCGAGGGAGAGAGAGAGAAGGCATCTACAAACAAAACATACTGTGCTGAAAAGTGCCTCCACTGTGCCTGCTGGGTCATTTCCAAAGTCTGACTCATTATGAATCACATGTCACAACATGCACCTGCTTCTTATTTGAATGAACAATGGCAGTGTTGTGGTTTTTACCACTTGTCGGATGGACGCGTAGAATGTCTACTTCAAGGACTCAGTGGAACTGTTGGGTAACAGGAGCACACACCGGGCACAGTGTATCTCTCTCAGTACAGCTGGATGTTACTGTGGCATAATGACCAGCAGCCTCTTTTTCTGCAATCCTCAGTGGACGCTCAGAGAAGTCCGCTTTGAAAAGGACATGTTACATAATCTGGGGATGTTCATTATATCTACTGACCCCACTGCACAAAGGTGAGCCGCTGTTTCATTGTAGAGTGGCCCTGAAAATACCGAATGATCCCAAAAGTAAAGGACACACACGGTAGGCTACATTTCACCTCACAGCACTGTTAGAACAGTGAATCCAAACTGCACACTTTAATTGGTTCAATAGGCAGGGTTGTTCCTATAGCAATACCATACCTAAAATGTTGGAGTCGGCATCGGAATAAGTCCATGCACTGATCCAATACCAAATGATTTATTTATTGACAATGGGACTGCTACTTCCTAGAAGAACACAGCACACCTGTAGGCAACATATTTTTTTTACTGCACAATTAGCAAATATCATAAAAGAGTGTCTAACGTGGGTATAGAGGCTCTGGGTCTTATGTATTTCGTTTTACAACTGTACTGTAACTGACAGTTTACTGAGCCATATAAGGAGACAACCCTTAAATACCTTTAGGTGAAACAAAAATGCAGATATAAGGTCTAAAGGTCACACTATACCAATTTGGGAACTACGAACATCTAGTTCAAGAGTACCATGTACTGCATGTGCAGCTATATTGGAAACAAGAGGTCAAAATGGCGCGTGATTAAAAGGCTTCTTCCTTCCATCCATCCATCCATCTATGTTCTGGCCCGTATCCAGGTATGGGTCAGTGGCAGAAAGCTAAGTGAGGGAGCCCTAATGTCTTTCACAACAGCCATGTCTGCGAGCCCTTACTGCGCATAAATGGATACATTAGAACACGGGTCGGGTAATGGGTCATGTGAACAGCATACTGTACATTTAATGGGACTGACTGCAAAATACATTTGGTAAGAACTGCTGGATTGATGGTATGAAACAGGTTTTTATTCTAAGATTAAACACTCTAATAAGGTGTGCAATCTACTTTTAGCTGCATGGTATCATATATGGCTGTGGCCATTCCCTTAAATTGCTACAGAGCCAAGCAATCACAGTAACTCTGCCAATGTGCGGATGATCAACATGCTCGTCCACTTGCTAAAATTATTGTCAACAATCATGCAGAGTTTGGCACTTTTTGTTTTATTCTATCTCCTGCACCCCAGTGCTTCCTGGCACAAGAGAATCGACGAGTCATTCCTTACTTTAATTAAAAACTTCACAGAAACATTAATTCCTCCAAGTGTTTCTTGGACAACTGGGGCATCACAGCTTTGGGCTGACAGAATGGTTTCAATCTTACTTCTTTTTTGTTGTTGCTATTTCTTGGTGATTGATGGTACCTATTTGGTGCTTGCTTGTGAGCTGTATTAGCAACTTGTCGGTCAGCTGGCTCGCAGTGAGACACATAAAAAGTGGGTTCCAGACCCTGGGAGTCTTAACAGTCAGGGAGAGCATTGGACCTAAGTTTAGATCGAGTAATGATACAAACAGGCATGCCCAAGGTGTACAGCTGAGCACGATCTTGAAGGTGGTCTGTACAATTATAGCAGCCTCTAAACTGCACTGGTGTCCACTGAAATCAATCTACAGTTTAAGTAACATGCTGTCACTTCTGGTTGGCCACAATATCTTTGACGTACTGTAATCTGGATTTACAAGGCCGGCTAAGACAGCTTTAGAGGGAGTCACAATAACAACTGTAGTGGATATTAATGCTGGCTAAGAAAGCTATTGAGACACAAATGAAATTCAACACAAAGGGGTGATTCATGAACTTAGCAATGACCTCTTGAATTCTTCAATTTTACCCACTGTCTGTACTGTATATGACAATGTCTTTCCCTATGAGTAATTCGCTATAACGGAACGCCATCAACGAAACAGGAATAATATTGTGAGGAACTCATAAATTACTAATTAAAGTGACTTATTTTGCTCAGGGCCAAGTGAGTGCTGCAGAGTGTGACATGCACAGTAATCAAATCTTTTCTTTTTCTAGTTTTCCATGTTGTAAAAGGGAAAATCTAGCCTGAAGCAAGAAATACATTGTGCTATTCGTATAATTTTAGACAGTCGGGTCCACAGTACATGGCGAGACATGTCTCAATGTGGAGGAAACCATTGCATCAGGATTTGACTTGATAACATCATGTGACAACTTAGGTCCTGGACCACTGATGCTGAATTAATAAGTGAATTTAAGTCATTTGTGAGCTTTTCCATCAAAATGACTTGCCTTAACAGGGTGTGGTATCTCTTTTTCTAATAACAGAAGATATACAGTATGTTGTTTTTGGTGCTGTATATTTCATTTGTTTTTCTTTTTTGTTGTCCCTATTGCTCTGAAGAATCATAGACACTGTTTGACTGTGTGCTGAGCAGCTACAGGATTCGTCTGTTGATGACGTTTTTCACTATGTTTTTCAGCTTCAAAAGAAACCTGTTTAAATTCATAAATTATAATCATAATATACCTTCTAAGTAGGATAAAATGATAAACCAGGCAGTTCCAGGCTGCTTTTTGCTGCAGTAAAAGGAGTGTTATCAGACCTGCTGCTGGGAATACATTTGTATGTCATTTTCTTTTTTCCGTCCTGCCTACACGCTGCCAAATTGCTTGTAGATAAAACAATACACATAATGATGGGAGTGTTTACGCCTTCATAAAAAGGAGAAATATAATGGAAACTTCAGAAGCTCAGAGATTGGATTTATCATTAACCGTGCACCATGTTCACCAACAATCTGACAGGCTGTTCTTAAATTTCTAAATATGTGCACCGCTAACTGCCAGCTGATGAGTTATGGGCTGATACAAGGCACTATATGCATGATGACTAGTAGCTCTTATCACAATGTTATGAAATTCATGAGCTTTACCAGAAGTCTGACTGCAGGAACCTGCCTTAAGTTTTGACCTTCTCACTGCCCAAATATTCTAGAGGCCCAGGGCAAAGTCTGCACTATTGAAAGCCATCAAAGTGAGCCCTCCAGCCGGCTACACTTAGTGTACAACATGTACAACAAAGGAGTGGGCCTGGATTTTGTTGCCAATATAATGTCGTTCTGGCATCACTTCAGGTAAAAGTGAAGTAAATCTGTATTGTTGTTAATTGTATGTAGCAGCATTTGCTTCCCTTTCCTATTATATTTTGCATAATTTCCAAAAGTAGGAGGGTTTGAAGAAATCTAGCCAATCTCTCCAGCATGAACAACATACTTGAGATCAGATAAAGTTTTCAGCCACCAGCTTGAAAAGTGCGTGAGAGTGTGCTTTGAGTGTGATTTGTTTTGAAAGTGAGTGAAAGAAGGAGGCAATGCATGTGCAATACCTTTTTGTCTTTTTGGACACTGATAGCAGGATCAGTGGTGATGAGGTAACAAATCTATTTGTGACACTGTAAAACTACCGACTGTAAAATGACAATGGGAAAGTCCACTTTGTTTAAGTGCTGCACCACCAGACTACAGAGCAGCTTCTCAATTCATCCTCAGCACTCCACCATAAAATATAGTTTTAATTTAATGACTTATCCAACTTGGATAAGTCGGAATCCGACCCAGGGACAGGCGTTAGGAATGACTATAATAACTATACAGAAAGCGCCAATCTTTTCACCGCTGGTCTTGTTATCTTACGTATGTCATACAGAGGCATCAGTATTAAATTTACTGCTTCATAAACAGTTAAAAGTTCCATGTAGGATGTTTAATTAACACTGTGTTGCGACAGGTTAATCGAGCACTAATGTTCTGAAGTGGTTAATGATATTCAAAATTTATGCTGCTGACTGATACTCCCATCCTTCTGGCATTTTTAATCTCCTCTATGTGTCTTCCTTTCAGTCTCACAACAGTTTGTTTTGTTGCATAAAAAAAAACACTCAGGTCTCTCATGTCTCAAACTAAGCTGCTGCTTTTAATCTGCCAGTATTTTAATAAGCCGTATATTCACAGTTCTTGTAATTGTAGTGGGTTTGCGAGCATGAGTGTGCACCAGGAAGAGGAAGTTTCAGATTTATTTAATCCCTCAGTTTAGTTTCTCTAACTCCCTTGTTCCTGTACTGTTTGACTGAAAAACCCTGGAGCAGATTCCTTCTTCTGAATTCTGCATCAAGTGCATTGTTTCTCAAAGTTTTAACCCCCATTAATAAGGACACATTACAGCCTCTGTTAACATCCCCATTGAACACAAACACTAACCCAGCTCGCATCTGTATTACAACCTACACATTTTTGATTTCTGACAGCGAGTGTGTTGGTGGTGGCACATTTACATGGCAGGCTAGAAGACAGCAGTAAACATGGGAACAGATACAAAGAGCCGTCTCCTTGGGGGCAGCATGCAGACAATGACAGTGTCAAAGATGACTTTGGATGGACCACAAAGCTTACCCACAAACTAGGACCTATGGGAAAATGTTATATCATATTGCTGCTGGTGTGTGAGACAAATACACACCCACGCATACACACAGTAAGACATCACTTCATAGTGGCAGAGCAGCAAGCAGTATGCCATACGCTTTACCATCTGTCAGTGCAGGCGAACAAGTTCCCTGCTGGCCAGAGGGCCTCCAGATGCGGGATCCAGATGTCCTGTAACACTGATCTGACTGATGTCAACAAACAACACATTCAACTAACACACAGTGCTAAAATACTCTGTTTGACCACTTAAACCTATTTGACATTATAATCTGTTCATCAGTTCAGTATAGACCCTCAGTTATAAATGTAAACCTTGACCATATTTATCTTCAGTGCTCAGCCCTTCTCTAATATAACTCTGCTGTACATGTAGCCACTGGAAGGATATGATGCTCCAACAGATGCCCAGCTTGCTGTTGATCTGGCAGCCCTGGGCATGCTGTCGCTCCTCCTCCAGCTGTTTGGGGTTAGTGAAGCGCGCTGTCTCCTGGTCCGGCTGAGGCAGACTCTCAAAGTCAAACTTGTCGACTTGGATGGCCATCCTGCAACAGGAAATGGGAAACACTTACAAGTTTCTGCTTACATCATTTGTAAGACTTTGGGGATGACAGTTACATAACTGTCATTTGAAACTTTAAAACTACGTTAATAAAGGTATAAATGCCTTGACTTAGTTAATGGAGTTTCACTTGATGTTTTAGGTCTGATTGTAGGCCTTCAACTAATGATTGCTGTCACTGATGAACTAGTGATATGCCCATCACAATTTCCCAGAGCCAAAAGTTGTTTTAGTTTGTCTGATTTACAGTCCAAAACCCAACTATATAAATTTCACAAATTAATCATGAAAGAAAAGAAGAAAATAAGCATTAATTAGTTCGATATTTTTGAATAAGTCACAACAGTATTAATTCTTGCATTTTTTGCAGTCTTGACACAATGGTGCATTAGAGTCACTTCACATAGACAACCAATTTAGGAGATCAGGCATCAACCAGGGCCCACCTCTGAAACCTGATTGGGGGCTATGGGGAAGTGCAAGGAGCCAAACCCAGCGAGAAAATGGTACAAAGTAGTATTTCGAGACAGGACAGGCCGAGGCTAGCTGGTCAGCGTGCTCACTTCAGCAGACATCTCTGCAACACGATACATAGACATTTCAGACATGACATCAGAACTGTTATTTTTTAACATTCTGTTGAAGATTTTGGAATGATTTAAACAGAAAAAAAATCACGTTTCGCTCCTTTAAAACTCAGTAGAATACAGTAGTCTTTGGTCACCTTGCTTACATTTCTGGCAGCCAACACTGTCTGCTTGTGTGGTTTGGCAAGTGATACATTATTTATCTAGTCTGAACAAACACCTCCAGGTCCAAGCTTTCCCCTCTATACTGCAGGTACTTTATTTATTTACAGGAGACGTCATGCGTCACATCCAGAATTTAAAGTCTTGGGGTACCAAACTCAGCGAAGACCTCACCCATGCTCATAAACTGAGCCTCAAGCCCACCTGTAATTACCCATAGAGTACTCTGGCCCTCCACTGAAATACTAGTTGAATATATTCTTTCTCTGACTGCGAAAATCTGTAGAGTTCAGAGCTGAACATGTAGAGTCCACACAGAGACAATGTTCGCAGATATCCTAAGGGGACAGGGAAGATAAGAGAAGAATATGGGAGAGATGGACAGCCCCCCAGTGTGAAGCAGTGTGTAATGCAACCCACAACTTCATAAATACTCGGCAAAACACAATAAAATACCAGCAAGCGATACAGCAGCATTAATATTTACTATCTTTTCAATCATGATTTAGAGATTCTGTGTCTGACCTCAGATAGACGTTTAGATGTTTAAACACAGTCAAATATTTAGCATACAGTAAAAACCCACATATTGTTCCTAAAGAGCTGCTGGAGACTAAACTAGAGACAATGGAAGGGAATATTGGACATGTATCCATTAGGTGGTAAGACACTTCTTGCTTCATGTCTGCTGGATACCTGCTGAAATTTTGCCAAATCATTCTGTGAATTATGGTAAATTTTTCTGGGAGGGGCGTCAAACAATATGGTTTTGACAGGATTTTCTGAGCGGAGATGGCAGAAAAACTTTCTTAGCAAGCAGCGTGTAATCCTTCAATTTATATGAAAACTCAAAATCCCCACACTTGAAGATGACTATTGGAGTTCTATCGCACAGTGGAGCACTGGCACATTACAGCCATACTTCACAGGAAAGGAAAAAACAGTCTCAGTCTTCTTACTGGTGTCATGATGAGTGATAGGCTCTGCTTCAAGTGTTTAACTGGGAGACAGACACCATCAGAGTCTTCTCCACACAGAGAGAAGAGTACAGAAAAAGGTCTAACCTGCAGTCAATTCTTCCGTGCCCTCGGTGTTCCTGTTGTTCCCTCCTTAGTGGAATGACACAAAGTGACTTTGAGGTGGGCAGCTAACTGTAAATTACCTGGACATCCATCTCCACAGGAAGCCGACTAGCACTAAGATGTTCCTATAAAGGTAGTATCTCACATTGAGAGCTTCCCTCCCTGTTTTTAAGCCTTGATAAATCAATCATCATCTTTTACAGGCACCATGCCGACCAATGCATTGATCACTCAGTGAACATATTTAGGAGCTGCAACCACATGTGCTTAGCAATTTAACTCTCTGTTTCATAGGCACAACACCACAGGTCCATGTCTTGTCCAGCAGGTTCATCTCTGAATTCCAATTCAGAGGTTACGACGGCTCCCTAAGGACTCATTCTCTGACGCACTGACAAGAAAATGGACAGAGCGCAGTCAGACTGACCGGCCAGACCTTTGTTGTGTCTCCTCTAAATAACCATAATCACTGAGCAAAAGGAATTACGTGGATCTGTATCAAATTTTATCACACTAGCAAATAAGAAATCATCCTACGATAATGGGTGATTTGTGGGGGAAAGTTTGATTGGGACACTATATCTCAGACGCCCGTTGGTCATTATGTTATTTTGAACAAGTGAGCACATGAGAATCATTACAGGCCATGTGCCGCCTCACCTGTCTGACAAAAATAACCAATAATATTACTTGCCAAAAGAAAAAGAATCTGTTGATGAGTCCAGAGACACAAATTCATCAAAGTGAGGTGGGGGAGAAGCAGCAATGCAATTATCATTTCACAGCCTTTACAACAAAGCAGAACACAAATTAAATAACAATTAAGACTTCAAAACAAAGACTAAAGCGAAAGCTCCTGTTCTCGCTGCCACACACTTAAATACACCCGGCTTTGAAGATTAGTAGCAGTAGGCTTATGTCACTGACTGAAGTCCCATCTTCAGATGGGTGCTGCTTTTCATTTAGTCATCTTCAAAAGCACACATTACACACCAAGTCTAAAATTACCACGTTGCAACAATGCAAATGGACCCTAAATGGGAATAAGCCGTCTGGCAGTGCCTGCGACTGGTTTCCTTTGGACTTGTAATTACTTTAGGGCCACATTCAATTTGACACTTCAAATGGGGGAAACAATAAGGAAAAAAAATGTTCATTTAGCATTACAGTAGTGACCACAGAATTTCATATTCCTTATATATCTGACTTTTCTCATTTAAATAACATCCTTCATTGGTGGGGTGTGATCTTTCAATTTGAGTGAGCTGTCTGCATTCTCTCAGTCTTTTAAATGTTATTTTAAAAGGAGGCTAATAAAGGCTAGGTACAGCGGTATCTGTACAGTGCTAATAAAAGGCTAACTGTGTCATTTTGCATCTGACAATAATCTTCTTCAAGGATTTAAACTGTGCTCACTACATGTCCCATGCCACTTTACTACAGTGAGAAATGGACTAGCATTGGTAGCAGTGATATTAATATTATTACTGGTCAAAAAAAAAAATTCTACAGCGTCACAACTTGAGGAATAACAGTTACATAACAGTTAAAACAAACTTTACAACTAGGTTTAAAAAGATTCATCTAAACTGGATATTTGAGAGCTTCATGTTCAAGTGATGGTTTTTCATTCACTCAATTTTTCAATAATTTGAAGTTCGGTTTTAATAAGTTACTTGTGCTATAAAAAGGGGATGAGATGGCATCACTGACGGCAATATAGACTTATTTTGGTTTTGTTTTGTAACAGTGGGAGGAAGCACTGACATTTTGCCCATCTTTATATTCCTTTATGAGTCTTACAATAGATTTGACTATTTTAAATACTGGGTTGACAAGTCCTTGACAGCAACAAATGAAAAAGCAGTATGTGCACCAGGTTTCAAGATAACAGCACTGTGCCAGTATACATGACTGGAAGGAAAGGTTACCACTTTCTACTACAATGAAACTTGATGGAAACCTAATTTAAAAACCGCAAAACCATTTGATAAAAGCTCATACAAGTAACTGGTGCACCAGTAAAGCCGTGTAAATATAAAAAGGGATTTAATGTATAGCAAGTCCATAGAAAGTGCAGTCATTGTAAGTGCAAAGAAGAGCACATCTAACCCCTGAGCACCCCTAAAGGAGATTTTTACTGAGGCAGGAGAGTGCTAACAGTCTGAGTTCTCCACCACCACTCCCACCATCTTCTTTTTCAATTGATTTGATTGTGGAGTCTTTCAAGGATTAGGCCATATCTGGAGAGTAATCTAGCCTATTACAAGGCTTTTAATAACAACCTGTGTGCTGAGCTGAGGCCACCCTGCAACATCTCTAGGCCTAATTCCCAATCCATGGCATCTCCCAGCCCCGCTGCAGCCCCTCGCTGATAACAGCCTGCTTGGCCTTCATTTCCCTGGCCGAGAAAGGTGGCAAGGGTAGATGGGAGATTGGATTGATGGATGGGCGGCTAGGTGGATGGGACGATTTCATCCAAATTTCTATCTGTTCAGATGGGTTAGCTGCGAATCAGTTAGCGTTTAAATAAATCCAACCAAGACATGCACAGATGAAAGCGAGATCAGCAGGAATAAGTCGTGTTATTCGTGTCCATGCATACCGATGGAGAGGTCTATTTTCTTGTCAGCATGTGAGTCGACAGGGCTTTTCACTGGCCAGGTGATATTTTTGTCAGGTGCAGACAATGTTTTTTTTTTTTTTATTATTTTCTAGCCTGCATCTATTTGGTGTTTTGATGACTCACAATAAGCTTGACTCTCAGGGGGAGGACCGGTGAAGCAGGGGCGAGGAACAGAGTCCTGTGGTGCTCAGAGCAAGTTGAAAGCACAGAGCATAAGGCACAGTCATGATCCGTGCTATTTCCATTGCTCTGCTGTGCATGTTTGAAATGATCCGACCAAAATATTTGTGTGTTGGAATAGATCAAAAATAACTACGTATACATGCTGCAGTGGTTGGAATACTAGTATGTACTGCCACAATCAACCCTGTCTCCTATAAAGTACATATTCATTAGTAAAAGTCATTTGCTTTGTCAAATACGTTTAAGACGAAACACTGCTGGCAAGCCTCCCAGCTGGCACTAGACGTCAATTAGACATCATAGAGACGTCTAATTGAGACGCCTCCGACGTTGAATAGACGTTAGTATTTAGTTGAAAATGAAAATTGGGTTAACGTCTGAACTTAACGTTGGTCCGACGTTGGATATCAGTTATGTAGGCTATCTTAAGTCAAATCAACGTTGTTGATAGATGTTGTCCAGACATTAGAATTTTGTCATCAAAAAGGTCATTATTCAACGTCAAAGTTGTGTGAGTACAAGACGTCTGACACACGTTGGGTTTTGGTTGCCAGACACCACAACATAAAAACAACAAAATATTAACGTAATTTGACGTCAATATTCCTATGTCAAAAGATGTTGAACGTAGATGTCAATGGACGTTGGGTTTTGGTCACCTGACGTCATGACTTGAATCCAACCAAAGACCAATGTCTACTGACGTCCGGTGCCAGCTGGGTTTATCTGAATCTAGAAAGTCTTTCACCCCTTAATGTCGTAGAGATAAATGGTTGGCCATACAAAGAACTCTGACAGTGCAAACTAAAGCTCTTACACTAAAGAAAGCTTGTGGTTTTGGTTAACTTTTAAAAAATTCAACACTTTCTGTCTGATGCCTCAGATCAGACTATAAACTCTACCTCCACTAAGTGCTTCTTGGTGCCAAAACAGAACACTAAAAAAAGTTAATTTCCGCTTCCCAGTTCCTAGGAGCACACACTGTATGGGGAAAATAAATGAACAAATAAATAAAATTGATCATTTTGCAGAAACAGCCAGTGAAAACATTATGTGCTGTCATTAAGAAGCCCACTGATAAATGTAATAGAAACATTTGCTCATTATGTTGTAATGTTAAATTAATTATACACATCATTTTTAAGGGGAAAAGGCCTCACAGGTTTTGCAATAATGAGAAGCGGGGATGATTGCTTCTTTAGTGGCTCATGGACCAACCACCAATTTGACTTTACCACTAATATCACTTAAATGCCCTGCAAAGCCTTTCCTAAGAGACACCTCATGTCCTTGGGCATAATTATCACAAACAAACCTATTTTGCAATTAATAGAAATATGAAGGCATTCAAAATGGGGATCAACTTTTTAATGAAGCCCATGACCCTGGTTTCGTCCGCTTCTGCACTCACTTCCTATTGTGGGACCCATAACACACACAATTTAGTAGAAGTTGGGCTATGGGCAGCTGAGCATGAAAGAAAACCAGGAGGAGGGCCAGTACAACCGACACCTGAATGGCTATTTGTTTAATCACTTTGTGTTACGTCACGTTTTAATGCATTATGTGCAATTTACTGATGGACACACAAACAGCTTCATTCATCACTGAAACACATTCGACACACGTGACTACGGGCATTTTTCGAGAGTCCAGCTCCCCCGACGTGCCCTGGACTGTAAGAGACAACTAGTGTACATGGGTGGGGCATACAAACTGTCATTTGATGGATTAGAACAAATGACCTTCATGTTCTAAGATAGCACTGCTTACAACTGAGCCAACAAAGGGAAATTGTTGGAAAATGAAAAAAATATTTGCAGTGGTGAGCACCTTATCCTTTCTGCACAATGTAAGTCCAAGAACACCGACGATAATCAGACAGGTATTTTTTTGTGCAGAAGGCAAGAGCTCGCACTTTCACCTAATTTCTCTGCTAAATGGCATCTAAAAGCAAACCAGGGCCGTATCACTAAATATCATCTTGTCCAGCGGGTGTGACTTCTGACACCGCATCGCTAATTACCACCATCCTGCAATAAGCTGTGGCCGTGAAGCCTGTTTTTAATGGCAGTAATAACACCAGCTCAGGATGAGCCAGTCACGGTGAAATGACCCCTTCCTAATTAAATGCTGTGTTGCCTCAGACCAAAAGTACATGATAATCACATTAAAGCATACGGTGTCACTTTTATCTGACCACCGCAAAGCCATGAATCAGTCATCGCCGACTGTGAGGTCTAAACACTCAGCCCGAACACCTCGGTGCTGTGCACGTGCCTGGTCCTGGTCAGCTCCTGTGCTGTGGTATTGTAGCTACTACCATGCTGCAATGAGTGTAAAGGTATTTTACATATTTGTGTGGGAAGGTTTTTTTTAAGCCGTCTTGTGGTTTTTACTACATTGTCTGCAGGTTCTCTCCATTGTACGACCGTGAGCACGCTGTGAGCAATGTGTGCAGTTGAGTAATGCCCTACGCTGCGGAACAGAAAAAGCAAATCATTTGCAGCCCAACATTTTATCAGAGCCCTTTTGCATCTTTTTTTTAACAGCCAGCGATTGTGTTATGTCACAGGGGAGAAGCTGAGAGTGAAGAGCGTACCGCGCGCGCGTGTGTGTGTGTATGTTTTCACGAAGAGGGTTATTTTTACCTCACGTGCAAGAGCTTAAGGGCGGAGATCCATAGAGGCCTGTGCAGAGGCAGGCGAGAGCAACAGTCTATTTTTAGACTGCGGCTGACTCCGTGTAACCCTTTGTATGCAGCGGCTGCAGAGGCAGCGGCGCTCCATCCGTCCCCGTCTCGCTCGATATGATGAGCTGCAGTGAATTCGTACTGCCAATTACTGTATGCGGATAGGTATCGAAGAATGCTTCTGTGCAGACAATCTTCTAATGCGCTGGCTGTCATTTAAAATGAGGCTTTGTAGACTCTTACGAGGGTTGACAGAATGAGCTATTTTTGTCCCTGCTGCTGAAACCCAGGAGCTCGTTTTGGGGCATTTTGCCATTATTAGACAGCGCGGTGGAGAGCGGCGGGGCACGGGTAATAGAAGGGAATGACATGCAACAAAAGACCCAGCTGGATTTGAAGCAGGGACGTCGCAGGTTGTAAATAATGACACTTTGATAGAAGTGTTAGTGTAAGTGAATTGGATAATCCAATGACAGAATTGGGCTTAGGTCGATATAGTACAGAGGGAAATGAAAATCTACTATATCCATCTATATGAATGGTGAAGATTTCTAGAATACCAACAATAAAACAGCTGTGTCAAATGACTACCGAGAGGTCGAGGCAGCTGGATTCTAGCAGAAAAGCTTTGTATAGAGTGGAAAACGATCTTGATGTTCTCGCACCTTACCTAACCCATCTCCAGACAGCCAACAGGGCTAAAACGCCCCCTAGGGAACAGATTATTTCAAGAAAATGTGAGACGGAGAAAAAGGGAAAAATCTCCTGCAGGTGCTGAGAAAATATGACAGCGGTGCGTGTCTGAATCCCAGGGAGAGGTCGAGCAGCAGCAGATGTTCATCTCAGCAGCAGGCTCTCATCTCTGTCAGAAAGTATTCCTTCTACTGTATCCCCAATCCTCAGCTGATACAATATGTTTTTTTTTTTTATCAGACACAATATTGTTCATGTAATGAGCATGTACACTATTTGGACGGAGTGGTAAAAGGTCGCTCTAATTTGCAAGTTGTGAAAAAATAATCAAATGTCGATATTCACAGTAGGCAGGGAGCGTTGAAGATGGGATAACTGACTGCAGATGCATTATGTGCTCTGCTGCCATAAAAAAAGTAGCACAAGAAGGGGAAAGGTGGTCACCATGGAAACAAGCTTTGTTTGAAAAGCTCATGCAATGAGGCGTGTCTGCCCTTGTGCGCACCGATCCGGCAGAGCCAAAAGGCACGGCGAGCGGAGCGGAGAGGAGACGTGGCTGAACACTGCTGCAGCGAGCGCCGACTCCCCGCTCCACCGCGGGGGGTATTAACTGAGCCGGCCCTGCGATGATAATGGTGAACGGTAGCACGGACTAGTTAGCATCTAGGGGTTGATTTTTCTGATGGGATGTAAACCCCCCAAAGGCCTGTTCAAATCCCCTGGGAGACACAGCTGCAGTGTTGATACAGGGAGAGGATCGGGATCAAGAGGGTCTGAGAGCAACCTGCTGCTGGCAACACAACAAGCACCAGATGACTTTCAAGACTGAGAGCGTCCCCGGCACTCGGTGCTAGGTTTCTGCAATGGGAAATATTATGCTTTCAAAGATGATGCTGAGATACAAAATAACCACTCACATATTTGCCAACAGTAATTCTAAAGTGTTGCATAAGGTGTTGGTTTAAGATTAAAGGGATAGTTCACTTAAATTGCAAAAAAAGAAAACAGGTATCCAGCAATGTAGAATTCGACTCAGCCATTTTTTGCCTTGATCCTGATAAAAATTGAGGTAAAACGTCACATCTTTCACCAGAAACAATATCTCGATTACTGTGGTTAATATTCAGACCTTACTGTAGAACTTCAGCACAGAAACATCCGCACTTTCTTCTGAGGAAAAACTACGATAATACTGTTATCTGTGGTTAATCCAAAATAACAGGAACACTGTTTCCAGAAAGAGAGGCTATAATTTACTTATTTATTTTCTCATTTCAGTCTTATTTGCATCTCCACAACAGGTAAGTTAGAAAATATGTCTTTTTTGAGTTCACAAAAGAAACATCTGTGGCTTAGAAACATTCAAAAAGTAGCAACTTTTTAATGTTTTTTTTTGGAATTCAACATAAAATCACCATTTCAAAATTATTATTATCATTATTATTTTTTTTTTTCTTTTGCTAGAGGAGTGCCTTGGATGTTTCTTACTTTTGAGCTTCTGTATTCACAACCAAAGAGCACCTTCCTCAAATTTAGTTTGAACAACAACATCCTTGAGTCCAAGTGGGTGTTCGCGCCATATGTGAGAAATTCCCTGGATGTGTCTTTGAGGTGTCGCATGCACAAGAGTAAGACACCAGGAGGTCACAGTGTCCTTGACCTTTGACCACCAAAATCTAATCAGTTCATCCATTGGACGGAGAGACGCCTGTGACCACAGACCACTTGGAAATAAAGAGGTGAAAGGACGACAGGGGACAGAAAACAACGGAGCAGCCCCATGACTCCCAGAGAGATTGTGTGATGAATAGTGCAGAGACATCTGCTGGAATATGCTGATGATGGGCTGAGAGGGATCATATCACGAGGAGGTGACCAAGCATCTTCTCTCACTGGTTATATTTATACAGCTGACAGCCCGAGACGAGAGCCTCAGAGCCTCTGCTCTTCAGCTTCTGATAATAAGATGCTGTTGAAACACTCGCATCAAACCCATCCTATACAAAAGAAGGACACACTAACAGATCTGACTGACTTGCAGTCAAGCCCATGTAATTACAATACTTAGGAAGTTGCTTTATGGAGATGAATTTAGAGCCTGACATCTTGGACAACATTTCTTATTTTCACTTCACATTAATAACAGACACTTTCATTTGCTCCGGCTCATCATAATTTGCTCATTAGAACAAAGATCCAGTCGCAGAAAGGTCAGTGCTGTCTGACAGTACACAGGATCACTCCTCTTTCCTCAAATGAAAGAATATAAAGTGTGATGAGAGCGCTGCTAATTTACATGCTGTTTATGCAGAGTAGTGACCATTAGAGCCTGATAATTTTTCAAGTTAAAAAGGACAGCCACTGAGGAATAATTGTAGCGTGAATTAGTCATTTTCCCAAAACCAGAATTAATGTACAAACCACCCGGAACATCGTTGGTGCCCATCTACCGAGCATCGGTGAAATCAGTGAAGAGAGATGTCTGAGCCCAAAGGATACTAAAAGACAGCACCCACCCCAGCCACAGTCTGTTCACCCTGCTGCTGCCTGGCAAAAGATATACAAGTATCCACTGCCATACCACCAGAATGCAGAGCAGGTTGTGAGACTTCTAGTCCTCATCCTCCAACATTAAAAAATATTTTTCTTGTGTAGCATTCAGGGACTACAGCTTACATTTAATTGTACAACCCCGAGTTTGTACAATGTCTGAGGCACTGAATGGCATAGCAGCCGGCTTTCTGGCTGTTAGTCATAGTACCCAGCTGCAGACGTGGCATTTGTGCTTTATACAAAGATCTGATTGGCTGTATGGGACCAAGTTCTCTATCTATGTAGAAGTTACAGGAAGCTAACAAATTAATGCAAAAACTGCTACACTGCTAACACCGGAAGAGTGATTAAAAGAACATTTGGGAAAGCTGGCCGACAGTGTTTGTGCATCTCTGGGGACATCTGTTCCATCTGAGCCGGTGTTTACAGTGCTGTTCTCACCCTGATCATGTACACTGATCAAGGTATGCTTATTATTGAACATAAAGCCACTTGGACTGGAGGCTTTTGTTGTTTACTTGGCAACAGCTTTTAGCAGTTTAAGCTGCAGCTCTTCTTGTATACACAGGAAATAAATAAAAGACACATAAAGCAACATTATGTAATTGTTTTACCTAAAATGACTGTGATGGTACAGTGTCTTGAAATAAGCTGAATGATGGCCGTGCAATATTATTTACTATATTTAATCTTTAAAAATCGGAGTCAGAGCTCGGTAAGTTTAAGTTCCATGTGTAATTTTTTTTACTGCAATAATGGAACTGCTATTTAATGCCTTACCCAAATACCCAATTTACTGGGATTTTGTGGCGATTGCGGGCCGTGGAAAATGTGCACTTTCTGTTGCTTCACCTTTTAAGGAATTGTCAAACAATGATTGTTTACATGTCTACTAACTGATTAAGGATATTGCTTCAAATGTGCGTCCAAAAGAAGACATCTCTTTATGTGAGCCTCTGAATCTCCCACTGTTGGTAGTTTCTCAAAGAATATGTCATACCAGGTGAAATCTGGAAGAACTAACCACAAAAGAAAAGACAGGTAGACATCCTTTAACATGTCCTTTTCTCTCTGTTCTGCAAACATGGAAAAAAAGGAAAAGTTTGGTCGTCACTGTGTGGCGTCGCGGCGGTCTATGGGCACCCTTTGGGCTCCCGAACATCAAAGTGACTGTTTGTATTCTGAGGTGCTTCACTTTTTCTTTCATTGACCATTAAAGAACACCATCAAGGGGATAAAGACCTTGTAAAAGACATGTCTGTGAATGATGTGAGAAGATGAAAGCAGCACTCTTCTACTCACCCTGCCCACCCCACTCTCCACATGTCGCCTTCACAGGGAGAGAAAACACATTCAGCAAACTGCAGTCACTGCTCAGAAATGACCAATAAGATCTTTTTTCAGTAGCAACATTCAATAAATGTAAGTTATAAACTGCCACTATCTAAAACTACTTAAATGTGGGTGTAACAGATGATTGAAACAGCTTCCTGCTACTGTCTTCACGTTCCCAGCATCTAGACACAAGTCTAAATCTACAGTTCAAACTGCTACATGTCTCTCCATGCAAGAAGGCTTTCTCTCCCTTTTCTATTTGTGTAGCCTTGAAAGAGCTCAATGGAAACGATTAAAAACTGCTTGTTGTCGTAGGAAACCGAGGATGATAGACAGAGTCATTTTTGCGACTGTCGGATTGAAGCCTTAGCTTCACTAGTCCTGGATGAAGACTCCAGAAAACATCTTGCGCCTGACACCTCATTCATCATAGAACAGGAAAGAAATACAAAATGACAGGGCCATCTGATGTTGACAGAAGATGAGCTGAAGAGACAAGCACAATATGGTTCAGCAGACGGAGTTCTACGAGTGCGCGGCCCTGACTCTCTCTGTATGCAAAGTCCTACTCCGCTCGGAATAATCTGTGCATGTGCTGGGTGTGTGCCAAAGGAAATGATCAGCGTGTCGCCTAACACCGAGCGGGGGTTTGTTGAGTTAGGCTGCATCGCTTTCTCTGCCTCAGAGGGGTACCTACAGAAATATCATGTGCTGTGAAAAGATCAATGTGCTGGATCTGAGCTAATCTTCTGATAATGAATTTATGTCTGTCAGCCTTCAAAAGAGATCTCCACGGGATGGAAACACAGATTGGTGGAGTCAAAGGCAGTGGCTGTGTCTACAGGGAATGTCAGTCAAAGGGGAGAAAAGACATGTAAGTCCATATATACATCTGCAGTTGTTACCAGGCTTGACATCTTTTGCCTCCGAGGAAAACTGTGTCATAGAATATCAGTTTCTAGGGAAACAGGATTTTTTAATTAATTCTGCAACTGGTGCATCGTGTTTTCTGACCTCTACTTAAACTTGCAACAGACACGTTTTCTGCTTTAAAATACCATTATGAAGTAAATGTTGATTGCATAATGTTATGGTTATAGAACAATGACATCATCGGAATTTTGACTGTCCCTTTCACAACGCAATTTAGTCTGCCAACGAAGGCTCTCGGGAAAATGAAGCCTGACTGGCAATCTAGTTAGCCTGGCAGCCTGGCACCATTTCTATATGCTTTCACATCTCCATTATAGACTAAATGACAGAATAAAGAATAAAGTTGTCCGTATTGATTTATGTGTAACATTGACTGTATCATGGTAGCAATAAGAGATAGGTGAAGCTTATCTTGGCAGTTGGGGAAATTATGAACAGTGACAGATGAGTCTGTTAGTCTAAGAACAGTTTTGGTATTCTCTGTTGTATTGGATTTTATTGAAACCTTCAGCCAGTACTCTGGTGGAGGTCTGGAGGTACTCTGCTATGAAGTGTCCCTGGATACAGTGAAAGAAGTACTTTAGATTATTTACTCAAGTAAAAGTACCAATACAACAATGTTAAATACTCCTTTACATGTTCAGCTATCAAACTTACTTCATGTGCAGATAAAGTTCCATTTTTGGGGTTGTGAAATGATTAATGGAAGCGAGAAGGAAAAAGTTCTGTGACTCAAATCTGTATTTTTTATTCAGATTTTTTTTCTTTTTATTCATCAAAAGGTAAAGTTATTGAAACGATAACACTTGGAGGGGAATTTTTTCTTTTTTCTTTCCCAAAGACATCTGAATAATAAGGACAAGGAGCCCAATTCGTCTTTTAGGAAGAGATTACATGACAAAACAGGCTGGAAACCACTGGTTTAATTTTGAACGATGGTTTTCAAGGTGATTTTTCTCCAATATTACTCCCTGAAAAGTGGTGGAGCAGAAATATGAAGTACAAGTAGTGCAAGTAGTGTAAGTACCTCAAAAGTGTGCATTGAAATCATTACTCGAGTTCCCCAGATTATCTGCACTATTTAAGATTAATTTTGTTTTCATTTTTGAAAATATCTAATAATGACTAAAAAGACCAGTCTTACTAGTTATATTATATGTTCATATTAATACAACCTTTAATAGTACTTACACTCTGGCACAGCTTTACATAGTGCGAGTGTTCCTCAGGCAGAACCGTGGGTGGTAAATGGATAACCAGCATGGGACCTTGAGATCAAAATCTCTTTCAAGTGACTCCTGAAAATGGCAAAGCAGCAGCACGATTGTGCTTTTTCTGCCAGTCATTCAATGATTCTCTGGTGTGTCTTGTTTATTCAATGAAATACTAGTAGAAAAAGAAAACAACATCGACAACAGAACCCTTGACAGCACAGCAAAAGAAAGGAGTGTGGTACACCTAACCAGCAGTCATTAAGCAGTGATTCCACTGTGGGTATGATACCACTTATACCAACTCAAAGCCTGACCTGTCTGCGCCGTGTACAGCTGGGAAAACATCCGCTCTAAATTTAAAAGACCACAGTACATTATCTTACACCGACACAGGCGGTGTTGTTGTGGAAGCTAATTTGAAACTGTGGCCCGTGCAACTACAAGCCACTCTTCACTGGAAATAATTTATCCACCACACCACGGCCTTGAAGAAAGTAGCAGGCTACGCTATATGTGACTCAAACAGGAGCCTGATTCACTGAAGCTTTACCCCCTCAAGACACATCTACTGCCGAATAACAAACTAATTAATCTATCAAGTTGTCACTCCGCAAGAAAAAAAAATCTTAAGGTCAGACTCTCCAGTCTACAGTGGTGTTTGAACATGTAAATAAATGGCGCTGACATTACACAATAAACAAAGAGCTGTTTAAATTGTAATAATCTTCTACCTCGATTTCCTCATATTGGCACCATCAGTCCATTGACTAGATTTTTTAAATTTTTTTATTTCAACAGAATATGTGATGAGCAATGAAGCATTTTGTCAGGTTTCCTGGCTACTTCATGGAAAAGAGCTTTCTGCTGGAAACTTTACTGCAACAGCTAACGTACCCCCACACCTCTAGGAAATGGATTTAAAGTGAGACTACGTAACTGAGCTGTGCCCACTGTGGCCACACGTGACAATAATGGGATCATGGTAAATGGTGCTTAAACACTGTGCAACCACAGCACAAGTCAAGGAGTATCTTTAATTCAATGAACGGACTCTGTAATGTACCTTACACTACAATTTCTACCTATAATGTGCTAATATTAGACACCATAAGCTACTGGTAGTATCAGACAAAGTAAGGCAACCAAAACCCTGAGTTCATTCAGTTAACTCCATTTTCAAGCAAAAATGGAGTTAACTGAATTTAGGTTGAACAATTATTTAAAAATTAGTTTAGACATTTTAAAAATGTAAAAGCTCAACTGAGCTTGAGAAAACCATTTATTAAACCAAGGATAAGGTGAATAAATGTAATTACTAAAATGAATGCTAGGGAAACTTGATTATATAAGATGAATGATCTCAGCAACACGTTAAAAACAACTCATAATCTCAAGTCAAAAGGCTTTTAGTCAGAAGAACGCCTGATTATCTTTCAGACGTTACAAACAGTCTCGCTTCATACAAGTACTTTGTACAGTACACTGCAATACAGGTAGCATCACTGCTCCCCAACACTAAAAACAAACACTTACATTGTACTGCATTAAAATTGTTACCAGTCATGGTGTTTGATTCTTTTGTTTTGTTGTTCTTCATGCTTGAAAAAAAGCACCTTGTACCCAGCAAATGTATTAAGATACAGGGTAAAAAAACTAGTCTCTAGCAGCTAGATACTTCTGAAGAGACTTTTGAAGTTATCCTTTTGGGGAAAATGACAGTTACAAAATGCCAGTAAGCTTATCTTAGCAGTTCATTTCTGCACAGGGAAGATTATTTGGAGTGAACCGAGTGATGAGCTGCTTGGCTCTGACTGAAAAGATCCCTTTCCACCCCCTAATTCCCCTCAAATAATAACATTCCACCCCTGTGGAGAAAGGCCTATGAGTCACCAACAGTGTACCTTGGCTTGTGGCGAAGGATGCAGTGGAGAGAAAACGCTGACAGGAATCATAATTTGACACTTTCCAGTGAAGCGACAAGCGGGGAAAGAGAGAGAGAGAGAGGCTGAGGTAATCTATAGAAACAGCCAGAGTGTGATGATGTGTGTACATGTATATCTGTGTGTCAGGGAAAACATAAAGACAGTACAGACATTGGGGAATTACTTATTTCGGATTAAAAAATGAACAGATCTTGTATATCCTTTACAAATTCCCACAGATTTTGTATTCTAAGCAAAGAAGAAAACGTAGTGTAAAAGCATTTAGACTCAGATACGACACTGACTCTGAACCCCAGACTACGTCTTTTAGGTGAATTAGCAGCTTCTTACAGAATAGTGAGGAAGCTCTGAAGCTGAATGATGCTTTTTTTGATTGTTTTTTTTTACCTTTCCTTATTCAGAGAGAGCAATGCTCCCTTTTACAGGAACTTCCTCAACACATTCACAGCTGGAGATAGGGTTGGGCGATTGGACGAATCTATCGTACATCGGCGATAGGCTCAACCTGTTGGTTGGTTGGCCGGTTGGTTTGTTGGAGCCGATATTTTGTTCTATTTTTGACATTTTATTTAGCTACATTATCGGTGCGCCTAATTTGAAATTTCACTCTATAAATAGTTAACCTGTAAGCGCCAAAAAAAGGAACACATCTGTAGTTTTCTTACTGTGATTAGAAAGGAGTTGAAAATGAGCAGAACTGACCAGCGTAAAGAAATGCCAGAAGACCGCTCGGGGAGTTGGTCTCTGCATGCAAGTTACAGGAGCAAGTTGACGAGCAGCGCAGCTCGCTACCCACACTGAAGAGCTGTGAATCAACCTGTACACGTGTTCACAAACTGAGCACTTACACCAAGTGTCTCTCGGTGTGTAGCACATCAGCAGGATGGTGTATTCCCCACCCACTTTACGTGCTGGTGCACATCTGCGCAAATATTTCGGGGCTGACAGTGGCCAGTTGGAAAATGCACACATATCACCCATCCCTACCTGGAGGCTCCACTGGAGCAGCTGGGGTTAAATGCATCTCAGTGGTGGTAATGAGGAAGCCACAAGCACTGCCTTTTCACTTTTCCCACACAGATTTATCCTGCCAGTCCACAGATTAAATCTGCAACACTCCTGTCACACGCTCAATTCTCTACTTCCACTTAAAAAATTCAAAGCAGGGATGAATTTATCCCAACAAAATAGTACTAGAAGGGTTGAACACTGGGGATGCTATGTCTAGATCATTTTATTTGTGCCCTACCTCCAGATGTGAATCAGTGAATATTTACAATCTGATAATACCACTCAATGTGACCTTGTGTCGAAGTGATATTTAGACTTTCATACATCATACAGCTGCATAATATATACTTGGCCTAAAAAAGCCCTAACTTCAAACTTTGCTTTAATGCTTTCTTATATTTTAGCATTAGTATCTAGTACAGTATCTAGTGAAAAGATTTATCCTAAAGTGGGTCTGTGCACCTGAAAAGTGTCATATAGACACAAAGCGTGTCTTTTGATAAAGCAAAGTCTTCCATATTCACGTTGCTTTCTGATGAAAACTGCCTGTTTTATATTATTAGTAGAAACAGCTGACTTTCAGTTAATTATTTGGTTCACTCACTGACAATGTCAGGTTCGGGTGTTTTATGGCAGAAAATACAGCATTTTTGACAGGTCTTGTACCAGATTCTAATGGGGTTAGCATAAACCACGGATAACAAACTGACTGGGCCAAACCTGAATCTGATCCTTTATTTTTTTTGTAAACCTATCCTGATCCTATCTAAATCATGTCAATAGATGATGCCCATAAACAAGCAGATAGCAAATCCATGAAGACATTTGTGATGGTAATCTGTGTGCCACTTGCCCTGCTCAGATCTACAGTAACGTAGGATGTCTATACATAAACTTAAGTTTGGCTTTGAGCAACAACTGACAGTTGCTGTCGGATGCATTTGCTTAGAAAATAAAGAGAGAAAGTAAACAAACTTGACACCTGGAGGACATTTTGCTTTTAGTTATCGCCATATGGGACATGGCAGGACTATTTATATCTTTATATAGAAAGAGACGGCTTCCGCTCACCTCTGGCACTCGCTGGCATGGAGAACCAGGTCCTGGTTGTTCTTGGCGCTGACGGTGAGCTCGTGCTCTGTTGGGTTGAAGATGTCGAGCAGCAGATGACACTGGCGGGTGCTGTAGACAGACACAGGCACAAGGACTGTAACACAATTGTAAAACCTCTGTCCACTCAAAAACTCATATCAGGTTCTATAAGATGGCATTTTGGTGTGCACAGGCTTATTCTGGTACACAGCCATTTGCATCAATTGAGACGAAGATTTAATAGGATGATACACACATTAGAGGTCGACTGATGAAGTTGTGATGATCTGTGTCATCAGAACGTAGGCTCCGATAGTGGCCAAAGAAATATATCTATCAGTGTCTTTATTACTCTGAGTTTGATGTACAATGATGCAAATTTATTTATTTTGGTATTTATTACTTTGACTTTGATATTCAGCTCAACAGTTATCCAGTTTCTAATGAAGCCAAAGATTGCTTATTTCCAACACTGCTTTTTCCGGATCCAAACGATCGTTATTTTATGGTCATTAAAAATCCACTCTCTCTCTAATAGACAGACGCATAACAAAAAGCTTAGACTAACTCGTGTTCTATAGGGAGACTCAGCTGCCCATATAACCTATTCATAATTTCTTGATAATGTGTATGTGAGTGGATACTTTATGCATGAGGTTACAATTACTTTCTAAAAATACACGGCCACATACAGGCACACAGCAAATGCATGAGATCAAGAGAAGACACGGTGTGAAGTACTCATCAGTCCTTGTCATAACATCAAAGGTGGCAGTGCTTTCATCAGGCCCGCAGGCCTGGCTGCAGCAGGCCATCGCCACATCATCCCGCGCCTGCTTTTCTCATGCAGATCATAAGAGGTCCAATTTGTGATTTAGATCAAGACAGGAGACATGATGCTGGATTTTCAAAGAGTTAATTTTAACCCTCAAGTGGGTGTTGTTTTTCCTCCGGTAATGATGGATGAAAGGAATGAAGGTCTCAGAAACAGAACAGACCGTCCGTCCAGACAGTGTGCTGTTACATTAATAGTTTCTGTGGATGTACAGGAGGTATTTTTACATTTTATACATAATATCCACACGTTTTTTTGGAAGAGTTGAGCTTATAGGTTTTAGCCAGCCTATAAAGCCAACTTCGACACCAGCAGTTCTTGTCTGGTCCATTTCTGTGGTTGATATCACTGCTGACTGACTCTAACAGGTGAGTCTGTGAGAGTGAACAGCTTTGAATACACTCTAGCAACAATAAGGCTACAAAAATGCAACACTATCTATACAAAACACTGTTTCCATTGATAATATATGTTGTTGTAAATAACACGCAAGCCTTGAGTATAATACAACCGCTGCTTTGAAAAGAATAATTTCAAGGAGCAAATGCAGTCTTATAATTTAGCCTATTGTATTTTCAGAATGCCGTCTTGCCACCGCTGGGTGTGTAGTAAACACTTCATACCAAACAACACACCATGACATTGATGTTAATGCATGCATGTGAACAACCCATACAGACAATACTAAAGGAAAACAAAATGGAAAAGACAGACAGACAAAGACAGACCAGCTACATGTCCGATTAGTAGGATACATATGCTTAATTATGAAAACAAATGTAAATAAATAAATGAAGAAAGAAAGAAAGAAAGAAAGAAAGAAAGAAAGAAAGAAAGAAAGAAAGAAAGAAAGAAAGAAAGAAAGAAAGAAAGAAAGAAAGAAAGAAAGAAAGAAAGAAAGAAAGAAAGAAAATTAAAGGTTCTGTGTTGTTGAACATGACATTTCTGAAATCTTTTTAACTATAACACAGGTCTAGGTGCTACATGAATACTCAGAAAGCATCAAAACACTCAATCCACAGAAAAATGCACACAGCCAATATTCACAGCTACTTCAAACGAGCCATCAGGGCATCCATAAAGTTGTAAACTATAAAGTCACCACACTCAGCCCCGGTGCAGCCCTGATTGTATAAACACCAGCAAAGCTGATGAAGAAACACGTGGGGCGGTGCTTGCTCAGGCCTGTGAGAGCTGACCAATCAAAGCAGCCAGGTATTTTTGTGAAGGGGGCCTTAAAGAGACAGGCACGATACTGGACCATTACATTATGTCAACAGGAACGAGGTGATGTGCAGGGAGGTGAAAACAAAAACCAAAACAAGAAATATTTAAAAGAACACAGAACATATACAATACAAAACAAGAAGAAGAGAAAGTGACACAGCGAAATAGAATAACTAATCATAACATTACAAAAGCAGAAGCAAAGTAATAGAGCCTCACTGGGCAAAGGTATTCCACATGTACACTTTGAATAGCTGCCAAGTTTACAAAGTATTGCTCTGAGTAACTAATGTAATCTATTATAATACATTCTAAGGACAATCTTGAGTTCTTTGAAACAACTCTCAGAATTAAAAAGGAGGGTTATGTAGAATGCACCAAAGCATTACGTTGAATTAATGAAACTAGGAAAAGAAAAGATGTAAAAATGTGTCTTTTGTACTAATGAAATGATGTCCATCACCCCACCTTCCCTCCAGGTCACACTAACACCCCCCTCCCACAGCCAGCTTCTTGCCTCTTAAATCTCTGGGTTAATGGAGGCTTAAGCTGAGCCTTCCCAAGTCCCTAATAAACTGCTGTGGCAATTAAGGGAGCATATTTTTTAAGGCCTACCCATGTTTCTTTAATTGTCTCGTTGTCTTTGTTGGCAGACATGATTAACGGGCTGAGTGGGGTGGGGTACTGATTTATAGGCCAGGGCGTTTAGCTGAGGTGATCAATCAGACCTCCCGGTTAGGAAACACAGGCTCATTGCTCATGCACTAAGTACCTGAGATAAACTGATGGAGCAGAGCCTGGGTTATAGGCACAGACAATGTGGATTTGAAATTTTGATAAGACTTTCCACAGCATAAGTCTGAAATGATGCTGGACAACTTTATTCAAGAATGGTAACTGCTGAGATTGGTGCAAGGCTACCGTAGACGAAAGCTGAAAATAATGTTTTTGAACTAGAGGGAACTGACTCACAACACTGAATCATTTTGATAAGTATTCTGCGGAGCTACTACACAGGGCACCAAGATACAAGCTAAATAAATAATTCAAAACTGCCAATAGGGTTTCAAACTACTTGTCTCCATTTCAGTCTGTGAATTTTTAAATTCCTATTTAAGAGCAGAGCGAGGCGGAGAAGGGCCAAAGTCATCCCTGGTGTTTCAAAGTGAAAACATATCAAACCTGCGTACTTGCTCATAGTGTACAGAGCAAATCATCCGTCAATAAACTTTACAATACTTCTGCCTTGTGTGCATTTAATGAAACACAAACAGCAATGGCTGCACAAGCTGTGTGTGTTTGAACACATCTATCTCTGGAGCTTTGTGAGGTAGAGATTGTTGTCAGGTCATAGGTACAACATGTTTCCGAGTGCAAATTATGAATTTCAAAGAGACAGTCATGAACAGAGAAGGAGACCTTTACTACAGATCATTCCAGATACAGCTGGTGGTGGACCAAAGGGGGAGAAAGCCAGCTAATGAATGCCACTGTCTATTTCTGAGAACTCAACCACACTGACAAATGAACCATGAAACCTGGCGCCACACATTTCAATGGCAAGACCACAAAAAGACATCAATACAAACCAGACAAATGCCACAGCCACAGTCTGATCATCTGTCTCTACATCAACAATAGCAAAGAGAGCAAATTGAGCCAATGACACTGACTGGGCTTTAGTTGAGACTGGGGACGCTGCTTTTGTGAGGTGGTGGGTGGTGAAAATGGAACCCACTGTGGGAAGAGATCAATGGAGCTGGCCCCACGCCTCGGTCAATTCTGCAAATCTGCAATCAATAAGTGCTGATTTTGCAGCCGTACTCTGGCACAAAAACGTGACATATTCCCCCACACAAGATGTAATGGACTTAATTAGCCTGGCTGGGTTTAGAGTACTGCCAATGATAGGCTATTTTTAGCTGCGGGAGCCAGTAAGGGGCAGTTGACTTTACTTTTATGCCCACATTTAAAGATTTAATAACAAGTGAGAATTTGCTCAGAACTAATTGCCAGCTAGTCAGCATGTGCACCATGTCAAATTATGAATTAAAGTCAAATCATGAATGATCACTCACGAAAGGGCCAGTTCATCCAAAAGCATAATTTCTCTTTTCAGAGTATTTAGCCATGTACATTTGGTTTTATCTGTCCCAGTTTATAACTACAATTATACTCAGATTCAAACATTAAAAATTCAAAAAGATTAAAAATCTAGGTTTTAATCTAGACGCTGTCGTTGTTACAATTACTCACAATGCTATAGATAAAAAAACAGGATGCACAGGATCAGTTCATGGCTCCCAGTAGAGCAATGCATTTTCCAGGGCAACACACTGTTGAGCAAATGGGATTTTAACAGCTCCCTGTACAGTATGGATCACTGAGTAATTCACACATCCTGGCTCTTAGTCAGACTCTTGAACAGATCACTCACCTTAAATATGGCCATAAGTGAGAAAGCAAGAATGTATACTCTGTACTATATATGGCAAGAGAGAGATGCCATAGGCAAAGGTACAGAAATGCATAGCTACTGAGGCAAAGACAGCAACAGAGAAGGGTGGGGAAGAGGCACAGAGAGATGTGAAGTGAAGTAATGAAAGAAGTCATGAGAGACACAACAGAAGGGAGGCTGAAAGGAAAAAACAGATTTGAGATGAAAAAGAACGGACAGAGGAGCTGGGAAACAGTGAGACAGAGAGAGGAGAGAGCATTTGAAGAAATGGTAGAAAGTCAGTCGGTGTAGAGAGTAAAACAAAGGGGGGGAGGGGTAAATGTAACACAGGGGTTACAGTGTAATGCATGCACAGTCGCCCTTTAAGAAATATTTCCAATCAGAAACATCAAATGTTTATCTGTAAAGGCTATTTCAGAGAGGTGCTGATAACTATGGTCATTTTAAGGCCTTCATTTGTGATGTTGTCGTGGATTATACTGTTGTATTATCTATTAATGCACTGACTGAAAATTGTTCAGAAGTGCTGTTTGAACAGAGGAGGACGGAAAGGTTAAGGTTAATTTATGCGCCAACGTCCTTAACGTTAAAGTAAAAAGTCACTGTGTCGCACTGGAAACATGGTAAACAATAGCACGTCCACCCGGATGTCATATTTCATCCAGCTTGTACCCTTTTTGACTGAAGACAATCGAAACGAAAGGGATTATGATAGCCAGGGCCGGCAAGCAAACTGTAGCTAGGAGCAGGGGGGCGAGCCAGTCTGCTAGATAGGTGGCAGATAGCAGCAAACTATCTTGTTGGGCTATTGTGACTTGTAGGCGCTAGCGCGCTACCGGCTAGCTGGCATGTTTGGTCAAAATATGTTGCAGAGCACACACTTCTGTATTTCACAGAGTTTCCAGCTTCACCTATTTCTATGAGAGCACACCAGTGACTGTCTCTGAGCCATTTTCTGGTCTCACTGGGCACTAATGGTAGACTGAGACTGACGGAAAGACTAGGCGGAAAAGAAAGATCAGATGGTAAAGTGAGACAGGTAGCTTCAGCTTTGTGAAGCTGTATTTTCTTGAGGTACAGTGAGTTTTTTTCTTTTTGCCTGCACCTGTTGGATATTTTTAGTGACTTGTAATGCACCACAGCTGAAAGTAAACCACAGTAAAGTAAAGTGCCAGTAGCAATCCGGCAGTCTGGCTGTTTAATTTTGGTGCAAAGATTTACCATATCTTATGTCAGCTGCCAGCTCTGAGCAGGTCAACAGTGCACTCACAGCATCAAACACGGGGTTTGTGCTATTTTCGTCGCTTTAATTGATGAAGGCGCAAAAGACACAAACCTTCCAAAACACTTTTATTCATGCTTTGCTTGATTGTTTCAATTTCACCATACCTCTTTAACAGAAACAACTAACTGAGCTGACAACTGAAGTTTTCCTCCACAACCCAAACAGGTGTCATGTATGAAGGTATCCCCTTTAGGTAATTAACTCTCTAAATAACCATCTGAAGGTGACAGGTAGGTGTTCCCTCAACTTCAGTGAAGAACATTTTCAAAGTCGACTTCATTCACTTGTTACCTAGATTAAAATCTTACACAACCAACAACAGACTGTTTCTAAATGTTCCCTTAACTCGGGTATAGTTTGATAAAGTTGTATTAAAGTCAAATGTGTCTGTCAATAATTTGATTTATTTTGTTAGGAAACTGGATAATGGTTCGTACATAGCGATACTTTCTTCAGAGTACTGTCTGCAAGGATTTAATAGGAATACTGCAAAGGTATGACAAGAAAACAAGAGTATCAGGGAAAAGTTAGAGAGAGAGAAAGGCAGAAATCTGGGGAGACTGGTGCTGCAGAGCGAGGCATGCTGAGAAAAAAAAGAGGATAGAGAGAAAAAGAGATTTAGAACAAATGAAAAGAAGGATTTAGAGAAAGAGAGTCAGGATGAAAGAGAGAGGAAGTAAACAGGAGAGGAAGATATAGCAACAGCTACAGTGTGTGGTGCAAGATAATGAGACAAGGAAACGAAAAAGAGTGGATAAGGAAGAGAACAAGGGAGACAGACAGAGAGGAAAAGTTAACATTTCAGAGAGAATATTTTCTGCCTCTGTTACAGTAACTGTACTGTACTACTGCATGTTTAAAGAACTGAGGATACCACAGATACATCACACAGTGGTACAACAAGAATGACCTTTAAACACTAAATTAACAGGGAAAGAGAGAGAGACAGAATTGGTGGATAGATCTACCTACCCCTGGGTGGATAGATAGGTAGAGAGGGAGGGAGGGGGGGAGAAAGAGAAACAAAAACAGATCGAAAGGATAAGTTGCTGTATTATTGAGCAATTTCATACAACCACTTCCAAATTCCCTTTTAACTCGCAGCCAAGAAGAAATTCAATAGTACTTATCTCAACAAGTAAAGTGTGTTAAAGGACTTTAATGTCTATCTCTCCAGGGGGGAAATTCAAAGGAAATTCTCATAAATTATGTATGAAGCATGGGATTCTAAAAACTGGATGTGTAATTGAGGACTGTGATTAAATTGGAAAAAAAAAGTTCATGTTAATTTGAGCACTAAGGTCATCTCAACATCTCATATTCGAGCCTGGTAGAGATAGGGTGATACACACAAACACACACCATCATCATCATCATCATCATCATCATCATCATCATCATCATTTGAAGCATGTTTTAAACTGAAAAGTGAGCGCACTGTTAAACATTCAGGTGATTGGACCATTTATTGCAGGTTATACTGAAAACATTCTTTATCTATATTTCAGTATTGTCTGGGTTGGGTCTAAGGGAACTTTGACAGATATAACTGCTGGCAGGACAGGGGTTGAGCAACACTGACAAATTATTTAATAGTAGTTGATGCAATACCTGAGCTGGAGCACTTTACTTTCAATGTATTTCGGAGCTCGCCGAAAGTCAAGTCCCAGATCAGAGGCAGATCAGCGGCCTGCCATGGTTGGCGATCGGTATGTGTGAACTGTTCAAAGACATGATCTGGGGGCTCAGGGACTGCTCGCTGACGTGTTGCAAACATCTGCTGGATATCTAGCAGGCTAAATGTGTGGTTAACTGGTAGAGGGGTCAGGGAGCCATGAACAGGCTCCAGCCAATGAGAGCAAACACTCCTCTCCTTCCTCCCTCTCTCCTCTGCTGGTATCCGTGATAGCTCTCAGCACTCATTCTTGTCATACATCAGTTTGTATGGAGCAGGCACAAAAAAAGCTTATAGTTTTCTATCAGAAGCTGTTCAGTATTTGCAGCTTGCTGAACCAGAATTTCCAAAGTTTCATGTTTATGGCGCAAAAATAATTCTTGTTTTCCACGCATTCCTCTAATCCATCCTTTTTTTGTATCATTGTACAGTACATTATGAATCAATATTGATATGGCACTGCATTTTTCAGAACCATACTTTTAAATCTCTCAATAAAGAATGAAGAATGAATTTAGGTGTTTTATACTTGACATATTATAAGCCTATATATTTGGGATTTTGTGTAGTATGTCTACTAACTTTCAAATCTTTTGATGATTAATAATAATTGTATTTATACTGTATATTCCAAAATCATACATTTTCCTTCACGAACTTTCTAAAAGAAATGACACCCTCTGTCTTTACATCCTCAAATCAGTCAGAGAAACTCCCCACTGAGAGGGGAGATCTTTTGAAGACTTGGTACTTGAGGTTTCTTGGTGCTCAGGTTTTGGGGAACTTCTTGCATGTCTTTTTAGAAAGGTTATCCTTGTCAAGATTACTGGTCACTGATGTACCTTTAAAAAGTCACTAACTGTGATATTGAGCTACACAATTAAACTTTATCCAATTTCCCAAAACCTTTCCAAGGTCTCAATTGTCAAAAACTTTTAAACATTTGGAGATTTGCTTGAGAGCCGCCATACTGATAAGATGTGCCAGTGTGATGAGGCAGAAAGTGCTAAGGGTGCCACAGAGGTAGGTAAATGGGGGGTTGCAATGACAGGGTGGTGGTATAGCCGCCAGTGCAGCATCTCTATGTATGCATATGTATCAGCACTGAGGCAAGACGGATGGCTATAACTGCAGATATTATTATAGCTAATGATTAACCTCAAGTGGCCATTACTCGGCTACGATCTGTCTCCCTCGCTTGGGAGTTTGGGGAGCTGAGAAGTGGAGTGAAGTGACACAAGAGAAGTGTGTACGTGTGTGTGTGTGTGTGAGGATGTGCGACGGTGTCTACAGGACTGAATTTGTACAGTATGTGCGTGAGAGAGAGAACGTGAGAGCATTAGAAAAGAATGACTATCCATTTAATATCCATTCATGTCTGCCACCATCTGACCTGGCAGTGAAAACACCGTTCCTAAACCTTCTGGTTTTGATAGCAATAATGTCACAGTGAGAGTGTTGCTGCAGCGGTTAAAGAGAAGGTCGATATCTATTCACTCACTCAAGAAACAGAAAAAAAAATGCTGCATTTGTATAATATGTGAGATAAAAAGAAGCTTTAGAATTGAGATTTATCACCAATTATTGGGAAAGGAGCAGCTGTGAGGTAGATTTCCTGTAGCCTCTCTGGTACTCCAACGAAGGTTGAGTAGTTTTGCTATCTTACAGTGTATCTGACAATGGCTGACTTTAATTAACAAATAAAAAAAGCACAAAATTGTAAAGCAGGGTCATAGTTTCATCAGATTAGACACTGATGGAGAGCCACTGAATGAAACAGAAGCACAGTGCTGTTACCATTGGACAAATATTGCTTTGCCAACCCAGTCTGGAGTAAGGTCAACTAAAACACTAAGCAATAGTTCATCTATCACTGGTGAGCAGGTATCATCAAATATGAATCAGGCTGACTGAATTTGGCTCCTGAGGAACAAACCTCACGACCTAGGAAATAAAAGTCTTCATTCACATTATTATTTCACATAATTTCAGTTCAGTGAATGATGGAGGATGATGGGAGTCGTGGTGTCAGTGAGAAAAAAGAGAGACATAATAATTCAGCTTAGCTCTCCAGAAGGTTTTAAGCCTCTTTTTGATCATTGTGTTTTTTTTGTTTTCTTTCAGGAGGCAACCCCACTCTAACAAACATCATGCCCATCAGTACAAGAAGGCTGTTTTAAAAGTTTTGAAAGACCAACTGTATGTGAAACAAACAGAAAAAGTTGGGGACTAGCTGGTGAACATATGCTGTTTTCCACTAGCACTTTTGGCTGTGCCGAGTCAAACCGAGCCGCGCTGATTTGCTTTTCCATTACCAGTGTAATTGCGCCAAGTTGAGCCGCGCCCGCGATGGGCCTGCTCGAGTAGAGCCAAGCCGCCCTGCCTCCAAGCGGGCGACGGTGACTTCTCGCAAATGCAGCCAACCCATAACAAGCACCCGTCTAACCCTCAAATCGATACTCAACTCATGTCTGTGCAGGAAACCTGAGAGAAAGACGTTTTTAAAAGTGTGTATTCAGCTCCCAGCACTTTTGTAGCTTCTAACTGAATCTCTTTAGATTTAGTAAAGTTGTAAAGTTGTAACTGAATTAGTGGAGCCACTTTGTTATCGGTGATTATTCAATAGTACTGCAGGGATTGAGACAAGCGTATCATTGCTTTAAGACGCACCTTCAAGCAGGTAACCCAGCTGTGAAGGAAATGCAAAACCCCAGCAGAGTGTGAGTAGAGCCAGGATGGCAGATGAAATGGAAAACTGCAATAGTGTAGCATCCAGCTGCTAAAGAGACAGATACTTCTAGAAATACTTCCAAGCATCCGATGGTCAGAAGTACAACCTAAACAATGGCTAATGTTGATTCACTTCTGCTGGATATGTAAGTTGCCAACAGTTTGATTAAAAGTTTGACATACCAACTTTGTTTGGTGATAATAAGTCAGCCTTGTGTTTACATCTTGTTGCACTGCCCCCTGGTGGCCAAAATCAACTAAATTAGGTCAAAGAAAACTAATAAGAACACATTTTTGGAGAAAACCTACAAAAGGCACAGAGTTCTTGCTGGTGCTATTTATGCTATTTATTTGATGGCCAAAATGCTAAAACCATAAGCTGTATTCACTTACATTCACTTTTAAAGTGTGGTGGAACCAGGGCTGCCAATAGTCTAGCTCATCCCCAGGACAAGAGAATCATTAGTGGCAGTCACTCTACGACAGTGGCCATTATAGAAAGAGGCTCATCTCTCTCCCTGTACATTTGAAATGTGAGTATTGCATTTAAATGGACTTGAAATTATTTTTTATTGAGCAAACAGAGCCCAAAGCAAATATAAAATACTTGGACCATAAAAACCCATAGAAACTACAGGGTAATTCAGTGTGTTACCTGGTTGCAGGGAGGGTGCTGACTCTGGTGAAGAAAACAGACGGCTCCACGTCGACATGGACTCCCAAAGACAGCTCCCTGTAGTAGCCCTCCACTTTGCCTGCTCCTCCTGAGTACTTGAAGTTCAACACTGCTTCCAAAGTCTGCAAAAGTACAAGGAAAGGATATGAATTTAGGTCAAGCTGCTTTGACAGTGTACCACAGATTCAGCCAAACAAAAAACTGTGATTCAAAGGAACTTATGTATGGAAGAATGAGTATGATTGGGGCCAGGGGTCGCAGCCAGAATGTTGTGTCCTGCCATTCCAGCAGCAAACCGGTGTGTTTTAAGATCGATACATCAAAATCAATACTGTGAAATAACAGATGCACCACAACACGGCTATTGTGCTGTTTAATGAAAAGGAGACACACTAGTGAGAAAGCCTGATGAGTGGGGAGGGTGTGATTGTTGGCTCCAAGCAGATGATTCAGAATCAACGCATCTCGCCCTAAAACAGTATGAGAAGAGAGGGTGCTGGGTGGGTGCAGTGGGTGGGATTTGCTGGCTGTGCTCCGCAGTGACGGGAGGAAAGTGGACACACAGAATTACGCAGAGGTACTCAGAGGTAGTGTGTGTGTGGGGGGGGGGGACAAGCAGCCAAGTGGGCGAAGGACGGGGAAATTAAAAGTGGCAGTTTATGGTGAGGGAGTATTAGCTGACTCAGGCATTGGGCTAAGGCGGGGTAAGGGGAGCATCCAAGGTCCTGCTTCTCTTCCTATGCAGTCTATATCATATCATCTCTCCACATATTGCTGATGGAGGCACTGGCTGCACCTTTCCAGAACAAATTTCACTGATTCCTTGATTATTTTCTCTCTTTATATCCTCGTATGGGAGGTGGGGGGGCAAAGCGCCAAGTGGAATGATTCAGAACCTGCTGGCTAGACGTCTGGCCTATTACAACCTAATGACAGAAGCCACTGAGCACAGAGAGATGAAAACATTAGAGAGGATTATTATTATTGTAGACCAAAACGAACAGGCTTTATTTTATACCCTTATAACATATAATATATACAATATATTTTCATGTCATACACATGTATAATTTTATTATTTTTTCCTTGCCCTTGCATTTTCTGATGATATCATTTTTAGCTACATTAGCAAGCATGGTTATATGGATGGCAATATGGGTCAGTCCTCAACTACAGTCCAACAGCTATTGAATTGGAGTTGAAAGTAATTTGGTAGAGAGATTCATGGTGCCCAGCGGATGAATCTTAATGACTGTGATTATCCTCTGACTTTTAATCTAGCACCAACAGCATGTCAAATGTTTCACTTATCAGGTGAAACATCATTGGATGGATTGAAAAATAAATTTTGTGATTCATCAAATCTGATACAAGTGCCAACATGGGGTCATGATTTTGAGTGAAATGTCTTGACAACTATTAGATGGAAATGAATAGATTGACTTTTAAATAGATTTCATGTCAAATTTGTTACAGACATTTATGTTCTGAAAGATGAAAACTAAATATTAAAAAACACCCATCCCAGCCCAAGTCTGTAGCATCCTAAAGTTAGCATTTAGCTAAAAGCAGCATTTGTCCTGAGTAAAAACCACACAGAGCCACTAGCATGGCTGTAGACTTGTAGTCTACTTATTGTTGCTCACAATAAATTCCCATCATGAACATCAATCGTAGCTTATTGTATTGTAGCTTATTATTTGGTATAGAGGTACTACGGGTAACAAACAAAATGTATTATACGACAGACAAGGCTTAGTAAGTCATCTGATATTGTGAAGACAGTGACCTTAATATCATTACCATGCTTATTTTAAGGATGGAATATTTCATAAAGCTTAAATCAAAATCCTCATTTCCTCTTTGAATACCATTTTCCAGACTATTTGTCTTCCCTAGAAGGTAAACAGAGGAGCCAGTCTGCTTTGGATGTGGGGGAAGAGCAGCAGCCCCTACAATGCGAGCGAGAGGCTGGCTCATGCTGCGCTGGCAACAGAATAAAAGGAGCAGCACATTGATATGAATCTCATTTGAATTGATTGACTGAAAATCCTCAGATTCCTTCAGGAAAGACACTGGTGGAAGGCCGCTTCCATTGAAGTCGGTTTTGTTTTCTCTGTAACGACACGTCCTCCTGTTGGTGAAAGGATACGGCTGGTGTTGTTTTGGTATTTAAGATCAACAAATAAATGTAAAAAATGAATGAAACTGTTATTGTCTGTGTTGCTAAAGCCTGATATCACCATATACCTCCATCCAGTGGGTGACATATTGCTTCATAACAATAAACACTAGTGGTATATTTATATATTCTGACATAGTATGTATTAATGATGAGGATATCTTCTAGTGAGAGCATAAATATTCTGTCTCCTTTTTCTTCTGAGCAGTCGAGTGCTGTGTTACATGCAGCTGTGTGATCTGCTGGATGTCTGTGTGGTACTAATAGCCTAAACACGATCCTCTTGAGGGACAGAGATTGTCTCAGCGACACGAGCAAACAGTGGCTGTGCACCCCGATTCCCTGTTCAGACCAGGGCCGGCCCCGAGCTGCTCCTTCGTTCAATCCCTCTCCATCCCGCTCTCTGCTCTCGGCCCCCTCAGGACCCTATTTCAATCGCACCGGGCTAAAAATAGGCTCTGCAGTAATGAGCTGACAATGTTAGGAGTAGACCAGTAGCAACACGCAGCCTCAGCAAACAGCCTGACCGCGCACACGCATTACCGTCACATGCATACAAACAACGTGATTAGTGAGGAGGCCTAGATTACGGCTGCAGTTCGATTAAGGCGGCCACAATGGCCGATAATCAGACTGCACGAGCTGTTTTATGTTCAAGTTGAATGTCTTGTAATATTTAGCCAACAAGCAAACAGGAAACAAAAGGCAGTAAAACATGGAGGGACATGGCACTGGAGATTATTCTGTCATTCTAATAAATTATGTATCGCTTTGGAAACATGATGATCCTCAAAGCTGGACTATGTCACTTTATGGCTTAAAGTTACAGTTACGGGATTACGCTTAATGCTAAGAGTACTGTAACAGTAACAAGTGTAGAGCACTAACATTAGTAAACACTGGCCTCCATATGCTTCTGGTCATACCTGTCCACATTCATCATTTATTCAACCCGCTTATGATGAAACGATGCCCACTCCCACAGGACGAAAGCCTCGACAGCTCATTCACATTACATCCTTTCAGTTGCTGTTGTGAATATAAAGTAAAATAACGAACATGAGCGCGTTTTTTCATGGGACAGCAGCAGTCAAGGCCATCGTTATAAGGGAGTGGCCGTGATTTCAACTAAAATGGATTAGAACAACAATGTATGCTACTGAACCATATAAGACCATAACAGCAAAGAATGGAATGAAAAGAGCAACTGTGCCTATTACTGCTTATGAATTCAGCTTTTCATTTATGACAAAAAGATTTTATTGTCTTTTCTCACACATTTCATAGTCTCACTTTAAGTTCAAATTTCATGCAATTTCTCAGCTTGTCTTTTGTTTCTCACAAAGACAACAATCAAAATACAACAACTGAAACAGCACATTAAACTGCATTGCGTAATATGCAAGTTATATACAAAACATAGCTCTGTTAATCTGGTTTTGCCCACGGCACCAGTATGCTTTAGTTCTGTTACAGTACCTGAACCCTCCTTGCTTTTGGGAAAGGAGGGGGACTGCGCCAGAAACTTTCAGTAACTTTGCAATAAAGAGAATCACAGCAATTGTAGGCAGGGTGTAACATTCTCTCTTAAGTTCTCTTTTGTTAGTATTGTGCACAATAATGGTAACTGATAATCTCTACAAAACAAAACACCTTCTATCCCAACACTGTCAAAGGACAGTCTTCACAAAGACAAGTTCACCCTGACACAATCTGGGAATAAGAAGGCCTCCCATATTACTATCAGAGCAATAATAGCCAATCTCCTGCCTCTTTCAGGCTCTAAGCTTTGAGATAGTACAACTTCAGGTATGAAATCATTACCTGCCTTACATCATAAGCAAAAAAATGTAGTTTACTGATTATTGACTGGGAATCAGTTGATATGGAGGTAGGTCAGGATATGTGTTGGTAGGGCAAAATATTGCTGTATAATCTGTTGATATTCTGCTCCAGCCCCTTTTCGCCAAGAGACCTATCACTTGGTGATGTATCATCTGCACAGGTCAAAAGACATGGAACAATATCTAACAGTACCCAACCTCCACCCATTAAGGGTCAAAAGTTAAAGGGGTGAGAATTTGAAAGGGGTATAAAAAGGTGAATCCCTTGCTCATATGCAAAAATATGCATTCACTTGCTCAGACCTAAGACATCAGACATGGCTTGTCTTTGCAGGTAAGGTGCACGCTTTCAGCACGCAATAATCCTCTTTGAATATCTTTTGTAAACTTTCTGACTGTGGTTGAGCTTGCTATGTTGTTTCTTTCACATTTTAACTAATCCCATAACGACAGCGTAGGCCCCGAATGAAATATTTAAAGCTTGCAAACGTGTCATCAGCTGGCGTCTGCATCGGCCTTTGTTTGATCCTTCAAAATACTGATGTAATCTGAGTTTAGCTGCTAAGCATGGATGGCAGCATCAGCGTCAGACTGGCTTTCACCTTGAATGCCATCACTCCATATTTTTTTTGCTGTGTCACAACAAAGCCTCAGAAGACCATCCATCTTATGCATCCATACAAATGCAGCATTTGTTTGACAATAGAAGTGAATAATGAACGCCACACACAGTATTCTCTCTCGGGTGAACGAAAACAGAAAGAAGAGAAAAGCCGAAGGCTGTTTTTAATGCTTTGGCACTGAGATAAAGATCCTCACGCATCTTGCTGAGGAGATTATGGCATGGCCACATGTCTCCTGACAGGAATACTAAGATAAATCTTCCCACTGACAGACAGGTAGGGACAGGGGGATGTCAAAATTGCACAAGCATGCATGTTTTAGTAACCAACCTTTGTTTGCACTGGGGCAAAGACTTGCTGAGGTGTTTCTTCAAGGAATACTCCAACATTTTAGGAAACTGTCTTGCTGAGAACTACATAAGAAGATCAATATCAATTTAATCAGTGTACTTTCAATAGAGAGGCAGCTTCTTTACAGCTTAGCTCGGCACAAAGACGGGAAGTATGAAAGCGATGTCCACTTAAGGGGCAGGTCTATGGTGAAAGAACTAAAGTCATGGATGTGCTCTTTATTTTTATTTTCTATTCATTTTTAGGAGGGTTGGAAAGGACTAGAGAGCAAGTCAAACTTGAAAAAAATGACTTACAGTTTACATTCTAATTTTTGTCTTTCAAATGTGAAAAGTAACTTGTCCAGGTTAAATACAGTCAGGGTTCAGTACCCAAAATGCATTATGTGTATCAACTGTTGATGATATAGGCAAAAGTCAAGCAATGCAAAAAATGTTCACTGAATACCTTTAATGACAACACAATTATGAGTATAGGAAACGATAATTAATATATGGTAAATTTATAGTGAATCACACTTCTTTAAAATTATGTTTACATTGTAAATGGTTAATAAATACTGTGTAGCTAAAATACAAACATCTGGATAGTTATTATACATCTGCAGTGGATTTTTATAATGCTTTACAGTTGCTTAATAAATCGTTAACAAAGCATTTAATTTTTTGTAAACAGTGAAATAACCACTAACTTAAGTTTAGTTAACTATAAATTTATCACTTATAACCATTGGTGACCACTCCAACTTGCTCTGGAGGCAGACAGGGCTTGTGCAATATGCCATATGTGAAACCCTCATCCAACACACCAGGAGCCACTTGCTCAGGATTTTAACTTAAAGGGACATGGGGCAGGATTTGTGAAAAAATTAACATGCATTTTAAGTTTTTTAATGCTAATGGATGATGAAGCGTTCATAACCAAAAGAATGAGCCCACCCACGTATCTCTCCGTTGCCTTGAACAGGCTGTGTGCTGCATAATGTACTGCAATTCGTGGTCCGAATTTCCCGCACAGTCCTGCGGATGTGACGTCAGATGACACTGAATGCGCGTCCTCGAGGCTTGGAAACCGGAAGAAGACAAGCGCGGTGGACCCAAACACCAGTTTGGGTCCACATATCTGTCGAGAGTCGAAACGTAATTACGACCAAAGCCGGGCCGAAAACAGATGCTGACATGGCTCATTTCCTAGATACCAGGTAAGAAAACATTACAGGTCATGTTTAGAGCTTGATTTGAAAATCATATGAGATCACCGAGGACTCGGAGTGACCTAACGTGCAAAGTAGCGTTAGCTGCTAACATGTAGCTTAGTCCACCGCTGTGTAACACTGAATAGTTACAGACTGAGCATTTTCCACGGTCCTTTAGTCTGAAACCGAATAGTTAGAAATATGTCTCTTTATATATGGGACCGAAAGCCCAACCTGTTATCCGGGAGGTGATGTTAGCAGCTGGCTGTAGCCACAGGCTAACGGTTTGTTTGTGTCTGTGTAGTAGCATTAGCTGCTAACACACAGCAGTCCCATATCAGAGATGATATTTTTGTCCCCCAATGTGTCGTCTTTGCTTTCGCCTGTGCCTTTCAGACTCGCTCCTTGTGTGTCGCTCCACACAGCGAACCGGCTTCCCGGCTGCTTCATGTGTGTAGGGGATAAGGCTATCGCTTAAACACAGCACAGCTACCAACGTCATTCCGCGGACGCATGCACAGAGGTCTCGCAGTAAACAGTCACGTGAACAGCGAGTAAAGAAATAACAGTGTCACAGCATCAGCTGCTCTGCTGTGAAGAGTTCATGCGAGCTCCTGCGCCGGCTTGGCTGATGGCTGCAGTTACCCTAACGGCCGCAACAGCCACCTTGTCACTATTGAGTCTTATTTCTTGATCCTGCCGCATGTTCCTTTAAAATACAATTTATAAAAAAGTTCCTTTTCGCTGTCAGCTGTGTCAGCTATTTCGGTCTGCATGCAGCCTGGTTGTTACTGAGCAGTTTTAGATGCTCTAACCCCCATCAGCTGTCAAATCAACACAGACTTGTTCACAGTGCCCTCGCTCCTCATCATCCAGCGATTACTGCTAAGTCATTACACCGTGGGACCGATAGAGAACATATTCGCTCTTATCAGCCCTCCTGCCCTCTTCTCTCATGAATCATCTGTTGCCAACAAGCACAGCAGAAACATGATAATGTCAAGCTGTCTCAAGGCCTCAAATACAATGAAAGTGCCTCCAATGCAGACAGACAGACCCAAAAGAAGCTGCATCTGATACATCGATAAGCTTTTCATTGAATTGATTTCCATATTGTTGCAAACATATTGCATCAAGTTTAAACGTCTAAGAGGCCTTTGCAGCAAGACTCCAGTAATAGACAGCAGTACAGGAAAAAATACTGTAGTGCTGCTTCACCTACTTATCTGTGGACACTGCAAACAACTTGATCCTACTGAGTATTTGATTTGTATTTTGCTTCCTCCGCTAGATATGAAGCCATCTTCAGTATGCTGTTTAACTTCTTACCGTTTCTCCTCTAGTTGAAACCGAGGGACCCAACTGATTGGTTCCGTGATTGACAACCAGGTGTACAGACGAGAAGAAGTCCCAGCAGCACTCCAATTGGACATATTGCATCTAAATGCCCCCAAGTCATTTCTCAGTTTTCTGCAGAAGCCGGGGCCACCAGGCGACTAAATGGCTCTCCTGGCTGACGGCTCACTTCTCTGCCACGAGGCAGATGCAACCTAAGCAGGGGTCAAGCCTCATTTTAAGGACAATTAGGCAGGCAGACTTCCATTTCTTCACATCATCAAAGTACACTGACCTCGGTGTACCCACCATTCAACCACCTGTCCCAGTTATATGGGGAAATCTCCTGAAAATAACATCCCCCAGGTTCCATGGGTGGATAATAAAAAAGAGAAATAAAATGTGTGTATCCAGTGGAACATGTTATTCACCACATTTTTTTTCCTCCAAATTAAGGTTGGAAAAATAAACGTTTTTGAAACAGAGAGAAATTGATGTTGTAAGTGCGTCTCCCATAAACTGGAGCTTTACGCCATTTCCAATTTGGCCGTCTGCAGGAAGATAATGATGTTTCACACCAGTGCCTTTTACTGTGGATTTTGCTGAGACTGCGGAAATGGTGTGGTGAAATTCTATTTTTTGTTTTTATTACCATTAGCTTTGTGTTACCTTCCTCACTCCATAATTGTCAAAAAGGAAAGAGAGTCTAAGAGAAAGACTGCACACTTACAGAAGTAATTTTCCTTTGAAGCATTTGTTGTTCTTTCCTCACCTCAGCCCGCTGGTCTTTATTTAAAGCTACAGTAACCACTAAATATGTGAATAGAGCTATGACTGGGCCAGAAAGCAGGACTTTGACCACAAAAAATACACATAATTGAGAATTAGCTTACCTCATCTCACTACACAGAGATCAATACCAATAATTTAAAGGAACATGGGGCAGGATCAAGAAATAAGACTCAATCGTGATGCAACAGCCGTTGCATCCGTTAGGGTAACTGCAGCCATTAGCCAAGTCGGCGCGGGAGCGCGCATGAACTCTTCACAGCAGAGCAGCTGATGCTGTGACACTAGCCCCTTTTAGATAGAAGAGGTGGCACATTTGCAGTAAGGTAAAGGCTGCAATGTGGCGCCTTGTCTTTTTAAAAGGGAGGTGTCATATTCCTTCTTTTCAAAAAAGCCACCACTTAGCTGCCTCTGGGGTAGGCGTAAACATGTGACGTGACGTGAAGCACGAAATTGGGTGTGAAGAGAAGCAGGTCGAATTTGTCTTCAAAATAAGAGCTTTACATTGCACCCATTACATTGACGCCTTGGATTTACATTGCAATGGAGGTGGAAATAAGTGTACCCTCAGAGGCGCAAAATTGGCGGACCAAAACAGACCACCAATTTGCCACCTACTGTCTAAATCTGCGGACCTTGCCACCAAAAAGAAAGCAAATTGGTGGCTTACTGCCCAGTATAAAAACGGTTAATGTTACTTCTTTACTCGCTGTTCAAGTGACTGTTTACTGCAAGACCTCTGCGCATGCCTCCACGGAATGATGTTGGTAGCTTACACCTGCGGACTGTGCTGTGTGTAAGCGATAGCCTTATCCCCTACACACATGAAGCAGCCAGGAAGCTGGCTCGCTGTGTGTAGCGACACACAAGCGTGTCGAGTCTGAAAGGCACAGGCGAAAGCAAAGAGGGCATATTGGGGGACAAAAATATCGTCTCTGATACGGGACTGCTGTGTGTTAGCAGCTAATGTTACTACACAGACACAAACAAACCGTTAGCCTGTGGCTACAGACAGCTGCTAACGTCACCTCCCGGATAACAGGCTTGGCTTTCGGTCCCATATATAAAGGGACATATTTCTAACTATTCGGTTTCAGACTAAAGGACCGTGGAAAATGTGCAGTCTATAACTATTCAGTGTTACACAGCGGTGGACTAAGCTACATGTTAGCAGCTAACGCTACTTTGCACGTTAGGTCACTCCGAGTCCTCAGTGATCTCATATGATTTTCAAATCAAGCTCTAAACATGACCTGTAACGTTTTCTTACCTGGTCACTAGGAAATGAGCCATGTCAGCATCTGTTTTCAGTCCCAATTCAAGTTGAAGCTGCCTCCATAAGTCGAACACGTATCCGATGTTTATTCGGATACGCAACCAAAGCCGGCCATTGGTCATAATTTCGTTTCGACTCACGACTTGCCGCTGATAAAACCTTTGTTTTTTTCTTAGTATGACTTTTTAGTGGACTTTGTGTGGTGGTGGGTCGTTTTCTGGCCGTAGCAGAACCCATTACCACCCAAACACTAGTTTGGGTCCACCGCGCTTCTCTTCTTCCTGTTTCCAAGCCGGTGAGGACGCGCATTCAGCGTCATCTGACGTCCGCAGGACTGCGCGGGAAATTCGGGCCCGAATTGCAGTACATTATGCAGCACACAGCCTGTTCAAGGCGATGAAGAGATACGTGGGTGGGCTCATTCTTTTTGGTTATGAACGTTTCATCACCCATTAGCATTAAAAAACTTAAAATGCATGTTCATTTTTTCACAAATCCTGCCCCATGTCCCTTTAAGGGAGAGGACCCAGTGAAGCACACAAGTTTGTATAGCATGGTATAATAACTTCGCCTGCTCCAAAACCACCCCCAAACCAAAAGCAGATCTGGAACAGCCCCGAGCCGGTCCACTTAATGATGGTCCTGACATTTCTGCCCACAGCGTTTATAATGTCACGCTCTGCACCCCCTCACAGTTAGGGTTTGCCTCTGATGTGGCAATTAGAATGGGAGGCATTTTAAAGAGTGGGTGAGCAACCTGCCTAACTATGAGGAATCCATGACGAAGAGGGTTAAGGGATGTCAAGCTCAAATTGTTACAGCAGGTAAAAATATTGCCAAAAAAATGTGGTACAACATAGATTCCCCCCCAGCGGCTGTACTTTGCTGCATCAGACAGGTAATGTGATCGTCACTGCGGGGTATGCTGGGAAGGGGACAGCACTGTGAGGCAGCACTGATGTTACCAACTGTGTTACCAAAGACAAAACCTGCTATTAAGCTGATGTCAAGATTTTAATTTAAGAGCTCAGAGACAGCATCACCTATCCCTGGCTTATATAATAATTGTGTAATTGTAAATGGTAAGCTCTTAACCAGAATATCTCATTTCAGTTCCACTTCCAGTGTGAAATATTTGACTGTGTTATCAAGAGTTTCCCAGGAGTGTCTCATTTCAGAGGCATAGTAATAATGGAATTAGAACTTGTAGGTTTTGAAATTTCCTAACAATAAAATAACGGTTAAGGATAAGTGCACTAAAAAATGAGAAGGCAGCAATCTCCTGAACAACTAAGAAGATGGGGACGGATTTGCTGTGAAGCTCCAGAAATGTTTTGTGGACTATAAAACGACTTTCCATCGGTATGAGGGCGAGTTAATAATGATTACATCCTTATTTTTGCGAAAACTTCTCCTTTAAAGATGACAAAATGGTACAAGGGTTAGACAACGGGGGGTTTACAACCCCTAGTGCAGGGGTCATGAATAGGCAGACCACAGTTTGGGTCCAGACCCAGATGCCATCCTATCCAGATTTGATCCTACATGTGTAACCGATAAATTAAAAGAGAATGATTAAAATTTGACATAGCATTGCTACTTAAACTGGTGCCACTTTTCCGGCCTTTATGGCATTGGCTTAGATTAGACCAATTGCATGCATTGTAAATTATCCAATCAAATCTGTGCATTCGGACGGTCGCACACAGATCAGATAGGTTAGTAAGTCAGAGAAGAGTATTTCGCATGGCGTGCTCTAAATAGAGAAAAGTGCATGACGGAAACAGGGCTTTTAAATCAGGAATGGCCAGACTCTTCCATGTTCACTCTTACCCCGGGCAGTTCAAAACCAGGATGTCTTAATGTTCTGGAGCCTTGGTGATTATTAAAAGCTGTGATGTGAAGCCCTACTATAAGACTTTCGAGCAAACTTGCCCACTCATATTCGACTTAAAGGGAACAGGAAACAAAGATTGGAACTCGCTTCTTTCACTGAACAAGATACATTGGGGAGCAGGAAATAAGAATGATAAATGGAAAAGATTGTTAAAGCTGTTAAGTTTTTAAGATGTGTTGAGACTGTTTATGATAATGTTGGTTAAGACAGCTAAGATTAAAAAAAGGAAAAGAGAAACCAAAGGACACTTTTTATTCATTTTTGCTAAAATTAAGCACCATTTTAAGAGGCACAATTACGTGGCATTCAATTACGTGGAACGCCCCTAACATTAGTCCCTAACTAACTACTGCTGACTTGCTTATAAATGGTACAACAGGCCAACCCACCTGTTATCGAACGCTCAGTTTGAAATGCAACTGAATTTTTTTTTTTTTTTATTAGAGATTAAAAATCTAATTTGACTATGGGAGAAACTTTCAGAAGGCAGTAATTCCTGATGATACATCTGCAATGGAAACCTTAAAATATGTTGCACTGCTGGCCACCTCGCCCACAGCTATAATTAAAAGACAAACTCATTTCAGTTGGACTTTTTGAGCTGAGATATGTATATTCTCTTTTTTTTACAGTAGCTTCAGTGACTTGGCCGTCACTTTGTGAATGTGATTCAAAAGCCAGCACAGAACAATGAGTATTTCCTTCGTCTCTACTATAATTCTTTCTGCTGGTCATCAGTGTGGACCAGGTCAATAGAGCACTTAACAGTGCACCTGCATTCTGAGACTTTCTGCGCTGTAATTAGTAGTACTGTAGACACCCATGTAAATCACACAAACATCTTTTATTCATGTTGTGCTGGTCTGTTTCAATTTCATTATAAGTTCCTCAGCCAGTAGACATATCTAAATAGAAAAAGAAGTCTGCGAGGCAGAGTAAATATCGTTGCCATTTTCAATTCTTACAATTCACAATAACTTACTCACTATATGAAAGCTTTTCATTTCAACTGATTATCTCCCTTTACGGGCACCTGAGGGTGGCAGGTTTGTGTTCCATTTACAGACTTTAATTTGAATGATGCACATCGGCGATCTGTGGTTACACACACACAAGATCCACTGCCCAACCAGCACCGGCTGCTGGAAAATAACCATGTGTATGTGAGACTGGCTGGTGATGACTCAATATTCTACACATTTTCTTATTTCATTCAGTAAAAATCAAAGAAAGTGTTGGAAATGGTGACCTGCTCAGGACGTATGGGATACACAGGTCATCATAAAGCTATTTAACCTCCTCCCCCGACTTTACTTAAACCATTCAGGACTACCTGTTCCCAGAAACCCTTTCTCTAATGTAACCCAGTAAGAACAACACTTAATTGACTACTGTACTCAGGTTCAACTCAAGGAGCGAGGGATGGGTTAGTGTAAAAGGTAAACACAGGGATATTTATTTTCACAATCAACAAAAAGTGGAATCACAGTTCAGATTCAATTCCCCAATATATAAAAAAATAAAAGAAAGTAAAATGTCCCTTCACAGCTTATTGCTGTTTGATATCAATGTCCGTCAAAGTCCAGTCCAAAGTGTTTAGTTTGTATCCACGTCCGTCCAAGTGTATTCAATGTATATGTGCTACCCGTGTAGAATGTGTGTTTGTTTGTATGCTTGCTGCGCGCAGCTTAGATCCTATCTGCTCCAGGCATGAATCTTCAGGAAGATGATGAAGATGGAGAATTCCAGATCCTCTCTAACCCTGCGTCGTGTCAGACAGGAACACTGGTTGAAATCCAACCAGGACTCCTCAATCGTATATAACAAAAGAAAGCCAATCCTCTGGTTGCAGCAGTCTGGAACCCTCTGGCAACAACTTCAGACACGTACAGACTCGTAAGCATGAGAACAAAGCAGTATTTCTTCCATAAAATGTCATCAACTTCACTCGTGGCTGTATCACGATCTTGTTAGCATCAGGCTTAGCTGGGGTGTCTTGATCCCAGCATGCAATGCTCATGTCTACTGGATTTACTACACATCACCTATATAAAGCGCCCTATAGTGGCTATTTTAAGCAACTCCAGTCATCTTGAAACACAGTTCTCCTCATAAATTCAGATATTAAAATGAAAATGATTCACTATGAGGCCAAACAAACAAATAATAGTCAGTGAACCCAAAGCTGTACTTTCATAGGGGTTACACTAGCATAATCCAACAATGCCAGGTTACCAGGGAAACAGTCGTGTGTGGCTTAAGCAAATATTCAAAACCAAGGCTCCTTGGTTGATTACCACACCAGGGTCATCACAACCCTCCAATATCCTGGCCTTGGCATAACCCTCTATGTACCCCTATCAGTTCAGAATACTGATGTGCAACCTCTGCATACTCATTAAGAATGGTAATGATGGACCCTCCAACAATTAACTGCAATTATGAATTTAATTGATGAAGAATATAGTAAGCATGAAACATCGGAATCAAAGTTGACATTATTTGAGTATCTCCAGACTTGTTCCGTCTATATAGGTGGTAACGATGGGAAAAAGCTTCGCCAAACTCATGTTCTTATTTTTTATGAAAAAAAAGTTACAACTCACGACACAGACATACTCTTGTTCTTCAATAAAACCACTGGGACTTGATTGAGCCAGTTGTCATGAGATCAGAAAGCCCTAATGAATCTCATCCCCGCACTTTGTATTTTCAACTGCTAGACAATGAAAGATTGAGCCTCAACCTAATGATCACAAGACAGTTTTGGTGCAAATGCTATAAAGCCTCATTCTCAAGCCCACAAAGAAACTGTCAAGGCAATCTATTATTCCATTTGCACAATAGCATTTCAATCACTTTTTGCAGAAAGGAACATCGTGAGCAGATCTTATAAATGTGCATGAGGTTCGTCAAGGCATTTTTCAATAGATAATATTAGTTGTATAAAGATAGATGATATGTTATACAAAGCCTGATCCATTCCATTACTTTTTTCATTTCAACTGATTGTGATCTGGGTACGCCAGCTGCCAAAAACGATTCATCATACTTGTTCTCTGCTAAAACACTGCAAACCATACTTAAAGGGAATCTCCAGTGGTCTACTAGATTACTTCCACATAGTTAAGGGATTTACAATAGCTGGATAAAAAAAATAAAGATAAAAAAAAAAGAATTGTTAAACCAAAGGAAGAGAGGATGAGATATCATAACTGACAACCCCCAAAAACACCAGATCCTTCATTTCCTATGATGCAACTAAAAAGCATTATTTGTTGAACATTCACACAACTTTCAAACTCCACGCTGTTACAACAGTTTGTAACACGGGCTTACACTTAAAATGGCTAACCAACACAGAGGCCATTAAGTGACTCTTGAAAAGTGCCCTTTAATTGCTATGCATTATTACAAGTGAAGCTGAGTGGGGCTAAAAATATATATTTCAGGGATATGCCATCAAAATCATGTCCACATCAAAATACCTATACTCCTCTGTATAATGGTGTTATGCAAAACTCAACGATAGGACATCCTAAATTTTGTAGGGGAGGATTATGTGACGGCTGGACACAGCCATTGGTGTCATTAGGCTACTATTTGGTAGCCTTGCTTGTTTGTATTTTTGAATTGTACCGAGGGCGATAAGTTAAGAAGCTTTAGAGTCTGTTCACACTGATAATAGGCTAATAAAATAACCTGAAAATGTGAAAATATTAAACAATACCAGGCTAATTAGACCTGGTTTATAGGGAACCAATCTTAATGTCGATGGTGTCATTATTCTATAGGCATTACATTGTACAATCAACATTTTCTTTACAATGATACATTAAAGCAAAGATTGTCATTGTCAGTTTAATATCTGTCACCAAGCAGAATATTTTTCACCAGATCTGATCATAATTTCTGAAATATTAGATCAAGAGGGCACAGATTAATGCCAGTGAAGCAAAAAAGACAACACATTTAAGGGTTGATTGTTTTCAACTGGAATGTAGCTTGTAATAATAATAGCCCTAATATGTAGCTTATAATGTGTAGGAAAAAAAGTCATAATATAGAAATACTCAATGTATATGGAAAAAAAACATGATCAGGACATGGATACTGAAAAAGTAATCTTTCTGCTGTCACTGCTGGTGAGTGTTGTTTTGTACCAGTATGGGAATAAAGTATTCCAAAATAATCTCATTTTCAAATTTTCAAATTCAGGCCTTGAACCTAGCAAATACACACACCTAATGTTTGTAGTGTTTGGTTGTTGAGGCGGGGGGTGACACATAAAATGGAAACCCAGGTGTGTCTGCTTCATGTGTTCAAGTACTTCCTGTGAATTCTCACAATAAAAGAACCATTTCATCCGGAGTAATTTGATTTCTTCTCTTGGTGTTGAATAATTCACTTACATATTGTTCAATCTGATTATACGTTGTGAGTCATGACGGGGAAGGAAAGTGGATGAACAGCAGCACTACATTTTGTCAAGGGAGAGTGGCATCTGTCCGAGATGAAGACTGGCTACGGCACACACACACACACACACACAGTGTTCTCTGTTCCTGTGTGATCAGAGGTAAACAGGACCCACGGGTACTTCAGACACGAAACGGCTGCTCTTTTATGTAACTCTGTGGTCCTCTGCAGGTGTCACACCATTTACCAGCTGGAGGGACTACAGGGAGAGGCCCTGCATCACCCTTTGCCCTCGCTGCTGTTCTTATAGTATATCAACAGCCGGTGAACCATGGAGATGTGAAGTCAGCTTCAAAGACAGGACAAGCAGAGCTGAAAGCAGGAAGCTCCAAAGATTGAAAAAAATGATAAATTGCCTGGTGACGCATGAGCAGACACTTGCCAACACGCACACATACAAATCGCCAACAATGACCTGTCAATGAAAAGGCCGGTGTGTTGGATGGTGAAGCATGCTGGTGTATAAACATCCTGTTCGAGGGTGACTGTGGTGCTGCTGAAGGTCTGATCTGCTGAATCTGATCGACATCGCTTCAGTCATCGAGCGCCGCAGCATATGGAGCCACACTCGGCCTGGCTCGCTGGATTTCACACATGGATTCAAGTCCAGTAAGCATGATGAAAGGCTTGATTCTCTTCTAATTTCACCCGCTGGGCTTGCATACACCAGCGATTCCAGACAGACACACACACACACATACACACACATACAAAGCCAACAAACGGAATAATCATGACCTTCTTGGGGTGGGACTGAATTTTACACTAAGGCTCATTTGCTCTATCAGTGCAGGTCTTGTTCCTTCATATTTTTGGACTTGTACAGAGAGTATTTAATCTTTGAGCTGAAAGAAGGCAACCTAACAATCAATTCAACTTTCAACTTGTGACCTAGCCCGAATAGAAAAGGGCTGTCACTTAAATTACCACAAAACAGTCAAATTATTAATAATAAACAAAATGTATTAAATTATACTCTAAAACGAACCATGAGCCTGATCCATGTTGCCTCTGGTTGCTCCCTCGGGTGTGAGCAAACAGGTGCATCAGATTTGTCATGGTGGGTATGTCAACTGGCATCCAGCAGTATTTCCTCCACAGTTCAGCAATTTATTGTGTTAAGTCTCAGACGCATCCATGCATTCCACAGATGTTTTGCTGGGGTGATTATCTGCTGGTTTCCTCCAATTGGAAACAACATTTCCCCAATTAACTGAGAGACACAGTGCATGCTATGGGTCAGAGCGTAACACCAGACACTGGAGTACAACATAAGGGCTTCTGCACATTAAATTATAAACTGAGACAGATTCATCTTTTTCCAACGTTTGAAGATTTTGTAAAAAAGTGACAGCCCTATGACATTGTCTTTCTTCAACAATGGGAAGACAATGACAATACCAGACAAAATGGTTGGAATGGAAAATGTAACACTATGATCTCAACCATTTAATTAGAAAGGAAAGTAAAGTATTATCCCGTTAATTAGTCTTTGAATTCTTAAATAATTGCAAATAGGGGAATTTCCAGTGAAAATTACCCAAAGCCCAAGGTGACATCATCAAAATGCTTGTTATGTCCTTCAGTCTACAAAGATAAAGTTTATAAAAATGCTTGAATCAAATTCAAATTTTAATATCAGTAGTATATAATATTATTGAAATTAGGAGTAAAACCGCAAATCATCATATTTGAGAAGCTAGAACAAAGGAATGTTTGGCATTTTCCTTGAAAATCAATTATCAAAATAGTTCAGGGTAAATTAACTTACTGAGTTAACTGACTAATCAATTAATTAACAATTGTTTCAGGTCTATACCATTCCATACCATATTGCCTTACAAAATACACCAATTTCAAAACTATGGTCTACTTTTAACCTAAAATCAGTCTGTCAACTATGAACATGATACAGTCAATACACAAATGTTAATTGAACAAATGGGGATGAAACCTTGTCTGCGACCGTATCAGAATCATGCCAGAGGAATCTTAGATTTCTATTTATATATATATATAAACTTAAAGGAGACATATTATGCTCATTTTCTGGCTCCTTATTTTATTTTGGGTTACTACTAGAATATGTTTACATGCTGTAATGCTCAAAAAACGAATCCATTTTCTCATACACTCCAGTGGTGCAGCACTCTGTCTTAAGCGCCCCCCTCCTGAATACCCAGTGTGCTCTGGTTGGTCAGCTCAGACATGCCTGACACAGCACCGCTAACAACGACAGGGCAGCTGTGTAAAATCCATTAGTACATGCCAAACTAGCCTCTAGGCACAAATCAGCAAATTGTGTGATGATGTGTGATGTCAGTTAGTACAGTGTATGAGATGATACAATAAACACAATAATTGCATTCTATATTACATACACAATAATTCAAAAGCCAAAGTTTATATTTAACTACTTCCTCTGAGTGAGGACAGTCTTCTAAAGAGATCTCACTGAATTCCATAGAGCCACGAGGTAAACCAGTCTCAGTCTGTCTCACTGCAGCTGCTAAGAAGCTGCCTTGGAGCCCAGTGAGAGTTGTGTATTTTACATGAACAGTAATTAGGGAGAAGAATTCAAAACTTGCTTATCCCTGGGGTTATGGTCCTAATAGACAAGATCATTTGGCCATCAGTTACAGACAGAAGGCCCCCGGTGACACATCACAGTGTTAGCATTGATGGAGCAGCGACAGGTCATCAGGGACAAAATGTACGCCGCTAACCCGTCTTCTTTGTCTCTTGAACATGAGTAGAACACGATCCGGGCACTAAAAGCTAAATAAGGAGACTCATGGTGTCACTGCCAGGAGGACGTGCCTCCTGCCTGTTGCAACTACGGTCCAAAAAATTGCGATCAAGTGGTGTACTGACTTGCTGCCAACACTGAGGTCAACACTTAAGCCAACTGCAAGGCGAGTCTGCAGGTTTGCTGACTCTCACAGAAAGCAAGCACGCTGTTTCAGTTTGCTCAAATATTAACAATCCTCATATGAGCAAATCAAAGCTTTAATGTGGTGATTTGATGATATCCAGCAGACAGCTCTGGCAGGAAATGCCAATTGCAAGCAAAAATATAAAATCAAAGCCTCATATGTAAATCGGATCATTTCACATTTGCATGAATTTTGTGGTAAGAGGTGAGTGAATTATACACTGTATTATCATGCGTGTAATGTCAACTCTGCTTGATAAAGAATGAAATTCGTATACGGAATTACATTCACGTTGACTGAACTACTACCTGTCGCATGAAAGAGACAGCGGCAGGCCTTGCTGCATCTCTGTCGCAAAGGGACAGGACGAGGGATGGGAGCAGATGCAGAGTCCGCAGAGACGGCGGATGCAGCATGTATCTATATGTGATTTGCACACTAGCAGCGTGGAAAAAAAAGAAAGATATCTGCGAATCCCTGTGGGTTTCCATACCAGAATCAGCTCCACAGTGACCCATCCCCCACCCCATCCACCTTCTTATTTCTCCCCACTCATGTTTCCCTTCCGTCATCTATCACCGAGGCACGGGGGGATGCGCTTGATGTTGCTGTAGCCTGAAGACAACAGGCAGCCACATACAGATAAACTGGAAAATAGAAGGCGGGAGGGGCACAGCTGTGGTTTGCAGCTGTAGCTTCAAACTCCAATCAGCGAGGACCATGTGTTGCGGACAGGTAAATTAAGCTCTCGGAGATTAAACGGCTTGTAGGAATAAAAATGTTGGCAAACAGCCGGCGACTGTGGCAGTGTGGCATGTGTTGCCCTTCTGTTTGTGTGTTCCTGATGATGATTATGCCTTTTGATTGGTCTTAATCATCTCACGTTCCCTATCCCTCCTCTCCGCAGCCACCTCCAGGCCAAGCGAAGACACTCAGAGCTATAAAACTTTGCAAGACCTGAAGCCAAAGTCTAAAAATAGACACACAGACTGACAGATAGTGGCACGCTAGACCAAGCTTATCATCCTGAGGGAATGAATGGGATATATAGTCCATTTGGTGCCCCCAACCCACTTGAAGACTAATCATAGGTGGACTGAATTATTCTCTCTCTCTCTCTCTCTCTCTCTATCTCTCCCTCGGGTAACAGTATTGACTTGCGTACAGCCAAAGGGAGTTTCGACATCAATAGGCAACTTAACAGGCAATGCCAGCATCATAGCAAGGTTCCACATTATTTAAGCCTAATGTCTGATCTTCAGGGAAATTGTTTCCACATGTGGAAAAAAAGCAAATCGTGTATAAACAGTTGTACTTCACGTGTGAAAATGTACATTTCTCAAGTGGCAACCTTTTCATTTGTGAAAAAGCCAATCAATTATGAAAAAGTGCACATTACATGTAACACACACACACACCCACGTTCTGTTTGAAGATGTGTCAATTCTAATCCACAAGTGAAAAAAGCTTATATCAAATACGACTATATCCTTTTTTTCTAGGTGGACACAATGTTTACGTCATTTCAAAACTAATAAAATAGTTATGATGATGATAATAATAATAATAATAATAATAATAATAATAATAATAATAAAAAATAATAATAAACAGATTCCTGGGTCAACCATTGATTCAAAATCAATGTTCCATGTGATTAAGGTGCCCCCAGTTTTATCTGTGCTGCTACACTCGACTGCACAGTGCGCCTGGCAAGGAAAAATAACATACTAATGTACAAGAATCTTTTTTATTATTATTATTTGTGGATCCATTTAACTGTATAAATTATTTTGTGATTTTATTCCCTGACCCCTGATATATTTATTATACATGAAGAATTCTAAACACTCAGTCCTAAGTCCAAGGTTTTTCCTCTCAGTCGGGATGAACACACAAACACACACAAAGCTCCTCTTTAATTTCTCTCCTGTTATTTGAAGAACCACAACCAGTATGGCACTCAGTAGAGCTCATACCTCTGCCAAGACCCAAGAATACACTTTAATTCACTCAAGCCTGATCTAAAATCAAATTCGATATTCCTGTATCACTCTAAATTTAAACCACCCATAACTGTTACTGTTACACGATAATTTAATGTAACAGCCAATCACTGGGACAACAACACAATACAGGTGGAACCATAATCATCATTGTGTTGTGGAACAATGATAGACCTCTTTTGGGATCTGCATCAAATCTTAATCACTCATAGATACCAGTCCCCTTCATTACTACTCATTTTTTTAATCAAGATCCATCAAAAAAACAATACTCACTGAAAATGACATTAAACTGAACATAAAGCTGGTGCTGAACAAGCCAAAAGAGGGCGAAAAGAGGGAGCAGTTTGAATCCTGAGCCAAGAAAAAGAAAATCATTTGGTTGTTCAGCTGGAGTTTCACACTTGGGCAGACAGCTGTGGCAGTTATAAATATCTGTATCACGAGCTGGGATCTGTATCCATGAAGAGAGCTGAACTGCCATCGGCAGGGCTGGGCTTCTAAAAATAGCAGCAGGCAGGCTGGCTGGCTGGCAGGCAGGCAGGCAGGCAGCCGACTCTGCCTCTGTCTCCACTGGATTTGATTAGCCCTGAAGAAGCTCTGCCCCCCTCACCCCCACCCACCCACCCCACCCACCCCAACAACCCCCAACTACGCCCCACTCTGACACTGCGTGTGTGCTGTGTGTGTCAGCATGTCTTGTATGGGGGCCGAGTTCTTTCTCACTGCACACAATCACAGACGCAACAACTCTTCATTGTTGAGAAAATGCTTACATAGACGTTTTTCCTGAAGTGTGATCCAATTTTCTTCCTCACAGTCATGTTTAAGGTTAATAACTTGGCCTATATACGCTGACTTATGTTTACCAGCAATCTAAAAACAAATAAAACCTCATGAAAATTATGAAACAGCAACTTTGGTTTTCGACACAGAAGCTAACAAGAAAGTATGAAATTTGGCTTGTTATCCCGTGTTGACTCAAAAGCAGAATCCCTGAATAGATATTCGAAGGGGAGCAGCTAAAATCATCACTACGACAGCAGAAATGAAGCAGCCTGCCATCATATAATATGGATGTTAATCATTTAGGATTATTGAAAGCTGCAGCAATCAATATTCAAAAATAAACAATGGATCAAATGTATGTGTTTAATTTTAAAGGTGTCTCTTTATCAACAAACTTAGTTTCTCTCAGGCTCATTGTTTTAGCATCATTTAGCTCATTCTTGTTTGTTGCACAAACACAAATTTAACAACGTTGCTTCCTGTTTTAGCAAGCAGATGTTTTCAATAAAAAGCTCTAATTCAGTAAACCCACTGCACGCTACCTGTACAGCCCCAAAAGGCACACAGATAAAGTTAGACATATGCTGCTGGCAAAGAAAGTGGAACATTAGTCAGCTAAAGATTGAGATATGTTCCTCAGCACATGATGGAGACCAAAGTCAAGCTATTTGGAGAGAGAATGTTGGACTTGGATTCATCAGGTCCAAAATCCGAGGCCAAAACCACAGTATGTTGTTCCATATCTGCTTCATATGTAAATAGGCAAGATTTAGCACATTCACTATAACAATGTGATATGTTTTACATTCAGTTGTTTCCACTGTTTCCAAAAAAAAAAGGAGAAAAAAATGAAATTCCCAGCAGCTTTCGTGTACTTGTGGAGCCACAGGGCATCTGAACCTGGGGTTCTGTCTGCAGGAATTTCCTCATGTAGTCTATTTAATGACATAAAACTGTGAAAAATGGCCATTACAAATCGATGATCCAATGATGCTCTGGCTGCATGCTGTGTGTGTGTGTGAACAGTGTGAACTGTGGGGTGCGTTGGACAGAAAGTGCTGTATCGGTCCTGATGTGCTGCTTGGAACCTTGCATGCATTCCTTTGTCAGTGTATGAATGTGTGCGTGAATGTGTTTTGAAGCCCTTTGAGTCCTCTGTAAAAACATTTACCGCTGCAGCTTATATGCCATATTAAAGCATGACATTGGTGAAACAAGTATATACTATTATTATTATTATTATTATTATTATTATTATTATTATTATTATTATTATTATTATGTGTTTGTCAGTGAGCCTAACACTTACCGCTATCTGTCGTTTATCAGAAATGCCTCCACCAAACAAACAACGGTCATTTTGTTCAGCATTCGTTGACAGTGGATACGTTTGAAATGTGTCAGTGAGTAATCTTATACAGTCTGTGGGAGTAATTGAACAAGGAGCAGCTGTTAGATGAAGAGCTGCAGGCAAAAGGCTGCATTTCCCAACTTCTCAGTGAGGTAACCAACTCCTTTTCCCTCATTAACGTTAGACCTTCTGTTTGTAACTGTAGTGTCCTTCATCCGACTAAGTATTGATAAAATAAGAAAAACAACAGTCAGTGTGGTGGGCAAGTAATGTACTCTGGAGACATCGACTACAGTGGCAGGCCTAGTTATTTTGCCAGTAAATCTGACATTTATTTTTAAATTAATAAATAAATCAATAAATTATTAATCGAATGTTTCAACTCTAAAGGTATGCCAAAAAGGGACAACAGCTGAACATTTTAGCTGATATTGTCAAATTTACAGTGATGATGATCAATGCACTGTCCTTAGAAATCAACAAAAGAAAAAGAAAAATAAACTTAGACAATCAAACTGACACAACTCTTCACAGATGCACCAACAATCATCAGACAGTGATAATGCTACATTATCTCATAGCCCTAAATTCTAGGAAAAGCTATTCCTCAATTTTCGAGGGATCCACTTTAGCCCAACTGAAAGACCTCTGAATGTCTCTGAAACCCACTTTGAGAGCTACTGTCAGAGATAATACTGCAGTGTCCACTCCAAATGACCACCTGAAATGGGACTATTTCATTTCATATTTGGCTGGGTTAAGAGGTGCACGTCATATAGAAAATTGTCCACTCTAAAAGCCCTGACGCTGGCAGGAGGAGACTATTGCTCTCCAGCCTCAGAGGAACACATACGTCTACATTCTAACAGTAATCTCTATATTGCAATAATATGGCATTCTAAACAGGAAAGTCTAAATCGCACCGGATGCAGCTCCACGGCACCCTCAACATTTGGTGTTTTGAAGATAATCACTTGGTGTGTCTGAGGGGCATACCTATTTCAGCATCATAGCTTCACTTGAAATGCCCTCAATGACATCTGTCCAGGAGAGATAGCTCCACAGGAAGGCTAAGTGAATGAGTATGACTGCACACTGCACACTGGCCAGCATTACAGTGACTCATGGGTAATCACAATGGTGGGATTACTGCATCCCCTTCTTTTCTCTTACTCCCAGACTGTCACTCAAGTCACTTCCCACATATATCCGCAGCAGACGGAGATGGGGGTCCAAATCCTGATAAAACGCTGCATCTACTGCTGTTTCAGTCACGTGCAGACACCACTGTGAGAATGATCGTAGTGAGGTGACGATACGAGGTGGAACTTTGGTAGATCTATCAAAGGCATAGCACTTTTTAGATGCAATCAAACCACAACAGAGCTTGAAGAGGCAATGTGCTCCCATTGGGGACATGCAGGTGGAGGGATGAGGTGAGAGGAGTAATTGACAGTGTCAAAGACACCAAGTTGTGGAAGTGCCCTCAGTCTCCGAGGGGATGAGTCATTGAAAATGTGTAAATAATCGGCAAAACCAACACGTCTGAGCAGCTGGACCTCCTTCACCCGCAGTGGATCCATCCCACCCTGACAGCACACACATTCTCAGGCCCACAGGCATTTGCAGTTCGGTGGGAGGAGTGAAAAACGGGTGCTAAGATTGAGCGATGAAAGGTCAGTGAGATAAACATGTTGACTCCTCCTGTGCTGATTACAGATCAGTCATGATTGATTGCAGTTACTCATAGTCTGCAAGCTCAAGTACAAGGAACGCAAGTGCAAAAATAGCTCATAGATAGATAGATATACAAACATGTGGAAAAAAACAATGGGGATAAAGTATAGCACCACAAGCCAGAGCAACAACGATGGCCAAATTTGGGTTAGGTGGTCCAAAATGGCCGAATCCAAACTTTATTGGCCCATAAAAGATTCAGATATGCAGGGAACACCCTGCCTCCCTTCCAACCAGTTTGGCTAGAAGGTTTTCAATTTCCTGTGCATCTGTCCATCCATCCTCCCGGCCAAAACAGTTATTAGCAGCTAATATAGACTCTCTCTCATTCTATCATGCACACAGACTGACAAATCAAGTTCCACATAATACTTGCATTATGCCTATTCAAAAAGCACTCTAACATATGCAGAGACATATCTCAGAAAGGCAGCAATAGGAGGGCTCGAAAAGTTCACACTGATGCCTTCATACAACACATCAGGACTTCCTGTTACAAGTGTCTGAAGATAAGGGGACTTTTTAAAAGTTCCATATTGTGTAAACACTTTTTAAGCCTCCTTGCCTCTGGCATCAATGTAGGTCATTGCTTTGTCAACCAACACAGAAAGAGAACACACAGACAAGTACGATAATGAAGAAATATGGAAGACCTAAGCAGTCTTCCAGGAACAACCATATCAGTGGACAAGAACATCAATATCGGACTGCTCCGTTAAAACGGCGTATCTGAGATCACTGTGTTGGTGTTCTTTCCAATTAATGTGGTTCCAAGACCATCACTGCATCCATTTGAACATATTGTAATCCTTTTAATTCATTACTTTCACCTATTATTTTCATACTAAGTTTATTAGAAGTTTTAGTTTAGTTTTACTTACTTATTATTTCCTTTTTTGAAAGTTGTCTGTTGCTCTTTGGTAAGGTAAAGGCTACAAAAGTACTTGGTTAGGTTAAGGAAAAGATGGTCTGGGTTAAAATAAACCCTTTCACATTATTTACAACATCTTCGAAAGTATTGCTTCTCCACTGTGCATTATTTCCAACCATGTCCCAAAGATATGACATTACAAAAATGCAATTGATCAGTTGCAATGATGGCCCCAGAGCAACATTATGATGTTGCAGGAACAACACCAACAGATTGCCTTCAGAGACATTTTTTTTTTTGTCAAGTGCAATGGTTTTAGAATTTCTGCTCTACATTATATCTGCACATGACAACTGGTATGGTTAAAATAGGCAAAGCTTAAGGTTAATAAAAAGGCAAGTATTAATTGCAAGTCTCTGACTGGATGCAGATCCAGTCTCCTGATATTCTTTGTCCTTTCAGTTCTGGTCTGGTCCATGTCACACTGGCATAATCCTGCATCATCAGTGCTACATGAACCCTCTTCATCAGGTGGTCTCAGTCAGACTGTCCACAACAGAGTTTGATTGACAGGTTTCATACCAGCCTGAACAAAACTGAACTAAACAGGCAAACACACCAGAACTCGCTTGAACCGAATAAAACAGTTTAGGTGTGAGAGCGTCTTTACTCTTCAGATTGCTACATAAAGAACACAGTGCCTTTTGTATTGGCACTCAACATTCAGTGTCTATCCTGAGGTGCAGAATTGTCTACAACAGAAGGTCTAGTCCATATCAACAACTGCACCAATAATGAAAACCTGTGTAAATAAGGTAGAAAATTAAAGTTGACATATTGTCTCAAGATGTTACATGCATCATTTATGGCAATGGATGGAAGAATCTTCATCATGTCAGTTAAAACTTTTCCAAACAAAATCAAACTTTTTGTAATGCACAACTTTGCTTGGATTTGAGTTGAACAGCGCTGTATCTGTCCAGCCTTTGGACGTCAGCATGCGTCAAACACTTGCTGGGTGTTGAACTGAAAACAGTACAGCCCATAACAACGATGAGTCATGCAGCTGGAAACCCGGAATAATTTTACTACAGTATACTGGCAAATCAGTGCACAGGCTTTGGTCGAGCACAGGGAAATGAATCACCCTGCTATCTACTGTATTGTACTGTATGTGCAACAACGTGTCTACAGAATGAAAAGAGAAGGAGCTCAAATCCTCACAACCTGCTTTTAAGCAGACATCTAGCAGGACAAGGGTCCTTATGTAATTGGCTTTACTTTGAATGTGGTTCCAGCACAATATTCTGCGATGACACTCAACGGTCCCTCTAATAAGCCCGACCCCTGATTACAATACCCAGCATACCTTTAATAAGGGCTCGTCTTCCTTTTACTGCATAGGTACTGGATATCAAACAAGTTATGCAATACAGCCAAAGGATCGGATTTTTACCTGCTGTGTTTCTGCGCAGTAGGATGAGGATTTGTGTTGAATACACTGGGGTGGTAAACTCATACTTTTTACAATACATACATCTCACACATACACACACACTGATACAATTAGTGGAATTTTGGAATCTCTGATCATCAAGAATTAAACACTAAAAATACCTCAACAGTAATCCAGGATTTTTTTTTCGTCTACAGTGCACACACAAAACGATAACACATTTTACCTTGAACCACAGCTTGACGCATTGGCCCACTTCACAGTTTCAGAAGGAGCTATTGTTGTCAAAAATATCTACATGTTGATTCTGAGCATTTAAAAATGGTTTCAATACTCATTTTCTGCAGTATTGATATACCAGTAAAAGCTTTCTCTCTTTCCTCTTCAGCATCAGTTGAAAAACACACACACACACACACACACACACACACACTCAGACTGCTGCTGTGCCCACATAGCCCCGCCTCCATCAGAAGTACATTAACTTGGATGCTGGTATGGAACAGGGTTTCGAATATCCATATTTTTCAAGGTATTGTTTCAGAGTTATGTCATGTGTCCTCCTGCTTTCTAGGTTATGTTTTATTTGTTTCATTTTGCTGACGTGTCTTAAGTCTGTGTGCTTCCAGTCCTCTGTGTCAGTCCCTCTCTGTCCACTGAGTCAGGTGTTCCAGTCTTAGTTCCCAGAGTTCAGTGTTTCTGGTTCTTAGATCCTTGCTTGTGTTTTCTGATCTAGACTTTCTTGGATTGCTGACTGATTGACTGCCTGTTTTTGAGAAGGCAACAGCTTTTAAATCCTGCTCAACTATGGTGTGTAGTTCTGATCAGTTAGAATGTCCTGTATTGTGACAACAATAAAAGGGACATAATTGCAAAAAGTGCAATTCAACGACAAGGTTTTAAAGAATACTCGCACAATGCTTCCCAATGCCACTTTCATTGTTAACAAGAAGAGTTCAAATATTTTGCTGGCAGATAAATTCACAAAGACATGAAAAGTAAAAATAGCAGTAGAAAAACATTTAGCACCCTAAATTCATCACAATGATTTTCCAACAAATTCCTGTTTAGGCTGTTTCCACTTCTAGTTTTAAAATGCAGACATTTTAAGATTTAGGTCGTAGTTTTACATTGAAGCCTTACAGTATAGCAGTATCTTTGAGTATAAGATAAAAGGAAAGTTGTACATTTGTGTTAGGGCTGGGCGATATGGCCTAAAAGTTGAATCTTTTGATTTTTTCACACTAAACTCGATCGATCAAAAACAACATTTGTGTGCTTAAATCTTGCTAAATCTGTGCTCTTGGTGTCTGTTAATTGATGCCTAGTTAACACAGTTACTTCTGATGAACATGCTTGATAACTGTGTGTACGATATAACAAATGCAGATTTTCTGGAACACAATGATATTATTGTATTTTATCTACCTAGTCATTATCCTTCCAAACTTTTATCGAGGAAGTCAGAAAAGTTTACTTTGTTGGAAGCACATCTGAACATCTGAACATCAGACATCAACGTTGTTGTTTCTCCTGATGATTCACAGGGAAGATGTGTTTTTTTTGTTTATAGAGGCAGGGCAATGCAGCCACCAAACTGGCAGGTGGTGAGACTGTTGTGCAGATGACCCTCAGCAGGTACACTTGGTCAATCCACCCATTTCTACCTCTCTGACATCTATAGGTCTTCAACCCTCTCCCCTGCTGATCAGCCCAGTGTAGTGTGTTTCATTCCACATGTCTTCATCTCACCTCTGTTCCTTCCTTGTCACACTATTTATTTATCTATTTCCCCCCTTTGCTCTCTTAGCAGTTTCACTCAAAAGCCATGTAAACAGTTTCATCTCAGTTCTATGTCCATGCTGGAGCTCTGAGTCCTGATTCAAAGAGCAGAGTGCACCTGCAGCCAAGGTGAGACACCAGCCAAATAAACCCAATGTTCTTCCTATAGGCCTATGCCAAAAGCTGTAGATTGGTAGTAAATAACGCTTTAGTTTTACCTCAACTTTTGCAATGACAATGCACACACTGTACACAGTGCGCTTGGCATGAAGAGAGAGAGACAAAGAGCAACAGAGAGTGGGATACATATCCTAACCTGCAATACTCATTATCTGCAGAAAGGGTGCACCAGGGTGAAGATGCACTTTCCTTACACTTGTGCTACAAGACAGGAAACAACAGATAGAGAAAACAACTGCTTCCACCTTAGTGCAGGACTGAGCAAAACAAGAGCTGTTACTGTTTACTCACCTTAACGTGGCTGTACTCTGCCTTGCCGGACTCGCTGCTGACAGCCTTGGTCTCGGACCTGGGTTTGAGGACTTGGCGCAGCGGGCTGGAAATTGGCAGGCCTGTCACACTGATCCCATCTGAAAAGACACAATGGCATCACACAGTCAGCACACAAAAAGCACAGGGTGTAGAGATGATGCTATCATTACACAGTGGCAAGCAGAGCAACAGGGCAAACGGTCTCACATGATTAACACCACTAGACACTCCGTGATGTACTACAAGGTTTTACAGGAGCTATTTTGTGATGAAGTGTTTTAACGACTTTTTCACTTTTTTTTAATGTACTCACTTTCCCTCATCTATCTCTTGTTGAGAAAGATTTCCCAGAGGGGCAATGTTCCTCACAATTACTTGACTATCCACAGGAAACAGGCCCAGACCTGTTGCTTTTGATCAGAGGTAAGGCGTTATGCAGGTTCATTTATCTAGCAAGCCCAATTTTTTTTTTATGTGTGATCACACCACTTACGTCAAAACACAACATGTCCTGTCGCTGCTTGAATATTAGGGCCTTTATTTGACAAGACATTGGCTTCTAAGGCTTCTACTTATAACACTTGTCTCATGTATAATTGTTGAATGCCAATGCAAAACTGTGTTGTCACACCACCTCTTTGAGCAATACTGCACAGGAATTAAAGAGTGTTTTACAAAATTTACCATGCAAGTTGTTTCAGTAATCTAGACAGAAGTTTGCTAGACAGAATTAAAGGTAATTTTAGCAGCTCTGTCCTGCTGATGCTCAGTGCTGATTCACCTCTATGGTTACTTTGGAGGCAGTAGTTTTTAGTGTTGTCAAATAGCACTTCATCATACTTACGGAACTGTAATGCACATATCAGCAATAACAAAGTAACGTTAGCTACCAAGCTGGTTAGCTACAAAGACATCTGCGCTTAGTAGTAGCGATTGTTTCTACTTCCATATTGAAATGACAGAGTTTTAAAAACCCCAGTTTGAAATGTGCCTTTTAAAAACCTCCATTTGGAGGGCCATGTAGCCAAAACACTTCACTCTACCCCTCAATCTCAACACGAGTCAGAACAACCTACCCCTAGGCATGAACATGCAAAACGGAGGGGTAGGGCTAAGTGGAAGGGGCGAGGGGTGTATCGGGATTGTATTTATAGCAATAAAGGCTTCAGGACACACACACAATGCACATTATCTCAATATACAGGGATCACTTTGCATTGTTAGATGGAAAAATATTATACTTATTTCCCACTTACAGCGTTGCATTTGCCCTTAAACCAACTGAGTTCTCATTATTTTAAAATGATACCAAATCTGAGATGATAATGTTCATGGTGCTACAACAAGCATGTGAAGAATAAATTCATGATTCTACATTCATGACCTTGAGAGCGTCAGTGTGGACACAGGAACAGCTGCACTCCCAGCAGCTGCATTAGGAACCACCACAGGGGCTGCTGCTTTAAACCCACTCAGACAATACTCAAAAATGACGCCCAGAGCCCACGCTCTGACGTCAAGCGAATCATATCGCTCTCTGACGTCAGTAGAATGCAAAGCCCTGCAATTTCCCCAAAGAGAGAGGAAATTACGGGCCTTTGCAGCAGCTCGGGCAGATGGACATACTCACTTACTATCAGATTCTGTAACAACCACATGCAAGACCGGCAAAATAAAGCCAGTGAGAAGAGTAAGAGCAGCAACAGACTGGTGTGTGTGTGAAATGAATATATGGATGTACTGACAGAATTAATGCTGTGAAAATGTGGATTATGCTAAATTTACCATGACAACAGGTACATCTTGCATTAACAGCAAACAGCAGGAACGACAGATGAATACAGCAAACTGGAGCAGTTCAGAAAACAGGGACACTACTAGAAATACAAAAACAAAAGTATGCCTCAAGAATAGGCAAAAAAAACATTTTCTTCTTATAAATAAATAACAGCAACATAAAAATTCCAAAGAACTCTAGTTTGGAAAGTTATCATTGCTTCAATGAGATTCGACTGACTACAAGTAATGCATGACAACAAACACTTTGTAACAAGAAGACAATAAAAAATTACAGCCTAATTAAAAAATAAAAAACTAGACCTGTTTCTCTTCAACTGTCTACAACCTGCTTGTTGCACATCATGAGGACTCGACTTTGTGATCTCAGCAACAATCAACAACATCATAATGTTCAAGATGGGTGTAATAAACTACAGGACACAAGCTGTGTAAGAATGTAAATATAAATGTAGCTTTATGATGTGAATAAAAAAGAAAGAATTGCAAACCGACTTGGGTCACCAACTTCCATCATTCAGCAGTCAGATTAACACAGTATCACACTACATACATACATGCGCTTCCTGTGGAGTCAACCAGCCGAAATACAGACAGCGCCACTCTGCCACTGCTGAGCACACTGTGGTCAGACGGGGTATAAAGTAAAATCCACTAATCAGGATTTTACTGTCATCATCAGGATTCTAGCACTCTGCTGCAACCTAGCATCTACAGTTATAAAGTGGAGCCCTCCCTTTTTGCCGACACCGCATCACTGTGGTAATGCCGCAGCAAAGACGTCATATGAAAGGAGACACATCTGTAAAAGCTGCATCTTTTCAATACAAACACTACAAAAACAAAACATTTATCTTCTATCTAACTTTATTGTCAAGCTGGAACCGGACAATCAACAATCAGGATGAGCTGCAGACTGTCGAATATGCTCTGTCTCTGCATCCATAAAAAACCTTCAACAAGTCCATTCATTTCTGTGGGAACGACTAGATCTCTGATGTGTTTGTGAGAACTCCTCCCTCCTTTATTTCAGTCTGGAATATGCCTCGAGTACGTTGAAAAATTAGGACTTCAGAGAGACGGCATGCACCGTGTTCCACGGGATGTTCGCATAACCAAATTTGCTAACTCATTGATGAATGTAATACAGCGACAGCAAGTGAAAGGTTTGAGGGCATATTTGGTTAACGTGGGTAGACCTGCTGCAGTGTCACACAATATTCCACAAAACTGGCAGCCCAACCTTCTCATTGATTTGTCACCATGTAAAGCATTATTGCTTCTGTTTGGGTCTAGATCAGTGTTTTTAAATCCTGCCCAACATGTTTTAAAGGTTTCCCCTGCCCTCACAAATGAATGGGTGGTTATCAGGCTTCAGCAGAGCTTGATGACGAGCTGATAATTTGAATCAGGTGTGTCAGTGGACCCCCATGGGACCGATGGGAACCTCTGTGATCATCATGACTTTTTCCTAATCGGGAAATTCCCTCATGTACATAAAAAAAAAATCACTTTTTTTGGCAGATTTTAGATTTCAGATGTATTCAGTGTGCCACAGAAAGTAAGCTAAAAAAATTTAAATAACTGATTGATGAATACAATACAGCTCTATTGATACATTATTTGTACATTAAGTGAAACTGAAAGCGAAGTACCCAACGAAGGCCACTCAAGTACAGTTGTTGTCGTGAGGCAACAGTGCTAATTACTGTGACACCATACTGCCTACGAAAAACAAAAACAAAAAGTTTTATGGAAATTTGTTCCTAATGATTGCTGTCACTGCTTTGGTGTGAGCAATCTCCTCTCATTATGGCCTCATTCTCTACACCCTGCTGTTAAACTGTTAAACATATGCATCTGGCAGAAGAGGAAACAGCCAAAAACACAGATAACATTCTTTATAAAGTGTATCTTTCTTTATAGCATACTGTCTGTTTGAGGAGGTACACATGACTTGCCGTGTCCTGTGGCACAGAGACTGTGTGAGTAATGTGTGGTGTGATTGACGGTGGCACTGCTCACAATCAGTCTCTCCTTTGCACCCTCCTTCCAATCAGTATCCGTCTAGTTCTCTGTCTAAGGGCCTCGGGGAAAATCGGCTGAACTCAGCATTTGTTTTAGTGGCCGCCTGGCTGCCTGGATTTAGGTAGAACAGCAAAGACTGGGAGTGTCACTGCTGGAATAATTATAACATTGTTAGCACAGACCGGAAGGTTCATGAGATACTGTGATTCACACTCACATTTACAAGGCTTTTTCCTGGAAGGTGGGTATATCTAATAAATATGGAAAAAGTGATCTGTTACAGTGTAAACATTAAGAACCCTGTTCAATATAGTGTTTAAGACTCAGAATCATGAGAACGGAAAATACAAACGAACATAATTTGACCTGAGCTTCATTTACCATGTTCAACATGAACTAAAGATGGACAAAATCTAATCTTTTATAACACTGTTATAAGACACTGTGAGCACTGTAAAAACATTTTGACAGATACTGAATCTTTCTGTTATTTCTGGACATAAAATTCACCATTAATCTAATTCACACAATGGCAAAAAAAAAGATATTACAATTCAAAATTACAGTGCTTCATTCAAAACCACACTGTTATTTTGAGCTAACACGCATCACTGAAACTCTAAGAACACCATTATGCTTCTATCAGTCTTACAGAGTGAGGGAAAGGAAAAGAGATATATTATGAGCTGATGTAAAGAGATCTGAGCAAATGATAATTGTCTTTATATAAAGGCTGTACAGTGGGTTTGGACGCTCCATTAAACTCGAATGTAAATCATATATAAACATCTACTTTGTTTTGACAGCAGTATCAAATGTCTGGCATGCGGAGATCCACATGGTGTTCAACTTAAGTCAACAGTTATCAATTTTCTCCAACAGGCCTTTTCATGTTAGGGCTGCCAATGTATTGTTCCCCTTGACATCAGTAACATAAAGGCCTTAGTTCTTCCACAGACAGACCATTTCCAGCACTAAAATCACTTGTGATAAGCAGTCACTGTGTTGCTGTTTGTGAACTGTCCTGCTGAGAGATCACCTGTCAAACAGCGTTACCCATTCTGTGGTCTTCTTCCTTTGATTTTCTGGTAATTAGGTTTACTTAGGTTTCTGTAGGTTGCTCTCTTATCATTGTCTGTTCAGCCATAGTGGTTATCACCGCTCAGTGCTCCTTCTTTTTCTGCCCAACAAACTGGAAAACTGGAACCAGAAGAAGATCATCCCTTTGTCACTTTTACTTACTTAGTCTTTGGACTTCCTCTTGGGGAAATACAAACATTAACAGATAAACAGAAACAGAAAATCCATATGTGATTCTGTGCACTTTAGTTAGTATTTAGCCACATAAGTGCATCTTCTGGGTCAGTAAGGCAACTTCCAAAAACCAAGAAGAAGAACAACTTTTTTACCTGTGTAGTTTGGTTACAACAATCAAAGTTTTGCTAGACAGCTAAATATGGTCCATAACCCAACCAGACACTTGGATAACTCCCATGTCTTGTCTTCATCAGGACCACTCCTGGCAGCTATGGGCGTGGTGATGACTAGAAAGAGAAGTGACCTTTTGTATGAAAACAACTATGTCAGCTATTCAAGAGGTTAGTGTAGATGCTACTATTGCATCAGTTATATCAGAACTGGAGAATATATCTAATTTAAAGTTGAGCAAACAACAGTACTAAAGGCTTTTCTCAATGGAAAAAAAAATGTTCTGCTCCTCTCCCAACTGGCTTTGGCAAGAGATTGATTTACGAACAGGCACAGCTGATAGTGCTCTTTCACTGTTGATCTGATAGGTTGAAGTTAGCTCATGATAGATGGGTACACAGATGGTTCGTCCAATATCCTGCCAAGCATTTTTTGAAGGTGCCTGTCTTTACCCAAACTATAGCCCCTTTCACACAGGAGAAGACGCATTAACGGCGCAGTGGCAGTTCGCCAATTCTCCGCCGATGGCGATTCACACTGAGCCAAGCATCTCCGCCTCAAAGATGAACCGCCGTGTAATTCACACAGAAAGCCAGCGCTGCGGCTCCTAAAGAGGCATGACGGTCCACGTCATGATGACGTTGGTGTGTTCTCAAGGTGTTTCCCCAGGTGTCCTAGTTTTTTGTCCTAGTGATTGAGATCCTGACCCACCAAACAGCCTGGAAAGTAACAAAGTTACGTTTTTAGCTCTAAATTACATAATTAAATAATCGCCATCAGTCAACTGGAAGCTGTCGTCTCGCTGGACAGAGGTTGTTTTCTGGGGGAAAGTTCACTGAAGTCTTGGTCTGGAGGGCTGACCATTGCAGTGATTTATTTTCATCACAAACACTCGGTGAGTTAAAGTTTTTTGCCGGTGACAGACGCTGTTTTTGGGGCAGAAATGTGACGAAGGGTTGGTAGGACAGGCGGGAGGACAGACGCTTCTCCACGTATAGCTGCTGTATTTGTTTCCCCATATAAGTTGCTAAAGACAGTTACAGTTACCACTTTTGTTTGGTTATGTAACGTTGCTTTGTGGGACATTTCTCTGTATTGAGTGAAGGACCTGTGTAGTTAACCGACCGTCCGATCAACATGCCCTCGATACGCACAGCCAGCTTATCCGTTCACACTGGTTTGGTTCGCCAATAATGCAGCCCACCAGCATGAATGGGGCTAGTGACAACAGATGACTTCCCAGATAGTTTTGTGTAACAAACCATCTGGCGTGTCATGACAGGTTTGGTGGGTTATGCTAGAAAACAACTGGATTGCATGATGTGTTGTCCAAACCATGTCCTTGTCTGGGCATCAATATTTGTTTTGTTTCGAGCCACTTTAATATTCATTAGTGACCAAGCTCGATATATTGAAGCTTCCAGAAACAGAGCTTCCCAGTCGTACTTGCTACTCAGAAGGGGACCACCTTGTGAGATGTTTTGAGCAATCAGAATTCAATTTGTATCGGATGCTTCCTAGACTCATTGAAACCTTGCTTTTTATATCAAATTGCCATCCAATCTGGCCAAGACACATGAAGGGACTGGGTGCAAAGATGGTCTTTGATTTACACCAAGAAATTTTGGATCAAAGAATCTGTAAACACGATTATAAAAATCTGACCAGGCAATCAATGCCAGCTTTCAATACTTGACTGACAATTTATTTTGGTCAGTACCAAACAAGTGCTGAGATCTGATATCAAGCCATACTTTATTCTTGGATTTTTTCTTCAACAAATTACAAACCAGACTCCCTGCTATTTAGAACAGCAAAGCTTTCTAGAATTGGGTATCAGTTGAATTACTACTGCAACACTTGACAACAGAGAGAAATGAAATAGAAACCTGAAATAAAAATGGTCATTGGGGGCTAAGTCTGCAGGTGTAAGATGAAAGCTAAGTAATTATAAAGTAACTATACAAGTAGGACAACAGTTTTCTCACTGATGTCGACTGAGGACAAAGAGAAAACACCGAGACAGCATCTCGCTGCCCCTTACTAATTTCAACAGGCTTCTGAATACATCTTTGTCTCCATTTAAGTCCTTTAATTCATGTTGTTAATCAGATGTGTTTCTTAAGTTTCTTACTTTGCTCTTGATGCAGACATTTACTGTGGAATAAGTTGAAATTTTCAAAGACCACAACGTTAATGTAAGCGGTCGCATTGTCATTAGGTACAACACTCACACCATTTAACACAATAAAGCTTGCTGTAAGTCAAAGCCCATTAGTCCTGAGCGATGACATCACTCCCATCTGATCCTGAGTTATAGTGTTGTGGTCTCGAGCCGGACTCAACGTGAGGGATAAACTCGTCTGAGGGTAAATCAATGAGGCCCGGCCTGTTTTGAATGTTCCCCCTGTACTGTTTTCTTTGGCCTTGTCTGCTTTGCCCCTTCTGCCTCAGCTGAAACACAAAGGACATCGAGTGCAGCACTGCCAGGCAAGATCACAGTAAAGCTGATGGATTGACTTTCTACACAACGTGCATGTAAAAACAGGAGATCAATAAAAAGCACATAATTAGCGAAAGATTCCACTGATGATAAATTACTTTGAAGACTCTGACAGCTGTTAATCAGGCAAAAACTAATTCCCACCTTCAGCACAGCATGACAAACAGTGAAAACTAAACTTTGGTCATATGAGGGCTGCTAGACATCTGAGTGTAGGGTTATATTTAGTATAGAGAAGTGCTGATGTTAACACAATACCAGCAGCATACACATCAGACAGACTCCGACACACACTACCCAAGCTGTGAGCTATCATCTATCCTCAGGCTGTAGAGAAGGGTGAAAGAGGAAAAAGGAGACAGAAAGAGTGTTTAGGTAGAACTTTTCACCTGGGCAAAGTAGAGAAACATACTCATATCCACATTCATGGTCATATACAGTCGCGGCCAAGAGTTGACATACACTATCTAACAAATCTATAATCCACTAAATTGTGTCAAAATGCAAAAACTGCCATAAGGAGGAATGCATGCTATGTAAAAATGCTGTGTCTCTTAGGCTATTGAGAGAAAATGACAAAATTGAACAATGCAATGTATCATTATCTCAGATTCTTTTTGCGAATTTAAAATCAGTGCATTACATTATGCTTTGCCTTGTATGAAGAGAACTAATTAGTGTCATTTTGAAAATACTGAAACAGAACAAGCAGGTACATCATTCCACTTCATATGAACATCATCGAAGGCATTTAAAACATTGTTTTGGGAGAGATAGACATGCCTAACCTAACCAGCAAGATGGTTTGTTATACAGAACCATCTGGGAAGTCTTCCATGGAAACTGTTTAGAAAAAGACTGGCACTTTCAAAAAAAACATTGACAACCCATCTGTCTCCAGCTAACACGGGCTAACCTCAACCAATCAGATTAACAGTATGACAGCACTACCACCTGCAGAGCCCATTGTTAAAATCAAACTCTTGCTGCAGCCAGTCAGGAGAAGAGTGAAAACTTATTTTCCACTGACAAAAGGCTTCAATGCTGTTCTTTCCTCTTCTTTCAATAAAATATATTTTCCAGTTCTTATCTACAATAACCTTTTGAGGAGCAAGGAGCCACAATTATTGTTTTACATTAGCCTGGCTTGCAGTAGTAGTACAAAGTCAGGAAACAGGGAAACAGCTAGTGCTTAATGTACTTGGCAGCTGTTTTCAAAAACCACCACTGGTTGTTTTTACATTTCTGATTATAAACAGATTAAAGAAACAAGGTTCAATGTGCTAATTAGTAACTTTGAAGGTGGTGGGATGCATAAATCTTAACTTTGAGAGCCTGGCTAATGGTTTTTCTCCCAGCCTACAGTCTTTATGCTAAGCTAAGATACTCACCTCCTGGCTCCACAGACATGAAAGCCGTATCAATGTTCTTATCCAACTCTCAGCAAGACGACTAATATGTGAATTTCCCAGAATGTCAAATTATTCCTTTAAAATGGGAAATATCTAGTCGTCCCTACTTTAAACAGTTTTGTCAAGGTGGGATACTCAGGTAAAAGCTTATTCTTCAGTTGCCTCGAACAAGGCAATGATTCAGTAATTGTACAATGTGGCATACGTGGTAGGTATGGAATACAATCGAACAGTTGCTGGAAGCATCACTGGTGCCTAAATATAATCAAGATTTCAGAGTTTAATTAGGAAAGATGGCAGAACTAATCTTCCCACACGCAAGGAGCACAGACTGAAAACAAAGCAAAACAACTGGCTTCATGCAAATAAGTTCAACAGTATATTAACACAGCATTAATAATGTGATTTCATTAATGTATCAGAGTTGTAGATAGCATCAAATGTGTTTAGCAAAACCAGCATCCCATAATGTTACCACAATAACTCAATTTAGAGCTGCCATTTAGACGAACAATGTCTTATCTCCTTAATTCAGGTCTCCAATTATTGCTCAGCTAATTAACACACTGGAACGGTATTGCTTAAATTACCTCATGAGGAGCACTTGGACTGAGACTAACATATAGGGTTGTATGTATTTACTTTCTCAGTCATCTGAATCCACATGCATACACACAGAAAAACACATTGAGTCTCTGTGGTGCAAAAGCAGTTCCATATTGATTGCTAATTATTATTTACCAGCCCAAAGAGTCTGTGCTGAAGAGGTTCAACAGACTGGAGAAGGAGGTAGAGAGGTCGGGAGCAAGACAAGGAAGAAAGGAGGCTGAGCATGAACTATGAAAATGACTGGAGAGGGAACACAATGAATGAGCTCCGAGGTAGGGGAGAAGGTCAGAGTATTTTTTTGAAACCAGGAATAAGAATTAGAAGATAGGAAATCCGACAGTTGAATTCAGGAAGCCAGAGGCTAGAAGAAAAATGGAGGTGTAGAGACCTTGGGACTTCTCTCCTATTAATGCTGAATTTTGAATAAGGCAGTCCGAACACCAGCAACAAAGAGCCTTCATGTACAGCGGCACATTTGCATTTAAAGTGTGTACTAACATTTCTGCATCCAACATGTGCATAGATTCAGCTTGGCAGTTAAAAAAAATGGTATTACAATCCTATTCAATCCACTTCAAGACAAATGAAGGAAAACATTTGCAGATATAAGGAAGAGTAACTAAAATGGCAGTATGATAAACATTTAAGTAAATCCAGTCTGCTCCAACAGCCCTACAATAAAACCTTTGTGAAGGCATGAATGCTCAGTTTGTGTGCAAGCAATCCATGTATTAATGTCCAATGAATTTACCTTTGCAACCAAGCCACTGCCCTTTAACTTTGTCTAATCAACAAGTACTAAATTACTTTTTAGGACTACATTAAAAATAAATCTGTATGGCCACATAGCAACTGATTTGTCAAGATGAGCAGGATGTGCAAACCTGAAGAAGGGATAAAATATGATTCATCATTAATTAATTAAACTACATGTATGATTTGATGAAGGGTATAAAAATAATACTGATTAATTATATAAACCTGTTGTATCACATCATCAGATAACACAAGTCTACAGCCATGCTAGCAGCTCTGTCAGGATGTACTTTGGCATAGCATCAGCATTATAACTGGCTCATAGTGACAACGCTATCATGCTGACGTTTAGCAGTTTTCAGCATTGCAGTTTTGAGTGTTACCATGAGAACATTAGCTAATTAACACGATTACAAAGTACAACTGAGGCTGATGGAAATGTCATCAGTTTTGGTCAGACTGGAGCAAATAATTTGCGGAACTGGAACAAATCTTGACTTTATAATGGAGCCTGATCAGTGTGATTACAATTCATCCTGAGGGGGAGATGTCTGTCTGTAATGAATATATGGCAATGCTTCAAATCGCTGTCAAAAGGGTCAAACTGCTGTGGGCGCTTGAGCCATGACTAAAGTCAAAAGGACTTGTCTTTAGTAACCAAATATCATGGCAATTTATCCAAAGGTTTTAGTGTCAAATGGTGAAACAACTGTTTGTCACCTGACCTATTTAAAATCATGACGTTTTGCATTTAATATCTCTAGCACGGATGCCTGTCTGTGTCCACTCACCATCATTGAGGTCCTGCAGCAGGCTCTCCTGACCAGAGAAGTCCAGCTTGACTTTGATACTGACAGCCAGTGTCACGGCCTGGCCAGGCTTTAGAGGCAGGTGAGACAAAGCCTCCTCCAGCTCCCAGCTCAGAAACTCCCCAAACACTTTCTCTGCAACACACAAAAAGGGAGAGAAAGGTACATTCAACACCAACACAATGAGCACGATGATACCTGCTGGGATAAAAGACGGTAAGACTTGCCAAATTTGCTGGAACATGGATGCAAATATATTTGGACAAAGAAAACAAAAATGACAGTGTTGTGCTTGTAGCCACCAAAAGGTTTTGCACACATAAGCATTTACTCTGAGTTTTCTGGTTACCGTTTATGCAAAAGGAGATGGGAAGAAGACGAGACTGATCCCATTGTACCTGCAGCAGGTTGAACATCACTAAAGAAACATGTGCTACTATGATGTTTCTTTTGCAATAAGCTTCCAAGAGCAACAAAGCTGCTGATTGGCCTCTTACCTGCGAGTCCTTTGGCTGCTCGTCACTAGACGCAACTCTCTAATGTATGCCCCCAACCCCTTCTACCTGAGACGAATGACTCAGCTGCATCCACTTCAGCCAGGAGCATCAAATGAATGATACATCACCTGAATAAAGCATGTGTTCTGTCTATGCAGGTGAGCCCTTCCTGCTGTTGGGGATTGCAGGAACAGCAAGCAGGCTGATTTGAACAGGAACACAGCATAAGAGGCGACGCCAGTTCACTGTAAAAACAACGGTTTACACGTCCCTGCTTGATTCATAACTGAAGCCTTCAAAATCCTCTAAGAGGATGTGAATGTAGGCAACATTAAATAAAGATTTGGTGAATAACGTTCCACTTTAAATATTCATAAACTCAGAGCTCCTTGCAGTGAATTAAAAGAGAGAAAAAGGAGAAAGGGGACAGGGTGTGAGGCAGTGGGGAAATGATTTAGAAGAAAAGGATTGGGAAGAAAAAACAAGTTAAATATGCAACACCAGGCCTTGTAATTGAATAGGTAGACAGCCAGGGTTGTGGATGGTGTTATCGCACTACTAGACTATGAGTCACAAGAAATGGTAGCCGTAAGACTGTCAAATTTTTCATGCCTTATATAAAGTATCAGGCAAAGACATCCGTAATCTTGAAAATACAATATGGAGATCACGTCAGTGCCACTCCATAGCAGATATGAAATAACCTCTATTTCTAAAACTGTCCAGAACACTTAGGCTAGGGTTTCAGATTTTCATCCTCTCTGGCTGCGACTCCCCCGCTCCCCTTTCAACTTCAATAATCCACCTGTTAGAAAAAGTCCTGGGGAATTGCAGTAGAGCTGCAAGGTATGTACAAAAGACTAATCAGGAACAATCAACACAATTCAAAAAACAAATACTCATTAAAAATTAAGGAGCCACCGAGCATTCAATTTCTCATCAAGTCAAAATGTAATTAGGAAACAAAGGACTTGGGTGTATGCGATCGAAGCAATCAATACAGTGTCAAGAGAAAGCACTGATTAGCATAAAGGTGGACTCGCACAAAGAGAAACGTCTGACATCTTCCCTGTCATACCCTCAGGAAAAAAAATAATGTTCAGGAAAACTATACAAAGATGGCCATGGAAAAGAATTAACAAACCCCATTGAGCTGTTGTTCATATTTTTCACAGATAAAGCCTATGATTGTATTCATTGTTAATTTGTGTTTTTTCTGTAGTTAAAAGGGTTTCCTACACCTTAACTGCAGGTAGAAGGACTGAAGTTATTACTTTCATGAAGTATGACATTAAGATTACTCCACTGATTTGGCATGGCACAGGCATCCAGACATACCTGCTTTATTCCACTCATTCTTCTTCTTTGTGAAACCTGATGCCTACATTGCCCAGAATGCACCTTGAAAGCCTGCATTTCCGTCTTAGATTTGGCTGTGTCAAACAGATTTGGATACTATACCCTTTAGAATCAAGCAGCAATGCAGGCTACATGTCTGTGAGCTCAGTTCTTTATAATTCCAATTTCTTTTCCTTTTCAGACCTGTAGTCTTCAGATCCAACCAACACTGGCTTCTAGCTCAAACAATGGCATTCTCCATGTCAAGCAAAACTAGTACTATGGACCCACATATACACAGCCATGACAAGGAAACTGATGCGGTCAAATGAGAAAGGACAGCACAGCCAGCTCTGACCATGGTAACCAAATCACTGAAGTAATATTAATCCCCTCTTTTGCTTTTCTAATGGGCTCTACAGTGGAAAATGTTTCGTCATAATGAAAAATCTGATATGAAGTGTTTTAGAGGACAACTGAGCTGAGTTGATGTGAATATCCACAGAAGAGTAAGGTAGCAGTGATAAAGAAAAGATATGATGGCAGCTTATTTTCTGCAATTCAGAGACAACTCAGTTTACTCTTATTCAAATATGATACGACAGATTGTTGTATTAAGAGTTTGTTTTGTTATCAATAAAGTTTTTATGAATAAATACTTATTTTTGAGAAACTGAGCTCCTATCTCAGGTGTCAGGATGGCTGAAGCTGGAGCAAGAAGAGTAATGCTTTGTTTTTCTTTTTGCCTCAGATTGTCTTCTCACTGTGACTCTATATCTTTTATTCATTCAGCTCCCACAGAAAAGGCAGCAGGCTTCAGAGAGGCCCTCTCAACTATGGCCTGTCTGAAGCCATTACCAGGTTATAACTAAGGAGGCACAGGTGGGTGGCAACGAGGTAATATGATGACCAGGGACGGCAAATCCTGTAACCATGGTGCTGCAGTGCAACACAACAGCTTCTGTCAGTGTAATTAATGATCTCCTGCTTAGTGATCAGGCTTGCAGACAAAGCATAGCCTCATGACTTACAGGTACCCAGAGTATGAATGTTATCACTTGGAAACAATCAAAATAACAACAAAAAAACAAATGCTTTATGCTCACTGTTTGTAAGAAAATCCATCTAAACAAGATCTGCAGAGTCTGTCCACTGGTAGCAGCGCTGTGAGGCCGTACTTAATGGTGGTGCTTTGAGAAAAAGGCTAACATGAGCATGCTTACATGCTTTCATTGCGAATGCCAACATGCCAGTGTTAAGGAGGTATACATTTTACAATGTTGATAATATAAGTTTTGTACGTTAGCATGCTAACTTTGCTTATTAGCACCAAACACAAAGCTCAGCTGAGTCTGGTTGGTATGCTATTTTTTTTTGCAGCTATTTGTCTATCTTTACACCAAAGACCATAATCGACCTAGTTCTTACTTACTAGCATGCCATTAGGGATGTTAATGATTAATTATCAATCGCCGTTAAGAATTTAACCGATTTAAAATGTCAACAATCAAAGATGGGCACAAATACAATAAAAGAATATTTTTCAGTAACAGATTACAGATACTTCCTTTTCAAATATATCCAAATAAAACACAAATACTAAATACTAAAACTGCAAAAAGACATGATATTTCCTTTTAGCAATTTAGCTGCTTCAGTACTGATCAGATTTTGTTGTGAGTTGCTGAAAAGCAATGGACAGAAGCTCTGTAGTTAAATTTATGTTATTATATTGTGTTGTCTTGTTTATTATTCAGGTAACTTTATGTTTTACTGTATCTCTCAATGTAGCTGACTCTGATTTTACATCAAACACTGATCACGTCAGAGGTTAAAACAGTTTGCTAGTAGAAAAAGATCTAACATATTTCATATATTATCAATGCTTAATCAGTAATCGATTGTTAAGGCAGTCGACTATGGATTAAAGAAAATACTTAAAATTTGCATCTCTAAATGACATCCTTAATATTTGAGCTGTGTGTGGTTTGATGTCCTCCACCTTAACTTCAACTAAACAAAAATATTTCAGACCAGGCATACACATGCTTTTCTAGAGTGAATCTGAGAGTGCTAAGGTCGAGATGAAAAAATAAGTTGAGGGACAGATGATCTGATAAATATTAAACAGTATCACCAATTGTGTGATTTGCAGGCTACACAGTGATCTGTAAAATGCCTGTCAAATTAATAACTTCTGTTTTATCAAGTCTCTGGAGACATGTTTACTTCCCTCTGCTTATTGCCTTGTCTTTGTATCCTTTGTGACTTATTGTTTTAATGTAAAGTCTTTTTTTGTTATGACTGTTACAACTGACCTGACATTTATTTTATTTCTGAGGTTTAATGATTATAAGTGAGAAACCATAGATGAAGATGGTTCACAGACGTGTGATGAATTAATGATATGGGCAATAGAAATAGCCAAAGCCGCCATCTGGCCCTATCGGCTTACCACTCGATAAAGGGTTATGGCTGCAGTGGACATTGACAACTCTTGATAACGCAAGACTCCAATGCAAATAAGAGTAAAAAAGGATCATTGAAGTTAACTCAGTATTAGCTGCTTACATCCAGATAGCTGTTTCCATCTAGAAAGCATCTGTAAATTATAACAAGTAGGCAATTATTACTGAAATTAGATGGAACAACATCAGTTAAAATAAATCCTTACAAAATACATTAATTCAAGTGAGGCAATTTCTTCGATGACTTGGCTTATTTTAAGCACTTAACATGAAACTGCAGTGGTTTCAGAAGTTGTGGCAGCCAAAAAGGTAAAGTTACAGAAAGAAAAGAACTGGATGATCAATTGCACTGTAATGCAATTAGCAGGTCGGGTTGTGTGACAGAACAGCAGGCTGTTCTTCCTCTGAGGCGATGTATGAGCTTTGGCTGAAATGTCTTTTTTCTGACAAGTTTTACTTTCTTATAAAACTTCAAGTATTTTGTACTAACAGAGCGTGAAACACATGAGCTGCAGTATGGCTGCAACGAGGAAACAAGTACATTCCAATGTGTGCTAATTATCAGTCTGTAGAACAAACTGAGAACACTGCTCTGCAAAGATGGGCAATTTCAAAGACAGCATATCTACTAGTAGCTTTCCAGGGGTCACAATGGTTAGCATTAAACAGAAGACACTCGGCTATAAACACTGCTTTTATGCCGACTATAAAACAAGATCCCAAAACTCTTTCTAAACATTAAACAGATGAGCTCTGTAGCCCAACTGATTTCCAAAAAAGACTAGATAAAATGTCTCTAACAAACAGACTTTATGCACTAAGATGACTATTGCATAAAGGCTTAAATATAACTTTACATGAAACAATGAGAACATTTGCAAGATGATAAGAGTTTTTGTTTCTCCTCTTGCCCAACAAGTCAAAATCTTTCCAAACAAACACAACCTTGGCATTGCACTGCCCTTGAGGTACATAATAGATTGTTTACCAGCCTTTAATGTAAGCTACTAAATCACAGACATTTTCAAAATTGTTGTATTACTAAAAGGAGAGGAAAAAGGTATTTGCTAAATTCTAAGAAATCATCTTGGTGGCTGAAGAGGTGTGTCCCTGTCTGTGTTTGACTGACAGCAGCTGGCAGGCTGCAGCCTACATGTCATGGACAGAAAGTGTGCTGTTAGTGTTGTTGTAGTAGAAGGAACACAGCAGCATCTAACCGAACCAAAGTGACATTTGCAGTTCAGTTTAGATGCTGTTTGATGTGCTGCAGCTGAACAACTAATTAGCCTGCAAACTTATGTTGACAGTGCCCTTTTCCCCGGTGAATGTTTGCTCTGTGGCTCGTAGGACAAGACGTGTGACCATGTTTGTAAGTTAGTTAAGAAGCAGACTGTAACAGGAAAGCTAACGTGGGTTGCTTTACACTTTGCACAATGCAGTCAGACAAGTACCGTTCTCCTGGCAACCGCCAAACCAAGACTCGTCCATCAGATTGCCAGATGGAGAAGTGCGATTTGTCACTCCAGAGAACACGTCTCCACTGCTCTAGAGTCCAGTGGCGGCGTGCTTTACACCACTGCATCCAACGCTTTGCATTGCACTTGCTGATGTATGGCGTGGATGCAGCTGCTTGGCCATGGAAACCCATTCCATGAAGCTCTCTACGCACTGTTCTTGAGCTAATCTGAAGGCCACATGATATTTGAAGGTCTGTAGTGATCGACTCTGCAGAAAGTTGGCGACCTCTGTGCACTACGCGCCTTAGCATCCGCTGACCCCGCTCCGTCATTTTACGTGGCCTACCACTTCGTGGCTGAGTTGCTGTTGTTCCCAATCACTTCCACTTTGTTATAATACCACTGATTGTTGACTGTGGAATATTTAGGAGCGAGGAAACTTCACGACTGGACTTGACTGGACTGGAAGTGGCATCCCATCACAGTACCACGCTGGAATTCACTGAGCTCCTGAGAGCGACCCATTCTTTCACAAATGTTTGTAGAAACAGTCTGCGTGCCTCGGTGCTTGCTTTTATACACCTGTGGCCATGGAAGTGATTGGAACACCTGATTTCAATTATTTGGATTGGTGAGTGAATACTTTTGGCAATATAGTGTATGTATGCTGAGCAGATACAAACATGCATTTTAATTTAATTTGGACTTCAGTGACTGGGGACTATTTAAACACTAAATGAAAGTGGCACTTCACAACCGAAGACCTTAATCTAAAGTCTGATCAAATCTGACAAAACAAATTAGGGGTTATTTTTACACCACTGCACCTCAGCTACTCTAGCCTTACAACAATAAATATGCAACATATACACGCAGAAATAGAAATGACTGTTATGGAGAACACAACAAAGTTACTGGTCGGTTAATGTTTGACTACGCCAGTCTGGTATAAATAAAGAATGCAGAAACAACAAAACAAAAAAACAAAAAACTGGTACAAAGTTTGAACAAAAAAGTCAAAATAAGTACTCAGACTTTGCAACTGGCTGTCATCTCTTGAAGGTGAAATTAATATATCTTAGTAAATGAGTACATGGGATATACATGGCATGTTTTTCTCTCCTTTGGAAAATGATACAAAGACTACATCTTTGTCTCGATGGAACATCTCAGCTCGGTTCACACAGGTTCAACCTGTACAAAGAAATAACATTTTCAAATTGCTGCTAATGTCCTCTGTGAAATTAAAAATAAAATTAGTGGTAAAAGTGCTTCCTGGATATGTCCTCACTCAATACAGCCACTTAAAGAGTTTGAACATCAAACACCACCACAGTTAGCCTTCATGAACAAAGTGAAAATTACTCCTGCGACACACTCCAGACGAAAGCTGATCTGACATTCAAATGGCCTTCAAAGGTCTCCCAGCTCAGACGTGGTATACTTAATTACTTACAGGGGTTCTATCTTTGTACTGTAATGAGGCCTGCTGCAAGAGCACACCTGTGGAGGTGGCCATGTTGAAGAGATGGGGCACTTGGCTGTGGTCACTGTGACACAATTAGATGAAATAATGCAGATTGTGTGGGGTAAAAGAGGAGATGAGCAGAGGCAACTTGGGAGACTGATAATGTTTATTACCAGGTGTGTTTTCCAGCATAGATATGGCAGTAGATAAAAAGGCAGGGGTCGAGTTAGAGGAAAAGTTCAACCAAAACAACTACAAAAACAGTGGTATGAAATATGTTAATGCTTAAGCTAAATGATGTTCATATTTTAATCCTGTCTGTATTTTCATGTGTTACATGTTAATGATAAGAGTTAAATGTAAATTAATAACAACTGTATAAAGTAACAGGGGGACATGTAGCAGTGTTAGTTGGGAGAGTTTCTCATCCAATATAAATAAAACAATACAGACTGCAAAGGTAGCGATAGCTAGAATACTGATAACAACATTATCGTAGCTTCCAGATGCCGCTGCTAAGGTCCCTTAAGGACAAGAACAGCAGAGAGCGATAAAGAGGTGTAAAGGTTTTAAGACTTACTGCAGAACCACTAAACTGCATATATGATATCAAAAAGTAATCATTTTTGGAATAGATAACGGTATTGTATGTGTACCGATCAGACTTCAGTCATCTTATCACCTGCTGATTGATATATGATAAGCAGTCCATTAAGTTATATTTATATGATAGGATAAGGAAGGTATTTTTAAAATATCAATGATAATATTCGAGTATAATAATACTGAAAGGAAATACAGAATATTGGCAGCCTTGTCTTTAAATCTCCAAAAAAATTAAATAAAATAAATAAAAAATATGTCTGCGCATGCGCTTCCATCAACTGATTTGGTGCAGATAAACTAGGCTACACGAAGCACAGTTTCGTCAGAAGGTATCGGCTACATTATGCATGGCAAAAATAAAGTGAGTAGAGTAGAGGAAGCAGAGGTCCCTAACCGGAAACAAACCAGTTGTTTGCCAACTGACAAAAAGTCTAAAAAGAAGAAGAGGAAACCAACCCAGTCGCCTTGGCCATCTAGGATGGAATGTGGGAATTAATCTGGGAATATTAAGGGAATACTGGGTAAATGCCAACAGTAGACACAGCTTGTTTTTCTTGTCTTGGAGCGGAAACAGCTGATCAGTGATTTGAGTTAAATGGCCACTACCTCAGAACCTATTCAGAAAAAGGTTTTTCTGTCTCCCATTAAGTGCATTCACTGTTTTTCGAAAAAGGAGAAAAAAAAACATCTACCCTCTCTAATCCAATACTCAAAATGTGCAAAACTATACATTCATGGAAATTGCAACCTTCTTCGAAGTCATACATGAAACAAACAGAAATGTCATATTTCCATCGTGTTTTACACTGGTTGAAGTTTGCCTTGAGCTTTTTTGATTACATTATCTCATTGCGCAGTCCTGTTCTGCACTGGATTGATGGCATTCGTCTGGATAATGAGCATCACCAACTGTTTATTGTGCTTTGCCCAGATCCTAGTATTAGTAAAGCAGTAATGGATGAAAACACAAAATGATTAATTCTCATTTTGCTTTGGCCGATTTTCTGGGTTTTGTTTATTAAATTTGCCTATCATTTGGATGAAAGCTTGACTATTCTTTAGATGAATAGTATGGTTTGAGCTTTGAAGAAACAAAAAAGGGAAACAACAGGTAAAGCAAAGAATGTTCACCAAATCATCTTTCTTCTAACTACTTCTCTGTCCGTCACTGTGAGGACTAAAACAGTCATATTATGGTCTGAACAATCGAGAACAGTATATATTGAATTCTGAGCGTTGAGCCTTCAAAAACAAATGCAACTGGTCGCTCTGGTGCCCTGGATAGGAAAGCCTGCTCTAAACAGAGATGACGCACAGGGCAAAAAAAAAAAAAAAGAGGGATAATCAGAGGAATATAAGAGACCAAGTTGTTCCCTGAAACTGGAGAAGATAAAGATTTGAGAGGAGAGGGCAGCTTGGAAGGACTAAAAAAAGATCAAGAAGACACCAAAGAGAAGAAACTTGAAAACAAAGATGAAGACGATGGTGATCCATTCACAACTGAAGAAAATGAAAGTAATGGAGCTTTGTTGGTGGTTTCTCTTTTGACCAGTTTTATCTGCAACTGACACTGAAAGCCATATTTGAACTTTTTGACCTTATGATCTCTGGCCTTTAATCAGCCCTGCAGCTATAAGGAACTGCATGTGAAAAAGGCGTAGGGGAAAGGGAGAGGGAAGAAATATAGTTTTGTTCATTTATTATCGGGTTTCAGCAACTCGACTGAAACTCAGAGCTCAAACGTGTTCTTAACAATTCTGTAAGGACACTCCCACACAGAGTGTAAAAGCCTGCAACTCCACTCTAGTTAGTTAGAACTGAAGAAGCCTCTTGGATGAGAGCTGAAACGTCTTCAAGAAACTGAAACAAGTCCAGTTCTGATTAAATAAAGTATACAGTAAAGGTTTGTATAGTATAAGTTAGAGAAAGTCTACTTTAACAATATTTTTCAAAGAAAATTGTTTGAGTTTATTCATTTAACCTTAAAGTGTCTGTTGAAAGAATCTGAGTAAAACTACAGATGGTGTTTTTCTAATTCAGGACTACCAATGTCAGTTCTTTTTGCTTGTTCATCCAACTCTGAAAATAACATCCCCTTGGAGGCAAAACTATTTTTGCAGCCTAAATCATTTCCAACAAACAAAACAACAGTTCCATTTCAAAGAGGACTCTTGTTAACCAGAGAGACGACATCGTTCTTTGGACTCTGGCCAGCAGCGAGCAGGTATGGGAGAAGCAGCAGGTGCTGAGAGGTAGGCAGTTGGTCACTAGATGAGTATTAGCAGATCACAGACTATTTTAATTACAGTTCTGTAACCATTTACAGGTTAATTCTTATAACCCTTAGAGGCTCGATTGGGCTTCTGATTTTCTAATTCTCTCACTACACTGTCATAGGGCCATACATCTAAATCAGCACTTGAAATGCATGAACAGTGAGAAAAATATCCAACTGAGTGGTGTCAGACTGACAGAAGCCGTCTGGTAAGACAAGACCTATGACAGAGGACCCTTGGACAGAGGATATGCTTGTGTAGCCAGTCTTCAATTAAACACAGAAGCGTGGTGCCATTCTGGAAATGTCAGATCAATTCCACGTATACTGGCTTCCAGCATCTCCTCCTTTGCTCATCACTGTGTGATCGCACACTGCTGAGGGCACAGGAGTAGGATTTAAATCTACTGCATTCCAAGGTTGAATCAGACGTTATATAGCGTTATTTTGTCAATATGGTCCAAGCAGATATGTTTCATCCACAGGATTAACTTACACAAGTCATGGAAACAAAAGGATAAAGCAGGTAAATAAAGGAAATGTGATACTGTGACACTGCATGGGTGTAAATATAATTGTGAGGACAGGTAACTGTACAAAGGACAAGTATTAAGTCATGGCCAAACATCTTTTTTATACCGTGGCGTAAGAACATGCGATTAGAAAGCTGGACTGGACGAACAAGGACGTTAATATGAATTTGGGCATGAGTATATACATCAGCTTGAGCAATATCATTGTCATCAGTTATTTGTGGTTGCCAATCCCATCAGATTCTGCTCTGATCCTGAGCTATTTACCAACAGAAGGATAGTTTAGAGATTACCTTTAAATTTTGGGGATTAAAAAGTGAATTTATCTTTACTCCTGACAATAGCAGTGATTTGCTGCCTCTGCTGTTGGGTGTTTATGTACTGTAATGTTGACTGCTGACTGGCGCTGGAGGGTAAATGTACTTTACTCTATGAAGTTCATGTTACAGACAGGAGAGGGGAGAAACAAGAGACAGAACTGGAGTCTCTGGTGAGTGCTGAATTTAATGAGAGGTTGACCTGAATTCAAACACACAGATACGCACAGCCTCAGTGTGTGCCGTTGCTCGCTAACTTAAGGCTAATGTAAGTAAAGTAAAAGGCTGTTTGGGGAGAACAGACACAAATTACTTCCCTGCTAATGAACACACCATTAAACAACCACCATTGCTGATAAAAGCCTCTCTGACGTGACTGATACACATTATTTCTAGTCCCAATCATCAGCTTCCATCATCACTTTCTGACTCTCTCCCCGAAGTAACAGCGACAGGCGACCAAATGAAAAAACGCCATTACATTATGTGAACTTGAGGATTTTCTACATGTTTAAACACTATTGTTAACATGTGGGATAATGTAATTACACAACTCAACAAGAATTATTACAAAGGTCCAGTAGTTTTCAACAATTTATGGCAGAAATTTTACATACTGTATATGTAAGGGATCTTTATCAAAAATATTTATGCTATGTGATAGTGTCAAAGTATAAGGATCGCCAAGTGTTTTTTTTCCTTATAGATTTGTTTAACTTCTAAATATTTACATCACTATTAGTCTTAAAGAATCGAGTATCCTTCAAGCTCTTCTTTATACGGTGAGAGGAGCTGGTCCAGAGGTCAGCAGGGTTTGGCTGGTTACTCTTTAAACTGACAAAACTGTGCACACCTGTCAACACCTCGGGCTTTTTGTTGTGCTCCTCAAGCAGTTTTTGTGGCGTGTCTGGGCACCCTGTAATGCTGGGGGGACCACTGTCATTATTGGGTGCTGTTGCCATGAGGGTGGGTACTTGGTACATAGGTGTTTGAATTGGTGGTGTGTGTCAAGTGCCAGGACCCAACATTTCCCAGCAGAACATTGCATTGTAATGAGATGATCAATGTAACTCACATTACCTGTCAGTGGCTGTGATGTTGTGTACTGTATGTGAATAACTGCATATGAGTTTTTTGTGGACCAAAGAACTTAACTTACAAAATAAACTTTAAACTATGGGCAAAGTAAAGGGTAGTACAACTGAGTGCAAAGTTTGGAAATGTTGCTGCCTCTCTTAATAATGTATCTGTTTTTACTCACAGACAACAAGATAAAGACAGAGAAGGAAAAGGCAGCACAGACACAGGCAGTCAGAGTGAGGGGGGACTGAGATCTGACGTCCTGAGCAGGTGCTGAACAAAGAGATGGAGCACAGAGTGAAAAGCCACAGGGGCACGAAAGATGTAGGACCAAAGACAACGGGTAGTGACCTCTGTGTACTGCGGACACAGGGACTGCAAGAGACTGCAGCACAATCTCAGTGGGTGACGAAGTACATCAAAAACTATCCCGACTAAAACAGCATGATAACAAATGCTACAAGTGCACACATCAATGACCTCAATACATCATTTTTCAGCATATTTAATTTAACTAATTTCACACTTACATGCTATTAATCCACATATTGTCATGACATTTCTCATTTAGTTACACATTTACCATCTGAGGTAAGAAAAAAAAACAGTGAATCAGCAGATACAGCTTTAGATACCTTGATAGGTACTGACCTTTGGTGGTGACAATCTTAGAGGTGAGCTCCAGAGTCTCGATCTGCTCAGATCCAATGTTCTCCAAGGTGATGGTCAGCTGCTGGGTCTCTCCGTTGAAAAGCTGGACTGACACAGTGCTGGACAGCTCCTCTTTCGACATCGGCTGAGGTGTGTGGGCTGACCTGTTCGGTTTGTGGAGGAGGGAGACCGTCAGTGATGGCAGAGAGCACAACTTATTTATTTTCTTTTTTCCCCCCCTAAGGCAGTGCTTCTTAATGTGAGGTCTGAGGGTGTCCAGAGGTTCTTGAGGTGGTCGCAAGGGGTAATTTATTTTCACTGTAATTCCAACCATAAGTAACACAGTGACAGACTGTACAACATTTTGTTCATGGATTTCATAGCCTACACTGTGATAAAACATCTACAAATAAAATTATCAGATGGGGAACCCTGGGAAAAAAATCTATTCAAATGTTGTTCAGGGTTCTAATTGTAGTTTTGTTTAGGGTTCCTTAACATGAAAAGCATTGGAGAACAACTGCCTTAGGGGAGTATGAATTAAAATGTTTAAAAACAAAAATAAATCAATAAAACAAAAGATATGAGGCGTATAATTGTGAAGACACATCTAATGTGGTTTGATGTGATGCAAACAGACCCTTTATACTTCATAGTAATACTTAAATCATAATTTGAATAACAATTCTTGAGGCATTAATCAGCCAGAGATGTGTGAAAAAAGATAAAGTTTCAAATGCTCTCACTCATGTTTTGATAAAGATGATACAGGCATTTCGGAGTCTCATTAGCTGGAACATCATTTGTTGATGAATTCTATTCCTTCGCCGGGGAGTCCTGCTGAGACTTCAGGGCTGCTCTGTGTGTTTTACGATCAAACAACATGAGGGTTGGAGTTCAAGTGTTTAAAATGTGAAAGCTTAACCAAATAATAACTGACATTAATTTAAAAATAAGTCATAACTCATTCTGCATACTCACAATGACACTTGATACTCAAGACACTACAGAATATAGGCCTATAGAATAATTGCCAACTGTCATTGCCCTTTCCTGGTTTCCTCCAGGGGTCACAATTCTCCTGTATTTCTCCTGATTTCTGACATTTTTTGACTTCTTTTTTCCCCCTTTTGGTAATCATAACCTGATACAGCACTGGGCAGTGTGCAGTCTACTATACTGTTGCGCCTCGTCCTTGTCAGTTAATGATAGACAATAGAGAAATGTAGAAGAAATACTCAAGAAAACCTCAGACTTCCTGTCACGATTTTCCATTTCTTATTTTAATGGAGGGGCTGTAAAATCTACAGCATCCACGTTTTGATCAATCATTGATCAAGCATCGTACACAACTTCACGTCAGAGGGGCAAATTATTCGGCATTTTTCCAGGGAAGTTTTCCAACTACACTGAACGCTTTGGTTTCATGATCCTCCATATTTTTGTGACCTCGAGATTAGCAAATACAGTATGGTCTACATTATACAGCATATATGCCACAAAAAATGTAATATTCCTTTAAAGAGTTAATCCAAGCATAGACGGTTGTATTTCTGGCCACATCTCATTCAGTGAAATCATAGCAAAGGATTCTCATCAACTGTCGAAAGCAAAACATCTGCGGCTGATGCTTTAAGAGTTTTAAAGAACTGCTGGCATCTGTTTCGGTAAGTTATGATATAAATACAGGAGTAAATATATATAGATGAATGTGGGCGTTTGCTACAACTTTACCTCGTCTCATTGAATATGCACATGTTCTGAATCGTAACATTGATACACCACGAACCCTCTGCCTGAGGCTAGAATTAGAATGCCAGTCATCACCAGCTGCCTTTACTTTCTTCCTGAACTTGACAGCGGGTCAACACAATTATAACTCCTACTGATATTTCAAATGCATATTTAGAGATGGAGTGAAAACTCTAAATGTTTTTTTGACTATACCAGCAACATTCATTGTTTGCATTTTATCACATATTTCCCTCCTTTTAATTCAGTAAAAGTGTTTTATAAAACACTGCTGAAGGAACAGGGCAGATCGATGCTCTGAATGGTTCGAAATGTAGTATATAACCAAAGCTCATGTTAAACACTGATGTTAGTAATGAAGTGAAAAAGAGAAACTGTAAGACCTGGAGCTTTTTGCTGGAGGTAAGAAGATATCTGTGAAGTCAACAAGGCACCTTTGTGACAATAGTCAGAGCTGAAGATCTACCTGTGGACTCACCTAAGGGACCACATATTAGATCTGAAATCTATTTGCTTCGTGTATCTGCTACAGTACTCTTCAACACTGGCGGATAAAAAGATTTTCCACATCAAAAGCTTCTGAAGTGCTGTACTTACAGGCATGACCTAAATAGTGGATTTTGCAGCAGCTCCACTGTCAGAATGATTTACAGCCCTCCAACTGCGTGCTTTACCTGCTGTATTTTTCTAGTAGTAATTTAACCCATGATTTCTCCTCTTATGTTTTCTACTTCTGCTGCATCCAAAATGTCATTCCACCTTACAGGTGGTACATGAAAACAAATGCACTGGCTCCTCTCAGAGAGAGCAGCTATTTCTGATGGAGGAAAAAATGCTCTGTTACGAGTTACACAGTGTTGACTTCAACGGTGTTGTTTTGGTTTGTTCTGTATTGTAGGTGCTTCAATATACAAGAGCCTGAACCTGAACAGTGTATCAGTTAAATGTGGAGTGCTACTTACATGTTAATCATCACTTACACTCTAATTTGAACATTTTAAAAACAGTAATGCTAACTACTATCAGCTTTAACTGACAGTTTAAGTCACAGTCACTTTCAAATTATTTTATCACATCCAAATTTGAAAAAAATACTTTTTGGCATTATATTTATTTACAAAACACCTGTGGTTAGATTTTATTTTAAAAGTTATTTTTGTGAATCTCAACTTTCTGGATCTTTTAAATACTGCTCTTAATCAAAACGTCTATTTTTATGGCCACTGTTAACCTTAGTGTTGGGATAAATGTTAGAACGAGTTTAATGTTAGAGTCTGGTTTCTCAGTTAAATGGTTGGGTGCACAAATCCTGGACCTGACCTGATCTTTAAGCAAGTGACACTGCTAGTTTGAATGACATGCTGTCCAGCAACAAAGAATGAATTAGAGTTTCCATTACTGACTATAATATTACAATATGATTATTATTGAATAACTAAAGTGTGTATTAGTTGTTGCTTTTAGCCATATTTTTAGCAAGAAAGCCTTCTCTTTCGAATCACAAAGATACCTAAACACACGGCAATGAATCTTTTACAGTGTGACTAAAGAAATAAGAAATAACCCAAGATTCAAACCGCTTCATAGACACTTCTCCAACATGTTCAATCGTCAGAGCAAATAGTGCACTAAGCATGTTGAAAACATTCAAACTGGTCTTGGCACATATCTCTCTTTCATTTGGCATATGTGGGTTGAAAGTGAGTTGATTCTTTTGCATCATTCTCGTGACAGGATTTGTCATAGACCAAACAGGCGAGTGGCACTCTGCTGGACAATTACCTATTGTTTCTTTTAGGAAACTGAGTATCACCACTATCCAAGAGGAATGCAGTCTGTGGGTAGCAAGACAGTGACACATTTTTCATTGTTTTGGCTCTGGACTGCAGCACAATGGATGTGAAATAAAATAATGACTATAAGTTTAAAGTGCTGACTTTCAGCTTTAAGGGTGTTCACATCAATCGTCGGGTGAACAGTGTTGGACTCGTTGCCCTTTCTCATTTTTATGGCCAACAGTGCAATGTTCTTGTCTTTTCTACAGTCAGTCACATGACCTAAAATCAACACAGCATGTGTTACGCTTACTGAAGACCAGAATGAAGCCAAGAGGTCCAAACACGAGTAAGTGACGGCAAAGGTTTTGCTACAAAAAATCTTATAGGTGAGGTAGACAGACACAGACAGACGGCATTTTATTAGCGTTGCTGGGCAAGAATTCCATAACAACCTTTCATTGTTATTGGAATTCAGGTGGTCTGATAGAAAACTAGATTTCGGCATCTCCTTTAAGGCTTTGTTTTCAGGCTTTAGAAATTCTAGCCTGAGACAGGAGACATAGGGACATTTAAGAGGGAGGACGTTCCTATTGGCTGCTCTACAAATGCCATTGGATGTGAACGTCCCTTCAGATGGTGAAAGCCTCAGTCCTGCTGAAAACTTGTCATAAATATCCAGTTCCTTCTTTGCCTACAACAGCATATAGTACAAAATATGTGTCAAACCATCCAAACTCCACATGGAGCTTCAATGCCATGGAGCTTATATCACTGAGTGGCAAAGACACATGATAACAAACAGTGGATAACATTTGGGGAGGAACAGTGAGCGTATGTGTGTTTAATATACTAGCCATGCAGCTTTCACTAGCACAAAGCTGAGGATGTCCAATGTGACAGCCAAATGATGCATCGACCCTCTCTCAGAGGAATCAGGTCCTCCTCTGTTTCTGGTCCTCACCGACTGTGACTGGGGCTGTCAAAAGGGATGTCTGGACCATCCTCTCACCCCGCTGTTAGATGGCGATATAGATGCCCAAGGCGCTTTGCACTGGGGCCAAAAAGTGCTGGAGGCATGTCAATGACAAGACAAGTCTGTGCAAGAGGGGCTGGGGTCTTGGTGAGGGTCCCAACATGGGCAACCAACCCCTTCCTGTTGCCGTCTGAACATGTAGGTTTGGTGGGAGGGTAATATTAGGCAGCAGAGAGAAGGGTGGAAGGTTTTGCACTGTGTACGTTCAAACCTCAAAGCAACTTTGAGTTTATCTTGATTTAATTAATACAATTTTGTCCCATGTGGATGTGAACATACTTATGTCTCATTTCATATCCAATGTGTATAGAGCTCACAAAATGAAAAAATGTGTCACTGTCCAATTTACAGACTGTCCTGTAAACTAGTCAAATGATCCACTGTGGGCATTACCAAACTCTGCATAAACACCCATCTGTAGCCCTGCCTGTTTGACAGTGTGTAGTTTTAGTATGAATCTCATACCCACAGCTTTATGGACTAATTATAACCATGAAAAAGACTCAGATGGTGTTCTGACCGTGGCAGTGATGTGCTGAGCTGGAGACGAGGAAGGGAGGGAATGACTTCAACCAAGCAGCCACTCGTCTTCACACCAGCCAGGCCCTCCAACAGACAGTCACTGGTGACACCAAACACTGACGTGTGGTAACCTGGGTTCAAAAGCAGATCAGAGGAAACGTTTAGCTGCAGTGGATGATGTTTTTAAGAACAGGGGGAGAGACAGAGGTTAAAATGAAGGCTAGAATTTGCTTCTGATACAAAAGTGCATGCAACAGAATTCACAGCTAATTGTCCAGCTCATTATTATGTGCAATACTAGAGTAATGGAGCAGGTTTTCAGCTGGACTCACCGTTGACAGTGATGTTGCCAGCTGTACGTGGAACGCCAACCAGAGTGACAGGATACAGGCCAGACTCTGCAGGTAGGGACAACGCAGCAGGCAGGGATTCAAACTCCACTCCAGAGGTCAGCAAACCCTGAAAACAAGTTAGAGGAGCATGGAGCGTGATCAAAATGTTACGCTAAACTTTCATAAATGCCAAAGCATAAAGGACACAGAAGTAGAATCTAATTCAAATCAAAGTTCTTGATAAATGATAGCATGAATCAGTCGAGATGAAAAGGTGAGAAAAAAATGTGTAGTGAGACCACACAAACTTTGAATCTGTGAGCTTTTTTTTGTGAGCACAAGCTTAACCAAAGGGCCATGGCTGTAAAATGTCTCTTTAAAGTCATGATGAGAAAAGTGTCCTTTTTACCTGCAAGGCTGGTTAGAACGAAAGTATAAAGTCCTTGACTCTCTCTGTATGGAAAGCACTTTCATCACAAAGAACACTTCAGTGAGAATGTTTTGAGATTATCAGAATCTTTAAAGTCAGAAAAAACTGGTAACAAAAAGAAAAACAACCTCTACAAATAATACCATCTCTCAGCTCTCATTTGATTTTTTGTGCACTCCATGCTAGCATGTCCCCCAGAGTGATGTGCAGCTGTCTGATTCTCCCACAACAGTTCAGTGGGAAGCATCTCTCAAACTGTTTCATGTGATTCATCATCTTAATCTACCCATGATGTCCTGCAGATTAAATCTCTGTCACCACGAGATGGCCATTTCCATTGGAGAAAATTGCTCTCCGTGGGAAACGGCTGCTTGAGCCATGTGTGCGTGAGAACTGAGGAGTGAAAATAACAGCTCACGACACAGAAGGAGAAGGGATCAGACAGGTTTCCAATTCAAGTCAAAAATTCTCACTAAGTGTGACTGGGACATCTCATGCTGAGGATCTTTGTTTTTATACATTGGGAAATTTTGAGCTGGGTTTCCAAAGGGTTTTGAGCCCTTGAATAAATATTCTGGGTGTGAAATTCAGAAATACCAGCTACATAAAAGAAATGCTCCAAGGACAATTCAGATTTCTTACAACTTGGCTCTTGTTATCGCAGTTTTGTGCATTATTTTATTGATTATAGTAACATTGTACTCATCAAAGTAATTACTGAGAAGGCAAGGCCAAACAACCAGACGGGTTATTTGTTGACCCACCACATTCCCATATCAGCCAATACTGTATATTAGTTCATACAGTGTTATTACCAATATGAAGGAAAGCAAAAACATCTGAAAATGAAATCAAAGCTCTAATAAAGTGGAATTGTGCCTATGAAAGACCTCATATTTAACCTCAAAAATGTCGTATTGAACATCCTGTAGTGATACCACCATCTGTCGCTGAGTGCCATATTAAAAGGGAAACAACTGCTCCAGGTCCATGAACAGCACTTCACTGTTATCTTATGAAATAGTAATTAAAGGTGGTTTTCATAGGAATATAATACATGTATGTGATACTGTCTCTGTATATATATTATCTTCACCATGAAGTTCACACCATAACTGTAGTTCCTGAGCAGTTTGATTCTATATGTATTCTAACATTTGTCACTTTTTAATGAATACAAATGCTGTTTCGCAAAGTCACTAACTTTGAACAACACTAAGGCCAAGTTCAAGCCAGCTTTATCCCTCAGTCCAGCAACACAGTGCTCAACTTTTGCTGGAATGCAACATAACGCGCTGCAGTGGCCAATCAAATAACTACAAGAATAGATTCCAAGTGGATTATTTGAATCATGGATTACTACTGCTTTGTGATAAAATAAATAAATAAATAATGCTGTCACAATAACTTTCCAGAGTTGTATAAACCTGTCTCAAAGTATTATGAACCACTGTGCAGTGTTGGCATCTGATAAGTCTTCAAAGTGAAATTTCTGGATCAGATGCCCCAATCATGAGCCATGTTCTGTGAGGAAGTCAGAACTGTAAAATACTCAGAGTGCCAATGCAAACAAGCAGGTATTTTGCAGATATAATGTTGAACGTTTTCACTCTGAAGCATTTTAGCTTCCTAACATTTGCCAATTATTAGCACTCACTTTAAAATACAGTTGAGGCTGATAGGAATGTTCTTAGTTTAGCAGAGATTTGGTTATAAAGAACAGGAAAAACTCAAATTTTAACCTGATGATGGCGTTAAATGAAAAGTGATTTGAAATTATCCTCTAGGGACCCTAATCTTTTTTGCAGCAAAATTCCCTGCACTTCATCCTTTTGTTAAGGTATTTTAGTCTGGACCAAAGTGGAGCCGAGCTGCTATCAATACTGAAAGTCATCATGTATAACATTATCTGTTCAGAGCAATATGAACTCTGGGCTCCAAGCTTAACCACAACCTCTGGTCTCTTCTTTTAAAGTTAACATGCCAGTTTCACTTGCTGATCTCCATACATTTCTGTGATATTTGATGAAAGGTATGTGAGATGTAACTCTGGGTTTTTCTACTGTTCTCAAATGTTTTTACAAGTATGCCTGGGAATTTTATTTGATAGATTATCGTATGTAAAACTACCTCAGCAGTCTGAAAATGCTGTTGTTTCTGTCTGTCTGCTCAGCGGCCTGCTATGTTGTCAATTGCAGAATTTCAATAGGCTGTGATAAAAGAAATAAACAATAGAATAGAAATACACAGTGTCTAGTTACCTCATTAGCAGTCAGACAATACCTGCATGTGGCTTTAAAGTCTCTCTGAATGTGTGTTTTGATCTCATGCCCCCCCCTGGAATAACTGTATTTACATTCTCAGTACACACTGGTTGGTTGCACGAGGCAGACTGAGGTGACGTAATGACTGCATCAATCCCTAACAGCAGACACTACCTCACTAGAGGGAAGGCTGCCGGAGAGCTAAGCCACTGAGGTACCACAGCCGTGATTTAAAATCTCCTTGCTCTCACTTCAGGACATTACACGCCTTCATTGGGCAGCAAAAGTATCAGTGTTAACCTATTGGAAATAGTTCATTTTCATTCAGCCTTGAAAAGGTTAATTAGCCTGTTTCACTAACAATAACGATTAGAGCGTGTGCAAAGTGGATAGTATTGTTTGAGCTGGTGTGCAGAGACTTCATCGGCAGTGTGCGGTTAACCTTTTGTTTTGATTTGATCTAACTATTGCTATGAAAATGGTGTGATTACTATGTATGAGTATTTCTTTGTTCTGGCACATAACTGCACATCTGATAGCAACAAAAACGTCACGCAGAGAAAGCCAGACACAATAAAAAAATACACACTCCCAAGACAGACATTTCTCTTTGTACTGATTTGGCTCAAAAAACTTCACCACCCCACATGAAATAAAAATACCTTTTTACACTTTTCCCAATCGTACAATATGATTATATATATATATTATTTTCTTGTTTCATCATTGAAGTAAAGGGTGAAACCATCTTTACTGCAAATAACTCAGCTAAACTGACCTGAAGGACAAAACTCAAGGTGTTATTTTTTTTGTTCTTGTTTTGTGAAAAATTAAAGAAATATCCAAAACTATTTGTGGGGAAAATGGCTGAAGCACATGACGGTGACCCCTTTGAAAATGAGGCGGTGGGGGTGGGGGTTGTGGTAAAAAGCACTACTTTAATAGAAAATCAATAAAGCACAAAGCAAAGCTGGGTATTAGTGCTGAAGTCGTGTGGTGACTGAGAAAGAGGGCTTGTCTTGCCAAACTACAGGGTCACCTTGATGACGGAAGATGGAAAAGTGACCTTGTGTGTGTTTGTTTCCCAGTGTGTTTCAGAGAGCTGGTTTATGTACAGCGGATGGATGGTTGTTGGGGTCTAACGGCAGTCACTTTGTCTGGGCTACAGAGGAGCTCTTGGCAGCTTGCGTCACCCTGTCTGTCACTACCTGCGTGACTCTACAACACCACCTGAGGTTCCCAGCTGCCATGGAGCTGTGAAGGGCTTCAGCCTCCATCTGTGAACTGATCAATTCACCTTTGGGTGGGGAAGACATCTAATGACATCGTCATTACTATCTGACCTTGCCTGTTTGACTGTTTCAGCTCACAGCAGTAGTACTGTAACTCCCTGAACTTCGGATGACACTCAAATCACTCATCAAGTGCGTACGCCAAGAAGGTCCTTCAGGCTTTTGTAAGTTTGGGTCAGCAGAGCATTCTCATTACAGTCCCTCTGACTACTGCTACTGCTAACAATAATAATAACTTTATTCATAAAACACCTTTAAAAACGGAGTTTACCAAGTGCTTTGACAGACAAAGCAAAAGCAGGAAACTCAGGAAGACAATTTAATAAAATAAATAACAATATAAGAGAATAAAGAAGTGAAAACAAAATGGCAAAACCCAAAAATATCAATATGAATAAATACAAGGGGATAATAAAAAAGACAATGTATCGTAAGACGAATTAGAAACAGATAAAAGGATTAAGAAGAGTGAAATAACCAAAAGGATAAAAAGCCTAAAAGTAATTCAAAAAAAAAAAAAGAAGACAACTTTAGATAACAGCAAAACTATAGAAGTGTTTTTTAAGAGGTCACTCAAAGGAAGTTACTGATTTTGTGAGCCTTATCTCCTCATGTATGTGGTTCCAAAGATAAGGGGCCCTGATGGCTAAGCATGATCACCTGAGAACAAGCTTATATGGGGTCAGCATATCTGGGGGCCAGACTCAGCCCATCTTAAAAAGTGATCTGTACATTTTTTAAAATCAGGTCATAATTGGACAGGTAGCCAGTGGAGACGAGTCCAAACTGGGGCGATTTGATGCCGTCTGTCTGTGAGAAGCCTTGCTGCTGCACTCTGGACAAGTTGGAAGTGAGAGAGGGACTTTTGTTTATGCCAAAAAGGAGGGAGTTACTGTAGTCATAGAGTGCATGATTGATTGACTTTTTCCAGGTCATACAAAATATTTGTGCTATTTTTTTATCATACAAAAAGTCATTTAGGAAGGTTTGTAAAAATAAAAAAACTAAAATCATTAGTGATATATATATAGTTATATAGTAATAGCAGTATTAGCTATATCCTTGGGGATTTGGCTGCAACTAACCAGTATTATCATAATGAATGAAATTTTCTTTGACAATAGCTGTGTTTATAAATGTGAGAAAATAATGCGGATTTATTCCTGTTGGCAAACCTCTGATCTCCCGAGGCCTCGGACATTCACAAAAACAAACCATTAACTTTTCACATGACTCACCTGGCCTGTATCAGCCCCAACAACTTCAAAGCACAATCAAACATGTAAATATTAATTGTGTGGCTATTACATGCACAGGCTTATAATCAAATCATAATCAGGAAGAATAAGCAACATGAGGTGTTTTTATCCAGAGGTTCTTAATCAAGCACACTTGAAAGGTAAGAAAATTATAATTATTATAATAGTTGCCTGTTGACAAGTTATGACTATATTGCATGATTTTGACAAATGTTTTTACACAATCATTCTACTATAATTTGAGGACATACACTACAGCAGACAGCTCAGCTGTATGCCACAGCAACATACCAAGAAATTGCATTCGATTTGCAATGAGATGAAGAGGGAGAGACAGCACCTGGACGCTGTGGGACTCGAAATGTTACCCTCAACACTTCATCGCATACTTTATAATTCTGCAGCACAGTAAGGATACTGGTGTTTAATAGAGGAGACGAGTGTATATAACGCACTGTTAATGGTCTGCTGTATATTCATACAGTTCACTGATAAAACACAGGACTGTAGGCTCACTTTTTACATTAGTCCTCATGATCAAAGTTTCATGATCATGTCAACTTGTTGTCATTACAGTCCATCCACTCGTCCACATCCCTCTCTTTATTTCTGCGAGTCTACATCACACTGTTTTTAAATCAGCAGATGGTTTTAAGAAGCATTGTTTTAGGTGCTGCTGCAGTCACCTCAGCACCCTAAATGAAGCAGTATATTTCACCTGGTTGTCTCATATAGCCTTGATTAAACAGCACAATAAGAATGTATTTTTCTAAGATGCATTTTTAGTAGTCCCTCTTCAAATTGTAGTATTTTCCTAAGACCTTTTGAATTCTCCCCTCTCCTTTCCTTGACCTCATGACGTATTCCATCGGGGTAAAGGAAAAGTGATTAGGAAAGCACTATTTGACTGTTTCTCTCTTGTCTTCTTGTGTTCCTGTGCTCCTCCCCAGCCTTGTTTTCCCGCTACACCTGTCTTGCATCAGCATCATTGGACCTGCCCTGTTACCAGTGGTTTTCCCAGCTGCTCAGCTCCTTCCCTACTCTCATTTCCTCTACTCATTCTCCTCACTGTGTTTCTCAGCCTCTCGCATTTGGGTTAACCTTCTTTGCTCTCAGGATTACAATATGATTCACTGACAATTGAGGACCTTCACTTAATTTATGTGTTTATGGTCATCTACTTTTGTACTGTTCAACTTGTAATTTATGTTTGATAAATCTATATTTTTAGAAGACTTTAAACACTTTGCATTGCTAAACACAGGTAAAACTTAAGGAATGATGGCGGTATGGGAGACTCGGTTGTGGAAAATGTCCGTGGTGACATCTTTGCATTGGCCCAGTGTTCCAAAACCAAAAGATATTAAAGTTACAAAAGCATTTAACCACAAATCCTCAGATTTGAGAAGCTGGAAAAGGCAAATGCTTAGATGGTGGGACAAATGATTTAAACGATTAAGTGAGTATCAACTACTTTTTTAATTTTCCTTCTTAAGTTCTGAATAATTATTTTCAACAATTAAAACTACTAGTCTCTGAATATCTAGAGGGATGAAACACTTTTCTCTGCTGCAGCCACGCTGTGATCTAGTGAGATTTGCGTCACTGGAGCTTTCGCACACGCAAATACACACTCGGAGACAACTGGCTGGTGATTCCTCCTCCAGTTTAAACCCTTTCCAGATGCTCCAAACTGGAGGTTGCCTGCATTTCCTATGTCTATAACAGCATGCGCTGTTATCAGACGATGCAGGGCGGCTAAATCAACCAGCAAGACCTGTCCAAGTGGATTTGGCACCAGCTCTGAGACAGCTGCCACAATTAAGAGGCCACTGTCTCCGTTCACACTCTGCCGTTAAACTTTCACGGCAATTTGTTCTCGACTTTCCAAATAATTACAGGCAACAACTCTTTTGACAGGTAGTACATTGCGTGCAGTGCTGTTTGTGCCGCTGCTCTATAGCAGCTGAAGGTAGGCCTATCCCTGCTGGCCTTTTATTGAGCCTCATGATTGCTTTGCATTTCAAGGTTGTCTTAAATCATTTCTTTCATTAACAGACACAGCAGTGAGCAGGAACAACTGCAATTTATTTGGTAATTTTTTGCACCCTTGAACCTGAAAAAGTGTCTCAACTAGTGTGCGTTTGTGTGTTTGAAAAGGAATGATAATGGTGAGCAGCGCACAGAAAGTTAGAAATGGATGTTGCAAAGGTATAGGTTTGCAATACCGTCGGAGGTCCTTCAATTAGGAAATGTTCCGGAACTGAAGAAGCTGCAGTCAACTGGCAGCTATTAGACAATACAATTAGACTGGACTCCCTGATGTCTGACGGCTCTTTTCAAACTTTATCTGGCACAGAAAAGGAGCTCAAACGGTCTTCTACTTACCTCAATATAGAAGTCTGACAGGATGGTGTGTGAAACAATAAAAGTAATGGCACTACAGGGGGTGTGTCTCTCACTAGTGATGTTTTCTTACTGTCAGGACTGAGGGGAGTTCGTTCTCACCAGCTCATACAATCATTACGGTATTAAACTGTCAAAAAAGCTTTTAGTGGCCCTTAATTAGGCTATCAAGGATGATTACAAAGCATTTCCACTTGCCCTGTTGCAACTGATAGGTGGATGCAGAAGGACTGTTTGTATTAATAGTGTGAGAAAAGCACAGCAGCAACCTCCTGCTTTCACAAAACTGTTGTTAGATATTCAAAAAAGAGTATTTAATGAAAATATTTAAACCACTGAATGCGCCTTCAAAGCATGCTGACGTTTGGGTGTAATCAATTTCACTGACCATGTTCTCCACACGAAGTTCGTAGGGCATGGGGTTGTAGACCATGAGCTGCACTTCACAAACATCTCCCTGAACCCACTGGAAGTCTGGGAACAGAAAAAGGGGACATGAATACATTAGAATAAGATATCAGTGGCATTAAAACCCATTTGTAACTAATGAGCAGAGAATAATACACCATTAGACCCCATTGGTATTAATGATCAAAGGCAACACTCAGTGATAGATTATGTAAATAAAAACAAAGTCTAATAGAATATACAACAGACCCCTGATTCATTTTTAATTCCTGTCGAACCAAACCGAATAATCACAGAATGCCTGAAAGCTCATCTGGTCTTCGTTCAGTGAAACTGTACCAGGCTTCTGTAAAGGGACTAGGTTGACATATACTTTGCTTTCTCAATGGGAGTTAGATCAATATTACCATCCTCATATGTGTGCGTTCAGTATGAAGCTACAGCCAGCAGCTGGTTACCTTAGCTTAGCATAAAGACTAGAAGCAGGGGAGAACAGCTTACCTGGCTCTATCCAAAGTTTATAAAAACACTGGCCACAAACACAAAAAATGACATTGCTTAGTTTCACAGGGACCTGGTTTCAAGGTTCAATGTTCATTCAATATACAACATAGGGTTGTATAATAAATTGCAAGTTGTAGTCTCCTTATGCTACTAACTATTAACTATCAAACTGTTTTTTTATGGTGGAGTGTTGAGGATGATTTCAGGAGTCTCACAGCCTGAGGAAAGAAGCAGGTATATGGGTACAGGTGATGTTCTGGGGGATTAAGCTGTACAGCCTGTAACCCTTTTCTGGGCCTCGAACGAATCAATCCACCACCTGTTGACGCTTTGTATTCGCCATACTAACATGAGACTACAGTGGTGTCTATCTTCTCATCTAACTCTCATCAATAAAGTAATTAAGCATATTTCCCAAATGTCGAACTGGAAACTTAGGCTGGGAACAGGCTCCATCCAAAGGAGACAAAATCTGCCTACCTGAACCACTAAAGCCCAGTAATGAACACGTTTCCATTCCTTTGCCATAAGGAACAGGAAAAAACAACTGTGAAGGCTTATGTGCTGGTCTATTTCTTGTTTTATATCATTTTTATTTTGGACTTTTAATACCGCAAGGCCTTATCATCCAAAATCCACTTTTGGGCACTCAGATCAAAAAGTATCACTTTGTTAAAAAAAACTGCGAGGGAAGCGATGTGTTGACGTGTTGAATCTGGGACCAGTAAGAAGATGAAAAACAACTGATGAAATACATTTGAGGGAGCTTTTCCTTACCCGAATCAAGGGTCTAAGGACAGGGGGTGTGATGTGCTGTACAGATTGTAAAACTCCCTGACACAAATTTTACCTTGTGATTTTCGGCTGTATTATTAAAACCTGACACTTCACATAAAATATGATCCACAAGTCCACTTGAAGTAAAAGACGCATGAGATTCATTCAAATGAACCAGGCTGTGTTTCTGTCACACAGGGCCTGCAGCCAGGTTTTCAAAATCTTCTGGGAAGTCTTCTCAGAAGTGTGGAGACCATTACAGCAGCATATCAGTGGCCATGGTTTAGGAAAATAATGTTCAGTAATCACATAAGGTTCTAATATGCAGGTGTACACATACATACTTGCAATGTAGTGTGTATACATTTAATACATCGTGAAAAAAAATCTTATTTGGACGGATGCCGAAGCTGTTACCAGCATGATACAGAGCTGCACAATGAAATCAATTATTACGGGAAATGCAAGAAGCTGTCATTTTTTGTAAAGGTAAAATGTGTGAGAAAACAGCATTCTTATGAAGTACTGTATTGCTGCAGAGATGTCCTGGCCTACAAATCTTGTTCTCCAGATGTAAGGAAATATGTTTGTTTTGTGCAGGCACCAACAAATGTCACATCATCAAAATTGTAATATTTGTCGAGTGAAAATGAAAAATCGTGATGCAAAAACAATCACTCACACAAATCCTGAGTCATATTGCAATATATGTTGAAAAGATAACCGCAATGTGACCACATCGTGCAGCCCAACATGTCAACACCTTTACAACGGTCCATTGTTAGTTCACAGAGTGAAAAGAGTCTATTGAGCTTTGGTGTAACAGCAGGGATAAAGGGATCAAACTATGTCATAACTTAATTAAACGGACTGTAAAAGGCAGGTTTACGTTGCATCGTGGGTGCTCTGCTCAGATTCTTTTCTAAGGTTTGGAAATTTCAAAGTATTCAGAGAAAAGCTGGAGTAATTGATTTTCTGAGAGAAAAACTTGGATTTTTTTTTTAAACAGCTTAGTCTTACTTTAAGAAAAAAAATATGAAGAGATCACAGCTCTGCGCTGCAGTATCCATCATTCTTAAATGAGATGTTGAAAGAGTTTGTTAGATTGAGAAGCTTTAGTTCCACTGTAACCATACCCATCTACATTTTAAATCTAACATATTCTAGTCCATTTGGAGAGCCAGCTGCTCTAAATAGACCTGCAAAAGAGGGGTTGGAAATCTGAGCACAGACCCCAGCAGGAAAAGGGATTTATAGAAGGCAAACTCTAGCCATGCACCTTGGGAAATTAAGTCAGTCAAAAGAAAGATATCTATGATATGAATGCCTGGAAAGCCCCACACAACCCCCAGGTCTGGCTCAAAGGCATGCTCTCCTAGCCAGCCAATTAAGTGTGAAATACACCTCAGAAAATGGAAAATAGAAAAACAAAGTGGATTGCTGCCATCTTATTTGTGTTGCTTCAGTGCTAACTCCTTAGGTGGCCATTGAGATTCTGCGCAGATCTCCAAAGGCTGCAGCTCTTTACAACCTCGCCGTATAAAGCAATAAGGCATGTTTTGAGTCAATCCATGGCTGCGTGGTTAGTTAAACATTGCCTGTGTTTGGGTTTTTTTAAACAGCAAATTATTTGGTCAATCTGTCTCTCATGTGCTGTGAAAATTATGTTTTATTGACCTCAAACAGAACCAAAGACGTTTACTGGTGTTAAAAAAAAATCTGTAAAACTATCAGCAACATTAATCTTCCATACTGAATAATACATGCACACTACGCCTGGGCACTGGAGCAAGAATCATCCATATGTAATGATGCAACCCCAGAGCAGGAGGGAATGCATTCAAACATAACTAAAGCCAAGCTTTTGAGCGCATTTGAAATTACAAGTCATTAGCGCCTCAGATGGAGACACATTTCTGGAGGACATTTAGTGAAGATCTATTGGCTGGTCAGACTTCACTACAGCAGGAATATGGCTTACAGAAATGTGACTTTTAAAAATATATATATATTTACAAATTAGACACTTAGTCAATAAAGATACCACGTTAAAAAAACCAATGGCACCGCCTCACATGTAGAAGGAAACACATTTGTGTATTTTGCAGAACCTTAAATTCCAACTCATCTCATCATCTCATCAGCATCTCAAATGTCAGAAGCTACTAAACAAGCCAGGGAGAGAGACATGTGAATCTCTATTGACGACCTGGACTGACAGGAAGTATGGATTAATGCTTTAGAAATATCCATCTGCAATCGATCCAAATCTACTAAAGGGTTCCCACTTTCTTCTTAAGTGCAACTCTGAGAATGACATTTACATTCACAGTTTCTTGCTATGTGTGAAGTTACAAAAGCTGGTCAGGTTTTCTGGAGTCCAGTTTTGTCTAGATGGTCATATTATAAATATCAAACACAAAGATGTGATCAATCTACTGTATTGACTGTCGCGACAGGGACGGATATTTTGCTCTTTTGGATTAAGGACGCTGCTGCATAAGTCTAGGCACAGTATTAAAAGAGTGTATTGCCGCAGAACCGTTTAGTTCTTTGTTGTGTATGAAAAATATTATAAAAATATTCTTTAAAAAAAAAGTACGGATGCATGCATGCAACCAGGCCCATAGCTTACATCACTAAAATCAGTCAAAACCAGCATTCAGCCCAAATGCACCACTGCGTGGTATAACTTACATTCATTTATTTGATTAACAGTGATTCATCTTTTTGCCTTCAGTCTGGTTTCCAGCGAATATAACATGCTCTGTTGGACTGAGAACATGGCCGGTCAAGATCATACCACTGTTTGGCCCCAAAACTGAATGTTAAGGATTACTGTCCCACTATATAATTCTAAGGGCACGTCCTCCTAGCTGCTAACGCAACACCCTCAAGAATCCTTAATCGTGGAAGTCAGCCCTAACCTAATGGTTATTTTTTATCCCAAACCCAATCACCTGGTGTGTACAACAACAGGCAATGTTTTACCGTCTAAACACTTACAGATCTCACTGTGACCCTGCATCCCCCTTATGAGGACTATATGATGTAATATTCATGTCCCTTGTGCACCACTGTAGTGGTGGATGGACAGCCGTAGATCACACTGTTCTTAAAACTGAATTTCTGAGCAATTATAGAGAAAACAATCTCCCATTATAGGTCCCCTTCTTTTATGGCTGAACATCGACCTGATTTATTGCATGGGACTTAAAGAGCAAGAAAACACACAGACACACATATATTTCTCAGTGTTCACACACTTCAACTGCCAGAGCCGAGCACAGAGCACTAAAGATTTGGTTCACTGACAGTATATTGAATGAGTATGAAATGATGGTTTACTCTGAAGTTGTAAAAGCTTACAGCTGTGGAACATATCCGAGCATAATGAACTCCTAAAGATGTTCTCTACTGTGCACATTTCATTGAGTATAGGCTGGACAAGAGTCAAAAAATGTCTTTACTAAAAAAGGGCAAATGAGATTGCAGCTGATATCATACAGCATGTTGCAGCCCTTGTTTCTGTCTGTTAACAAGAAATAATACTGCGTTCTGAATGGGAGGACATGGCCCCATGTGGCCATTGGGTGATGAAAGCACGTTTACAGTTACAGTTAACCCGTCCTTCAAAGACTTGATTTCCACAGTTCTAGCGTGCTGGGAGATGCCTTGAAGGAGTTAAGAGAGAATCTTAACTTCATTAGCTGGCAGCTAGCTCCCCCGAGGTAGACGGACTGAGAAGGAAAGGCATGTTTGAATTAATCTCCAAAGTCTCGCAACACCAAACTGCACCAGAGGAATATCAGACTTCCAACATCTAAATCCTGATCAAAGAAAAGAACAGCTCCAGGGTACTGATGTTGGCCTGTTTATTAAAAATCACTAGTGGTTTACTCACCTTCTGCATCACTGTATGAAACGTGATTGATTAATACTACACCATTTGTCCATGTGAGGCACTTTAACAGAACAGACATAGAAATATTCAAGCTTTTGATGCCGATTTTCAGTTGATTTTCTCTAAATAAAGCCAACCAGGATGAAGTAAAGGTGCAGTAGAATCAAACACCAGAGAAATTAGAAATGACTGGAAATTATTAGATTAATGAAAACACTGTTTTTGTTGGAGAGGAGATTGATTCCGTTGGTACAATGATGAAATACAATTAGTGGACAACAGATAAAGATGGATGACTTTTAACCAGGAAACGGGAAATGGGGGGGAGGGAGGGCAAACTCTCAAAGTAATGCCAATATCAAATGTCTTCTTCTGTAAATCCTGGCTCAGATAACTATTCTTATAATATAGTTTAATGTAAAACATCCATGGTAAATTTGCTTCTTCTGCTGGTCAATATAACAACAAAATAGACAACCATGACTCAGTATCACTGAATTAGAAGAATCTGAGTTTTGTAGTTTTTGCTGTAGCAGGAGATTAACACTGGATTTGGGCCGTTGGGGTTAATTTAAAGCGGAACACGCTCCACTATAAGCTTCTGATTTTTTTTGATTTTTTTTTTTAATCTTCATATGTAGTATTCTGTAATAAAATCGATGACTTTTACATTAATAGCTCTATGAGTCAGACTGGGTGTGCATCTAACAACTACACTTAGATGAAAAAAATATAGTCTGACACAAAAGATGCAAACTTCTGCTTCAAAGGGCTTCAAAGTGCAAAGAGATGAAGGGGGCCGCATGATGTCCCTGACTGAGCACTGGCAGCACGTAGCTGTTGATGTTTACAACTTCAAGACCAGTGCAATCTCAAATACACACCAGCTAATGGACAGCTGCACTTACTTTCTCACAGCTACTCACATTACAGCGTTTTGGTTTATGGCCTACGTCAGGGACAATAAAGATTGTCTTTTCACTATTGGACATTGCTAGACTTTTTTCCTCCTCAGACCTTTTTTGTTCTCCATTCACCTTGGAAGTAGGTGAAGTTGTAACAGAAAGCCGGACTAAATTCACTCTACAACGCAAAACATGTTTTTTATACACTAGATTTCCAGTCAGGGGAGCAGCAGTTGCCTTTCGGCCTGTTACTGCTGCTTACATACCGAGTTATAAATGAACTGTGTGTTAATGGAGCCTTTTCACAGCAGACATTTTGACAAAGCAGGTAAAGCACAGGTGTGACCATTACTGTTAACGAGGGCACCTCTAGTAAGAGTCCCTGACAGCTTTGCCAGCGAGCGAGCTCTGGACCCAGCTCACCTAAATGGAACGCAGTGTTCATTAATATTATAAATTCCACCTGTGCTTGTCCTTCTTTGACAAGTCAATATGTCTGCCATGAAAATGGTCCATCAGATGGATTGTGCATTTGTGAGAGGGAGTCATCAATTCAAAATGTGACCAGTTAAATGAGATCCATGTTTACAAGCAGGCCATGACAGGAATGCAAGCAAGAGGTCACAACTGAATAAAAATCAGGAATATCACATTAGAGTGGAGAAAAAAATTATTAATCCAATTGCTTATATTTACTTTGTGTGCTAATGACTTGTGTGTCTGTGGACAAAGATATCATTATCAGTTGGTAAATCTGTGTTAAATTAATTATAAAAACTGATAGAGGAGGCATTACCCCCAATTCTGAATGGGTTTCATAGGCAGCATGTATAATAACTGAGGTAAAGAAAAGATTTATTGATGTAGATGGTTGGTTTCTGGTGGTAAAATAGATTCCTTGTCAAACAGGGTGGGTGCTTACATTACCCAAAATGCAACACTGACAGTTGTGAGAGATTTGGACGTGTCATGCTAGTAGTGGCTAATGTGGCCTGATGCCTCTGGCCACAAGCAGAGGTGAGAAATATAGAGGTCTGGCGAGTTCACCTCCTTCGAATCTGTAATACTAAAGTCTTTTTCCAGCAGAAAAGCACTGGCTGTGTGCTTAGGGAGCGCCGGGATGAAGCGTTTGTGCGCTGAGGGATAGAATACTGCATGTGCATCTTGTCTCTATGACAACAATATCTTGAAAACAGCCACTTTATGATCAACACTGCCCCTTTACGGTTTACTATCCGTTTGTATTTCATTTGACATATGGACATCAGAGCATGTGGGTGCATGACATGATCCATAGTAGACAAAAATACAGTGAATATTATCGCCTATCCTAGGAAAAAGAAAAAGAGCAATGGTGATGTCACCAGCGCTCTTTCTGAGAAAATTAGAGATTTTCACCTCAAAGCACTCGGAACCGCCGCACAAGAAAGGCGGAGTGCTCGGAAAAGTTTGGAGAAAGTTGGACACAGGCTCTTCTGCAGTCAAGCTCAATTCCTCTCAAGCTATATAATAAACTGTTGACTATATCTAAGTTAACTGTCCATCATGAAACATTAGGCTCCCTTTTGCCTTCTGTGAGTGTGACCAGGATGTATGCATGTATGCAGTCTGGATGAAGTGGTCAGCAATATTTCACACCTGACAAACCTGACACACTTTTTAATGGACCACACAGATGTTTAAGATGACTCTGAAGCTTCTTTTTTTTTAAAAGGTCATGTAAAAAAACTGGCATGCATCTTTGACTGCAGCCAGGATGATTATAGTTCAGTGCTGGAAACCCCATGATTTACCACCAACACATTTGACACAATGTGTATTGGATATTTTTTATATCCAAGGATCAACGATACTCAACCAAGGTCATGAACAGGCCAAGGAGAGAGGGGGAAGGGAGACTAAGGAAATAAGGACATTGAAAAACAGTTTACATTTGGTAAAATCATTATTCCTTTGTAATATGAGCAAAGTCCAGTAAAAAAAAAAATAGAATAGTTAGTAAATAAAATAGAATAGTTAGACTGTGTAATTATCTTTTGTCAACTTAAATCGTATGACAAAAAGGGCTCGTTCTTTAATGTGTTTCACCTGATGTACATAAGCACACTGTCAGGTTAAAACTGAAAGTCAGCATTATAAACTCAGTCATTTCACATTCATATACTGGATTATGGGTGTTAGGATACACCCTCAGTCAGCAAATGGTGGTGTGCATGTGTGTGTGAGAATGTACAGTAGGCCAGGATTAGCAAAATCTGTGTGCATGGACACAGAAGAAATGATGTTGAGCTTACCTATCTTCTTACAGCGCTCCTCTCCTCTGTTGTGCATGATGATTGGTGAGTAGATGAAGGGGCTGGCAGTGGACATATTCTGTCCCAGCAGGCCTTTCACTTTGTGCGGGCGCAGACTGACAGGCAGATTGAGGAGCTTCACTGATCTAGTTTGGGCATCACAGGAAAAGGCAAAAGCATGACATGAGAGAGGCGCGACAAAAGCTGATGAGATTTTGTTTTGCAGTTCCGAGATCAAGTGAGTTGGTGGAGCTTCAGTGTTACAGCAGCTTATGCACCACAATTCAAGTGTTTGCGATGAATATGTGTTTATTATTACAGTCCACTGCAAAAGATTAATAATACTACTCATTGTTAAAGGTAACAAGTTCAGCAAAACAATGAAATCACAGCTACAGACACATTAAGGAAGTGTGCATTCTGCTTTCAGGGGTTAGAGGCCGATTCATTAATTCACAGATAACTTGTCAATGTAATCTAGTAGATAAAGACTCCTGCATATCATAACCCACTGTTCTGTAGGAAAGCTCATTAATATGTCAAACACTTCGCAGTACAATAAAAGTCTTAATGGTTTCGGCTCTAATGTCTTGTACTATCAAAGAATTGAAGGTGTCATGAGATGCCTGCTTTCTCTTGCTTTTTTTCAGGCTCTCAGCACCTCTGCTTCCACAGTTGCTTACTAACAGCAGGATGTGCAAAAGAGGCTATATTTACCTCATTATTTTCACACTCAAAAAGCTCTGGGTCTTCTAAAGAAAGCTGATGGAATAATCCTCCTGCCTTCTTAACCTCTTTGTAAACTTGTACTTGAGATTATTTAGTTTAGTTTCATTATTGATTGTTATTCAGTGTTTTTGCACAATGGTTTTCACTGAAGAACAATTCTGAAGTCTGTGAATCAATGTACAAAAAAACAATAGTTGACACATCTGGGGTTGAGGTAGATCTGTCTTGCTGTGAAGTGGAGTAAAAGAGCTTTTTAAAGAATTTTATTAAACAACATCACTTGAAGAAGCCCCTGTTATATAATAATAGTCAGTATGAGTAACTAGAACACTGAATCTGGTTTGTTTTGTCTCCATTGTGAAAAATCAAACAAATATTGGGGTGAATTTAAATCTAATTTCATGTTGTCAAAAAATCCCATTAAAAGACCGAAACCAGCAGTGTTAATTCATTTCTCAAAGCCATCCCAATTCTCTGGATAGATGAATAGATATTTGGATATATAGAAGCATGGACAGATGGACAGATGGACAGGTGGATGGATGGACAGTGGGATAGATGCTTCATACTTACCAAACGTTTTGGGATTGGTCCAGTAGATCACCTCAGTTGGAAGCCACGACACAGCTGGAAATGCTACAACAAAGTCCTTTGGGGCAACTCTGACCATCAAAGTTCTGTTTACTGATAGTGCTTGTTTTTGCCACTGAGGTTCTTATTCAAAGTGTCTGACAAAATTACAGAAACGATTCCTACAGAGATAGATGTTTTTGTGAAATAAAAAAGACCCCTTTAGTTACCTGAAACATAAATCTCATGCTCGCACTGAAATCTCACAAGGTGGTCGGTTACAATTGTTGCCTCATCTAGATCAGCAAAATCAGCTAAACAGTCTGCAATGACTTTGGAATTTTTTGCTGACAGGCTCTCTAGGTAAAACTTCTCTCTTTTCACTGTCATCTTCCTGCAACAACTCACCTCTCGCGAGATTTCAGAGCAATACCTGAGTTTCTGGTTACAAAAACGGATCTTATTATTTAAGAAAAGGTCTATCTTTGAAGGAATCGTTTTCTGCATGTAGTCTGCATGTAGTCAGACACTTAGGATTACAACCACAGCCTTTGACAGTTGGAGTTGCACCAGAGGTTTACACTGCAGTCATTGCAGCCGTGACGCAGCTGCCAGCTGAGGCGATGTAATGGGCAGATTCCAAAACTTTTGGTAAGTATAAATCATTGGCACACCAAAACATGTCACTATGAGGCTCAGGTTTAAAAATACCGGGATTACCCTTTGACATAAAGTCATTATTCATGAGCCAGTACTCTGATTGGTTTGCCCTATGAATGCAACTGACAGGCAAGAGCATTGGGGTAGCAATTTAGAGACAGATGAACACTGTTGGTTTTGGTTCTTATCAAATTCCATTCAAACCATTAACTGTTTCAAAAGAGAACAAATTTCAATTTATCTTAGTAGAAAAAAATGTCTTTGAATTAACATTTCTACACAATCTTTTGCACTTATGGCCAAACTTTTTGTGTCAGTGTTATAACTCCACGTCTTTAATTTGTACGCTATCTTGCCAGATTAGAAATCATGCCAATATGTGACACGATGCATGAAAGTAACAATCCCTCACACCCCTCTGTCTTACCGGACAATGGGTAGCTTTGTAAAGGGCACGGGAGGGAGCTTCAGGCCATCAGGAAGGGTGATGACCTCCATTCCACCTGGACACTTGGAGGTGTAGTTCTCCAGACTCTGGGTCACCTCTTTCTTCTCTGCAAATGTAGGAGTGCATAAAAGCAGTAGAACCAATGAGGACATAAAGGAATCTATAGAAACAATTATCCAGAAATCAGGCAGCAACAATTATGACACAATACAATTCCCTTTAATGTTTCATCTGAATTGTTCTCCACTGTTGAGGTTTCATCTATGTGTGTGATATGAATTAGCCGGACATTAATGACCAGTTAGGCGTCTCTCTCTCAGAAATAACAGCCTCAGCCCTCAAGTGAAATTGTAAGTTTTATTGTACCATCAATACCTTTTGAGGGAACATTACTGCTCACCCAGCCATACAATTTTCTTTGGCTCTGCAAGTTTCAGGAGTGTTCATCAAGGAGAGATGGACATTTACTGGCAAAGACTTCATTCAGATCTATAACCTTTTGTGGGAGTACCTCATGAAGTCTTACGATCGCAGGCGTTCTGGATTAATGACAAGAGCTATGCGTTTCTACATCTCTCAATTCAATAAATTGCTCAGATCTTTCCTATAAAAATGCTAGAATATAGACTAGATCCTTATTGCATAATTCAAAAGAGGTGTTTGTTCGGCTCTCTCAGATTTACACCACAGTCTCAGGATTTCTTGTCTTTAAGTAACAATAAAAACATTCTTAGAAAACTGGCCAAATAAATATTTCAATGTGTACAAACTACAACCGTGTCAATACAAACTGGGAGCCGCCAGAAACCAACCACCAGTAGATGTAAAGGAAGAACTAAAACGAGTACAGTTGGGGTGAAGGAATTGAGAGAGAGAAAAGGTGAATATGGAGTGAATAGAGTGAGCTTGAGATGGATGGATGAAGGAGGGAGGGAGGGAACCAGAGGAGGAAGAGTTGAAGGAATAAAATAGCGAGAGATGAATGGATGATAGCTCAGTTGTCCTCCTGGCTCGAAGCTCATGATTGATGACATATTTGTCCATTTTTATTCTTGTTTGCCATGTCTGAGAGTTGAAGGCAGCCATCTGTTTAGGGGCACTCCAGGACACAGAGCGGTAACAGTGGCCGTGTACTCAAAGTACATTTTTTAAGTTTATCATATTTTTCCAGTGGCTCATTTCAATCTGATCTGTACCTTTAAAGGGTCCTGAATTGATTGCTGAATTGACTGAATTGATCCGTATCCACAAGCTTTAAACGTGTACAGAGAGAGGGCTCTTCTTTCTAAATGCCTATCCATGTACAACACCTAAGGTCCTGACACAGAAGAAGGAGGCAATGCAGAGGGCTCCAGAAGATCATCTGAGAAGCCTTCCAGTTTACAGATTGGTGACTCCAACTGGACTTCCTGGATCAAATTACATGTCTCACCGGTGCTTGAAGCAGTTGGACCCCACCAACGCAGCCTCCTGCATTGTTTGGCACAGGGCTGATTTCTGTCTGAACGCCTGCTTAGGCCATTCATTCAGTGTAATCTCTTCTTACACCAGACCACAAGATTTTCAGGGGCTAAGAAAGCCAAAGAACCTTTGAACTATATTTAAACTGCAGTTCGAAAAAATGGCACGGTGGTTTGTTTTTGTTATCTACTGGCCTACACTTACATTATTGGATTAGTGGCCAGTTGTTTCCCCTTGTGCAGAAATTATATGCATGTCAGTGGTCAGCTGGGCATTGGCTGAAGTGTTAGCGGTGTGTTCAATTTGAAATTTCAATGAAAGAAAAACATTTGTTCTGTTGTCCTTTGTCAGGACTGGTTACTGGAGGTCAGCTTGATGTGTCAAGGCTCTTAGATAATAAAACCTGTGGGGTCAAACTAGCGAAAAAACTATTATTTGACTCCCTTTTACTCTTCTTTTCACCAAGCTCCCTGCCCAAACAAACACAAGAAAGCACATTGTTAGCCTGACAGCTGGAACACACTGTCCAGATGAGCAAAGAAAATCTTTTACACTTCACGAAAGGACGGGACAAAAGGTGCAGCTCTTAACACTTCGAACAGTTCTGCAAAGAAAGGATGTCATCTCCAAGTGTCAACCGTCAAGAGGAGGAATAACAACTGAAGGCAGGTTGAAAGGTAGAATGGGTAAAAACTTGCCCTGAATCCTCTAAAAACTGAGCCTGCACCACCTTGTTGTACGACAGAAAGGTAGGAGCAAGACACACTTGACATTTTCTAATTTTAAATCTGCCATCATCCAACAAGTTTGTTTGCAGTTCTTCTTTCCTGACAAACACTTCATTAATGACACACTTTCAACAGTTTGATGTGACCAAGCATTCATTTCTGAATAAACAGTGAAATAATGACCGTACCATACAAATTAGTGTGACAGTAATGAGAAGGCTCAGGTACTCTGACAGCATCTTTTGTACCTAGCCATATAAATGCCTCCCAATTTGTCAGGATAGATCCAACCTAATTTGTAAAGCAGCAGGTGTCAATTGTATTCGTCTGGAAAGTGTTTTGCAGGCTTAAGCTCCATGAAAAGTAATAAAATATAAGGTGGGCTGGTTTGAGGGACAATCTTTGAAGGGCAAACAATGCACTGATTCATTTTAGATGGTGCACCAAAACCTTTCAAGTATTCTGTGAAGCACAAAATGTTCTTTGTTCCTCTTCCCTGTCTTAAGTTTTTCTCCCTGTCTCCTCTCAGCTGTTTCCCCAAAATGAGGCAAGTGAGGTTTTCTGTTCTACAACGATTCACACTCTTGTTGAAGTTGGGTCCACAGTTTTACAGCTCTGTGTACGCGTGAGTGCCTCTTGTTCTCTCTATTTGGTCATGGTTTATTTGCAATGTGTTCAGGTTGCTGCCAGTTCCATCTGTTGGATCTTGGTGGTTATGACAGAAAAGTCATGCCGAACTTCAAACAAGTAATGTCTTTAAGGGTGTCATGATTCTAGTCCCTGATCCAACGTGACTTTCGATTTTGAGGTCAAGATTAAATACATTTTAAATCTAAAAAATGTTTTCCAGCACTGACGACTATGCCATTGTTAGACTACTGCATCTGCATCTATCACATTTGTTCTGAGTAAATCCTTTTCACAAACAAATCAATGAAGGATCTCTGAAAAAGACAATAAACCATCTCCAGCACCAGTCTGTCGAGGCTATGTTGTTTTTGATGTGTTGTTTTTTTCCCCAAGAAGGTGGAGGTGAAGAGGATAAGAAATACTGGCGAAATCCCCAAACCTACCAATGAATTTGTTGATTAATTTGATTAATTTCCATCGATTTTTGATTTAGAATGACAATCCTGACACGTGCAGGTCCCTTGTACTAATCTAATTGGCTCAACAGGTGTGTCTGTACATTTTGGACCAATGGTAGGCAGAGTTGGTGGAACTTCTTTAGTCCGGTGATCAGTTTTGTATACTGCAGAAGGTGTGAGCAAAAACAGCCAGAGTGAGGTGTTAAATGAAGAGCTGCACAAGACAGGCACTACTGTGAGCACATGTCATCCTGGCAAACAAGTTTGCCATGGCAAACAGTGGAAAGCATCTGCTTCTTTCTAGCGTGGCATGAATGGTCACGCTTGCTCCCAGCACACCTCAGCACAAATATCCCATTTTGAAAAACAGCAAAAGAAAATGCCAGGTCTCTGTGTACCTAACAGTGGGTGCTCAGGACTGTAGCTTTATTAGGTCAGCACTCAAGCAGACAGCAAAATCAGGCATAATGATAAGCCATTTTCTGTTTGGAAGAAAAAGGTAACAGGAAGCTGATGGCAGACTGAATAATGGAGCGGTAACCAAATGGCACATAAGGCAGTAACAAGTGAAATGTTATAGCCGTCGACTTTGAGCAGGTCCTGAAGTGACATCATTAACATTCTCTGAATTCATTTTAAGATTTTCATATTTTGATGTAATAAAAAAACTCAACAGTGCAGTCAAGGCCCTCCCACAGATTTCTATACGCACTATGCTTGAAGACTTATCATTCACAGATACTATTTCACAGACAGTACTGGGAAGAGGTAAGGCTAGAGCTTCAAATAGCTTTAATGACAGCGCAGAATGTGGTAACACTTTCAAAGGGAGATTTTTCAAATTATATTGTGAAATGAAAACTACTGACAGACACATCAACAGTTTATGAATAATTTAGGTTTTTCTAGCTGGTATTTCAAGCAAAAAGCCAGCAGCAAAAAAGGAGTGAAACACAAATCATCAAAACAATAAATGCTACAGTTAAAAGAAATAATCCTGGTAGACTGGAAACTAAGCAACTGAAAAGGGGACATTAATCTTCCTGGAAAGAAATTCACTATTTATAAGTAAGCATAGTATATCAGACTTAGTCATCTCTTTTTTTATGACTTTACAAAAACTGCTGCATGCACTGCTATGTGTTGACTTTTTCCTGACCCAGGAACACATCATACAAATGTGCCTACAAGGGAGGCAGGCCAGGCGGTGCAAAGTCACATAAAATGCTGGTTTCTATACTTGCCTCAATTCTCCACAGCAGACTTTATAATAATGAGACTGCTTGTGAATGGCCATGTATTTCAAACTCAATGTCCCCAGTATATGATAATAAAGAAAGTGTAATCTATCTGAGATAACCCTATGGACATCACTGCGGTTTACTTTCTCAGACTTGAAAAAACCCCTCCAGGGACTTTATACAACTGTTTTCAAAGGCTGAGTGGTACTCCTCGTGACTGGTAAACTGATATTGATGGGTAAGGCCAGTGTACTCCCCCTTCAACCTCACCTGTCATCTACAACTGCTTTCAGGCAACATGGCGGCATGCCCTTTAAAGAAATTCTTACAGCCATCTCAAGGTAACAGGATAATCAATGTGTCCTGTCTGGAGCCTCACTTCGTACCTTTACATCATACTGTTTGGTGAAGCTTAATACACACATAGTCCAGTGCAGCTCATCAGAACTGCATTCCAACTTGGAGTAAAGGGCTTTTTGGATTACAATAATACACTCCTGGCTGCAATAAACAACAGTAGGCTCATAAGAGTAATTATTTTTGGTAAATTTGATGGTGGTGAGTCAGAAAACAAGTCATTTGTTGTAGGAGGGAGGAAATATTTTTAAAAAATCTCTACAGATAATTGTATAAAGAGGATCATTATGTGGAAGTTTATGCAACTATGTAAACAGCATCAACAGACTGTGGCTCCACTCACGACTTTGGCAAGATGGGCTTTAATTAAGCATGTGCACAACTTTAATTAAATGCAGCTAATTAAAACAAACTTATCTAGTTCTATTTTTAGGTCACTAATATTGATGAACCGCTTAGGTAACTGAATCTACACTAACTTGTTATTGAAGGTAAATCAGTCTTTGAACTTTAAAAGTGTATATGAATGTATATCACTGACATGTCAAAAAGGCTCTCATATGTCAGAAAATGTGAAGAAATATTTGTTAAAGGAACATCAGCTGCAGTTGGCATTATTATTGCAGGTCTGCAAACCCTTGACAACCGTAGCAATTTAGGATAAGTAAGGCATTTTTACTAAATGATGGTCAGTTCCGGTGGTCATTGCAACTGCACAATAAAAACATCATGTGTTTGTTTGTTTTGTTTTTCAGAGAATAGAGGTGATATTTGGTTTCGGTTCGTTACTAGCTCAGGATAATCAGTACAGTAATTGGTGAGTAGGGACAGTCAGCACACCAACAAATCACTGTAAATGAAACATGTCTGCTGTGCCTGCTGGAGAAATTCTGTCCAATGGCCTATGAGAATAATGAAGTTGGGCTGATAACACCAGCTGTCAAGTTTTCCTGTGGACCCCTTTATATTTTTCCAAATGTAATGCTGGGAGTTCCAGAGTTAAGACGCATTAAAACAGCAACAGCACCAATCACCTGAGATACCCGACAGTCACAATGCAATTATCATGTCGTTGTTAACCTGGCAGCCAGCTGGGTAAAATAACAGATCATTAAAGCACATCAAGGTAGGAGCATGTCCATATTTTAAGTTGAGGTCAAAGACAGGGATACAGAATGTAAACTGAATAACGACATGGGGGTACTATGCATGCTCGACAAGCTTGTAAGTGATATTATAGATCTTATAGCTTTCACTGCAGCACTGATTAAAATCATGGAGACAAATGAAGCCACGATTCAGTGCCAGGGGACCCTTACTGTAAATTACATGGAGGCTGTAAATCAGTGGGGAATATGACTTCACAACCTACACCTCTTGCGAGACTCCAGTGCTAACTTAAATGCATCAGGGATACCACTGTTGTTTATTCAACAAGACAACCATTCAGAACATATGGGTTGGGAATTGAAAAGTACTGATGAACTACCAATGACCATCTTTTTACCTTGCACCTTATATTTTCTAAACATACTTCTACTGTTTTCAAATTTTAAATTCAGGTCTCAAAGTGGTATTAGTGTAAATGTGATTGTACAGTCGTAGTCAAAAGTTTGCATACACTTGGAAAGAAAATGTAGTGAGAAGCCTTTTGTCCCTCCAGAGAAAGCTGCATGGAATCTGTTGAGTTGCCTCGAGTGTCTTCACTCAGTGGCTAAGTTGCATTGTGGGTAATGTAGGTGCAAGATGTGTAAACACAGTTTAATGTCTAAAATTGGTAGGGTTACCCTTTAAGTGTGACTTGAGTTTTTTAGTTTTTAGAAGTGTTTTTAAGCTGTTTTTCATTTATTTATTTGGATAACTGTTTAACCTTTATTTCTCATGTCTATGAATCAGATTAGTTGAACATTTAAATAATTAAAAACACATTTGCATAAGCAGTGTTTATCCGAGGATATGCTGTGAGTTTAAATTGTTTTGTTTTGATTTGTTACCACAGTTCCTAGTCTGAATAACTTAAGACAGGTTAGCAAGATGTAACCAGCATGTAACTAAGACTTCCACTGTCCACAATGGTTCTGTTTCCGTTACACAGACAGTATAGCATAAGTCAGGAGCAGGACAGCAGCAGTCCAGTAATTGTTTAGTTTAGCTTACTTCCTAAAGCAAAAGTCTTTATGGCTTCACTCAGACATTCTACAGCCAGCAGCTCTGTTTAAACTCAAGGCCCCAACTCGTTCACTCTGCTGCACCTTTCTTTTACAACCTTATTGTTGTTGTTTTTTTTTATCTCTGCCTGTCTTCTCATGTGTCCCTCACTGATGCCATTCTCACAAGCAGTACTGGAATCAGTTATAATAAGTCACAGTCACCTTGTCATGACACAAAGGAAGAATTACCTTCAATTCTAGCAGTTCAAAGGTAAAGGCTTTATAAAACCTCTGAGCTGTGTTTGTTACAGTATGATAGAAGTTATAACTATCAGAGTGGCCTTTGAACAAAGAAAAACAATTGAGAGATGCAGCTCCTGTGGACGGTGTGATGACATTAAAACAGAAAAGAATGACGAAGGCATCGAGCCTAAATGAAAAAGTATTTTCTCATTACAATCGCAGGCAGTGTGATCAATATTTGCAAAAATGAACCAGACTTAAGCAGCCAACACTTGTATGTGACTAGAGAGGCAATATCTAGAGCTCTTCTAATCATCTCCTTCTATTTTTAGTTCCCTTTCAATTAAAATCTCTTTTATAGTAGCTCCAACAAATTAAAAAACTCTTGCACACAATTACATGCATATGCTTTGAATGCCACCTTTGGTATTACCAGTGTCATCAAAGACACAAATTCATTATCAGAGGATATGTTACTTGCTCCATGAAGTATTATTTGATGATATCAGTCACTGCTATGCTGTTTGAAAATTTCACACCATCTTTTTCTTTTGAGGGATTTTCAAAGCTTTGAAATCCAAGACTGTGTCCACTATTACTAACCATCATAACCACTCGCTTCACAACAAGTGATCAGTCAGGTGGTTATTAAATGGCACAAGTCAACAAACACTTAACTTATGGTGACTCTCAGAGGGGTGACAAACATTAGAGATAGAGTTATTAGAACCAGCCAGCATCAACCACTACTAAGCTCACAACTAAACCACACATTTACAAGTGTTGAATATAAACTTCCAGTAGACAAATGATTAGCTTCATTAAGTTATTTTTTTAGTTGTTTGTAATGTTTTTGTTGTATGATGACCCTGATGAAGGCCACATGTGATCACAACGTTTTGACCCTTTATGGGCCCTGACACCAGGGCCATCAGTGAGCGTCCCTGGCAATAGTTTTTGTGGTGAGTACTGCACCGTTGGCCTTTGTCAGCGGCTTTTCAGTCGACTGAGCATGTTGAATCGGGCAACATTTATCAGACATGTTCTTGATTAGAAGCGGCTATATCAGCGAGAGTGTTGGGAAAATACAGCTTTATGGTGGTTTTGTTGAATGACGAATAAAGACTACAGCCACCCTGTGGTATGGAGACTTATTACCTCTCACACAGGTGCAGAATGTACGAGCTGGTTAACAGCCTGCTGTAGTTTTTGCTGAGTGTTCGAGGGCAGCCTTTTGGCAGAGACACAGGCAAATGAGGTGATGCAACAGCCGCCCTTCATCACCACCAGTTCTCTGATATGGGTTTGATTTAGTTTCATTTAAAAAGTTTAATTTCTTGAAAACAGCGTATGTAGTGAGTGTGATGACTTCTGACTGCCTGCATATTTTTCCTTAATAGCCATCTGGTTTGACTTTAACAGTATTGTCCAGTTGGTTTACTATTAGTAGTTTCTATGCATTCCCACATGTGCACATGGAACAGAGCTCTAGAAGTCCTTTCTTGCCTAAATCTATTCTATGCTTGACATATACACACAAACCCCAAGACACATCAGTGAGGACTTATTCTACTAGAGCAAACTACAATAACCTTTCTGACATCTTTAATATCACACTGCAGACAGGAGCAGAGGCAATCAAAGGAGTTCACCAAAACTGCAGCAGGCAGCACTCTGAGCCCAAAAAGTCACACTGAGTAAACATAAAATGTGAGGATGGGAATCTGTTGGCACCTCGCGATTCACTTCAGAGGGCTTCGATGCAATTATGAAACAATTATTGATGCACCAAACTACTCATCATTCATTTTGTTTTACCGTGTGACAACTTGTTACTTTAAAAACATAGTGTATTCATAATGATCCATGCTACAGATCCATTTAGGTTCATTATCTCTGCTTGGGCTCAGCATTCTCACCAAAATACAGGCAATCATAATGTTCCATGGAATTTAATTATTGACATATCCTGCATCGAGACATACTCTTTCAAGAGAATATCGATGCACCCGAGAATACGTTTCCCCTACCAATATGATTCTATTGTATCATAGAAACATTAAAAAAACTGCTCAAGAATTCAACTTACAAGGTCAGTGATGGCAGTAAGAAAGTAGTAATTGCATCATTTGGTAGTGTTTTTCGAGCCATTGATGTATGTCGGGCTGCAGAGATAATTTTTTATTCCAGCAGGACTGTTTCTAAGAATGCTTTGTAAAAGCAACAGCGGACATCCCTTTGCTGATGTTTAATATTTCATACAGTAGAGCTTGCTTCATCTTGTTCTTACCTCGTCTCCTTCTCCCTCCCTCCCTCCCTCCTTCTATTCTCATGCTCCGTAGCCAACCAAGGATTACACTGGCCTCTATTGTGTGGCCAGTGGACCGTCTGGCTCACACTGCTTCTGTAAAAACCCTATCTCCTGGCTGCACAGGATTTCTGGTCAGAGCACAATGTTGCACTCCCGCCAAGAAAAAGCTGGCTTTTGTTGTGCATCGCATACTATTAAGCACAAGGTATAATGCCGCAATCACCAAAGGACAAGGTGGCTGCTTCTAGATGTGTTTGAAGGCTAGTCATGAAGCTGGAAGCCCCTCACAGGGCTTTCAATTCGAGAAGAAATTGTAATGTTGCTACTTTTCAAGCCACTTTTCTGAGAGTTTATTGTGAGCTGACCTTGATCCGACAGGAAGTCCAGCATGGTCTGCAGCAGGAAGGACAGGTGGCGAACAGACAGGCCAGGGTTGCCCATGCGACGGGAGGCGTACACCAGTTCATGGAGGAGGCGCATTTGAACAGCGGCCCAGCCTCGGTGGGTACCTGAGAGAGAGAGGGAGAGAGAGGGAGGGAAAGAGAGAGAGAAGCAACAGAGAGAAATTCACATTACAGAGCTGACAAGGCTCATTGCTGACATCTAATGTTACACAGCTGTCATATCAGATTGGTGCAGATGCATCAATTCATTACTGAAAATCATTTGTGTTTAATGATGTTAAAGTTATCATACAGCATAGCTTTTTGATTAACTAGGGATTGTGAGTCTGTACTAGAGCTGAAATGATGAGTCAATTCATGGATTTGTCGGACAACAGGGTCTGAGGACAGCGGCTGTCGTATGCTGTGCAGATTGTAGAGCCCCTTTAGACAAAGTCTGATGTGAGATCCTGGGCTACAGAAGTTTAATGCAGTTAATTTGACTTAACTTTTTTGATAAATGCTTACTTGATTAATTTCCATTTTCCATACAACGCCTCACTCCAGCTTCTCAACTGTGAGGATTCACTGGTTTGCTTTGTCTTTTACAAAGAATATTTAGGTCGGTCGGACAAAAGAAGCAATTTGGTGCCAAGTCTTTGGACTTTTGATGGCCATTTTGAGCCATTTCTGACATGTTTGAATCAAGCAAACTGTAACAATACAATACCGTGCTGGGAAACCTTGTAGACCTGACATTTATGTGGATGTTGCTTTGACACACACCTACCACCTGAACACTGCAGCAGACCAACATTACCTACATTACGTCCAACAAGTTGTTACAGACCTTGGATTTGTATTTACAACAGTGGTGTTGCGCTCTGAAAATGTGGGGGGCGCCAAATCACACAAAATGCCAATTTCTACATAATATTGCTTTAATGTTTTAATGTTGTGGCTGATTGTTGTGTATACACAAATAATAATAATAATAAATACAGAAATAAAAGTTGCAGGAATCAATGATAATCAAGTTTCATAACACACAAATAGTCAACATGAATGACTTCTATTTGATTTCTATTTGAACTGGCTCTCTATAAGCCAAAAGTGTGCATCTTATCTCTCTGTAATCACCTCAAGCCTGTGAATATTCTCATTCATCCAGGTCATAGTTATCTCAAGGAAATTGAATCGAACGCAACTGGATTTGGTTTTTGTCTTTGAAGACGTTTGTAATCACCTCAGTTTCAAAAACAGGTTTGCTTTGTTTTACTGATCTAAATTTGACAGAATGAATTGTCAACATCACCTAAGGCAGGATGATGAGTCAGTACTATCATGTTATTGAAATTAATGTTTTACACATGATAACTTTTTTCTGATGTTATGGATGATAACCAAAGACAGATCAGTGATGTTGTGATAATATTTTTTAGCCACATCTCCTAGGACACATACACAAAAACTACTTCTATTTCCTCTCAGATGTATTCAGCTAGAGGCGATGTAACATGTTTGACAAACCTCCATAAGTCTGTATTTGGCATGCTTCACATAATTAGTTTCAAGCTCAAGTCTTCTAATCGGAACCGTGTCTTAAAAGTGAAGTACCCCTTTGCAGAGTATCACATGTGCTCCAGCATGGTTCTAACGTAGCCAGAGTTGTTCGCTCTCCGGAGCTCCACAAGACATCTTAATAGCATTCTAGCCTGACACCAACTGTTACATAAGACCCTCAGCCCCCGACGAGATCCCCTGCTCCACTCCCAGCTGTCGACTGTTGACTCACTAAGTGGGAAAGAAAACTGGAGGAAAGATGTGCTGAGGAGGCCGCGGGGGCCACAGGGAGAGAGGGAGGATATTTGGTAAACACTCTGATGTTTCCTCAGCTTAAATACCACTTCCAATAACGTCAAATCATGCCTGTGATGCTTTTCATTTATCAGCATTTTTCTGCCGTGGTTATTATTCATCCTGACTTCTTCCTTCATCGGAACAAACTGTAAATGCAGTTCCTTCGTAAGCTATTTTTTCTGTCGTGAAACTGCACCCACTAAGCAGGCTATAAATAGCTGACTTCCACCTGTCTGCCAAAACCAGTGCTTATCTGGAGAACAGCAATCCAAAGGACACTTTGGATTTTCTAAGAATGTCGCTCTCGCTCAAACACAAAAAATGACTCCATTGGTGGTATTTTCAGACCTGAACTGGAGGTGTCTGGCAATCCATTTAACTCACCACCAAGATAATGAGCATGGTGCCGTGGCCAAGCAGTCGTACCGTCATGCAAAACCTGACTCAAAAGGTGCTGTACCTTCGGGCAGCCTTTAATGAAACTAGAGGAATTTTCTACTGTGCAAGGCAATGAGATGCCACACACACACACACACACACACACACACACACACACACCGCTATTATTCTCCCCAATAATACACGTGAAAATGATTAAAAGAAACTCCCCAAATTTCTGTGACATAACAACAACAGTGGAAAACAGGGCTGTATGTAAGAGGAAGACATAAGACAGAAAACGACCCCATTTCTGGTAGCAGAGGGGAGTAGTGAAGACGGGCCTGCGAGCCACTTAAAAAGCCATTTGTTCCACTGTATCTCAGGGCACAGCAGCCTTATTGGAATGCACCATTGATCCCCATTTCCTTTCTCACTTGAACCTGCCTCTACAGCTTATTGCTTGATAAACTCCCACCTGATCGTGTCTGCCAAAAGACGTACAACTGTCCTCCCCTGCTTTCCCATTAGTGTTGTGGGGACTCGAGAGTGGAGACTCAGACTAGGCCGTTACGGCTGATACATCAGTATGGAGACATTATGTATTAAGGGTACAAGTTCCATGGAATAATTCTTTCATTGGATAAGAAATTGCAAGAAGAATCCAAAGTCTGGAACGTTGGCTTAAGAGACAGATAAAAATCTATTAACTTGAAAACAGCACAAGAAAATATATTGCCGTCTCAATACAAATCCTAATGATCGAATGGTCAAGTATAAATTCATTCATAGATTTTTAACTCCCATGAAACATTTCCAGTTCCAACGTTTAGAACTAACTTATTAAGTCTTTTTGGTCAGATGTGTTATTGGATACAACTGGACCTGTACTCCTTTTCTTGCTAATGTTTTACTTTTGATGAGGATTCACAAATTAGCCTCACTTTATTCCAAAATTGATTTTTACTTTTAGGTCTGACAGCTGCAAAAAAATTGCAAGCAGGGCAATGCTCTTCTAGGGCATTTAATTACTGCTGTGTTGTACGTGGACAACAGTAATCTAACTAGATTTTTCACGTCAATATCAGAGGAGGGCTTGGTTTATTGCTGCACAAGTGTAGCAGAGATATTTGTATTGCCAATGACATTCACACACACTCACAGCTGCTAGAGAAATAACTTTCATGAGTGCCTTGGAAATGTCCTTTGAATTAACAAAATAAGGAGGAATCAATCAAACCTTCGAGTGTCATTACTCAGCAACAGAGGAATCCAACATTAAGGCACTGAATAGGGTTTTTTTTTGTATTAGCCATGAGGCATGATTTTATTTGGCCATTTTCATTTACACAGGATGTAAAACTGCACATATACCTTGGGAATTGGTTATTGGTTATAGAAACCAAGACGTAAATGTGGAGAAACAAGAGTTAGCCTGTGAAAATGCACAAATCAAGTTGGAGAAAATCTCAATTGTTTACAAATGTACATTAGGGTCCAAAAGTCTGAGCACACTCGTTAAAATACTTCTATCTTGCATTTTGTATGATTGTCATACAATTAATTTTCCTTAAGCCTAACCATTCGAGTGAAAAGTTGCATCTCTGGGTTGAGCGCAGGTGATTTCTTGGTTATCTTTGGTCTTCAAGTAGTTCTTGCAAAGCTTTGAGGTGTGTTTGGTCTCATTATCCTGCTGCAGTATGAATCCTTCTCCACAAAAAGTACAAACCAGAGGGTGTAGCATGTCTCTGAAGAATGGAGTGGTGCTTCTACCTGGTCAGGATGGTGTCAATTCTGTGTAGGTGTACAACTCCAGAGTAGGCAAAACAGCCCCAGACTTAAATATTCCCACCGCCATCATGTTCCACTCTGGGTTTGAAACACTGTGGTACCATTCTCTCTCCTGTTCCTGTCCTTACATACAGCCTTCTGTTACTGCCATCGTTTTTTAACTTGGATTCATCAGTAAATAGGACTTTCTTTTCATGGTGAAATTCTAGTGTTTCTTAGTCCACCTCAAACGTTTGGCCTTGTTTCACCTCCTTGGAAGTGGTTCAGAAACTGCTACGCTACTACTACAAGATCTCCTTCATTTGACAGGACTTTTGCTGATTTTGTGTTGTTTATTTAGCTAATTCTGTATCTGTGATGAAGTTACTTTTCTATATCTCAGAGAATTAAGTTTGAATTATTGATCTTCCGATAGTGTGGCCACTTTCTGCCTGATGCCACGCTTTGGATACAAGTGATCAAGTCACACGCACTGCCCCCTTAGAAAACTCTAAACCCAACCCCAAAACACCCCTTGCTCCTACCGTTTAATGTCTTGATTCTTTTTGGGACAGAGGGGTACATGGACCTTCACACTTCAGAGGGTTAAGAGAATTCTCTGCCATTCCAATGCATTATGGTCCTTTTCTTTATAACAAGCATGAATTATGACCAGTTTGCTGATGTCTCAGTAGCTAACTAGCTAGCTTGCTAGCATTGCATTGATATTGCTAATTTGTGCATGACAGTCCTGCACTTTGACATTTCAATGTTGCCCCAATGTTATTTTATGATCATTTCCAGGTTTACATGACACTATTAGAGATTTCCAATGCAGTCTTAGACCTTTGGTTAAGTGTCATCTTAAAGTTGAGATTTGTGTTAAAATGCATTCAAACTAAATGGATGAAAAGTGAAATCCTCTTGGTTGGTTTTGAGTTGTTAGATTTTGAAACAGAGAAAATAAATGTTATGACAGATGGAAAGATAAAATAGATTATCTATTGCATTTCTACTTTGGTATTTCTTCACCTTTTTGTCACTTAAAGGGGAAATTAATCCCGGTGGTACAGATCTAGCATTTAACATTTTACCTTAAACCATCTTCAGCTTGTTTCTTTAGACAGTTTATAAAAGGCGAGAGCCAGATAGACAGAGATTAACAGCACATCTGAGAAAAATCCTCGCAGTTTTCCTTGAATAACGATCGTAAGAGAAAATATGCCATCCCTGAGCATTTCTCTTCACTGTGAACTGTCTTTTGTGTTGCCAACGCTTGCCATCGAGTGGCTGCAGTGAGCAAGGGTCAATAGTCTGTAGAACCAAGAAGCTTATCATGAGGACCTTACCGACGAGTGTACAAAAGCCCGGGTCAGGTCTCAATTGTGGCTCTTTTTGAGCAAAGTGCTGGCTGAATGTAGAACACCCTGAAGGAGCACTCATGAAAAGAGGAGGTGGAATGAAGCGATGCTTTCATTCCTTTTATCTATTAAATATGTGTTTACACAGCTGACACTCACATATTCTGAATCCTGCAAGAGGGCACTGTTTTCAGTATTTGAAAAAGGTTAACTCAGTGAGATTAACTCCTTTTCACTGGTATAAAAATAAGAATGACAGGAGGAGACCAGTCCCTTAGTTCGATTGACTCTGTTAGATTTCTTTCCTCAAACAATGACTATATAGGAAACATACTTTCTATATCATCACCTCTTGATTTTATGCTTATCCACAGTGGATGAACTGCACATTCATAAATCTTATAGAAACCATTTAGTGCATAATATGATCTTCAGAGTACAGTGTTTCTCCAGCAGCAGCTACATCAATCAAAGTTCACTTTCTTAAACTGAAATGAACTATAACGGACAGCAACTCAACATTAAGCCTGTTTTCATTCTTCCAATATAAATCTTTTCTTTGTGTTACTTACAACACTTGTGCTTTGTGATGTATGTGTTTTGAATTAAATCAGCGCTTATTAAAAGTTTCTTGTAAGTGTACTCAGGATGCTCTTCAGCACCACGGAGAGCCAGCGTTAAGAAGCTCTTCAGCGCTGCTTTGGGAAGTGTATGTTTGAGTGTTCGCAGAAAAACAATTGTCGTCAGAAAATGGTGCTTTTGTTCAGCATAGATGATCTTAGGTTTTGAAAACTGACTCCTTTTTTCAGTCAGTCGTCAAGCAAAAATGCCTTTGTTGTATTTTTGTAAACTGAATATCTTTGCCTTTAAGACTGCTGATTGGTCACAACAGGCAATCTGAAGACAGTTTTTGATGTTTATAAACAAAACATAAACTAATCAAAAAAATAAGTGATATTGAAAGAAACCAAGTTGCAGTCCGGGAACATCCAATATGTGCGATGAATACTTTAACAGATAAAACACTGCCAAGTGTAAGTATGGAAAAAAGCTTGAGCACAAGTGCAAACATTTACCTTTACTGAAGTCCTTGGGATCCAGTGACAGACTGTATCCAGGCAGCGTCTCCAGCAGCAGCTTGTAGCAGGCCCTCCAGCCGGGCTCTGGGATGGTGGGAGCCACACACTGCATGGCTGCGACACGCTTGAAGAAGGCAGACTTGCGATGGAAGCCGATCAGCTCGTAAAGCTCGGACAAGATACTGTAGCGTTGGATCTTCTCCTCCTCCGACAGCTGCAGTTAGGGAGACTACATTAACGTCCTCTCCACTCAAAATTGTCTTTCGATTAATGTTACTTTGATGATTGAGCTCAACTGTGCAGAATGACGTTGTGCAGAGTTTGTTCTCACATTCACCTGATGAAGGGGTAATGATTCTCTGTGCTCATATTAACTCTCAGTTTAACGGTTGGACATATAAGCAGGATTTAGCGAACAACTAAGAAAATGATTGGAAGCCAATCATGGTCCAAGATGTAATTATCTCTTCAGTGTGATGTGGAAACATGAAACCCTAAATGCCTATATACTGACAAAGGACTTTTCAGTGCAGTATGAGCAGTGAATTTCTAAAAGTTACATTCAAGTTTTGACATGAACATTTGCATATTCATAGACTAGACAGGATTTTTCTATAAAGGGAGAAGATGTTCATTTACCTATAAATATAAACATATCAGACACAAATTAATATTCAAAGCAGAGCAATTTCATGTATCTTCATACATGTCTGGAGGGGATTTTTCACCATCAAAAACAGAACTATTTAATGCCCCCAGGAGCAATTTGGCTTGCAGACATCAGTCACGACACTAAATATTAAATACAAAAATGAACCCAAATGTCAATCCACTCAGCATAAACATACATACACAAATACACAGTAGCAGGTTAGCGCTAATGTATTTGTTGTTATTGTTACTTGTCAGCAAAATCATCAGAGAGAGTATCAAAAAGGATCATTAAGAGGATTACTGTACTTTTACTAGACTGCTCTTTACTTACATTTACTGGTAAATAAACTGGAATCAGGTCTTTATGCACTAATTATAGCATCATAATATAATTTCAAGTATATCAAGATTTAAAATGAGATGTACAGAGGCTGAATTGCTGAACGCAAAGGGCAAGCCTGGAAGAAATTTCATTGGCTGCATAGGTCACATAATGAAACAAGACAAAACTAATCTTAAAAAAGAAAAAAACAAGATTTATCGCTTGAATGATAAAAAGCTAAAAAGGTTAGACTCTGTGGGGAGAAAAGGTAAATTATGTTATAGAGTGCTTTTTCACTAATAGTAAGATGTCCTGCAGTCACCCTGATTTAACTGTACACCATAAGGCTACTGGCCATATTAATCAACCTGTGCAGCTGGCAGCGCATTTATTTCACAGTCAGAAGGCGTACCTGTCCCAGGTTGATGTAAACAGCGTTCTGCAGGAACTCCGAGGCCTCCCTGGCCCTCTTCTGAATGGCCAGCACCCTGACCGCTTTCACACAGGCCTCCAGCTCGATCACTCCTGCGTTCTTATACTGCGAGAGATAAGAGGAGGAGCGGGGGAGGCTCTGTGTTAATGAAAAATTAATAGCCCGACAAGGGTCGCCCCGACTTCTGCAACCCACCTCATAATCAGAGGGAATGTTTTTCTATTAACATACGACCACCCTCATCAGTCACTGCAGACGTGGGATGACCGACAAGTGTGATAACTGGGCTCCCCTGTTGCTCATTTCTAAGGGATTCCCACACACTGCGACGTTCTGTGGCTCCGTTAAGAACCTGAGCTTCTGCTGCTGAGGCTGCACGCCGTGTGCATTTTTTATCTTGCCGTCCCTCAACTTCCCTCCACTTCCAGCCTCATTGTCTCCTTATTAAAATTCAATTAATATCTGAATGGCTATGTGTTGAGATGTAATTTAATTCTGAATGAACTAGTTACAGGTAAAAGGGCTGAGGGAGGTCAGCGCAAAAAGGCAATTATAATAATGAAGATAAAGCACAGGGTTGCTTCTGAATAGTTTGGGAGCATAATGAGCCCATTCAGCTTTCCTTAAGCATTAGGGATACTTTAATACTATTCTCTGTGACTTTGTAGAGTACAGTGGTCAAAGGGGAGCAAGGAATATATTGTGCCATGAACAGATACATAATACATATTGCTTTGTCTGTCCAACACTGCTTTTAAAAAGGTGAATACTGTGTTAAATAGAAAATTGCTTCTATTTCTGGAGAGTGTCTTTTTGTTCCCATGTAGCATTCAGAAATAAACAGCTGCTGTCAGCATATACTGATCTGATACTCGTCAAACGTGATTTTGTCACGGCCGTCACACTCCATCAAACCAAATCAAATACTGCCCCCTGGTGACATGGAGAAGTATTATTACACAAGTAGTGTATCAAAGCAGCCTGATGTTAAACACTATCATGTACAGTATGACCATTTAGCTAAATAATGGGAGGACCTGTTAATTTCTACCTAGATCCCCTACAACTAGCCTCAGGTGGCACCAATCTTTATTTCATTACATTGGCACTGAAATCTAGTCAAGATTGTTGATGTTGAAAGCTCTGGATGGTCAGACACGGTGGCGTCCTTATCCTGTCTATTTATCCAATCTAAAGAGGAAAAATAGCTACGGCACCCATCTACTTTAAAGAGTTCCAGACTTCTCTACTTAGTCTGTGGTACTCAGCCCCTGCGCCCATTTGTTCCTACTGAGGATGTAAATCTTTAAAAACAGTTCATGAATATGCAGAGCCCTCTAGGGTCACATGGTAGGAAAAAAAACCTGGATGTGGAAGTCCGTGGAACAGATTCACGAACCGTGCTAACAAACTCACGATCAGTGCTCTCAGATTCACCATCTGTGCGCACAGATTTTGCCATATTCTCATCGATCAGCTGTAGGCACCATGGATACAAGCAACCCAGCACAGCTACTGACAGTCCTATCTATCTATGTGGAGTTTGCCTTTGATAGAGATCAATAATCTATAAAGATGATGATAACAACTCCATATGACTGTATATGAGCAAAATTCTTGATTTAACTGGAGGAGGAGAAGCACTGCGGTGCATCTCTGTGTGCACAATGTGGTACGTGGATCTCAGACCGCTTGTTGGACAGGACAGGACATAAGAACTATTATTCTGATTAATAGGGGATGGGTTGAGGGTCAGATAATTAATAACATAACCTGCAGCGACCCCCCAGCATCAGGACCCACCTTTTTGTCAGCTGAAGCGGCACAGTGCAGCACAAGTGTTGTTGCTAGTTTTAGACTGACGGTCTTAAAATGAGGTGTGATCAGGTGCTTTGCTGGTACATCTCAGAGCAGCAGAAAGCGACTGCAGTCAAAGAATAGGCCCTTGATCTGAAGTCAGTGTCGCAGTGTTTTACCTGCTATATAGAGGGCTCAGTATTCATACAGTAAGATGCACCTTCATAGGTTGGTTTACAATGCATGCACACGCTGCTTTAATGATTAGAGGCTGCTTTCAGTCATTTAAAGGTTTCCTTTCGTGCACGTAGTAATGTCACTGTAGCAAACATCACGGCTCATTTAAGCAGCAAAACCAAAATCTATAGTTATAAACAGGACCGTACAGAGGATCCTCTCCAGAGGAAACAGCAGTGATAGCAAAATTACACAAAAACTGCTGAAAGGATTTCCAATAAATTTGAACAGACGATGGGTGTCGGCCCAGAATAGACTTGTCTAACTTTTGGTGCGGATCCAGATAAAGGGATGGATTCAGGATTTTTTTTTCAATTTCTTTAACATTGCCAAATTGGGTGTTTTCTGCATTTCTAAATCATGGATCTTGATGAAAAAAATTAGCCGTATTTAGGTGGCTGGTATCTGTGAGTGGATACAAAAGGGGACTGTTGGGCCTTGGCAGAGGTATGCACTATTATGTCAATTTTAGTGGAGTTTTAATGACACTGAATAGATACATATATATATATACACACACATATATGTAATAAGTATATTTAGTCCAACAACAATGACACTGGTCAAATTATTGATCAAAGAGTTCTATAGTTTATGGTCAGTACCTTTCCATAGTAGGAGATGGCCTCTTTATATTTCTCGATAATGTCCTCCGGACTCAGGCAGTTCTTTGCTCGTCCAATCTCAGTGCTGGTGTCTGCACTAATGCCGTTGGCTGTGAGGGCACCTACACTCAAAAGAGGATGGTATATCATTAGTCGAGAAAAGACAGCAGGATGAATGTCCACCAGTCTGCTCCACCACGAAATGAAAGGATACCACAGGAGTGAAAACAGGAAGGAGGGGAAGCTTAATCCACCACTTGGTCTTATAAGACATTGCCCTAGCTACCACCGCCACATGCATATTTATAGATAATTAACAAATAAAACACAAATATAAAGTTTAAAATGTTGTTCACAGAGCAGGATGGTAGCACATATCTGAACAGATAACAACAGGTGATGTTTTTATGAAACTATGTGAAATGTTTGTTCCTTTCTAGGTTCTGTCGCCCCTATCATCTGTTTAAAACTTAATGTAAATTCTAAATCTCCACCAACACCTCCCGTTCTCCCTTACACCAGTGCTTTGTGATGAATATTCTGAGGCCTCTGAAATCTCTAAGACGTGATCAAAATGTAATCTATGGCTAATGCCCCAGGCAGAGCTAAACTCACACCTGAAATATTTCAAGAGCAATCACACGGTGCATCTCTCAACCAAATCGGATTACAGTATCAATACCAATTGACAATGCATCGCCGAGCAATGGGGCTGTGTCCATAGCAACAAAATGGTGCTATCACTATGACAAATGTGTGAATAATGAGATGCTGAATTGCTATTTCTTAGGTCAATTTTACACACGCAACATTTAAAAGAGAATACAAAGTAGGGAATAACTGCGGAGAGCTTAATAAAGTAATTTGATTAATTGATTGAGATGATCAAGTTACAAAATATAAGTACATGTGTACTTTGTTTCTTAGGCTGTGAAAGTGAGAGGTTTAGCAATGGTGAGCATTCAACAAGCAGGAAATCAAAGTGCGCTCCAATAATGATGGGCTGCCACCTGCTGGTGCTTCAGCAGAGATATGACTGAATATTGTGCTAACAAATTACAAATAGTAAATGATTTTTATGTGATTAACAAAAGTAAAATGTGAGTTGTTAGAATAATGGGGCTTCAATAAATAAGGCATAGAAGCAACTAAAAGAGGTCATTTTAAGGGTTGTCTTCGACTGTGTAGTCATGTGATCATCAAAAGTGTGGCTGTGAGAAAAAGCAGGTACATTAGAAAAAAAAACATAAGTTGATGGTAAGCCAAAACAGGAGAACACTACCTGCTATCGGGAGAAAAGAACATTAATCAATATACAAACAATAAAATAAACCTTAGGATTCAGGGTGCTGATAACGTAGGATGAAAAATGACATCAAACACAGGGTGAATGTGAGCGGAAGCAAACAGGTGACTACAGGAGCTATGTTAGTTAGACATACCATACCTGGGTCAATGAGAACCTCCTGAGCCCCTACAGACAGAGAGAAAGAATGCAGATTCACTCCATGACGCAAGGCGCAATGTTAGCAGTGTTAGTCCCAACAATGAGCTTAATGGCTGCAGCTGTTTTCTTGTAATGTGTGCTCATCAAAAGTCATTATAAACATTTGGTATGCAATTTACTTTGCCAAAACAAAGTTAAAGGTATCCTGGGAAGATTTTATTCTGTAGTTGCGATACAGAGCTGTTTCTTTATGAGTGGGCCCTAGTTTTTTCACACAAGTGGCTTGCTGTTTATGGAGATTTGCTATTTGTTCTATAGAAAAATCTGTTAAATTGTACACAGGGGTACAGGATGCTGCTGGTAAATAGCAGGGTCTCCTTTCTAATAGATAGATTACATGATATTAGATTGACACATGCACTTGTTTACTCACCAATACAAAATCCATTTTATGTTGTACACATGCACGCATGCAGAGGTGACACGGTAATCAGACAAGCCAATGGCTTCAGACTATTCCACTGATTGTCAAGTGACAATAATTCTCCCAAGATCCACAGCAATGAGCCAACAAAGGCAAAGAAGAAGAAGAGTGCAAACTAGTAAACATGGATGTAAACAATGCAGGCTTGAGATTATTCAGAAAAATTAGCTTTGGAAATGTTTCATGCGACACCTCGACCTCGAGGATACAATGTGTTTTGGAAACATCACTCTGTTTATTTAATGGGAAACGCCGCAGGTTGCCTTTAACATATGTACAATCATATAAAAACTCTAATTAAAAAATTAAGTTAATGTCGTCATATGTGTGTGTGTGTGTGTGTGTGTGTGTGTGTGTGTGTGTGTGTGTGTTGAAAGACCAAATCAATTACCTACAGTGCTGAAATAATTATTCAACAATAATTACAACAATAATTACAATAATCATTTTAATAATAATAATAATAATAATAATTATTATTATTATTATTATTATTATTATTATTATTAGTAGTATTATTATCATCATTATTATTATTATTATTATTATTATTATAATAATAATAATAATGTTATTGTTGTTGTTGTTGTTTTGTTGTTGTTATGTTTTCATGGTGTAACTGATTAACCAGTAAGGGGAGGGACAGACAGGTGCCTTTATACTATAATCACTTGAGACACATTCACTGCACTCAGGTAATCTCCATTTCACTAACTGTGAGGCTGGTAGCACCAACTGGCTGGACTTCTGTTGAATTAGGTCAGTCACTTTAAAGGGGGTGAATACTTGTGCAATCACTTATTTAATATCATATATTTTTAATTAACTGACATTACTTTGTAGAAATGTGTTTCCACTTTGACATTAACAAGGTTTTCTTTTTATATTTTTTGTCATGAAAGCCAAATTAATTTATCATGATTCCATTTATAAAAGGTATGAAAGGGGAAAATATCCAAGGGAGTGAAAACTTTTCATAGGCACTGTAATTCTCCTCTTACTATCAAATACTCAATTTGTTCCTTGTTTGCTTGGTACAATAATTTATATATCTCTTTATGCACCATGAAACTGTTTACTGCCTAGATGCTAAATTTTGTTTCACTGTACTGGTATTTTCAGTGTGTAATGACAATACAAGTTTAATCTCATCTTTAATCTTACCTAATTTAATTTCACTGTTAATCTGATTATAAATATTAGATAAACAAACAATTATCTTGAAAATAAGTAAAAATATCTAAATGTTTATTAGTTGCAACCCTTGATTACGCAGCCCTCAAATATCGTCCAAGCATCATAAAAGCAGCAATTTATTTTACATTGTCACATGATGATGGTCTGCTGATTGACCAGTCAAGATTTATTTTCACAATAAGTGCTGTCATGCACAAAGCAGTGTTAATATCACACCATATTACTAGCATGTTAGTAACAGACTAGACAGATTAACTGATGTTAAGTTTTAAATGAATTAGCTCTCATTAAGGTAAATAAGAGAAGCTCCAGCATTTTAAAAGCTACCATCTTCAACTCTGCACACAAAGGAAGCAGCTTAGCTGAGCGAAGCTTAGCCATGTTTGAGTTGATGGTCAGCAGTGAATATTGTCATTCAGTCTCAGCTTACAGATACTATATTGTCCAGACCACTGTTTCTATCAGTCTGGTTACAGGGTGACATCACATGCTCACCTGGTCTGTGGCGTTTCCCTGCATCTGCTGGCTGGGAGATGCTTGGTTTGCGTCCTGCAGTCTTCCCTGCTGTGCCTCCAGGGTAGTGGAATATGACAGAGGCTGAGCACAAACCCTCCAACGCAGCTGGACAGCAAAAAAAAGACAAATGGTCTATCTCTACTTTGTTTTCAGTTTTCTTTCAAGGATTTTACTCTTGAAGGAGCTTTAAAAGGGTTATTAAAGTACAACAATCATGTTGTTTACATTGCCCCACCACTCACTACGCTGCATAGAAGAAAATAGCATAAATAAAGATAATAGGCTCAAACACAGGTAACTGATCAGTAGCTGATCAGTAGCTGATTCGAAAGCCTGACCAAGACATCAACAAGGCCAGTATTATTTGTCTTATCACAGATATACACATAGATAGTTAGTAAGCACCTGGTCACCGCTCTCTAATCACCAAATAATAATTTGTTGTAAAAAACACAAACTCTCAAATATCAACTGTGGGAATGGTCTCAATAATCCAGTCTGTCTAAAACTCCAGCTAATACATTTCAAAGACAAATAAAGATAACTTTGACAAAGAAACAAATTCTAACCTCGTAAATCCCAGTTAATAGTTAGGCTGTCATTATCCAGACTTACCACCCAGCCAGAGGAAGTCATTAACCCCCCTGAGCAGCTCCACAGCCATGTGGTAGTGGACCAGGGCATCCTGCAGCATGCCTGCCTGGAGACACAAGTCCCCAACATGCTTCCGCATCCGTCCCTGGCAACGCTTCTTATAATGTCTGAGAGAGAGCAGCGGGAAAAGGGGAGAAAAATGTTTTTAGACAACGGTAGGATGAATGAAGTGGCTCGAATTCTCGTGGTTTTTGCCTCTTAAATTGATTTTGGTTTGGGATTCATAGAAGGGACTTTTCCTCTCTTTAAACACAGCTCTGACTTTCTGTTATCGTCCTTTCTTATGTCAGCAGGGTGCCGGGAGTGGAGACTGAAGTGAGTCTTATCAGTCAGCTACAGTGGGGATATATGAGGAGGAAAGCACAAGCGAAGGGGAAGCAACTGAAGGACAGAGTATGAGCTGACACAGTACAACCCTGTATCACAATGTCAGGGACTCAGGAAGGAGCAGCTTCACCAGGATACAGGGGAAATGTAACTTTTTAGAGGAAAGTCATGGACCCCATTGTGGAAAACATTTAAGCACTCTCAGAGACTGGGAAGGTTATGTGGGACAATAACATGGATCAGCAGGTAATCAAGGACTCAAGGTGAAATGTAGCCATGTACAAAGTTTTCTTAGCTGTATAAAAGCACATGTATTTTAACTATCTATATAAACATCTATCCTGAGAAGATATATAGATTCAATGTTCTGGCTGAGTAAAACTGACTAAAATGAAAAGGCTGCTCTTGAGGGAGTCATAAAAGATTAACCACACAATTACAAGGATGCCATTATCAAATTCATGTATTTCATGTTCATGTATGCTCTCATGAGTAAAGACATGAGATCCATGTGTCGCTCCAGCTCAGACAGCCAAATAGATGAAATCCCAAACTGCACCTTCCCAGTCGCTGGGACAGACCTCAGCAGTGTGTACTGCGCCAAACTGTGTTCAGTGGGTTCAAACTATCAGCACCTCCTTTAAAAAGGACCATACCAGGGTTCTTGCATGTTTTAGAACAAAAATATAATGTATATTGTATTCAGTTACAATGTTTAACATTAAGTTTAAACATTTTCAGAGGTGTGTGAGTGTTTTTTGAAAAATGAAGGTGGTTACTGGTTTCAGTTAATTCAAACAAAATGCATGTGTAGTTCGATAGATGATAACACTTCATTTAACAAGCCCGTAATTTCCTAACCATTTTTCTAATAATTTCCACAAAGTCAACAAGAAAATGTAGTAGATTTTAACTGGAGCTTTTTCTTCAAGGAAATTCCAATTTTCACTCTAATAAGTACCAAATTACATTGGTCTTAGAAGGAAGCTTCATAGGAAGTTACTGGGAAATCATATACCCATAAAACAAGGTGTTATAAAGTTCATCTCCTTCCCTCGTATAACTTTTTTTTTTTTTTTACATATTTCCTGTTATTGCAAAACTATTTATATTGTATTGTATACATGTAAATCATATCATTACATTTAAATGAAATAATCTAAATTATTACGATATTATTTCAAGGCCATCATCCAGCTGGAATGAATTCAAATCTTCTTTATCTGCACTGTGATAGTCACTTCAAAAAACAAAATGAATGGATGTATAAAAAGACTGAAGGGGTGAGGAAGGGAAGGAGTAGGTATGTTTGTAGGTAGGTGACTAGTGGCTACCAGGAGGGAAGGAAGGTTGCTAGTTATTAACAATACACATGATTTGTTGTTGACAAGCAAAAGCACAGAAAAACACAGGTGTGGTCCTTTTAATTAAGCCCTGAATCCTCCCTACAAATACTGTAAAAATGTAGCTTATGAGCCAGGACTGAATTGAATGTAGCGTTTTCTTTATTGTAAGTGTCAAACACAAGATTGCTGATATAACATTTAAGTTAAACTAACGAAATGAACTGTAATGTAGTGCTGCAAATCAGATCTCATCTACTCTGATGAAAGAACACCAATTAGGATATGGTGGGTTGTGATGAGCTGAGATTCCTTCATGTGAAAAATTAGGCAGTTGCTAGTGTTACTTCTGTGGAGTACACAATTTCGCTAACAGTAGTTACACTTCATCAGCTATGGGGATATTTTTGGATAGAAATTTTCCTTTATCTAACTTTTATCAACCATTTTTAGATCAGTTAGTGTATTCACTCGAACCTGTGGAGGAGCAATGAGTTTGGCTTGGAGTCATGAGGAAATGCACAACAGCACAGAGGGCTGGGTGTTTCTTTCAGGGCAGAGCTAAAGCTGATGGGATCGATGTGGGTTTACTAAACTTAAGCGTCTAACATCTCACCTTTTCACACCCAACAATAAACTCACAGGACAGTATGAGAGAAGAAAAGAAGAAAGACATATAAACCAATTTCAACAAACCAAAATGAACACAGCAAAAATCAAAAGACAGATTTTTGAGAGGTGAATTTCTGAGCAGGAAAGGCAGACATGTAACAAGCAGCTCGACACAGAAACAAACATTAACAAATCATGCAGTATAACACATTTACTGACAGCAATGGACGGTTAAGCATTCCTTAACCAGCCTCTAAGTGCTTTTGAAAAAGGGGTTATGGTGCAGCAAACAGAACAACTCACCTGCTATCAGTGTCCAAACCCACAAAGTCCTTCTTCTCAAACGGAACACAGAGCAGTGGTATCTTGTCTCCTGACTTGTCTGTGGCCCGGTCGAGCCGCTTGGACTCCAAAACAATAAAGATGGACTCCACAAAGTCCTCCACCCTCTTCTCTACATCAGAGCAGTCTTCAAAGCTTGGGTAGAAGGCCACATCTGTCCGCTGCTGCTCTGCGATCTCTCCCTGCAGCCCAAACACCAGCAAGCGAGAATCGTACAGCGTGGAACTGTACACCTCCTTCTGGCCGTGGAAGCGCTCTGCGGTCTGTGGCCACTCTTTGGCCGGGCCGCAGGTGGTGATGGAGATGAGGCCCACCACCTTGCGGTGCGTCTGGAAGTCTCCCCACTCGTTGTTTTCAGGCAGGTAGTGGTGGCGGTAGCGGATGTAGAGGAGACGCTGCGAGTCCCTGATGCTCACCTGGCTCACGCTGGCGATGCGTTTGTAGATCTTGAAGAACTGGTCCTCCGGTACGATACCAACCGGCTGGACCACCACTAGTACTGTCTGGTGGTCCTCGGCACACTGCAAGTAATCTGGGACGCTCATCTTCACATGTGGCTTGAGGACACAGAAAAACAAACATTTACTAGAGCTGATCATAGTTCCCCTTTTTGTTTCCTCAATTAACATGCAATAACGTTCTTATTTGTCTTATAATTAGAACTGAATTTATCATTTTATTCCCTTGGGGGAAAGTAGTTGCACTTTGTTTAACTGTGGTTGAACTGTTTTTAAATGCTGCGTGCACCTCTAACTAAATTTCATTCACCTCCACTATACTGGTGTGAAGGAATATGTTAGGGGTAAAAATCTCAAAACAAAGCAGATAATATCTGCATGGAGAGATCATCAAAGTAGGTGAGAAAATTTGCTTTGTATTTTGGTGCACTGTTCCTTTAACAGTAAAGAATACATAGACATAAACGTAATAATGAAGTCTTTAGAGCACAGGTTGTGTCGTCACTGTCAAAATGTAGGGGAGAGATGATGACTTATGCATTCAGTCCTATATTTTTGTAGCTAAGTTATTTCAAATTTGGCCCATTCACATTGTCTGTTACATTAATAACCATTTTTGTTTGTGTTCAGTGTGCCGTGTACACCAAAACAGCTGTTGACGTTTGAATGAAAAAGTGCTGCTTGGACCCTCTGATGTACGCAGGGTGAAAAGAAATGAATACCAGCGACTCCTTCATGGTCACAAACAGTGGTTTCTAATTAAACACAACGCTACCTTTGCCGAAAACCAAAGAAAAGCACCTGCTTCTGTCTTTGCTAACACATACAAGCAGTGGCAGCTAAAAGTGACAGCATATAATTTTATTACAGCGCTCAAATGTGACGAACACGAGGTTTGCAACGAAGGGGAAGCCCTGCTGTCATTAGCTTGTACTTATTTAAAGAGAAAAACCTTCCGTGAAGCTACACTGTCGTTTCAAAACAAGGGTTGTAGCTAGCTTCGCTTAGCTAGCTAACGTCTGAATTGGCTTCTCGTGACAGTCACACAGTAACAACACTGACTGAAACAACGAGATAGTTCCTGCACATATCAGCTCAGTAAGCTCTTTTTGGCTTTCATACTAACGCTGTCAATATTTAATGTTATCTCACGTTACCTTAGCAGCAACCTGTCAAGTTTTGCAGCTTCCTTCTTTGGACCAGTGTTTGCAACACCAGGCAGTAACACTCAATCAACAGTAAAACTTCCAGTTTATATTTTCAAAATAAAACCATCATAAGACTATGAAATGTATCTTGGGGTAAGGTGAGGCGAACAATGAGTCTCTTGATGAATGAATAACTTTATTTAAGAAGAATTCAGAAGGACCTTGTTGTATGAAATCGAGTCTCAACCAACAATTTTTAGTACAGCTCCGTAAAATAAGCGAATTGAGCTACGAAGAGATACGACAATACACATACTAAAGGATAAAGGGTGGATAGGAAATAATGTGAGAATAATTCTCTACAACGCCATTTTTGCCCAAAAAAGCACTTTGTCCTTCCACACAAGACAAGGTGCGTCTTTGATGTGAACATGCCACTTGAACTTTTGCTGTTATTTTGAAATTCGAATCATTTTCCTGCATTCTTACGTTAGCTTGGCCACTTCTTTCTATTTTGGCATTTTCTTCTTCTGCAAAGGTAAAGTCTAATAATGCCACTACAGCTCCACCTAAAGAACAAATACGGTACTGCAGTTGAATAAAACCTATTAAAGGATAACTCCACCAATTTCACACAATAAAGTGTTTTTACAGGTTATGGGGACCTACTCTCCTGACTTACCCTTTACCTATATAAATGTACATTGTTATGTACTTGGTTATATTTTTTACAGTCATATAGTAGTATTCTTCATTATAATCAAATTTACCTTGATTTTCTAATTACTAATTAACATTAAATAACTTTTGTTACATTAAATCAAGTCATCAACTAGCTATATATTTAAATGTAGACTAACAAACTAGTTGTGTGTGTGTGTGTGTGTGTGTGTGTGCAAATGCAGTGCACATATTTATAATAAAGCCAGAATTTGGTGGATCAGTGAAAATTTGTAGCTCACAGGCAAATCATGCTATGAATGTACTGACACTGGTGATCCAGAGTGTTGAAAACATCATCGATGTGACTGTATTGGCAATCAGAATACTCCACTGACTTGTAAATTAAATATGACTCTCTTGCTGGTGAGCACATGCTCCAACACCATCTTGTAAAATTCCTCATTAAAATGAGGACTATAAATAAAAAATAAAACTTTTCTAGTCCAAAGTTTTGTATCGCTCTGACTAATGAATTTGAACAAATACCCAGACAGGTAGATTCAACTCCATTTTATTTTATTCACCCATAAATCACTTTTCACAATCTTCTTGGAAGACAACTGCATTTTATTCCCTATTTTCTTCATTTTTTGGCCAAGGGGAATTGGTCCAAAAGCAAAGCAGGAGCTCAGAGAGAGACATGGAATGTCTAAATCATGGTTGATAGTGAATATACATCAATAACAGGCAAACAACTACAACCATCCACTTACAAAACAGTGCACAAACATTGTGTGTGAAGGCTGTCATTACTAGGGATCCCAAACCGTAACCGCACAGTTGTGAAAGCAGGGAGGGTTTGACAGATGTTACAAGTAAGAGAGGGAAACCATGTTGTTCTCAATTTATATATATAAAAAAAAAAGACATGCGACCCAATACATGATTTTTACATTGAGATCACATAACAGAATCAATGCACATACATAAAAGCACAAGTAAGTGATGCCTTCATTTTTCCCATGTGGTCAGCCTTAAGACTTCAGTCAGGTCAACTGAAACATACCAGCTTTGAACCTTAAATCTGTGTTCAGAATGAGACAGAGTTTCAGTGCATAGTCACATTAATGCATCTTCACGCCCAGGACAATCAGGGAAACTGTAACACAAAATAAACAGAGGAAGGAAAAGCTACGTGGTTGAAAGCTGTTAGATTCACATCTTTTCAGACTAATCATTTACAATCATTAAGAAATGCTTCCATCTAGGTGTTTGGTGTATTTTTGTTCGGTCAGCCAACAATACAGGAACAAAGCTTTCAAGTTATATGGAATGTGGAAAACATAGAAGATAGCAGGAAAGTACTAATACTATAGTGAATATCCACCTGCAAATGTGCATTTCAGATATATATTGGCACCAAATGTGACATTAAGAAAAGTGTTCATCTTGCTCCGCTGGATGCTAGACTTAAGCAGCTAACTACTGGAAGTTTTTTTTTAAAGGAATATATCAACCTTTTTAGTAAGTTTGGCCCATTGGTGACCTTTATAACATACCTAATGACATGACATAAACATGTTTTGATGTTAAACACCAGTGGTGTGGCCAGGATTTTTTGAAATACTGAAGTCCAAATGCCCCCATGAAGACCTAACCTCCTCAGAAAAGTTTGACTAGACACCAAAAAAAGTTGGTTAAACTGTTTAATCATTTGTATTTTTCAGATTGTCATTTATGTAGCTATTATTTTACCTGTTCAGTTGTTTGTGAATATTCTCATTCATCCAGGTCATAGTTATCTCAAGGAAATTGAATCGAAAGCAACTGGATTTGGTTTTTGTCTTGAAAAGACAAGACAAAAACCAAATCCAGTTGCTTTCGATTCAATTTCCTTGAGATAACTGTTCAGTTGTGTTTCCTGTCAATTGTATTACTTCACATAAATGTCTAAATAATCCACACTGAATAAAATTCTGGTGAGGAAATACTGAAGGCTTTTATGTTAGCCTGTGGAGTAAATTTTAAATACATAGATTACTGGAATCAGCCTACAAAATATCCACCATTTGTAAGATTACCCTCTACAGGTCCTTATACTCCCCAAATTCTTGAGGGAAAAAAAGATTTATTAGGTGCCCCCTGGTGGTCATATCTAAAGTTACATTAACTAATGGTAACAGACACTGATAGTTACTGTCGACACAAATATTCTTAAGACGTTTGTGAAATTAACTCGTAGCTTATGCACCTTTTTTATTTTCTATAGATTTAAAAAGTAAGATATCAACTGGCTTTAGCTTTCTTAGACATTTCCAAAACTTAGCTTAAAGGTACCCTGTGGAGTTTTTGACCACCAGTAGCACTAAGGAGAAATGTTTTTACGGGTGGGTCGCTGTTTAGTTGGTATCATGCACACAGCCGACACACACACACTCCTGCCACTAGTTTCACACTACTCAGATCTGACAGCAGTAATGTACAAAGAGGAGTAGCAATGCGTTTATAAAGATAGAGAGGAGGAAGACTGCAAGCTAGCAAAACATGGATGTAAACAATGTGCAGCGTAAATATTTGTAGGAAATCGCCTTTTGTAAATGTAAGGAATGATATGCACTCAACAGGTTTGGTATACCTCGATGGACGAGGTCTTTCTGTTGAGAATGTAAACAAACGTTTGTTCACAAAAAAATGCCACATCAAAGTGATTGGTACATTATCGAAGTAGGTCTGATGAGCACTGGGTCCCTATAAGGTGACCAATGGACCAAAATTACAAAAAGTTTTCTTGCCCCAAAGAGACATCCTTAAGCTGCTATATTTCTTCATTAATTGGGTTTAAGGACACTAAAGTCCTTGCTACTTCCGTGTGCATTTGCATCCATGTGATGTACAAATAGTGCGCAGTCATGTGCGACATGGGAACTTGAAGGCTACAGAAAAAGATGACACAGTAGTTAAGACTGAGTGATGATGGTCTGTTTGGTCTGCAGAGGATCAGGAAGATTCTGGGTTGAATGCTGTCATCCAGTGGATTAGTTTAATCTCCAGCAATCATGTGGCCACGGCCAAGATTAGTCGACCTAATTACAGCACATTTAGACGCCTCATTGATTCCTAGCGGACTAGGAGCACTTAGTAACACTAGACTGTCAGACCAGGAAAAAGGTCTGAAAGAAATCAAAGGAAGAAAAGAACAAACACATAAAAGTATAACAGATTAAGACTGATTTAAGAGTCTAATGGTGCAGTAGGGGGAATGTGTGTCTTCTGATTAGTTGAATACGAGATATTTGGCATCCTTCATCATGGCATTGAAAGTGAGTGGACACTGCCAGTGGTGCAGAGAGAGACTGAATAAAGGGCCTCCGTTAGGGCAAAGGGTGGATGGGTGGGTGGATGGGTGGTAGTTTTTTAGGGGAATGGGGTCAAGATGGAGCAAAACACTCCGCCCTCCTCACGCCAGCTTCAGAAATTGTTCCACCGTATCTGCTTCCACCGCCTCCGAAAACATTTCATAGTTCTGTGAAGAGAAAGAGTGTGGACCAGAAAACAAGAAAACAGAAATTCCTCAGTCAACAAAAAAAAAACATCATGACCAACATGCTTTACATGTGACTTCAGGTTGCATCTAATTAAAGGTGAAGAGAAAGCCCAAACATTCCTGGGCACGGACTGATGATGACAGGTATGCTAAGCAAGTTTGTCTGATTCATGCCTGGTGTGATGTTTAAACCTGATTTGGTCACTTGGGGGCAGCAGAAATGAGCTGTAACAAAACACTGACAATGTCACCTTTTCATGGATATTGCAAACTGGTGAGCAAACAGTTGAATATTTACACTACCAGCAGTTATGGAGCAACATTATCGGTCATGTGAAATCCTGTTTTCGCTCACCAGTTGAACGCAAATCCAAAATTCACTCCTTTTAGCTTGGTCTTTGGTCTCTACCAACTACTGAGTTGACTCTTCTGACTCTTAAGCTGCTAAATGCTCCACTATGTTCACTATGTAGTTGCCAAATGATTAAAAAAGGATAGGGTTTCCACATAGACTCCTCCAGCCTGCTGCACCAACTATTTTATTAAAGTAACTTTGCATTTGTGCTATAACTTAGGAAAAGAGGTTTCACCGTATAAGTTAGCTAAAAGTGGTTGTTTTTTTGTTTTTTTTTACATTTATAAAGCAAGTCAACGACGTACTAACGATGTACAAGACATTGTCGACTTTACACTTGAACTAAGTGACGCAACAAGCTGTTAGCATCTTTTAAGCTTAAAGGAATGCACCACATTAAATCAAAAGTTTCAAGTGTATGTGCTTTCCTCACCCCACAGTACTGGTCTTCATTGAAAAGCTGGGGAGGGACTGCTGTTGGGTCACCTGCTTTGCTTCTCATCTCATCCCGAAGCTCCCCGCCAACAGAGATGTCCACAAGCTCGTACTGGATGCTTTTACTGTCAAGGATTCGTATCATTTCGGCCTGTTGGGACTTCACCTGGAAAGCAACAGCACTCATCAGAACTGCACTCAAACCCATCATAACCACTGGGAAACAGTCAATTCATTATAAACGAAGCACATTATCTGGATATTATCTTGACATTTGCCATCACACCTCAAATCCTGCTTCTGTTGCCTACATTTCTAAAAGAGTAATGGCTGTCATATAGGTTTAGTCAGGGTGATAAATAATAAGCAGGCAAAGGCCATCAAACAACTTTAATAGACTGTTCAAATAAACCTTGTAGTTCTATTTCTTTTCAAGGGCAGAGACAAACTGTTAAGACATTTTTCCAGACACAGTAAAACTATATCATTTAAGTACTGTACTTTTTGAGGCTGGGCTTTCAAAAAGCAGTGGCTTTATCAGGCTCCTGGATGATGATTAATAGACCTGGTGAACTGAATGCTCTGCTATCTTTCTGGCCGACTGAGGAAGTTGGGAGGGGGTGTTTGTAAAAGGGACCACACCTAAGCACAGCACCAACTGGAAAACACAAGCTGGCATTTAGTCCGCCAAACATAGTTGTTGTGAGCTCCAGTGTCAAGTCCTTCAAATCAAAAAGGGGAACTTTCTTTGGCTTATTTCACAAGACTGGAAAAGAAAAAAGCTGACTCTGTAGTTTAAAGCTTTTCTGAGTTGTGTGAAGAACAAAATTATAACAGTTGACAAGTAGCCATACAACTGAATATACTATAAAATATTTTTAAATTGAGAAACTAATTTGTGACACACACACATTAAACTTTTTGATGTGTAATACCACTGTAGATATAAGATGCATTAAAAGAGCAACTACTACTTACTCCGATATATCAAACCATTATAAAAGTGCATGACACAAAGGGAATTACATTTTTGTGGGATTACTTGGATACGTTTTCATTTTGGAAATAGAAAAAGATGGTCTTGCTATCATTTAATTGAACTGAAACATGTCAAAAACCAATACATACATTAAAATAATATATAAGAATAAAATTGATTTTCAATATCTCATTTAATTTAAATCATTTGCAGTTAAAACTCTTCATAATGGCTACTATTCTGAAAAATGTTACTCCATCAATAGCAGATGTGTGTTTTTTGCCTTTGGCGCTATAATAATTAAAGAATACTGAGTAATAATAACATGAGAACAGAATACAATGGCCATGCACCAGGTGTGAAAGCAGAAACACAGGGCGTCAATGGCACTTCTTCCTCTAAAGGCTTCTACCACATAAATTAGGAAGTTACCTTGCAGCATTATTGCACATGAGAGGGTTAAAAGCTAATGCACGTCACAAAACTTTTTCCACTACATGAATGCCTCACAACTAATAGGTACCAGATGTTTGGCCCAGTGCTTCGCCATACCCTGTTTTCACAAATGTATTCCTACAAAGGACATCAGACCTCTTCCTACAACATCAGATTGTTGATGTCTGCAGGCAGTCAACCTCCTCCACTCAATCCTAATATATTCAGTGGAAATAAATTGCAAAACTTCATTACCATGTCAAACTATTTAAAAGTATCCTGCTTACCAACTAACACATACATCAACTAATATAAACACATGACTTTTCCTGGATAAAAGGGTGTACTGGTAAATTCGGCTAACATATAAACTACCAGGCAGCTCTTACTTAAGTAACCTCTGAGGTTTAATACTTGGTTTCCGTGCTCCTTTGCCACCAAGCTACAGGAACTGGTACAAGAAGATTGACTGACTGGTGTGCTGAAATTCATTTCAAACAAGTGTTGCTTAGTGCATTTTATGTATGCAGAAACGGTTAACATATACTGTTTGTACGAGGCCTGAACATTACAATTTATATCTGCCTTTAGCAAGGTAGCCTTAAATTGCCAGATTTTTACATGAAGTTTGGCGTACAGTCCTCGATACAGGAAACGAATGCATATGGTCGCCACATTCAGCTTTTCCGGCCAACCTTACATACAGAAATGAGACTATGACACATGTGTCACAAGTCAGGGGGAAGTGATACGGGTCGTCTTATTGAGTATACATTTCTGCAAATAGCTCGCCAAATATGCTCGATAACGACAACAAAAAAACAACAACCAAGATAACGGAATTTAGGTGGAGGCATACATCATGTCTTCGTCCGTGCAAGTGTTTCATGTTTTGTTACATTTACGACTGATAACTCTCATCCTAGTTTCGCCAACGACCTGCTAATGCTGACGTTTACTGTTGTAAATGGAGACAGCTGAGCAGCATAGGCCCACTGCACTGTTAGTCAGGGGGGAGCTCTTACTGATAGGGTGCTGGGTGTGTCAGACGGACTGAGCGTTAGAAGCTGCCGCCGCCGGAGCCCGCGACACAAACACATCGGTTAAGTTTATCACATTGTGGCCGCTCGACTCACCGTCCGTGAGGCAGTAACGGTGGTGTAGTACAGTTTGATCCCCATTGCTGCAGGTCCTTCCGCTCCCTTTGTGTATCTGCTGCCGAGTGGCTTTCTCTCGCGCTGGCGTCAAGCTGGACCGTTATCGATTAAAAGGTAAGGAAGTTTGGAGACATCACCTTCAAAATAAAAGACCTACAATTTCACATCAAGGGGAACAATACCGCATTCAGTTAACTTTGAGTAAATATGACAAAGTATGTTTCCCAGTTCTGGGTTTTTTGGAAAACTCAAACCCACAGGAAAAACAGTAAGCGGCAAACACTGTAAAAAGCTGTTTGGCTGTGTGCTGAAAGGTTCCTGTGTGAAAACTCATTCAGGGGCTCATGGCCGGACTGAGCTGTTTGAGGGCTCAGGGGCAAAAATGAGCTGATGGGCTCCTATTAAAAGATAGTTTCACATGTTTGTCACATGCCTACGGACCGAATCACAATGTTTGTTTACAGTAACTAATGTGTAGAAAACCCTCACACGTTAGCTTATATAGGTACAATTTAACTGTCTTTTTTCACAATGTTATTTTCCAAGTCTGTACGTTTAATTCATCCAAATTGCATGTTTAATGCTTTCATATCTCATTCATTACAACATTTTTACTAATGTTGGTTTGGAGATCTAATTTCATTTACCTCTCACCACTGACAGCTTCAGTTTAGCCAAACTAGGCATAAGCATTAGATGTTGATGTTGTTTAGCTATCAAAGACACTGGCAAAGCAATATAGTACATGAACAAGCACAGCAGAAACTTCAGGTCATGTTTAACAATATATCTTCACACATTAAAGTTACGACACAAATAAACAAGCTTGCCAATACCTTGTATCTCCTCAGTGTAAATCAACGGCCAGTTTTCAATCTGTAAGTGACTGTTCTTGTTAGCAAAGTGTCACCGTGTTTCGGCCTCTGTGTGTTAATGATGCATGTCATTGGTCGCTTCAGTCATTCCTCCATCTATAGGCCACTGGCCAGGAAGAGATCAACACAGTTCCAGTGTAAGACATGGGCATAGGTGTCATTTACACTGGAGAAGCATGTCCCCATCACTTATTGAAATTGCCAGTTTGTCCCAATCACTTTATAAAAGCACAATTTGTTAAAACAGTGTTCCTGGAAAATAGCTTGTGCCACGAAATGTTAACTAATGAGAATGCTTTGCTCTCCATCAGCACCTGAATTTTTAACTGGCTGCTGCTGATTCAGGTGTGAAATTACGACAAAATGTAGTAGTTTTAGTTTTTAATCATAACATATGTTACCAGCAGATACTGTAAATCAGTGTAATACATTGACTGGACTGATTAGATAGCTAGCTAACTAGAATAGCTTTTACATTTGTATCTTATTTGCTGGATTTTACAGTACATAGTTTACAGTGTAGCTGGCTGAAGTAGTTTCTGATGTCTTCTCTCTTTTCCCTCTTATTTCCCTTGGACATCGTATTTCCTAAAATGTTGAAGACATTTTGGAAAAAAAATGTTTTCATCTATGCCCTTATGTCCCCACCATCACAAAGTGATGCCCTTGGGCAAGGGGGGATAGAATCTACAGGCTTTGTTCTTTTTAAAATTGCATTACGCATCGTTTCACCTCCCCAGACAATGGTCTCTGTCTGAGCCACAGCGAAGGGCTGTATGATCATATCCACCGAATTAAATTAACCTGCAATACCAGTACCTCATATAAACCTACGTTTAACATTAAATGCATTTTTTTTTTTTCGCAGAAGGACAATCAGACAAAACAATCTAAAGAAATTACTTTGGATTTTAAGCGACGGAAGTTTTTTGTATTTCATAAACCAAACAGCCAATTGAGTAAATAATTGTCAGGTTAAATTAATCGACACAAATAATGAGCGACAGGTCCATAGAGGTCAGTTATCAGCAAATCTTCAGTTGTGGCTACCTATGGACATCCTCAATTAAAAAGTCAATACATGTTTAAGATTTGAAACAACAGGAAATGATTTGTTGTGTTGCGCTCAACTTGACTACTCTCCTGCAATACTCAGGACCACTTCTCCCTGTGCAGTTTAAAGAGACAGAGCAGAGCTTTATTCATATTTTTCATTTGAAAATATATACCATTTACCCTTAGATCACACAGTTATCATTTTATTTAGAGTAATTAAGGCAGCTGCTTTATTTCCCTGTCTGCCTCCTCTGTCTCTTTGGCTTCATCCCTTCCTTCCTGATCAAACTTTATCTCCTTTAATTTTTTCATTGTCTCCTTTCAGGGAATGCCAGTGGTATTACCAGTGGTAAATGGCTTTGTGTGTGTGTGTACATTTTTTGTTACCTATTGGGGACACTGACCATATCAGGACCACTAGTCCTCATGGGGACCAAAGACCGTCCTAATTAGGCAAAATGTGATATTTGAGGTCCTGGTTAAGTTTAGGGGTAAGGTATGAATTGAGGTTAGGTTAAGATTAGGGTTAGGCATAAACTGGTTAGGGTTAGGGCAAGGGTTTGAGCCAGACTGTGAAAATGAATGGAAGTCAATGTATAGTCCTAACAAAAAGTCTTAAGCAAGCTTTTTCATTCTACCTTATGGTAAATTATGGTGAAAATAGCTGCCAATATAAAATCTAATAAAATCTCATGGTAAATTACTACAGAATTTGAAAAATGAAAATAATTACATAATATCTTTTTTTGACTAAATGGTGTTCAAACATTTGTCGATGATTGAAATGGTTGATTTGTGGTTTAGACAGCATAAAGAGGAACATCTCCATTTAGTTAAAAACAGATTATTGACATATTGTGTCTTCTTGTTGCTTATAAGAAAAGTAATTGCTGTCACAAGCATTTCTAAGCCAGCCAGTGTCCGTCTGGCCTTCTCATACAGAGCTGACTACTGTCACAGTGAACACAGCATTGGAAGGTGTACTCACACTTTCAGACTGGAATTAACCTCTCCCTTTTTTTACACAGTTGCCTTTTGTCTAAACATGTTTTATAGCTCCGATCATTATAAATACTGGTCTGAAAACCCATCAGCTGGCTGGCTTATCATTGATGTTATAAACTGAAGTCAGGAAATGTAGAACACTGTTTTTTAGTGATCTACCTTATTTTAAAGATGTGCTGTCATCTGTAAGATTTCAAGCAGATGTAAAAAGGTAGAGGTTGTTTACAAGAAATTAGAACTCACTCCTGACTTTGAAGGAGCTTTCTGGCATACTGAACATTTCCCCCTATTCAGGTTGGTTGAATCCAAAACCTGAGGATATTTTGCAAAGCAGCTGTGTAAATCAGACAGTCGGTATTACAGTACAGCAGTGCTTATTTTATCAAAAATGATGACTACAACCAACAGGACTTTTCTAACCACAGGAGTCTACCCCGAAAGAATGGATCCACTGGGACACAGGAAGCCTTCATTCCCCTCACAAGATTTAGTGTCCTAGGCAAGCAGCCACATCACTAAGCAGCACCACACACAGTGAGCCTTGCAGTGTGTGTGGCCAGGAGTATAACAGTGGAGGAGCAGTCTGCACCCCAATGCACCTGAAAGTCTAGAGAAGTAGCAGAATGTTTCTAAGAATAGTTTTGATGCTCCAGTTCTGTCTCTCTCACGACTTATGAAAAGATGAACCTGAACACTCCTCTTGCTTAACATCAATGTACGACTCGTGATGTGGTCCCCCTGGACCTTCGTCAAGAGCGTTTCAAACAATTCTCACAGTGATCTTAAATAGAGAATGCTCCATACATTCTTTGTGCACAGGTGTGGTACCATTCTTCTGCCGTGGGAGTGTCTCTCAGTAACTGACAGTGTTAGAAGTATTAGTACATTTGGTGATGCTGAGCAAGAACAGTGTGGGGGATCTTCTTTCATCAAGAACTAAGTGATACTTTCCAAACTTAGTTAGATGTGCTGATATATCTTTTTTGGGGAAAAAAAACAATTCATGCTAATGTAAGCATGCTAACATACTTACAATGACAATACAGGCATGTGGATGCTGAGCAGCTATAATGTTTACCATGTGTACCATCTTAGTTTAGCATGTTAGCATGAAAACATTTGCTAGTTAGCACTGAACACAAAGAACAGCTAATGCTGATGGACTTTTGTTTGTAAACAAAAGTGTTGGAAAAATTAAAAATCTTGCTTGATGGTGGCGCTGGATAAAAAGTTAAGGGATCACCAAAGTTATTACAACTCATTTTTTGGGGAACATGAACGTGTGCACCAGTTCATTCAAAAAAGATTTCATTCAAAATCATACATTCAATCTCATGGTGGCACTGGAGAAAATTTTGGATTTCACCGAAGTCCATAAGATATTTCATCTGGGAACAGTGAATGTCTGTAGAAGATGTTGTGCCAATCCACTATATAGATTTTGAGATGTTTCACTGGATATCACAAAGTCCATTGGGCATGGATTTCTTTTAATTAGGTTTGGGAGGGTTACTTTAAAGTCAGTAATGTAATCATAGTGTCATAATTATAAAGTTATGTAACTTGATTACTTTCTGTTACTTTTGGATTTCCCCAATACTAAACATATGCAAATAAAGACTAGAGAAAAGACATATCAATAAAATGACTTGTATTTAATCTTTATAACCCATGTGTATCTTGAATTTACTAAAGACCAGAATGATGATGTGTGAGACTTGAGTGTGCATGGGTACAGACTAGTATATCATTCTTTATTTTAAAATTGTAATCCTGCTAGTAATCCCCTGTTTTACTGAATGTATCTGTAATCTAATTACTCCTTTTCTTTCTTTAACTTTACCAAAATACAGTCACCTTTTTTTTGTATCCTATTACACATTATGATTACAAGTGATCAGTTAGCAGAATCAGAATCACGAATTTCTTTATTAGTCCCGCAAACGGGGAAATTTGTGCGTCACAGTAACTAAAGGACAGTTCAATATAACAATAAACAATAATAATAGTAAAAATCAAACAATATAATAAAAAGGTAAGAATTAGGTCTAGAACAGAAATAGAAATAGAATCGTATATCATAATATGTACAAACATAATCAGTGTAATTATAAACAGTGTGGGCAGTGTATTGTTACTAATGAATAATAAATATGAGTATGAAAATTGCCCAGTTAGTCCAAACCAAAATGAGAAATGAGTTGTGTATAGAGTTTGTATTGCACAGTGTACAAGCGAGGTCTACTGGGAGCAGTGCTGATTGTACAGTCTGACAGCGGCAGGAAGGAAGGACCTGCGATACCTCTAACTCACACACTTGGGGTGTATCAGTCTATCGCTGAAGGAGCTGCCCAGTGTTGTGATAGTGACCTGCAGGGGATGGGACTCCTTCACCAGCAGCAATGGCAGCTTATCCATCATCCTGCTCTCTCCCACCACCTGCATTGGGTCAAGAGGGCAATTCATACTCGTCAAGATTCGCTTCTAATAACCCAAACTGTCATCCTCATGGTGGCACTAGAGGAGAGATCACCTGAGTCAGTTGGCCTTATCCTCTGGGGACCATGAATGTTAAAAACATTTAGTTCTTGGCAGCTGCAAATGCTGCGATTTCAGAATTTCTCCCCTTTACGAGAGCCTCCTCTGAAAAACATGAAATAAAGCAAGTGTTGTTAGCTGCCTCTCCTTCCAAAACAGCCTTCTTACAATAAGGGTTTAGAGTTTCTCAAGGAAACATACGTTACACATGGCTACCAAGAGGATTCGTAGGGACAGTTTGGATTATTTTGAGATTGTCCAAATCCACCATCACAATCTGTCTAACTACCCACTACCACCCGGCAACAATATGAGTGTCTTGAGATTATCCGGATTCCCCAAATTGCGAGCATCTATGAGATTTATATTATGGATGAAATCATACTCACACGTTGGAGAAAATCAGCTTTGTATTGTTCCCGTTATAATGCTGTGAGTATTTTGAGCCCCATTAAGTCTAATGAGCAGTGATGAAATTTGATTTGGAACGTATCACAAGGGAAGCAGGCTGGCCCCTTCTATTGTGAGTCAGACAGGAGGAATGTGGGAAAGAGTCCAGCAGTGCCATAATTCAGCTGATTCAGGGTTTTAAGTGAGTAACTGAGCCGTGCAGTATGGACCAGTACACACCACACACAGTAAGACCGGAGCCAGCCACCAGGGTCAAAGTATCTGACATCTGCAAGTCAGGTGAATAATATCATCTCTGGGGTTTGCTCAAGAAGAAGTAGAAACCCAATTCTGCACCCAACATGACAAAATAAACCAGATCTTTCTGCTGATATGTTTGCCTCAAATATATGGACCTTTATCAACACTTGGGGGCAGCAAAAAGGTATTTTTCACTTTGTCTAGATCTAACTGAGGGCAAACAACACCCTAATTCTGATAAAGGAGATATTCAAAGATGTCCTTTTTTAAATTGTTCATGGAGCTGGTCAGGGAAT